>JBAIZL010000004.1:182092231-182289731 GCA_036971475.1 Prosapia bicincta | reverse complement strand
TATGAAATCATATGTTAACAATTATTTAAAGCCAAATAGGACGAAAAATTATTTCCATACCTTGCCCCTTTTGTGAAAAGTTTTTCTCCCAAATAAAACTAAAATTAATTCAATAATTTAATTTAATTACCGAATTGATATTCCAAATAACTGTATTAACAAGTTTATTTTTAAATAAATAAAACCTCTAAACCACAAATAACTTTTATTTTAAAACTTATGTACATTTCAATTGCCCAGCAATCATCTTCATAGGTATTTAAAAAATACAACTAACTTTAAACAACATAATACAACAAATATATAGGCATAAACCGATAACTACTTCGCCACGCCCCTTATTTGGTCGGACTAGGTTTTTTTTTTTTAATAAGGGGCGTGGCGAAGTAGTTACCGGTTTATGCCTATATATTTGTTGTATTATGTTTTTTAAAGTTAGTTGTATTTTTTAAATACCTCTGAAGATGATTTCTGGTCAATTGAAATGCACATAAGGTTTAAAATAAAAGTTATTTGTGGTTTAGAGGTTTTATTTATTTAAAAATAAACATTACGCCACAGTTGCTTCATATAGTTATGTATTAACAGTGTCATGCACTACAAGTTTAATAAATTTAATTTAAATTGAATGGAAGGATAAAATGTATTTTAATAAAGGTTGAAAATTTCTACAAGATATATATAAGGAGAGTGTGAACTAATAGAAGGAATTAAATAATAGGCTACTCAAAAACCTATAGACACAAATATTTTTATTTTAACCTGATGTACATTTCAGCTACCAAGCTACCATCCTTACAAGCATTACACCCAAGAATAACTAACTCTACATAGTTTTCTTATTTATAATCTACTAAACTAACATTGGTAACAGAAATGTTCATCAAGTTAAAATAGAAAATATTTGTGGTTAGAGGTTTTTGGGTATTACTTATTGTTATTCAACCACAGTTTTATTCTAATTAAATAGTGATTACTTCCAGTTATACAAAGCTGACTTCAAGCTAAAGAACACGATCAGAGAAAGTTAACTCCAGTAACGCATATGATTGCTGAAGTACTCCATCAATCACCAAGTTAATTGCATCAACACGCGCCAACTCCCACTCCCGCATATCTGAACAGTTGCCAATAAGACAGATATTTCCCAAGCTTTTCTTTCCTGGTACAAAATGTGTGTTTATTTCCTCTTAAATGTGGCGTCAAACAGTACCCCACCTATTCCGCGAAATCTGTCGTCCGACCAGGCGCCAACACCGTGTTATCGATATCTCCTACTCAACAAAGGATGTTCATACACATGAAATCGATTATCAAAGAACAAAACAAGCCACTTCTTTCGTAAAGCAAATATTTACAATTTACAAATCATCTTCAGTCCTGAAACGTCATGGTGTCGCCATTATGCATGTCACAAATACTTAGTTTTAAGTATTTTATCTTGCAAATATTGCTCGGTTTATCAAGTACGGCTTTGGAACAAGTATTTCCAGAATATGATTGACAGTGTTGTACTCTTATGCCAAGTTACTTGTTATTATAGAATGTCTTTTTTTTAAACTAAAATGGCAAGGATGTTATGGCTAATGATGATTAGGTTTTAAAAAATAGAAATTAAAGATGGTTTACTTTTAAATTCCGAAGAATTAATTCTGATCTTTGAAGAAGTCCGACGACCTTTGTTTACCACGCCGGGCCGGGTGTCATTATAAAACACCTTTGTAGTTGTTCACATAACACTATAAACACTAAACAAATAAAACGCAGAAACGTTATGTGAGCCTAGCCTAATATAGTCATCTTTATACCTGACATTTTCCTATAATTTTTGTGTCGAGGACGTTTGTTGGCGACTTTCAGTTACAAACTTGCAATTTTAGTCGACAAAACAATGTCAGAATGAAAACGCTGTTAAGATGCTGAAGGAGAACATACTACAACTAGGGTTTGGTACAATCAAAACGACGCCTTTAATAGATTTAAACCAAAATCTATTTTTGACCCTTTCTTAAGTGACGTTAAGATTGATTGAATGCATGATTTAAAAACTTTTCCAGAATTACAAAGAGCAATTTTGAGTTTTGAAAAGGAATAAAATAGTGAAACTGGGGATCCAACTATTACGATGTAAAAAAAACGTACCCCCCCCCCCCCGGTTACAACAGTTGTTTTTTTTCACGTAAAAAGAGGCTTAACTACTTTCCGTTCATAGTTTAGTTGGCCATTCCTGTATTATAAAGTTTTTCTGTGGAGACATATCTCATGACGCAGATCAAACATTTACCATTCTTTAAAGTTACTTAATAAGAAATTTGGATTATAAACAAGTAATATAATTTTTCTAAAGTTGATTTCTACTAAATCAAGAAAGAAAAATTGTATTTTAATTTTTTATTTTATTTTATAATTACAATTAATATATATATATATATATATATATATATATATATATATATATATATATATATATATATGTTTTCTTGTTTAATAATCAAAAACAACTAAGGCTATTCAAATACAAGAATTGTTTATTAATTTATATTCAAATCTTTTCATTGATAAACAGTACCACCATCATCAGGAATGAATAATACAATAATGCATTATTGTATTATTCATTCCTGATGTTGGTACTGTTTATCTAAAAAAAAGCTTTGAATATAAATTAATAAATAATTCTTGTATTTGAATACCCTTAGTTGTTTTTGACACACACACACACACACACACACACACACACACAAACGCACTTTTGCGCACCACGCGATAGCGCGCGCGCACACACACACAGGCCTATATGTATGCATATGTACTAATAACAATATTAAGTGCCAAAATAGAAAGCGAATTACCTTGCAATTTTCCTTTCTATGCATGGTGTTGGACTATTATGTTTGTTACTATTTATACGCTTTCTTTTTTCGTCGCTTGTATTGTGTTCTAGTTTCTTTTCGCTTTCCTTTCGCATTGTCCGTTTGTGAAGCAAGGCTCGATAGCGTTAATCCAGTTTGTTTGTATATTTTAATCTTTTCATCTATTTCAATCAAACAGCAATATTTAAAATATTGTGTAGTAACATTTACAACAATTTAAGGTTGTGAAATGGAGATTTCGACGACAACCTGGCGGGGCCAAAATAAAAATTCATATAGCCTACATCTTTGAGATGTACTTTTCTAGCTATGGGAAAGTTGGCTTAGTGCCAAAGTGCTATACTTCAAACATGAAAATATTCAATTCGAATCCGGCCTAAACCCCCTCAATTTTTATAATTTAATCTTAAATAAATATTCGAAAAAACTGTATTAACATTTACTGTCATCCGCTATAGTTTAAAAGAAATACATTTTAACTTGATTGGATGCATTAAAACGTATTTTTTTAACGATTGAAAGTTTGTACAAGATAGGCCTATATATCAGAAAAGTCTGAGCTTATAGAAGGAACTGAAAAAATATATTTAAAAAGAAATACATAAATAATACAAAAATGATACTATTAAATCAAACAGAAATGTTGAGTTTTTTAATATCCGGTCACAGTATAGCTGGTCCGTACTTATTTTATAAAGGTATGAAGTGGACTACGCGGACTGTAAATATTTTCCTTTAGATATAATTAGTTTATAAATTCGTATTATAAAAAAATTATATTAGAAATAAATAAATAAATTTTAGGATTTTGGGGAAAGGTTTGCTTAGGAAAAACTTTTTAAAGGTTTAATGGTTAGGTAATATGTACTCCAATAATATGAAATCTCCGTGTACTTTGGTTAGTTGAAGTCCGTGCACTTGTGTTTAGTTGAATGTCGTGTATTTTGGTCAGTTGAAATTTGCGTACGTTTTTGTTAGTTGAATTTTGACCATTTGAAGGCTACCCGTTCTCGACCGAGTAAACTCTGCGGCCGAAAAAAGGAATGTTTATTCTAGCAGCACTCTATCAGTAGTTTAGGACAATGTCTTCCGCGCAGTCGGTCCGGTAGTAAAGCTGCTAGTACTCCTCTCTTCGGCCGCAATGTTTACTCGGTCTGGTAGTAAAGCTGCTAGTACTACTCCCCCTCTTCGGCCGCAATGTTTACTCGGTCCGGTAGTAAAGCTGCTAGTACTCCCCTCTTCGGCCGCAATGTTTACTCGTTCCGGTAGTAAAGCTGCTAGTACTCCCCTCTTCGGCCGCAATGTTTACTCGGTCTGGTAGTAAAGCTACTAGTACTCCCCTCTTCGGCCGCAATGTTTACTCGGTCCGGTAGTAAAGCTGCTAGTACTCCACTCTTCGGCCGCAATGTTTACTCGGTCCGGTAGTAAAGCTGCTAGTACTTCCCTCTTCGGCCGCAATGTTTACTCGGTCTGGTAGTAAAGCTGCTAGTACTCCCCTCTTCGGCCGCAATGTCTACTCGGTCCGGTGGTAAAGCTGCTAGTACTCCCCTCTTCGGCCGCAATGTTTACTCGGTCCGGTAGTAAAGCTGCTAGTACTCCCCTCTTCGGCCGCAATGTTTACTCCGTCTGGTAGTAAAGCTGCTAGTACTCCCCTCTTCGGCCGCAATGTTTACTCGGTCTGGTAGTAAGGCTGCTAGTACTCCCCTCTTCGGCTGCAATGTTTACTCGATCTGGTAATAGTTCACATATTTTCCGATCACAATATTTACTAGGCTTAGTACTAGTAGGTCTAATCAGGAAAGCCCTTTTGGAGTCCAGGAATGGTGTCAATGGAAAGGAGAGTAGCGTTGATATGTCCAACCCCGAAAAGGCCCTCTCATCTTTGATCTTTCCATCTTTTGGAAAATATTTGTGTTGGTCAGGCCAAATCTGTCGACTTCTTGCCGTTAGCAAAATTAGTGCTGTTTCTATCGTCTATACTCGATCTGTAACGATCTATAAGACGCTCCTGATTAAGTACTTAAAGATTAATAGAAGTTCGAAACCTGTTTACAAATTAAATAATAAAAGGAACTGACACACTGAACGTATATAATATTTTTCAAATTCGAATTTACTACAATTTAATAACTGCATAGTATTTATGGCGTAGAGACGTTATTCAATTCCTTCTATTAGTTCCCACTCTCCTTATATATTCTATATTTTGTACAAATTTTCAATCGTTTTTGATTGAACAAAAGAATAAAATACTTTTTTATTCACCCGCTCAGGATCAAAAACATATTTTTAAACCTGTAGTGGATGACAATTGTTGTTAATACTGTTTTTTCAAATCATAATTTGGAATTCATTATTGTAAAATTTAAAAAAGCTGATGTCTAGGTTGGATTCGAACCCGTATAACCACATATTTGAAATCCAGCACTTTGGCACTGAGCCAACTTTCCATAGCTAGAATTGTATTATTTGAAGATGTATATGAAATTTTTGCTCCTAACTGGTTGCCGAAACAGCCATTGAAAAATATCAACTGCTGCCATGGTTACCATACAATATTGTAAATAATGCTCTAGGATTAAAAATGAATGAAAATAATAAACTAAGTAAACAAACTGGATTAACGATACCGAACCTTGATTCACAAAACGAACAATTCTAAAGACAAGCGAAAAGAAACTATAACACAACGCAAGCGACGATTAGAGAAAGATACTGAAAAATTGCAAGAAAATTCTCTTTCTATTTTGCCACTTAGTATTGTTATTCTGTCATATGTATGTACATACATATTTAAATTAATTGTAATGATAAAATAAAACGTAACTAAAACAAAATATTTTCTTTGTTGTCCTCAATATCGTTTGACTTTATAAAAAATTTGTTTATATAACTAGTTTTAAATACAAATAATAAATCAATCGGAAAATATTTTAAAACACACAACACACGGTTCATGGACAAGGGCCATTAAGCCCCCTCTTTTCAGCGTTCAATAAATAATTCCTAGGTACGTTTAGAGATGCTTAACGAAGCCCGCTTTTTGTAATTCCCTCACAACTTGTGCCGGCCGAGTTAAATACTAAAGGTAAAATAATTAGCCAGTGTAATTGTAAATGCAGCTCACAACTCGTAGACCTTTCACTTGGCCTCGACTTTGACCGCTGCAGAGGTCGAGCCTTGGTACAGTATTACTGTATTTCAAGTATTAGCAAGTTTACAAGTGTGTAAGGACAAGGTTGGCACGATTTGCTCAACGCATCAACGAGAACGGAAAGCGTGGACACTATAAGACCAAGAGCTAAAACAAATACAAGTAAAGAAACATTCGCCTCCCCGTTTAAGCTTTCTCTGCAAATTTTGTAAAAGGTTTAAATTTTAATATCAAAAAGACTGGGTTAAAAAAAATTAGAGTCTCTTACTTTTTGTAAATAAATGAATATCAGTAAGCAATAAGTAAATAAATTAGGAATACGAAATTTCGCGGGAACAGTTATTATCTAAATTGTTTAGAAGCTGTTATCATCAAAATATTATTTGACATTAGTTCAATTATTTAATTTTTGTTGTACCTTCAAGAGGATTCGCCAGCATGACTGTTACCACCTACAAAAGAGATGGAAGTATTGTGGACCCATAAACCTGCTGTGCAGGGTGTAGAAGAGATGCGGGGTTGCGTTCCCGAAGTAGACCTGCTTTCTATTGGGGTCTACAAGAATGTGTCTACTTGCTGTGCTCCCTTGGTACTGGAAATAGGGAAAGTATGGCTCATGCGGAGAGGGTCATTTACCTGAAGTAGAAATGCACTCTAGCGAGGTGTTTACCCGCTACCCAGTCGATGGTTCGAAGAGTCTCTTGTAAACGTAGGTATTGTTAATTACTTCCAATGTTAAATACCAGAATAATTGTGTCATTTTTGTTTACAACACGGAATAGGTTTCTTTAAGAGGCACGATTGTTAATTTTACTTGAGAAGTGATATTTTACTGTATTACACTTTTTATATTACTTTCGACCGGACTTTTTGTTAACTAAAGGTTGTTAAATCGTTAACTTAAACTTGGAGGAAACGTTTTCGTCTTACGACTTTTCCTCCAGAACGTTTCCTCCAAGTGTAAGTTAACAATTTAACAACCTCTAGTTAGCAAAAAGTCTTGTCGCAAGTAATAGCAGAAGTGAAATAAGTAATTAACGACTAGCTCGTCATGAACAGCAACAAGACTTCGATATTTTACTGTACTTATTATATTAATTTAATATCATTAGTAGAGGGAAACGACCATAAATTTTCAATTATATAGGCTAACTAATACAGAATCGTTATATTACTATCTCTAAACATCTTTTTTATTTCTGATCTGAGTTTAATATCATGATATAATTAGCATGTTTTAATGGTGTATATCTTAGAAAACCATTTCTTTCGAACTTTCTAGCGTTCATTGTTGCTTATAAAAGACAAGAAAGGATGTAGATTAGCGAAAATATTTTCTCTAAGTAGCTTAAGTTTTACACGCTTATTTTATTTCATGTTATTATATCATACTATATTTTTCTGTACCATACTTGTTTCTTCAAAAGAATTATTTTACAGGAATTTTCTCTAATCTTGTTTCGTTCCTGTTTTACGCTTAGTTTTGTAACATAATGTACATTATTTTAATATTATATGCCATACATATCTTATCTGGATCCGAATTTGTTGCTCCCAACTCATTGTTTAGCCATCAATTTGTTCAATCATGTTTTGTTTATACTTTCGGGCTTAGTTTCATAACTTGATTAATTTATTTTAAATAACCATCACTAAATGTTTTTTCAATACATACTACATATACTTTTAACTAGTCAAAAACACAGTTGACCTTTACTCACGTATGATCAGTAGTTCCAACTTAGTATAGTTTTATTGCTATTAATTTATTTGCAACCCAAACGATCTTTCTTCTAGTTAGTTTCGTGTCCGATCCCTGCCCACTTCCTGAGTAATAAGACAGATGACGTGGTCTCTCGTTAATTGACTGAAACTTCAGAGAAGTGGGAGGGGCTACGTAACTACGATAGGGAGTCTGGCATGTTATTTTAGCGTACCTCTAGCCTTTGAAAGGTAATTACGATGCATTGAACAACGACAAGGTGAGTTTAATGTAAAATTAAACAGTTTCAACGACTCTGGGTTAAGTCTTCATTTACTCACTGACAGGTTTATTCTAACTGAATTTTGCCTGTAAACCTGCCCCATATTTAAAATGTTATTTACAAAACACCCATTTTAACACACTTTTGTATGGTAAACAACAGCAATATTATTTTAAATTTAGAGGTTTTCAAATAACGAAATACAAAATAAGTTATTTAATGATGACTAATCATTTTTATAAATCAGTAATTTTTCAACGCAAATAGAGTATTGAAATACTCTCTAACAGATTTTTTAAAGTTGTAAAAATAGTCAAATTAAAAAAAATTTAATAATAAAGATTTTTGTATGAAAGACCACGAGCCGAATTCTAGATGATTTTTGTTCGCTGAGTCACGGTGATTCAGATTTCTTAAGAATTCTTTTCAATTTTTGATTTACGTGGTGAATAATTTAACATCGCACTACAAGAATAATTAGTTTTAAAGTTAGTTTCTAATATTATGAGGGAATATAGAGATTTTTTTAAAATTAAAGGAAAAAGGTAGGAGCTGCTCAATACTTACTTTATGGCTCGATAGGTCAGTATGAGCCTTGCTTGGCCAGCTGTTTTAGAGTTTCCCGCCTGACCTTTTTTTTGGCGAAAATCCAATTATCATTGCAACAGACACCCCTTAGTTTAACTCTTCCAATTCCTGGCTCCCAGTGACATTTCTAAAGGCATATTATCTGACTTCATCCGCCAATCGGCCCGAGGTCTTACTCCCCTCAGTGTTGACTACTACCTCCAGAATCTTCCGCTGCACTAGGTAGACCTGCATCCGTATAACATAGCAATTCCTCCTTAGTTTACCCGCTTTTATGTGATTAACGTTATCCTTGTTATTTACAATTCTGTGAATTTCTTCATTCGTCTCTATTATCCATCATTCGTCTCTGTTGTCCATCATTCGTCTCTATTATCCATCATTCGTCTCTATTATCCATATTTCACTAACGAAATTTCCACCACAGATTGCCCTTAATATTTCGAAGATCTTAATTTACTACAAATCTGCCGCAGAGATGCAACACGTCTCTGCGCCATATGTACATACGCCCTAAAAAGAGTTGTGTACAGTCTTATTTTTATTTCTCTGAATAGCAATTGTGAGCGGAATAGCTTAAGGTTTACAAAATATGCTCTGTTTCCTAGCATAATTCTCCTTTCTATTTCTAGAGTCATGATGCCCCTAAAGTTTAATTTGTAATAAGAAAGAGAACAGCTAATAGACATGTTTTATTAGGGGCTAATTTTCAACGAACTCGGAATAAAGATGTTTTTCATGATGTCATATAGGTTATCAAGAATAATAAATTAAAGACATTTACATAATTTACACTTCCTTGAAAAATACAACATAAGCAATAAAAACAAGTAAATAATGCAATAACTATTATTACACTGAAATATTTAAAAATTACCGAGCAATGCGTAGACATCTCTCCACGCAACTGAGAGGCTCTGTCCACATTGCCATAAACCCTTATTCTCTTCCTAGCTAATTACATCAACCCTTCCTTATCCTTTCTCTTACGAGGAGGTGTAACGGATCTCAGAGGGTGGGTATGACCCTGATATTGGTTACGTATACGTCAGTTACTCGACCCTCATTTGTGACGCCATTACCCCCTCTAAATATTCTCTACCACATAGTTTACTGTCTTTCCCTTAATCTAACTATGTTAAGAACCATTTCCTATTATTCGGAGGCCCTAATAGTCCCACCAGAGAAGGGTGGGTGGGTGACCCCGAGGCTTTTGCAACGGCAGAAAAGAATAGGTATTAGGGCTGTTTGTAACTGGCTGTTAAAAAAAAAGGTTTTTTCAATTTGGAATGACGTTTGTTTGGCTGAAACGGACATTTTTTACAAGTTGTATAAAACAACTCTCACCAGAGTGTTTATGTTATGTTGCTTAAGACTTAACGCCTAAAAGTGAAGAATGGAACTTTAAAACCATTTTTTTACAACAAATATAAATTACCCATATTGTTGATGCAAACACCTTAATTTTGACTGTACAAACCTAAACATTTTGCAGAAATTGTCGGTAAAACCAGTCACGTTAGTTATGTAAACTTGTGACCGAAAAATTTGTATAATTGGAATTGTGTTTTATTTTTCAAAGTGGTGAAACAATTACACCAGATTTCCTTAATCATAGGTTATTTTTAAACCTACACACAACAGATTTGTAGCACACAACAGATTTTAATATAGCTGTCTAAATCAACAAAAATAATATCCTTCATCACATTTAAGAAAATAATTTAAAAAATACTTTACATCGAATAAATTAATTTAGAAACATGAAATTCTTCCTAAACTTAAGAAAATTGTATTTCACTTTCTCTAATAGTCAGGTTTCCCGCCAGCGGCAACTGGGTTTTACAGCGGAAGATCTCGACGATTCACAAGAACCGATGGCCTTCTTGTTTGCGAGAAAAACGTCCTTTCCTAGAATGCAAATGCAAATAGATAAATAATGACTTCGCGCAATGAAATCCTGAAGGCTGTAATCACATGCTATTATTAGCAAGCGTAAATATACAAGTACTTTAGAGGCAAAGTTGGCTTGGAATCGATTGGTTTTCCTTTCCATTCATTCATAGTAATCCGCATAGGCCTAGACCATTCACAATCTTTCAATTATACATGTTATTTACGCAATGAAGAATATGAACAAGTGTAAAAGTATAGTCGGGGTCTTTTAACCATGCATTTGGCCTTGAGAGATCGCAATAGGCGAGATGGGAGGAGGAGGGCCACGTTGAGTCGCTACTTTCCTACAGACATGATAAGAACTGTCAAAACACTGACTTGCATGAGTCGGTCGATATTAGATAAATTCGATCATCAAATTAGGCAATCTTGAAATAAGTGTCGACATATCGGATGCAGAGCTGCTGTTGTGTAGAACATTCAGAAAATGTAACATGTTCTCAGAAGTGGTAGTACATGAAAAAAAAACGTGAGTGGCAAGTGCACTGTTAGCTGGACGCTACTTAGTAAATAGAAAAACGAGCACAAAGTTGATAATTTTCACTTCAAGTCTAAATAAGACTAATTTAACCCGTTTGTGGTTCTATAATGATAGACCTAATAGAGGCAGATAAATAACCTTGTTTCCGCGTCTCTATCTCCTTATCTTGTGTTAACTAGTAAATTATAGAGAATTAAGTGATGCCAACCACCGTCAACCTTATATCGGCATCTATAGTCTGTATGATGTAACCTGTCTTCAGACAGCTCAGCTACCTGGGTTAGCAAAGAAGACCTATCTGTTTCTCTAATGAGTCGAGTATAGTTTGCGTCATGTTAGCGCATGCGCACCACGCTTCATACACCGCCAACATACACAATCCAGTCCAAGCTCGCATGCTGTAATTACAGTCCGCACAGCAATACTGAGGACGACAGCTACTTTGAAGTTGAGTTGAATGTAAAAGTGAACATATGGGAAGTGAGAGCAATTTGGACTAATTCTCCTACAGGTTATGTAGTGCGCACTACACTAGCTTCTCCACTAGTAAATTAACTTTCTTACGTCATTGAAATTTCTTAATTTCTATGGGATATTTGAAAAGTATGTAAAAATACAAAAACGATACCCAACATGACATAATTGATTGGTACAAAAGAACTTGATTGTTACCGCAAATGTGCAATGACTAAATTGATTGATATTTTTGTTTACCAAATTGCCGTCTTTAATATAGTTCTCCTTGTAATTTTATGTACTTTTCCAATATTAAATAGAAATTTAAAATTGGTATTAGAGTAAGATCATTAATTTACTTTGAGGGGGATGCTAGTACATGACTCGTAAGAAAATATCTGCGAGCGATAAGGCACGTCTGGGGCAACGCAGGTAACCGAGCGGTCAGAAGACAGTTTACATCATGCAGACTATAGATTTTTTGCCATCGTTCCGGCGAAAAGTAAATTAATATGACTTTTCTTATAACAATTATGAATATTTCAATTAGAGTAATTTAAATTATTTCCTTCCACAGGTTGGGCTACTAATTTACACCTTATGGAATTTAGAAACAAATATGCACTATGATACAAAATTTAATATTTTAAAAAATGAATTGGAATTGGAAATTTTTAATATGCAAACTTTTTAAAATTGTTTTAAATAATGTAAAAACATTAAGAAAATCTAAACCAAATCCATGTAGGCCTACTTAATAAATTAGTTTACAAGAAATATAAAATATTAACAATTTACCATGGTTTACAATAAAAATAAAATGGTAAAATATTAAATATACTGCAAATTATAAACAAATAAAATTCAATTTTACAGCAAATAGCTGTAAAAAATAACTCAACGTGGATGCTTGGAAAGCTTTTGTTTTAAACTTGCTAGACAATAGTGTCGTCCTAAATGATGAATGCAATGTTAAAAATAATAACGAAATAATCAAACAGCACAGTTTTATTCCATCTTAACCCTGTTTATATGATCCACATCGAGAGCCAGAACAGACTGTCGTGGCATCACAAACGTCTCGTGTGAATCACAGCTGCCAAGGGCTTTGGTCCCCGGGGTGTCATATAGAGATGTACCAACTCCTAGTGTGAATTATAGCTAAAGGGCCGCAGATAACTTTGCCCACCGGGTTGTCATGTACAAGTGTACCAACTTCTAGTGTGAATTGTTCTCGAGAGGGTGCATATTGCTTTGCCCGCAGCGCTATGTCATGTACAGGTGTACCAACTCCTAGTGTGAATTACTCTCGAAAGGGTGCATATTGCTTTGCCCGCAGCATTGTGCCATGCACAGATGTACCAACTCCTAGTGTGAATTGTTCTCGAAAGAGTGCATATCGCTTTGCCCGCAGTGTTATGCATGTACAGGTGTACCAACTCCTAGTGTGGATTACTCTCGAAAGGGTGCATATTGCTTTGCCCGCAGCATTATGTCATGTACAGGTGTAAATACGTAGTAATTATCAATCAACTAAGGTTTTTTATTTGTGAAATTTATAACTCTATAGTAATAGCGTTGTAACTTGTGTGTTTCGTGCAACTTACACATACGTGCGTAAGAAATGATCAGGTAATTTCCTGAAATTTTTAATAGATAGAAATTATTTTCTGGTTGCTTAAAAAGGGAACATACCGTACACTGCGCGTTATTGCTGGCCTTCTTTCAGTAAATAAACTGTTTATTTAATGCATAAAATACTTTCACAAAACAATGAAGAACCCAAACAGTTTAAGTAAATTCACGGTTATATTCCGGTAATTGTGGTGTTTATGCGGAGGAGAATGACTGGATGTCCATAACATTGATAATATACAGCCTTATATTAATGTACGTTGGTTGAAGCACTGACTTTTATCGTTGGCAACAACTATATGATGCGGATGTGAAGGGATTGTGAGGTGGAACGTACATGAAGAAAAACCAGAATTATTACTTGTAGAATAATAACTTGAGATTGGAAGTAACAGTGCATATGAGGTACGCGTTGTATGTAAGACAGCAATAAAAAACAAGCGATATAATACAACGTTTTATTATTTCATTTGAAATTTACTAAAACTACTGTGGATGGAACAATAGGGCCAAATTTATATTACAAAATAGCCAAGAAATGTCATTTTCCTAAACAGAAATGGCATTTTCCAGAAATAGAAATAAACATTTAATCCTAGAAGAGTTTAAATTGTTTATTCCTTCTAGCTTTCTCTTCAAACCCCTTACAGTAAAAAGTTCCACCAAAATCCTTCAAACCCTGTTAGTGGGTACTAAAGTCAAATAATGTATTATGTAGATGCAAACCATATTAAATTACACGGCTTAAAATAGGCTCTGCCTAAAAACCTTACTTTAAAAAAGACTCAAAACATTACATCCTGTAAAAGGATATATAGTACTGCATTGGAAACTATTAGTAAAATTGCTGAGCTTCATCCGTAATCACTCCATATAGCTCTTCCAGGTCTCCAATGCGAGATCAACGTCGGATAGGAATATTTTCCTGTGCCAACTAAATTGTATGCGAGTAAACCAATCTGTATTTGACTAAGGCAATCCGTCAACATCGTGAAAATCCCTGCCCCCCAACCCGGAGAAACTAGACTGACTAAACCTAGAGAATATGGTAATTTTATGAAACGTAAATATCTCCCTAAGAAAATAAAACGACGAATATTTTGTCCTAGAGTAACGAGCTATTAGGCCTTCTCAGTGAATACATAGTTATTATTACAATGCTACTGTATGAAAGTTGTTTACTTCAGTTCTTAGTCAAGGGAAAAATGTTTTACTCGGAAAAGTACCATATTAGGAAAAAACTCATCTGCCAAACGTTATACTCATACAGGGCCGTTACGACAATAAGAGCGTGTAACGTGAAAGTGCAGCTTACTGCCAACGCGGGGAATTTCCGTGGGTGCAATGGCAGCCGGAAGTGTGGGAACGTGTTGCCAAGGATCGGCGCGGCGCGGCGCCCAGAGACGTCGGTCGTCACGACACTATTTTCACGAGCTGCCCTAAACAGTGAATTCCAACAATGCTTGGATGAATCAAGTCGTAGATATATTTAGAGGGCATTACTGGTGTACCTACTTACCTTCTGGGAGTACTGTAGTTTGCTACAGTTATTTGGACATTTAGGCACAGAAATAATGTGCATTCGAGTTTGAAGGCATCTAAATAAAAATTCAAGAGATGTAAAGAAAATCTAATTGCGCCAATATTTTTGTCGTTTAATTCTATGCAATGTCATATATATATATTTTTTTTACTTAACCTTTACTATATTTTATACCAAGAAGAACGAAAAAAGTACCTATACTGTATTTTGAAGCTTTCAATCGATGCCTTAACTTTAAACATTTATTAGTGAAATACCCGATAACTGATTAAGTTCAAATTTTAACACAATATCAATGGACGTGCTATAAATAAGATTTATTAATTCCAGAAGTTTATCTTCACGTGAATGAAAGTTCTTATTAATTATTTGTAGACACTTTCTCATCTCAAGGGGGAGAGAAAATTTTGATAATGCTGATACTGCCAATGTATGAAGGAAACTAAAACAAAAAATTCTTGTTTATGAAAGTGTCATTTAATTGTGTGTGTATATATATATATATATATATATATATATATATATATATATATATATATATATATATATATCGCTACAGCAGTCTTATTCGATGTTAAAACTATTTAAGAAACTTAAAAATATTTTGTTTACTGTTAAAAATAATCAGCAATATAGCGTGCTCCTCGATGGCATTCTCCCAGGGGATTTGCGAAGCTGTTCATAACATCACGGAGCATACACTGGGGAGTTCTCTTGATTTCCAGCTGGAGTCTTGCCTTGAGTTCACTGTAATACTCTTCTAGCACCCCTTACAAAAAATAATCAGCAATATAGCGTGCTCCTCGATGGCATTCTTCCAGGGGATTTGCGAAGCGGTTCATCACATCACGGAGCATACACTGGGGAGTTCTCTTGATTTCCAGCTGGAGTCTTGCCTTGAGTTCACTGTAATACTTTTCTAGCTCCCCTACAAGAAATAATCAGCAATATAGCGTGCTCCTCGATGGCATTCTCCCAGGGGATTTGCGAAGCTGTTCATCACATCACGGAGCATACACTGGGGAGTTCTCTTGATTTCCAGCTGGAGTCTTGGCTTGAGTTCACTGTAATACTTTTCTAGCTCCCCTACAAGAAATAATCAGCAATATAGCGTGCTCCTCGATGGCATTCTCCCAGGGGATTTGCGAAGCTGTTCATCACATCACGGAGCATACACTGGGGAGTTCTCTTGATTTCCAGCTGGAGTGTTGCCTTGAGTTCACTGTAATACTTTTCTAGCTCCCCTACAAGAAATAATCAGCAATATAGCGTGCTCCTCGATAGCATTCTCCCAGGGGATTTGCGAAGCTGTTCATCACATCACGGAGCATACACTGGGGAGTTCTCTTGATTTCCAGCTGGAGTGTTGGCTTGAGTTCACTGTAATACTTTTCTAGCTCCCCTACAAGAAATAATCAGCAATATAGCGTGCTCCTCGATGGCATTCTCCCAGGGGATTTGCGAAGCTGTTCATCACATCACGGAGCATACACTGGGGAGTTCTCTTGATTTCCAGCTGGAGTCTTGCCTTGAGTTCACTGTAATACTTTTCTAGCTCCCCTACAAGAAATAATCAGCAATATAGCGTGCTCCTCGATGGCATTCTCCCAGGGGATTTGCGAAGCTGTTCATCACATCACGGAGCATACACTGGGGAGTTCTCTTGATTTCCAGCTGGAGTCTTGCCTTGAGTTCACTGTAATACTTTTCTAGCTCCCCTACAAGAAATAATCAGCAATATAGCGTGCTCCTCGATGGCATTATCCCAGGGGATTTGCGAAGCTGTTCATCACATCACGGAGCATACACTGGGGAGTTCTCTTGATTTCCAGCTGGAGTCTTGCCTTGAGTTCACTGTAATACTTTTCTAGCTCCCCTACAAGAAATAATCAGCAATATAGCGTGTTCCTCGATGGCATTCTCCCAGGGGATTTGCGAAGCTGTTCATCACATCACGGAGCATACACTGGGGAGTTCTCTTGATTTCCAGCTGGAGTCTTTTCACTGTAATACTTTTCTAGCTCCCCTACAAGAAATAATCAGCAATATAGCGTGCTCCTCGATGGCATTCTTCCAGGGGATTTGCGAAGCTGTTCATAACATCACGGAGCATACACTGGGGAGTTCTCTTGATTTCCAGCTGGAGTCTTGCCTTGAATTCACCTTAATACTCTTCTAGCACCCCTTACAAAAAATAATCAGCAATATAGCGTGCTCCTCGATGGCATTCTTCCAGGGGATTTGCGAAGCTGTTCATCACATCACGGAGCATACACTGGGGAGTTCTCTTGATTTCCAGCTGGAGTCTTGCCTTGAGTTCACTGTAATACTTTTCTAGCTCCCCTACAAGAAATAATCAGCAATATAGCGTGCTCCTCGATGGCATTCTTCCAGGGGATTTGCGAAGCGGTTCATCACATCACGGAGCATACACTGGGGAGTTCTCTTGATTTCCAGCTGGAGTCTAGCCTTGAATTCACCTTAATACTCTTCTAGCACCCCTTACAAAAAATAATCAGCAATATAGCGTGCTCCTCGATGGCATTCTTCCAGGGGATTTGCGAAGCTGTTCATCACATCACGGAGCATACACTGGGGAGTTCTCTTGATTTCCAGCTGGAGTCTTGCCTTGAGTTCACTGTAATACTTTTCCAGCTCCACTACAAGAAATAATCAGCAATATAGCGTGCTCCTCGATGGCTTTCTTCCAGGGGATTTGCGAAGCTGTTCATCACATCACGGAGCATACACTGGGGAGTTCTCTTGATTTCCAGCTGGAGTCTTGCCTTGAGTTCACTGTAATACTTTTCTAGCTCCCCTACAAGCAATAATCAGCAATATAGCGTGCTCCTCGATGGCATTTTTCCAGGGGATTTGCGAAGCTGTTCATCACATCACGGAGCATACACTGGGGAGTTCTCTTGATTTCCAGCTGGAGTCTTGCCTTGAATTCACTGTAATACTTTTCTAGCTCCCCTACAAGAAATAATCAGCAATATAGCGTGCCCCTCGATGGCATTCTTCCAGGGGATTTGCGAAGCTGTTCATCACATCACGGAGCATACACTGGGGAGTTCTCTTGATTTCCAGCTGGAGTCTTGCCTTGAGTTCACTGTAATACTTTTCTAGCTCCCCTACAAGAAATAATCAGCAATATAGCGTGCTCCTCGATGGCATTCTTCCAGGGGATTTGCGAAGCTGTTCATCACATCACGGAGCATACACTGGGGAGTTCTCTTGATTTCCAGCTGGAGTCTTGCCTTGAATTCACCTTAATACCCTTCTAGCACCCCTTACAAAAAATAATCAGCAATATAGCGTGCTCCTCGATGGCATTCTTCCAGGGGATTTGCGAAGCTGTTCATCACATCACGGAGCATACACTGGGGAGTTCTCTTGATTTCCAGCTGGAGTCTTGCCTTGAGTTCACTGTAATACTTTTCTAGCTCCCCTACAAGAAATAATCAGCAATATAGCGTGCTCCTCGATGGCATTCTTCCAGGGGATTTGCGAAGCTGTTCATCACATCACGGAGCATACACTGGGGAGTTCTCTTGATTTCTAGCTGGAGTCTAGCCTTGAATTCACCTTAATACTCTTCTAGCACCCCTTACAAAAAATAATCAGCAATATAGCGTGCTCCTCGATGGCATTCTTCCAGGGGATTTGCGAAGCTGTTCATCACATCACGGAGCATACACTGGGGAGTTCTCTTGATTTCCAGCTGGAGTCTTTTCACTGTAATACTTTTCTAGCTCCCCTACAAGAAATAATCAGCAATATAGCGTGCTCCTCGATGGCATTCTCCCAGGGGATTTGCGAAGCTGTTCATCACATCACGGAGCATACACTGGGGAGTTCTCTTGATTTCCAGCTGGAGTCTTGCCTTGAGTTCACTGTAATACTTTTCTAGCTCCCCTACAAGAAATAATCAGCAATATAGCGTGCTCCTCGATGGCATTATCCCAGGGGATTTGCGAAGCTGTTCATCACATCACGGAGCATACACTGGGGAGTTCTCTTGATTTCCAGCTGGAGTCTTGCCTTGAGTTCACTGTAATACTTTTCTAGCTCCCCTACAAGAAATAATCAGCAATATAGCGTGTTCCTCGATGGCATTCTCCCAGGGGATTTGCGAAGCTGTTCATCACATCACGGAGCATACACTGGGGAGTTCTCTTGATTTCCAGCTGGAGTCTTTTCACTGTAATACTTTTCTAGCTCCCCTACAAGAAATAATCAGCAATATAGCGTGCTCCTCGATGGCATTCTTCCAGGGGATTTGCGAAGCTGTTCATCACATCACGGAGCATACACTGGGGAGTTCTCTTGATTTCCAGCTGGAGTCTTGCCTTGAATTCACCTTAATACTCTTCTAGCACCCCTTACAAAAAATAATCAGCAATATAGCGTGCTCCTCGATGGCATTCTTCCAGGGGATTTGCGAAGCTGTTCATAACATCACGGAGCATACACTGGGGAGTTCTCTTGATTTCCAGCTGGAGTCTTGCCTTGAATTCACCTTAATACTCTTCTAGCACCCCTTACAAAAAATAATCAGCAATATAGCGTGCTCCTCGATGGCATTCTTCCAGGGGATTTGCGAAGCTGTTCATCACATCACGGAGCATACACTGGGGAGTTCTCTTGATTTCCAGCTGGAGTCTTGCCTTGAGTTCACTGTAATACTTTTCTAGCTCCCCTACAAGAAATAATCAGCAATATAGCGTGCTCCTCGATGGCATTCTTCCAGGGGATTTGCGAAGCGGTTCATCACATCACGGAGCATACACTGGGGAGTTCTCTTGATTTCCAGCTGGAGTCTAGCCTTGAATTCACCTTAATACTCTTCTAGCACCCCTTACAAAAAATAATCAGCAATATAGCGTGCTCCTCGATGGCATTCTTCCAGGGGATTTGCGAAGCTGTTCATCACATCACGGAGCATACACTGGGGAGTTCTCTTGATTTCCAGGTGGAGTCTTGCCTTGAGTTCACTGTAATACTTTTCCAGCTCCACTACAAGAAATAATCAGCAATATAGCGTGCTCCTCGATGGCTTTCTTCCAGGGGATTTGCGAAGCTGTTCATCACATCACGGAGCATACACTGGGGAGTTCTCTTGATTTCCAGCTGGAGTCTTGCCTTGAGTTCACTGTAATACTTTTCTAGCTCCCCTACAAGCAATAATCAGCAATATAGCGTGCTCCTCGATGGCATTTTTCCAGGGGATTTGCGAAGCTGTTCATCACATCACGGAGCATACACTGGGGAGTTCTCTTGATTTCCAGCTGGAGTCTTGCCTTGAATTCACTGTAATACTTTTCTAGCTCCCCTACAAGAAATAATCAGCAATATAGCGTGCCCCTCGATGGCATTCTTCCAGGGGATTTGCGAAGCTGTTCATCACATCACGGAGCATACACTGGGGAGTTCTCTTGATTTCCAGCTGGAGTCTTGCCTTGAGTTCACTGTAATACTTTTCTAGCTCCCCTACAAGAAATAATCAGCAATATAGCGTGCTCCTCGATGGCATTCTTCCAGGGGATTTGCGAAGCTGTTCATCACATCACGGAGCATACACTGGGGAGTTCTCTTGATTTCCAGCTGGAGTCTTGCCTTGAATTCACCTTAATACTCTTCTAGCACCCCTTACAAAAAATAATCAGCAATATAGCGTGCTCCTCGATGGCATTCTTCCAGGGGATTTGCGAAGCTGTTCATCACATCACGGAGCATACACTGGGGAGTTCTCTTGATTTCCAGCTGGAGTCTTGCCTTGAATTCACCTTAATACCCTTCTAGCACCCCTTACAAAAAATAATCAGCAATATAGCGTGCTCCTCGATGGCATTCTTCCAGGGGATTTGCGAAGCTGTTCATCACATCACGGAGCATACACTGGGGAGTTCTCTTGATTTCCAGCTGGAGTCTTGCCTTGAGTTCACTGTAATACTTTTCTAGCTCCCCTACAAGAAATAATCAGCAATATAGCGTGCTCCTCGATGGCATTCTTCCAGGGGATTTGCGAAGCTGTTCATCACATCACGGAGCATACACTGGGGAGTTCTCTTGATTTCTAGCTGGAGTCTAGCCTTGAATTCACCTTAATACTCTTCTAGCACCCCTTACAAAAAATAATCAGCAATATAGCGTGCTCCTCGATGGCATTCTTCCAGGGGATTTGCGAAGCTGTTCATCACATCACGGAGCATACACTGGGGAGTTCTCTTGATTTCCAGCTGGAGTCTTGCCTTGAGTTCACTGTAATACTTTTCCAGCCCCCCTACAAGAAATAATCAGCAATATAGCGTGCTCCTCGATGGCATTCTTCCAGGGGATTTGCGAAGCTGTTCATCACATCACGGAGCATACACTGGGGAGTTCTCTTGATTTCCAGCTGGAGTCTTGCCTTGAGTTCACTATAATACTTTTCTAGCTCCCCTACAAGAAATAATCAGCAATATAGCATGCTCCTCGATGGCATTCTTCCAGGGGATTTGCGAAACTGTTCATCACATCACGGAGCATACACTGGGGAGTTCTCTTGATTTCCAGCTGGAGTCTTGCCTTGAGTTCATTGTAATACTTTTCTAGCTCCCCTACAAGCAATAATCAGCAATATAGCGTGCTCCTCGATGGCATTTTTCCAGGGGATTTGCGAAGCTGTTCATCACATCACGGAGCATACACTGGGGAGTTCTCTTGATTTCCAGCTGGAGTCTTGCCTTGAGTTCACTGTAATACTTTTCTAGCTCCCCTACAAGAAATAATCAGCAATATAGCGTGCTCCTCGATGGCATTCTTCCAGGGGATTTGCGAAGCTGTTCATCACATCACGGAGCATACACTGGGGAGTTCTCTTGATTTCCAGCTGGAGTCTTGCCTTGAGTTCACTGTAATACTTTTCTAGCTCCCCTACAAGAAATAATCAGCAATATAGCGTGCTCCTCGATGGCATTCTTCCAGGGGATTTGCGAAGCTGTTCATCACATCACGGAGCATACACTGGGGAGTTCTCTTGATTTCCAGCTGGAGTCTTGCCTTGAATTCACCTTAATACTCTTCTAGCACCCCTACAAGAAATAATCAGCAATATTGCGTGCTCCTCGATGGCATTCTTCCAGGGGATTTGCGAAGCTGTTCATCACATCACGGAGCATACACTGGGGAGTTCTCTTGATTTCCAGCTGGAGTCTTGCCTTGAGTTCACTGTAATACTTTTCTAGCTCCCCTACAAGAAATAATCAGCAATATAGCGTGCTCCTCGATGGCATTCTTCCAGGGGATTTGCGAAGCTGTTTATCACATCACGGAGCATACACTGGGAAATTCTCTTGATTTCCAGCTGGAGTCTTGCCTTGAGTTCACTGTAATACTTTTCTAGCTCCCATACAAGAAATAATCAGTAATATAGCGTGCTCTTCGAAGGCATTCTCCCAGGGGATTTGCGAAGCTGTTCATCACATCACGAAGCCTACACTGGGGAGTTCTCTTGATTTCTCAGCGGGAGTCTTCCCTTGAGTTTACCTTAATACTCTTCTAGCACCCCTACAGGAAATAATCAGTAAGATAGCCTGCTCCTCGAAGGCAGTCTCCCTGGGGATTTGCGAAGCTGTTCATCACATCACGAAGCATACACTGGGGAATTCTCTTGATTTCCAGCGGGAGTCTTCACTTGAGTTTACCTTAATACTCTTCTAGCACCCCTTACATAAAATAATCAGTAAGATAGCCTGCTCCTCGAAGTCATTATCCCAGATGAATCGCGAAACTGTTCATCACATTAAAAGCATACACTGGGGAATTCTTTTTATTGCCAGCTGGAGTCTTGCCTTGAGTTCACTTTAGTACTCTTCTAGCACAGCTACAGGAAATAATCAGTAAGATAGCGTGCTCCTCGAAGTCATTATCCCAGATGAATCGCGAAACTGTTCATCACATCACGAAGCATACACTGGGGAATTCTCTTGATTTCCAGCTGGAGTCTTGCCTTGAGTTCACTTTAATACTCTTCTAGCACCCATGCAAGAAATAATCAGTAAGATAGCCTGCTCCTCGAAGTCATTATCCCAGATGAATCGCGAAACTGTTCATCACATCACGAAGCATACACTGGGGAATTCTTTTGATTTCCAGCTGGAGTCTTACCTTGAGTTCACCTTAATACTCTTCTAGCACCCCTACAAGAAATAATCAGTAATAGCGTGCTCCTCGAAGTCATTATCCCAGATGAATCGCGAAACTGTTCATCACATCACGAAGCATACACTGGGGAATTTTTTTGATTTCCAGCTGGAGTCTTCCCTTTAGTTCACCTTAATACTCTTCTAGCACCCCTACAAGAAATAATCAGTAATAGCGTGCTCCTCGAAGTTATTATCCCAGATGAATCGCGAAACTGTTCATCACATCACGAAGCATACACTGGGGAATTCTTTTGATTTCCAGCTGGAGTCTTGCCTTGAGTTCACTTTAATACTCTTCTAGCACCCCTACAAGAAATAATCAGTAAGATAGCGTGCTCCTCGAAGTCATTATCCCAGATGAATCGCGAAACTGTTCATCACATCACGAAGCATACACTGGGGAATTCTTTTGATTTCCAGCTGGAGTCTTCCCTTGAGTTCACCTTAATACTCTTCTAGCACCCCTACAAGAAATAATCAGTAATAGCATGCTCCTCGAAGTCATTATCCCAAGATGAATCGCGAAACTGTTCATCACATCACGAAGCATACACTGGGGAATTCTCTTGATTTCCAGCTGGAGCCTTCCCTTGAGTTCACTTTAATACTCTTCTAGCACCCCTACAAGAAATAATCAGTAAGATAGCGTGCTCCTCGAAGTCATTATCCCAAGATGAATCGCGAAACTGTTCATCACATCACGAAGCATACACTGGGGAATTCTTTTGATTGCCAGCTGGAGTCTTCCCTTTAGTTCACCTTAATACTCTTTTATATAGCACCCCTACAAGAAATAATCACACTCGGTGAGGTCGGGTGATCAGAAAAGCTAAGAATCCGCCCGATTTGGAAAAACATCGTTTAAAACCCTGTGCTTACGCGGGCGTTTAGATTTTTGGCTTCTTCCTGTTCACCATTCACTGCATGTCGACGAAGCTGAGTAATGAAGAATGAATGAACTTAACATTACGGAAAAGCGGTCAGCGTTCACGTTAACAGATTGCTCTCTTGCGCTCCCACTAGCATCTGCATTAATCGACAGAGGTTATTTTAATCTGTGAGCAATATGTTTATCTTTCTTTAGTGTTTTTAACCTAGAATAAGACCTGTATTAATAAAATTTGAAAATCTGAGTACATTAAAAATCTGTATTTCAATAATACAGTCTATATATATAAAATCAACAAAATGCTGCACAACGCAGAGAACTCATGCGTAGCTCGTCTTCTGAAAAGGGTTAATAAGACAGGTGTTATAGTAAATACGCAAACTATTAAAATATTCTTATGTTATTTATATGTCTTGTAAATTATATACTAGCCTGAAATGCAGAGTAATACACCTTATTAAGAAGAGCAACAAAATATTAAGTTTGAAACCTTTTCAAACATCTGTGACAGGTTTACTTATTCTGGAAGGAAACTTTTAGTCATCTTAGGAAACCCTGCGAAACTTTTTACAATAACTTTTTTTTCTGTGTTAGTAAGAAAAATGTTATTTAATAATTTCTAGACAGCACCAGAATCAGTCTAGATTATTGAACCTCTAAACTCGGCCCTTTACGGCTATGCTTGTATTATGCAAACTCTAAAGACTATTTTATTATAGATTTTTATTATAGCCAAAGATACCAATTTTTCAATTCGTAATTAGGAAATGTTACAGACATTCATAACCCTTCGCGTAATGTGACCCTTCAACTAATGCCTAAATTATCTCTAGTGAGACTATTCTCTGCTAAGTTGTTAAACAATACAATATCATTAAACATTTTCTTTTACTTTGCAAGTAATTAGTTACTCTGTTAAGAGAAATATTGTGCAGCCTCAATAAAGTGGAACTTAGCGAAAATAATAATGTTGCCCTTAGCCCATGATATTATTTTAAATATTACCAATTAATAAATATAATAAAACAATGCATTTATATGAATAGATATCCATAATTAAAATTATAGACTAGAATAACAAAAGCATTCCAAAATGAAATATATAAATAGACCTACATATAAATGAAATTTAAAAATCAATATACTACATAGACAGTACGATGTGATACAACAGATGTATATGTGACGAGTTTTTGATATTTAACAATAAAAGGAGATAGTGCTCCGTATATGAAACCTATACCTAATATAAGGCTCTCTGTTATATATATTAGTAAGTGCTGAAATCTGGCGGGATGCACTGAAAATTCTCTCTAGAAAAACACCAAGTTTTCAGGCTATTTTTATAGGAACTGTTGTAGAGGTTGTGCGTACATCTATGAGTTTTACTAAGTTTAGAGTTTCTGACGCAGTTAAGATAATTTCAATATAATCAGCATTGAAAATATCATTTAAATAATTATATACACACAAGTCGCAATAGAATTTACTATAATTGTGCTTATTATAAGCAATTTAAAGGGATTGTTTTATATTTACCATTAACTTATTGCATGACATATAGTGTTTCTAAAATAAGATCTTTGGGTGTTTCCAATTCGAGATATGGTCACCATATGCCTCATATTAAAAGCCCCTTTGAAAAATGACATTTTGTACAGACCTGCACAGTTTTGTACCTTATTTTCCACAGGAAATGTAAATATATGCACACATAAAATACATAAATTATGTGTATCTTTCTTTATTATGACATTAAATAAGACACTTACCAAATGCCTTAGGGTTATATATTGCAGTGTATCTTACACTATCAGCTTATAAACATTTCTTTTTACTAAAGATTTACAGTTTGTTTTTCCAGAAGTCACCGCTTTCTAAGCGAAAGAATTGCTGTAAGGAGCAAAATAATGATGATGCCCATTGTCTGTTTTTCCCTCTATTCTACTGATATTGAATATGAAAAATGTGTTCAGTGTACTAAATGTTAACATCTTTAACATAGGCTTATGAGTTCCGTGGAGAAACTAATAAGTATCAACTTTGTGTGTCTTCCTTGCATTAAGAATAACCAGAGAGTAACCAAAAAGCTAAAGGAAAAAGTTATCCCATCCATAAAATTTTTATAGATGAATTAATTTAATTATTAATTTATGGTGAGTTGTTAAACAAATGTTAAGAAGTTATTAAAGTAAAAATAGTAAGTAGTAAGTAAATGAAAGAATTAGGGTCTCACATTACGAACACATTTTAAAAAATGTAATTTTCCCGTTTATTTATTAATTTTTGCTCACAATTTAATTTTGTGAAAAAAGTGAGTTATAGGTATTTAAAGTAAATAAACTGATTTAAACTCATTTTCTCCTTTTCAAACATTTAAACGAAACGAAGTGAGGTCTATTAAATGCACTTCCTCCTTAGTACTCGCAACCTAATAATATACCCTTGTTCAAGCCTGTGCTGACGATATTAAATCCTTTACTGCATGATTATTTAACTGAAAGTGCGACGGTTTAATTTAATTTTAGTGATATTGTTGACGACCGGCTACTAACTTTACACGACAACGCTGTTTACTAGCGATACAGCGGATTTTTCAAGTACTACATTTTTACTGAAAGCACATAATGACTAATGGTCACTGCACTAGCGGTGGGTTGCACAACATTCGAAAAGCTTAGAAAACTAATGAAATATTAAAGAAAAAAGAAGAAACACTTTGACTAAAGCATTTATAATAATTAATTTCTTCACCAAGTTGGGAACGGTTTTCCCATACTTTCAACAATCTCATATTGTTATAGGATTTGTTTCCCTATATTTATTTTTAGGGGTCGATACTTTTAGAATGTAAATGCTTTTGTCCTTAAATACATCAAGGCTTTACCTCGTTTCCCTTTACCTCGCCATCCGGTTCTAGTATGATAGAATTTGGTAGAGAAAACAACAATTAAAACTTACAATTTATATTTACTATATATATATATATACTATATGAAGAGTGATTCGACAATGGTCTACGACCGAAAGATGCCTCATCACTCAAGGTAAAATTATTGCACTTAATGGTGGATAAAATTACTCACATAAGTAATATATAACTTCATAAAGTCAGTGCAACGGAAAAACAATGGATAATGTTAAATATCAAGAATATATATATATATATGCACACATTTATTTTACATTCTAAGTTCATTAGTTTTTTTTCGTAACTAAATAACAAAGATTTTCTAAACACATTTTAAAAATAATAAGCTTACTAATATACTCTTTTCAAATATTAAAAATCTATTTATCACAATTAAACGAATAAAAATCGAATATAAATATATTTAAAAACATATTTAGTCTACTAAAAAAAAATATTCTTAACGGTTTAATTGACACTTTAAAATTTTGCCCAAGACAAAAGCTTGGTATATTACAATAATTGTCCCATGATTTAAAATACGTCATTTATTAAAACCCTTTCTACATTATAGCAAACGACAAATTTCTTTTATAAGAGACGATACTGTTGATTTTTTTTTATTTTGGATTTTTTCTAAGCCGTGAATTTGGGAAAACTGTTATTTGTTTAAGTAACTTCAAAGTAAGGAACGGAATTTATAAAAGATGACGTTAGTAGCATATTCCTACACGACAATATTCCACCATTGTTTTGGTTTGATTTGCATAGTAGAGAAAGCGTTATTCATTACTATATGAAACTCTGAAGTCCCTATTTTGCGTACGATCTTATGGTTTTGCATTCACAGAAGTATAGTCACGTGATATAGATTCGGTCTGCCCATGAACTCATAATGTTTTAGTACTGCTTCCGGATTCTCTACTTATGTCAGTAGAATGTATATAATCTCTGTAATTAATAATACAGTATTATCAATTAAGTACCTCTTGCTAACATTCTATTACACTATGCTTTCCACTAATCTCACTGATTTTCAACCTATTTTTTTTTACTACCTACGAATTTTGTTTTCTATTGGCAAAACGAGGTCCAATTATTTTCTAAAACAATTTGCTAATGGAACCAAATTATAAAAATGGATAGTAAATTTTCAGGTGGCTCACTTCTAAATATGCTATTAAATCTTTCACATTTTGGGGTGGGGGGAATGAGTAAACGAACGTTCATGAGGCATACTCGAAACATGTATAATTTTCCAAAAATGTTCAGCTTCTTAAGACTGTACATGCGAAAATGAAACCGGCCCATTTATTATAACAATGAATTGTCAAGAATAAGAGTTTTCAGACAATCTCAAATTGAAATATATTTAATGAGTTTGAAATTTTGTAAAACAGACAAGTCCATAAACGTTGTGTGAGCTAAGGTAGTTCAAGTTAAGGTAACCCAGACTGTACATGAAGCTGTGACGAAGAGTAGAACCTTATAATAGGTGGCTAGGCGAACACTGGAGCTCAGGAGCACTTGCAGAACCAGGAGACGGTATGGACTGGCAAGTTGTCAGCCACAGCGACAGTTTGAACGGACACGTAAAATGTATTTGCTGCGTCACATGTTTCATGTTTCGTCGTCGTCTTTTCTGATGAAAAGTATATCGAGAAGGTCGTCTTCCAGTCAAACCTTTGTAAAGAGGTAGACAAGACTTAAAGCGGAACTTAAGACTCTTCATGTGGGTGTCTCTGGACGCGGCAAAAATAAGTCTCGACACCGTGAGATGGTTATTATCTCTGATGATCGTTTAATTTCACTGACCTCATAATATACAAAAACACAACATTAAACTTTACAGAAGGAAAAAATTACACAACTGTAAATTACACAAATATAACACATCATAAATACGAATTGTGCTTTTGAATGTATGTTACATACATACACTATAAGAAGTACCGATTCCACTAAGAAAGAACCAAATATAATTAAATATCTAACATTACTAACGGATACAAACATATAGTAGGCTACACATAACATATGGTATACAATTACACAAATATCGACTAAAATGTAGAAAATACGCCATATCAACAAAAAATGACTGTTCTTCAACAAAATAGATCAATACGAAATATACACAACTCAAGTAACTTGTTTTATTTATTTTTGTGGTATTGGGGTTCTTCCCAATATTTTAATTGTAATATATTGTAGGCCCTACCACTGTACTCTTGATATTGTGTACACAACTCGTTTAAAATACAAAATAAAATTATACTAAAACTAAATGAACGAACACACAATTCATATTTCGTACACGGTTTCAACACAATATATAGAAAACCTACCTTTAGAACCGGCGCAGCTTAGGTCACCAACACATCCTGTGGGCAATATAAAACGGACCTCTACAGCAAAAAATGTTCTACCTCTGTCGATTTTTTAAATCGTATTTTAAGTTCATAGAAGTAGTAAATACAAAGATTTCGTTCAGTTAGGTCGAGATTTATTTAGATTATGAAAGAAGTAGAAAATTTAAATACGTCCACTAGGCCTATATAATGAAACAAGTTTACAAATGTTTATTCATATAAAATAATTACAGAAAGACACATAAAGTGTGACAAAATCATCGCAAAAACGAATTTAGAGCATTGTTGGTTTCAAGCGCATAAATTTTCTTGGAATCCATTCATTTTTAATTTGACTGATGTCGACCTATCACATCCTCCGACACATATGGTCTAAATCAACCACTAATCTTGGACCACTGATGTCGACCACCTCTTTATCTCGGACATGCAAGATTTAGGACAACCACTAATCTTGAGCATGGATGATGTCGACCGACTCCTTATTTAGGCCTGATGCTGTATGATCAGAGTCAATCACTTATCATGAATAAAATGATCTCGACCAGCGGCTTACCTCAGACATGTCTGGCTTAGGTCATCCACTAATCTTAAACATTGTTGATCTCTACCAATCACTTCCTTCGACATGTCTCATATAGGTCAACCACTAATGTTGAACATGTCTGATTTCGACCAATCATTTATGTCTGATCTAGGACAACCATTTAATCTTGAATATGTCTGATGTCAACCAATCATTTGTGTCAGACATATCTGATCTAGGTCAACCACTAATCTTGAACATGTCTGATATCTACCAATCATTTATCTCAGACATGGGTGATCTAGGTCTGCCACTAATCTTAAACATGTCTGATGTCGACTAACCACTTATGTCAGACATGTTTGATCTAGGTCAACCACTAATTGTGAACATGTCTGATGTCGACCAACCATTTATCTCAGACATATCGAATCTAGATCACAATTATCTTGAGAATGGTTGAATTAACCGACCTTGAGTGTGACTTATACAGGACAACCACTAATATAGGGCGCAGTTAATCTCGATTAACCACTAATTTTAAATATGGTTTATCTTTCCAGCTTCAATCCTCCGACCTGGCTGATTTCGACCATTCATTAATCTAGAATAAAGTTTATCTGTATTAAGCTTGAACTTACTATAGCAGAATCGAAATAATTTATACTGGCTTTAAACAAATATCTTTCTACAAATGATTATTTTTTCGAAAGAATAGAAAAGTGTAAAAAATACAGGTATTGAGCGGTATAAGAACAATTACTAATATAAAAATTCAAACAAAATAATTTTAGTTTTTTATACAATTAAATTTAAAAAATAATTTATAACTATTGGAGCAAATATATGTTGGAAATATATTAATGTTGTTATTGTGTCAGTAAAACGAGTTCAATATAGCTATATTGCACCACCTTGAAACCCGCGCTGCCTGCAATGTTTGATCACATAACTAATATCGTATGAGATAACTAATCCGTCAATAGCTTTCAGGACTGTTTTACGGCATCGTGTATTTCCTCATTATGAGGTAACAAGTGCCGAAATTTGGCAAATTTGCATCTATAAATAAGCCAGTGAGTAATACCGCCTAGACTAGATAAAGCCGGCTCGTCCAGTGATGAAATGCCGATAAACACCAACACACCTTCCCGTCCCGTCTGCTACAGATAAGGCACGAGCTGTTCCATAACTTCAAAGGCCAAGCCTAGACAAAATATTCTTCCGCAAATAAATACAAACACCTGACTGTATAAGAGCGTGGTACTACCTAAACAAAAACGCATAGAAATAATCGCCCCCTGCCGTTAGAATTGGTGTTTACAAACGTTTTTGTATTTATTCCTGTGGGTGAATTTATCATCGTCTCAATCCCAATGTCATCATTAAATTTTTCATAATGGGAAGTTATGATTAAATATGAACCTGTTCTAACGATAGTAGGTAAGTAATATGTCAATTAAAAGCTTTCCTAACGAAAGTAGGCAAACAATCTGTCAATAAAAGCTTTCCTAACGAAAGTAGGCAAATAATCTGTCAATTAAAGCTTTCCTAACGAAAGTAGTTGAGTAATATGTCAATTAAAAGCTTTCTCAATGAAAGTATTAGGGTAATCTGTAAATTAAAAGCTTTCCAAACGAAAGTAGGCAAACAATCTGTGAATAAAAGCTTTCCTAACGAAAGTAGGTAAGTAATATGTCAATTAAGTTTTCCTAACGAAAGTAGTTGAGTAATATGTCAATTAAAAGCTTTCTTAATGAAAGTATTAGGGTAATTTGTCAATTAAAATCTTTCAAACGAAAGTAGGCAAACAATCTGTGAATAAAAGCTTTCCTAACGAAAGTAGGTAAGTAATATGTCAATTAAGTTTTCCTAACGAAAGTAGTTGAGTAATATGTCAATTAAAAGCTTTCTTAATGAAAGTATTAGGGTAATCTGTCAATTAAAAGCTTTCCTAACGAAAGTAGGATCACAAGTTTTGAATAATTAAACGTTAAATCTTCTAGATACTATAATTTTAATTTAATATGTAGATAAAAACACCGATTTGCCTATAATACCACCTAGTGTAGGCATTATACTTAATTGTGTACAAGTGTAAAATAATACTTAATTTAAAAATTAAGTACAACACTAGTCTTAAAGCAGCTCAAATAGCTGGTGCTTCAGAATTAGGTCAACAACTATTTTTAAAAAAACATACAAAATAAGCTTCCTCGTTCTAAAGACGTTAGAATAAGAACTGGTTTTCGGATTAGCGCAAGCAAAGCTGTAAAGCATGTCTGCGCAGACAATATAGTTCAAGGATGAGGTATGCTTTCACGGTCCAATTAAAACGGAATACAATGGAGTGACGAGATTGTCAGACATTGTAGTTCGCTATTTTGCTTCATTAACAGCCTATTACATTTGCGTATGTACCTCCATCTCTATCAAATACTTGTTTATTGTTTAACTAATTCTTAAACGGAAGGAGCTAAAAATATAATTGAGCTATACTTCACCTTTTTATAGACCTCGAATGATCTAGCCGTAAATTTGAAATGTATTATTTGAATGTTAAGGCGAAGAGGTTGATGAAGGCTATTGCCAGTTGGGAGGTTTCAGGTTAGAGGAAGTATAGGGCAAATGTTGGAACATCGCGTGATTCTAAAGACATCTTACACTTACAAATACTCTAATTTCATCCAGAGACCAATATATACTTAGCAGTAACCGAACATGATAGTGCAAGAGGGTGAAACATATGGGGGAAAAGAGTAACTAGTAAGTTCTTGGAAAGGCGAGCTGAGGAAAAACAACTGTAATGGGACCGGTGATATTTTACTTACAACTTTTGATTCCTTTCTAAGGCATCAACGTTAAGCGTAGTTGAATCGAAAACAACTATTCTTGTACCTCAGGTGTAAAAGCAAACGGAGACAGATGTATCAGACTGTTATTCATGTTAGGAGCCGAGGAGAATGGAGACGGAGGAGAGCACATTGTGCCGAATCAATAGGTTTTAGGATTTTGTAAGATCTGCTTCTACGGTCAAATTACAACACCAGAAGCTGAATAACAGACTGTAAGAATAAAATTAATAATAAATTAGATTGATTGCAAAATATAACTTTTTGTTTGAAAAAAAACATCAAAACACAACAAATTTGCTACGCTTTTCTATTTCGAACTGAAATCCTCTTCAGGAGCTAAACATTTATTTCTAATACTGTCTATGAAGAACTCATAAACTTACATGTTATAAAACAAAAAAACACCAATGACCTAAATCATTGTATTTTCATGAGCACTTGTGCACTTTTACTTGAAGGTTATACTCTGAATTTTGTGATAATTGATTTATTTTTTGATGATATGTTTTTTTAATTTGTGTTGTTCTTTTGAAAAACAGAATTTATGTATAGTTTGATAGATATTACGAAAATGTTTAGCTAATGAAGAGGATTCCATTTCTAAGACAAAAGAAAGAGCCAATTTTTAAAACTAATTAGTAGTTTTCAAATCAAATATTTTCCTCTATAATTGGTCGTTATCAACCAAAATAATCATAAACAATAGACGTAGAATGATAATAGTATTACAATAATACTATACAATATTTAAAATACTGAATAGCGAGTGGAATAGAACGTAAGAGACAAACTATAGCCTACATGTTTCCCTCATACACTATTAAAACCGAGTCTAATACTTAAAACCAAACTTAAAATTGTCACCCTCATATTAAAATTGAGGAATTCTTCGATATCCATTACTTGTATCCTAAATTTCATCATATCATAGAATACTCTTATGTCTACAGAATTTAAAGGATATAAATGACTGAACTGTGTAACTTGGTCATAACTGCATGTTAGCAGGTGATATCGCCTCACAGGGAAAGCGTTATCAATACCATACACTGTCATGCGTATCTTTCAATACACTATGCAAGAAAATGATGTAATCATAGCGTAATTTCTACAGTCAGTAAAATTACCAGCAATTTTATATTCACGGCTAATCACCTGTCAGCAGGTGATATCGCCTCAAAAGAAAAGCGTTTGAATAACAGTTCTCGTGTATATCTTTCAATACACTGTAATAGAAAATCATGTAATCATAGCGTAATTTATATAGGCAATAAAATTATCAGCAATTTTAACCAGCAGCGAACTACCTATGAACACCTGATTCCGTGTCACACAGATCCACTGGTCAAAAAAACACTCATAACATTTTGCAAATGAGTTCAATTTAGACAATGATTGATTGCGAAAAAACGAAAACTGGGAAACTGCCAGTCTGAATTTAGCCTTCACGGGTTCTTGACATTTCCAGGGCGTCCGTCCGTCAGCGGGAGTGGGAGGCGTAAGGCGGCCGGACCTTGGCTTCGTTTAGGTCAAGTTGAAATATTTTACGCACAACCCAAATCATGTTTGTTGTGTTTATTATAATACTTGCAAAAGAAAATATGTCAAAAGCTTTTGTTATTAATTCTTGAAACTGTCCCTTAAATAACAACTTATAGTTTCTATGCTTTATTAGTTATTTACACAAGAAATTATAAATACTCATATTATATAACTGTAGAACTTTATTTTTACAATTATGATCGTTTAAAAAATAATAAATAAATAAATATTAATATTTTTATATTCATATTAAATAATTATTAATAATTAATAATAATTTACTATTAAATATTGAAAATATTAAATATATATGTTCGGTATTTTTTGAACTCTATAGAGTATAGAGTTTTGCTTAATCTTTTAAGATCTGCTCCCTCTCCTTTACAACACTGACATGAGGTCGCGCCTCTTCCCATTAACATTTAGTCAGAAATTACAAAACTGAGTGTGAAACTGAAGCCGCCCAATTAAACATCAAATAATTTTATTTAACTTTCAATATAGACATTTATACAATAATATATAAATATGATTTAACCCTACAGAATGCTGCTATCCTATATATATATAATTATTTTTCAAAATAAAATGGAGACATTTATTATATAATAAATTAAGACTCTTACCAATGCTCCAGAGATGTTATCCTTGAGTACAGAGACCGTAACTCAGTAACCAGGGTCTATCACGACTAAGAGATTCTACAAAAAAAAATAATAATGTAGTTCAGTACGGACATGTCACAACAGTCTACCCGGAAGAACACCTGAGGACAAATTCACCGTACTTATCCACGCCCTCCAGCTTGAGAACCAGTGGCGTTTACCTGTTTCTGAAGTTTGCCATGCTCGTGACAGTAAGCAAATACATAATGAAAGCGGAAATAAAACACGGGGATTTCTTTAAAAGGTTTTTTTTTGTTTTTAATACTTTGAAAAAAAAATGCCTTAGCTTTATGCAAATGACAGTTCGGTTTCCGTTAATATCTATGACATCGCTTTTCATCTCCACAAAGAGCAAAGAGATTTAATCAACCGATTTTAGTGTACATCTGGAAAAAAGTGTTTCTTCATAATTGCCTGCATACTGTCCACTTGCTATCACATCCAACTTGAGTTTATATGGAAACGACAAAATATACGTTTTTAGTTTCCAACAATACCAAGTTCCTAACTATAAGGATTTATACAGGATCATTAATTTGAAAAAAAAAACACCATTTAGAAAATTCAGTATCACATACTGAAAATCAATCGTTGGTCCTCGAAGTTTATTTATATGACAATATTTGTTTAAATGTGAATGAATATCATTCTAAATATATCAACCCGATTATATAATCCTCGACGTTCTTACCCTCGAGACAACCAAACACTAAGACGACCCAAAAACGAAACAACCCAACACCAAGGCACCCGCTCATTAAAATAAGTGTACATACGTGTAGTTTTTTGTCATAAAGATATATGCGGAATCAACAGCAAAGCATTATGAAAGGATCGATTTACGCAGCAATTAATAGATATATAAAAAAACATTTTGGTAAAAAAAACAAGTATAAAATACTACCAAGATTGATTCAATAACAATTTTTTTGCTTTACACTTACAAAATAAACAAAAATTAGCATAAATAATTTCAAAATTACATTCCAAAAAAGTTATGTCATTTTATGCATCGTAAACCATAAATAGTAATTAAATATAAGTGGTACATCCAAATATAACCTAGATATTCCAACAAACCAAACTGTATAACAATACGAGTTTCAATAACAAAGTCGTCATCATCCGTGAGTAAAATTATATTAAATAAAAATATAATTCACAATAATTACTATGACTGTAGTTTAGAATTTGGGTATTTGTACTCAGTGATGATGACTTTATACTGAAACGCCTATGAGAAAACAAATTAAAGATTGTGAGTTGTTGTACGTTATTATTTAATTAATACGTTTGGTCAGAAGATAAACTCATATTTGCTCACAATAGGCTTTTATTTAATTGACGATTATAAAGGTATTTTTAGTTGTAATAATAGAGAAGGGTTACATTGAAATAAAAGTGATTAAATCACTTATAAGAAATGATATATTATAAATAATACCGTTATAAAGCATATAAGTGTATCAGAAAGCATAAATCTTATAAAACACTTGGAACATTTTGTGATCGTTAAGTCAATGTTAAACGATAATTCCTGAGATTAAACATTTCCGTTTATTCTGAGAATTTCCGAGCACGCATTCCATGCAACAGATTTTCCCGCCCCTCCCTCAAATACAAAGCAATGTTAGAAATTTGGAGCGCAGCCATAAATGAATCTATCCGTGCAACGCCAGCAGGTGGCAAATATGAGAGCTACTTTCACGGTAGTAAAATAATAAAATATTGGCAATTAAGTAGGGCAGACTAATTTATTTGCTTAAACTGTCGATGCGTGCGGTTTGCCAATTGCGCCGTTTGTTACTCCCACCCGGTCCCGTGCCTACATTCCTACACTCAATAAAACAATAAAAACATAGGTCTCGCCCGCAGCCCTCTCTCTCACTCCACAGATGCAATGGAACTCAATTCTTTCCACGCACACTAACGTTTATGTACGGCCAGAATATATCTCGCTCTTTACCCATAAAACTATCTAAGCGAGACAGGAGTAGACTGCCTTTGAGAGACATTTGATGTGTAGAGAAGTAAATGCATGAATTTCTTGTCCATATTCTTAAACCTGCAGCACAGCCACAATAGACACTTTTCTTTAAGTGAACCTTTAATATTACTGTACATAAAACTTCTCAACTTTATTACAAGTCCAAAAAGGAAATGCGAAGTTATACACGAATTACTTCGAACAGTTTCGCAAGCATGTAAGCAGCAATTTATTATAAACAAATCTATAAAATAAATAATAGAAGTAAATATACAGTTTTACCCCTTAAGTGCTGAGTAAGACTTTGGATATTTTAATCTCTTATGGCATATTTTTAGGCTTTACATTACCTACTATAAACATATCGACCTATCGTTCATGAAGAAACAGTAAATAATACAGTAGAATGGATAGTGTGGCAAGGCACAATGGTTACCCTCACCGACAGGTAAGGTTATGCCACCAATCGTAAGGAAAAGCACGCAATCGTATAATACTATAAATTTAGTTCTGATTGCTTTACCTAGACTTTGTATTTTTCTATACTAAATGACGTTTAATTCTTGAACTGTAACATTCTAGTGTTTCGTGTTTACTGCTTTCGAACTCATCATCCGCGCCTCAAGAATCTTCTGTTCCTCATCTTCAAGTGAACTATTTTTGTAACAATCATTCAAGTGACTATTACTAAAATAATGTTTTAATAAGATTAGCTATGTAAGTCTTAAGGTTAAGGTTGGGTTAGCTGAATTTTTGTGTATTTTCTATTCTACATGCTATTCTCGTAGAGCGGTTCTTCGATACGTTTATACGTTACATTAAAATATATTCATAATCCATTATGCCTACGTTTCAATCGTAACCAGCCGTTCAAGTTATTGCTGCAACATCTCATAATCTTTTAGATTCATTTTGCATTCCTTTTATTTAAATTTCTTCTATTAGCTCCCACTCTCCTGATATATATAGACTATATATATATATATATATATATATATATATATATATATATATATATATATATATATATATATATGTGTGTGTGTGTGTGTGTATATATGATATGTATATATGAATAGTTACTATCTGGAGTACATCAGTTCATTCTGCAGTCCATAAATTCGCAGTTCCGACGTTTCGCTAGAATCGAAACTTTTGACTCGCTCTTCTACTGTTGTTGGGTTCACCTCGTCAATGCTGGATGAGATTCTAGCGAAACGTCGGAACTGCGAATTTATGGACTGCAGAATGAACGAATGTACTCCAGATAGTAACTATTCATCATATATATATATATATATATATATATATATATATATATATATATATATATAGACCCTATATATATATATTACAAATTTTCAATCATTAATAAAATATGTTTATATTCATTCAATCAAGTTAAAATACATTTTGTTAACCTATATTGGATGGCAATTGATGTAAATAGTTTTTTTTCAAATATTTATTCAATAATAAAATTATACAAATTTGGGCGTCTATCCGGATTTGAACTATGAATCTACATGTTCAAAGTCTAGCGCGCTTCGGCACTGCGCCAACTTTCCAAAAGTCTACCAAGAAAAAAAACCCAAAGACCTATAAGAACTTTTTCCCCCCATCTGGTTGTCGTCGAAACCTCCATTGAACAACCTTAAACTGTTGCCATGATTATCATAAAATTTCATAACTAGTACTGTAGGGTTAAAAATTAATGAAACGAATAAAATAAACTAACAAACTGAAAATAAGAAAACAATTACAAAATTTTTAGATCTTGACCTCAGTAGGAATTTATTAATTTTTTTTCATATTACTTGTTTCCGTGCTGCTTACAAAGGCAAGTTTGAAATGTACGGTACTTACGTATTTTTGTCCATCCTTAGTGCATTATACTGCTTGTGGAATTCTTTGAGCTCATCTATCAACCCGTCCTCGAGCATCTTCTGTACACGGTCGTCTAATCTTACATCCAAAATTTCCTGTAACAATACCACATTCATGAAAATACTGTCTATAATATATTAAATCCAACCAATAAGTTATTTTACTGTAATAGACTAAAGAGACCATTTCAAAACTTGGATATTGTTTGTTTCAAAGGGGATATGTTATGTGTATTGTGTAAGTGATACAGAAAAACCTGTGAATAAAGACTTCTTTCTCTGTATAAGAGGTCTGTATGAAGTAACCCGTCTTGTTGACCCGGACTTACTAGAACATGCCTTATCACTTGCAGCCTCTCGTAGCTGTTTCCTTAATAAGTTACCTACTAGCATCTTGAAAAACGTAAATTAACTTTCTTACTCAAATTATAACGAATACATTTTTATCCAATATTTGAAAAATACGTAGAATTATAAGACGAACAATACCACTACAGAATTTGTAAATTATTAAAGTTGATACATTTTTTTTTTAGATGCCGCACATAAACAAGGCTACGCGTATATTATTTGAATGTTTTTAAAAATAAGTTATATATTATTAGGTATCGTTCGTCTTATATATTTACTTAATTTAAAATGTGAAAATTATGTTCAAGATAAGAAAATTAATTTACTTAGTTGGGATGCTTGTACGTAGTTCATTAAAGGAAATAGCTGCGAGTGGCTGCTAGTGATAAGACATGTCCGAGTCAGCTTGGGTCTAAAAGACAGACTTTATCATACAGACTATAGGTAAAGCCTATTGTGATCGACCAGGTGGTTCAATACAAATTTCCTGTATTCTGTCACCGAGTTAAGACATTTTCCTTAACTCCCATAACACTACAAACGGAACAGAACAGCTTTCTTCAAATTGAGCGGCTCTCTACAGAGACTACGTCAGAAATAAATAACAGCAGCAACCACAGGATTCAATTTTATGAAAAGATTTTACATTTAACAAAAAGAACGATCAAGCTACGAGTATTATCAAATATGAAGTATAGGAAAGGATTGTGAATATAGATAGCATTAGGGTATGAATATAAGGGAGACATTTTGACATCACAAGCTCAAAGACGCGTATGTCGTGAGATGTAGCAAGAGACCTGGCTAACCGATGTAATGCCTACTTGGCATTTAGAGTAGTTGAGGGCTCACTGACTCGTGCAGGTCTAGGTTATATATATATTATTTATCCGTGAAGGATATCATATTTTCCATCCGTGAAGGAATACGTATCAGCATATATATATATATATATATATATATATATATATATATATATATATGATAAAAATGGTTATTGGGTTCGCTATGTAGATGATGGAATGTATATATCAAACAAGAATAATATAAATTTAACAAATATTTTGGATAAAATAAATAAAATTAATAATAAAATAAAATTTACTTATGAAATTAAAACAAATAATAAAATAAATTTTCTAGATTTAACAATAATAAGAAAAAATTAAAAATTTGAATATATGATATACAGTAAACCAACTTTAACAAACCAAATTATACCAAATAATTCTAATCCTCCATATAATCAAAAAATGGCTGCTTTATATAACTTATTATATAGAATGCATAAAATACCCATGAATTAAGAAAATAAAATAAGAGAAAAAAACATAATTTATCAAATTGCATTAGAAAACGGTTATAAAAAGAAAACTGTTGACAAACTTAATTATAATATTTTTAATAAACAAAATAATAATTTAATTTGCAATAGTAATAATAATAATAATACAATATGGACTTCATTTTTATTTATAGGCCATGAAATAAAAAATATCAGTAAATTATTTAAAAATACAAATATCAAAATTGCATACAAAACTAATAACAAAATAATAAACATAATAAATAACAATAATAAAATAATTAATATGCATGAAAAAGATGGTGTTTATAAATTAGAATGCGAAAACTGTAATAAAGCTTATATAGGTCAAACCAAGACAAAATTAAAAGAAAGATATAAAGAACATTTGAATGCCTATATTAATCCAGAAATATATAAATCAAATTTTGCAAATCATTGTATTAATAATAAGCACCAATTTCCAAATATTGAAAATATGAAACTTATAAAAGAAATTAATAAGGGATTAAGAATGAATATATATGAAGCATTCGAAATATATAAATACAATAATAATAACAAATTAATAAAAGAACAAATACAAATAAATTCTAAATTTGATACTATATTCAATGTCTATAATGTTACAGCAACAAAATAATTTGGCAATTTGTATAAATTTAGCAACAATTCTATTTCTAATTTAACATATGTTTTAGGCCTATAGCTTACATTATTGTAATTTTCATTCCTGATGATGTTGGTACTATATATATATATATGTTGGTATATATATATATGTGTGTGTGTGTGTGTTTATTATTTATTTCTAAGGCGGAAAACAGAAAAAGGTTATCATCACCTAGACCTCGATATAGGTTTCGGTCCGCCACAACCACTGTACCTAGATGCAAAAGAGGGGTACACAGCTGTTTAGCCTTCAATCTTCACTATCCGGCGAAATATCCTCATATTCATCTAAGTCCCTTGCTATATCTCGTGAGTTATGCGTAAAGCATGCCTACTCACTTAATTGGCGTTATAAAGAGTTCACTACCCGTTACATTCCTATTAAAAAATTTAAAACGAAGGAAAGGATGTAATGAGAATAAAGGGACATCCGCGTGGGAAGTCTTAAACAGTTAATCGATGCAGAAGTGTCAATATCTAGTAAATGGAATGAATAATTTCCTAAGTCCCATCAAAAGAACCGCGCCAAGGTTCCAAGGTCACATAAACTACGCCCACATTTCAGGCAATAATTGTCGCGAGGATTTGGTTATTTTCGATTCTTCCACCTATGTGGGAGAATGCTCAGAACTCCATGCGTTGCCTAAATACGGATAGCGCCGGATACTGACAAATAAGCAATGTCTCGTTTTGGTAAAACAATGAGAAACAATGTCACACTAATCTGGGTTAAAAACTGTATCTAGATGAAACACCTCAAATTTGTTCTCGCCGGATCATTCCTTACTCTGTTAAAATTACGAATTGCTTAATAACACCGTGAAATAGATGAAATGAAAGCGTTACACGGTTCATCAACTGTTTACGTAGTTATAAAGTGTTTTATGAAAGCTGACCTACACAATAAATACGCTACAATACGAGCTTGCAATATCTAATAAAATTTTAATTAATTCTAGTTTTATTGCATCACACATTTGTAATAAATCACTTGTGTTCTGTATTTAAATGCATGTCAAGATGTCATACTAATCCTTTTCGAGATATGAAATAAAGTTTGAAATCATGAATAAATAATGTTAAACACGAAAATAAGAAACGCAGTAGAGCTAGTGGCAGTGTCACTCCTTAGTCAATATACCAAAACTTAAGTTCTATTTGCCACTTGGTTTCCCCAAACGTAATTTTTCTCGAAAGCAAATACGTTTTTAAAATGTTAACAAAAGTGAAAACGATAGTTTAGGCCTATAAAATCCCTAAAACTATTTTTTTCAGTCGAAAAACCAATAAAAGATCTTCATCAACTTATAAACTTATATATATATATATATATATATATATATATATATATATATATATATATATATGATAATTATAATGAAAACTAATAAAGTAAACTAAAATAAGCAAGAATAGAAACGAGAAAAGAGAAAACGCCATTACAATTGAAATATACAGTTAAGAAGGAAACCATTAAAACAAGTAGAAAAACTTTGTAATTGTTTCAAAAATAATTTACAAAGGAAAAGAATTGTCTCGAATGAAATGAAAAAGAGGGAAATCAACGAATATAGACATTTAAGTGTGAGAAGACCAACAGCTAAAGTTTAAAGGATATACATTTACAGTGACAGAGAACTTGATTAAGACTACCTAACTTAGATGGAGACTAGGAGGGAGAAAGTTAAAACCTGCACAAACTCTACGTTTTAACCACTTTCAAGCCATAGACGATGTATAGGCCTAAAACTTTTTACGTACTAAATAATTTCATACTATTCAAATACAAAAAGGTAAATATTCTTTGTTTGAAATCGAGAGCCTAATCTCTATATAAGATTCTATATAAGCCTATATAAGATTCTGATCTCTACCGGGGTGAAAAAAGGTGTCTATTTATTTCCCGTTTTCAGTGTTACCAGTGATAGAAATTACGAAATTAGACAAAGGTTAAAACCATGAACAAAGAATTAGTGCAAGAGTACCGAATACTAAGTCATTATATTAAAACAAAATGTCAATAAACACCAATCTCTTAGCGAAATTGCTAGTTATTCGATTCACCTGCTAATTTTTAGTAGTAATATTAGTAAGGGCTCTCACTAATATCATGAAATTCCTAGATCTTTCTATGAACTAGCGATACGGTTGGGAGTACTCGACATAGCTTTTAGCATTATTCATCATTATCACCAGTTATCGTAAAGCAAATAACTAAAAAGATCCGGTTGATCAATCAAATCTAAAAATCTTTTTCATTTCTACATCTTGAAATGACTGTACTTTAAATAACACCTTGGTATCGAATGTTATTTGGTATTTATTTATTATGCTACTGGCTGATGTATTATTTTGTTAAAAATCAATGAGTCGTTTTAAACTTGGCTTAAAAATCAATAGTATCAGAAAGTAAATTAAAAATAAACTCACAACCGTAATAAAATGTAGTACTCATTGAAGAAGAGAACATTCTTGTCGAAACGCGTTTGGACTGGGTTTAAATTATTTTAAGAGTGTGTACGGTTTTTTCTAATTTACAAAAAAAGTCAATCCTAATTGAAAATGAAACATTAAAAAAAACTGAAAAGAATTAACGTTATTCTTTCATTTGATGAATATTTTATTCACTTCTAAATGACAATATGTTTCTATGCAAGTCAGTTGACATTATGTAGTTCTTTATCAAGAAAAAAAGCATATAAATGTCGCCGAATGCCTTGGCATGTAGCATGTGAATATTGCATGGTATTTTTTGTCCAAAGCCATGGATGTGATATCCTCATCTGGCATTACAAAACATACACCTCTTACTGTGTGTGACCTTCCCGGTACTTCTAGTAGTTTAAAACCGGATACGATGAACCCTGTTTGTCACTATTTCCGCTGTATTAACGGCAAACACATTTCTTGAAATGAGGCGTGACGTAAAAGTGCGGAGATTGTCAAAGACAATGTGTAACACATGCTGGGGATAATTTATCTTATAAGGTTAGCTGACAGGATCATTGGTAATGCAGATCTAACATTCTGTCACTGGAAACGCGTAAATAATGGAAATAGTGGAGCAGGCCGTGACAACCTATCAGTCATTGAATTCGATCAAGGATCGAGGTGAGAATTTTTATCCGATTTTAAAAATAACTCTGTCTGAATTACAAAGTGGTAGGAAAGAAATCTTTACGGTCGATTCAATTTTGTAGTCAACCTCAGCGTTTGTTGAGTTTTAAAATGAAGAAACACATTTAAGTTTTAACACCACCACATACTCTGCGAAACTCTACCTAATAATTAATTAAATTTATAAAATTAAATAATCACAGAACTAAAAACAAGATATACAGGGATAGAATAACAGAAAAGGACAAAAATAAGAGAATTTTTTTAAACATCACTGAATGTCCATAAGAAGACACCACTTCTCAACGATTTTTCGGAGGAGTCCTTTCACTTTATCTTATTTGTTGCAAATAATCATCCGCATATTGTACAGTATTTGGATCTGGTTAAAAGTAGGGTTAGGCCGATTCCGGTTCTCCATTGATTAATAATTATTTATCGACTATGTCTTTCTTATGTATTATTTACTTTAAACGATTTGTACGATTAAAGAAAATGCCGTTTGAGATAACTAAAATATTATTATTTATGACGCAATAACTAAGACGATCGAAGCATTTCTGGTCTGTTTGTTTATCACTTTTATCTGTCATGCTTTCAGAAATTCCTATTCATAAATTAAGGTAGCCTATTACATTAAAACGGAACTTTTAAAAGGCTTCCTTATATGGCCAAGAGGTTTACTAAATTCATTATTTGAGAATATCATATACGCTTAAATAACTTAAAAAGTCGAGAATCGGAAGAAAAATTTTAGAATCGAAATCAGAGTCGGAATCGGGCCATCTACAGTTAAAAGTACTGTCATTGCTACTGTCATCTTGACTTATCGCTTTCTTTGTTTCGTTCGTATTGTATATTTGTACCGCACGTGTGTAGGTAGGCGATGTATAAACAGGTTTGTTCTGCCATACGTTCAACGTGTTTTTCTTTGCTTTACAATCATTTACTGTTAAACAGTATCAAACAGAAAAACCATTACTACTCTCACATAGGTCTTCGAGTAAAGAAAATATAAGATGGAATTTTTTTAAAAACTATGTCCAGGAATCACGAGGAATGTTATTTTTACGTTGGATATTTAAATTTAAGAGGTGCTTTCACCTCTCTTCAATCGGTAGAGAGCAGGTCTAATTTAAGTGAGCGACCATGTCCACGCGATCTAATTCCATTTCCAATCCTTACAAGAGCGGTTCCGGGGGATGGGCGGTAGGGGCAATTGCCCTCAACCCCGAGAATTTGGGGTATTTTGGGTACTATTTTGTTTTTTAGAAATATATTTTTTATATTCAGACACAATTAAATTTATTCCAGTTTACTTATAAAAATGTATTTTTCATTTGACTTTTATTTTAAATCAATGTATGTTTTTACATTAATGAAATATTAGGTGTAGATAGAAATTCATCTGATAACATTGGTGGTTCCACCCAGCATAAACAACACTGACATGTTACAAGTCGCGCACTAGTTCCGTACCGGCTATACTAACAGTCTGTGTACTACGGACTCCGAGTCCGAATCGTCCTCGTCAGACCGCGCCGTTTGATGCAAGGATAAAAGTTAAACAATACTTTGTATTATGTACAAAAAATAATTTTGCTATCTATGTAAATTCAGGTAAAATGCATGTTTCGATGTAAAAAATGCCTAATTTCCTGTAATTTAAAAGTACAAAAATAGCTTAAAATTTCATTTCCAGGTAGTTATTTTTAAAAATTTTCTGAATGCCCGAAACCACTCTATGTTTTTCTACCATTGTGCCCCCCCCCCGCCGAAAGTCTAGCCTGGAGCCGCCCTTGAATCCTTATTCTTCTCTCACAAGGGGCGTAACGCTTAACGGGGTAGAAAAACATACAGTCATAACGCTTCAGTAGAAAGTCATAAAGATATGTCTACTTAAGTTACGAAACCACTCCATGTTTTTCTACCATTGTGCGCCCCCCGCCGAAAGTCTAGCTTGGAGCCGCCCTTGAATCCTTATTCTTCTCTCACAAGGGGCGTAACGCTTAACGGGGTAGAAAGTCATAAAGTCATAACGCTTCAGTAGAAAGTCATAAAGATGTCTACTTAAGTTACGAAACCACTCCATGTTTTTCTACCATTGTACCCCCTCGCCGAAAGTCTAGCTTGGAGCCGCCTTGAATCCTTATTCTTCTCTCACAAGGGGCGTAACGCTTAACGGGGTAGAAAGTCATAAAGATATGTCTACTTAAGTTACGAAACCATGCATCTTTATGTCATGATATACCTACATTCAACTATGTTCCCAAACCTCGCCTGAGAAGGTTGATTGCCTTTAAGTTACAAACACACTGGTACGATTCGGTGGGTTATATTGAAGTCAGCAATAGACATATCACTGCGACCACGATAGCAATAGGGCTAAGTTCAGGGCTATGTATTTCAGTCATACTTTTATCAAACCCTTCCTTATTCTTAGAACGGAGTGTAACGGTTGACTCCTCCTTACGACTGTAATAGATATTAGATCCCCTTCAGGTACACGACCGAACACAGAGTAGTCCTTGCATGTCCTCTACCAGGAGGTGTTTCGTCACTACCTAAATTCACAATGCTTTCCTATCCTTCGTGGACGATAATAGTCATTCTTAATATAACCAAATTACAAACTACGAACTACTAACAAACTGGTGGGTGATGATAGGTTATTGAAGTCCGGAGAAGTTACCTGACTAAGACGAGTAGATATATTTCAAGTAAACGATGTACATAACTTTGCTTGTCCACGATATGCAAAAGTTGTTGCCTACTTACCCGGATAGAGAGTAAGTCTATTTCAAGTAAGTATTTTTATACATGTGTCTCCCATATATCCTATATTAGTGGCTTTATGTCCCTACCATAGTTCTACTTATGCCCACAATCCTAGATATTAGTTGTATTACAAACCATCCTGGTATCTGATGGAGTTCGGTTATTTAGAGGTTAGGGTAGATACTTCGCTACTACTAGAACAGAGAGAATGTCCAGATAAGGTAAGCAGAGTTTTTCCTAATTCACACTAAGCGTAGATTTCCCTTCCCTAGTCTCACCTGTAGCCACTCGCCTTTCTTCCAACAAGTAGATTACGTCTTTATAACAGGATAGAGAATATGGCTACTCCCAGTAGCGATCTTACACACTTGATGCCATGATACTCTCTAAAATGCTTTTATCTCAATCTATCTTATTCTTACCGATAAAATTATTCACACAATCCTATCTTATTCTTAGAAAACGAAAGTAAGCTGAGTAGTTTTCTTCTTACACTTGCTGACCAACCTCAGAAAACGTATTAAACTAAGAACGTTAATGACAATACGTTTTTTGGGTAATTTATAAAATGAAACATATTTCGCAATAAACTGTTTGCTATTTTTAAATTTAGATTTTAATATTTTTCAACTGCTGCGGCGCTGGAATTCAAAACATTATTGTTTTTTCTTTATTTATGGTAAAATGTAAAATGTTTCAATTTAGAAATTAATTTAACGTTTTCTTTAACGTGACAACCCTCGAACATTATTTACTTTGAATGCATTCACTCGGGTTACCCTCTGGAGCTGGAATTGAAATAAAACATTTTAAGATACAAGACCTATATCCGTAGAGAATGTCACGCCAATCAGGCGAGAGACAAATAAATGGCTACATTGTGTAAACAAAACTAAGTTAATCTTTAATTACAATCTGAACACTTCTAAGACCTAAACTGAAAAATAAAACCATTTTCATACACCCAGTAAAAAAAATATAACCTACAGCTCAACTGTTTAACGAATGTTCTTGAAAAATGTGTATGGAATCGCGAAGCAGCAGTCGCAGTGTTACAAACCCTGTCAAACAAGACACGCGACTCCAGCTCGTGCCTACTTGGAAATGAAAAAAAAAATTGAAAACACGTGAATTTTTTATTAATAGAATTTCTCTTAGACCGGTCGCTTTTATTACGTTAACCGAGGTCGTTAGCCATTTCGTGCTGCGCGCTTGCGCACAACCCCGGAACCTAACTTGTTTCTTATGAATCTGCCTCATTAACAGCGTAGCACACTATGCGGCGCAAACGGCATCTCGCTGAGCTGAAGACTTCGCTGGCTCATTCTTGTTACTCATAAACGTATTTGCCATGCTATTAGTCTACGGTATGATAAAAAGGTTCGATGTCTAGCCATCTTATATCAGTAAATTCTTTACGAACTTTCATTGTACACATTTCTCTAATAGTTTACTGAACTATGATTTCTTTTTCCTGTTGGTTTCTATCCTAATCACTTTGATACATATTCGGCAAATTTTCCGTTCATTAAGAAGTGGATTTGCATCCCCACCGTGGATTCAGTCTTTCAAACTTTTAAAAAACATTTCCTAACAATTGTAGTTGATACAACTCAACTTCATAACTTTTAAAACGCCATTAAACGTTCTTTAGTACTAATAAAATTAATATTACTGCTTTTATCCTTTAGGAATAAAACCACAGTTATAATAATGTTTCCTTAGAAATAATACGATTTCTTGTGCAATTCCTGCTGCTTATGATAACTGAAAAATTTCTTTACATCCCCTAATATTATCACTTATTATTATTATTATTAGACACTAAATATTATCTAAAACGTAGTAACACAAATATTGGAAAAACGGTGAAACAAAAGGTGTAAATTGTTAATAAATAAAAACAAACATAGTAACAATAACGTGTTTAAAATATATATTGCAGATTCTTCAAAAAATAAATTCTCAAAAACACCCAAACTACAGAGGGACAGGCAGTTTAACAGTTTTTAGCCACAGCATCATTCTTTGAAAATCTTATGACATGAATTACAACTTTCAATTCCACTTTTTGTTAGTTTCGTTCTTAGATCTTTCCTAAAAGCCATGGTCGATTCATTCCCTAAAAGTCCCTTTACAATTATGTTTTCTGTAACTCAAAGACAAAGGAGGTTTGAACCATCGTTTCTAGGTTTATGTAGCCTTGAGTTTGCTTACTCTTGATGGACTCCTGGACGAATAACTGCGACATAGCTGTTTAGAATTATGAGAACCTGAACTGTTGTTTTAGATGTCACTTTGGAAGTTTTGATTTTACCATGTCCGATTTCAATACTCTTAGTGTTGTCCCACGTCTAAACAAGTTTAGTTCTAAAGGTGAAATATTTTGGTTATCTGACGAAGGAATCTCAAATTGTCGCGAATGCAAGACAATCAACTATTGCCGATTATTTCCCCCCGTTCTGATTAATAACCGTCTTGGTCTAGCAAGCATAGGGATTAATCCGTAGGATTATCTTCAATAGTTCTTAGGGTTGGGTATTGCAAATATCTACGACCTTATCTTCTTTGGGTAATAATTTCGAATCATCAGATATTATCATTCTGAATTTAACTTTGAATATAGTTGTCGGCACACTCCTAATGTATATATCTGGTCACAGGTAAGGTGGCGCGCGACCTCGAAGCAGCATTGGCGGGGAGTGGGAAGGGTAGAGGAAGCAAAAGACCGCTCCACAGATATAGTATTTACTGTATATTACAATAATATAGATTCGACAAGGCTGAAAGGTCACTATAAATATTATTTTATTTGATTTTTCATATTAACCAGATCATTTACATAAAGTTTTGAACAAATTTACTTATATCAGTTTTCTAAACTACTACAGCGCCTGCAATTTCTTAGCGATGACCTTTGATGCAACACGCACCACAAAAACCAATGTTTTTGAATAGGGCTAGCTTTTTGTTATCTATCGATCGTTAACTCGCCAGCTTACGAGTGAACAGCTAGGATAGTTAATCGACAATTGTGACATATTTATCATACACTTTAACTACATTGTATGACTACCTTCTATATCGCTTTTGACAAACACCAGTTGGATCCACCAATTATGGTGAAACACCAATTATGGATCCAGTTGTACCTAAGCGTTTGTCGAAAATAAATCTGTAAGACACAACGAAGAGAGAGTAATCAATCACATTCCTTGTGAATTAGAATAAAAAAGGACCGAAATGCTGTACTTGATAGAGTGTCCTATTTCTCAGATCTAATATCCATATAAGATATTATTTCTATCAACGTTTATAGTTATTAACATGTTAAGCTTATGTAAAATAAAATCAATTAAAATTAACTTATAGCTTCTCATCCTATATAACGGCTATAAACTATTTCCGTATTAAGATAATGTAAGACAATATTATCTATTAAGTAAATAGAACATTTATTTTTACATGTAGAGATACCAAACATATAGCATAAATCAATCCAGAAACATATGCGTGAGAGCCCAAAACGAAACAATGTTTAAAAAAAGTAAATAGAATTAAAATTAACAGAATTAAATTGTTTTAAAAATTAGTTTTCAAAATAATTTTTCTTCTACGTTATAATGGGACGTTTGAAATATTAGATCCAATATTAGTTGCAATGAGTTTTGGAATAAGCTGTGGATATCAGATGACTATTATTACCTAAGAAGATTAGAGAAGTATTCTGAATAGAGGAAGGATTATTGTAACATAAAGTCCCTGTATAATAGAGGAGATAAAGGAGATCTGGTCAACATGAAATTACGTCCACGTAAAACTGCAAGATAACCAATGATCCATTCTCAAAATTTATTTTACCTCGTTTTGAGATTTACACATCTTTAATTTCGAACACAAACTATTACACTATGTACTAATGTATTTAATAACCCACATAGAACAACAATTAACGGAAAATTACTGGGCTAAATCGTTTCCAAGTAAACTTCAAATCATAAAATAGGAGACACAAGCACATTTAATGGAAAAGAAAAATATTTACAAAGTTTATTGTGTTCGGATAGGCTGCCTAGTGTCGGGAAAATAATGCGCCTCACAATTGTGTAAATTAGACTGTGAAATATTTTCTAGAAAACATGTCGTATTTTCTAAACTCTATTTTAGTGTTTTGTTTCTAAAGTAAAAGCAAAATGATACGTCTCTGATACTATGCCTGGCTTAAAATAGGTTTTTTACTACTGTTTACTGGCTGGACTGATTTTAATCATTTTCAGATTACACAGACAGGAACTTGGCAGCGCTGCGCCCCCCAGCAACCCGAGGAAGGTCACTGGATTGGACGCCCGCCACGGGATGATGGGATATTAATACCCGCGTCTACAGAGCGTCTACACGTGTTCGCGCCGCACTGACACCAACTTCCGTGTCCCTAATTCGATACTTTGTAAAGCTTTCATATACTCGACACCTCTTTTCGTTTCATAATAAAGAGTCTAATTACTTCTCTTTATAAGGAATGTGAAATAATTCACAACTTTCTTTACTGCTTTCTCTTTTTCAACGAATTTCCTCGTGATTTGCATTCGAGCTCTGAGTCGCGTTACATGAATTCCAGAATGAATGTCATAAGATTCTGTTATACCAAATTACAATGGCATGGCTATTAAGATGTCTAGACGAAAGTTTAACGATACCAGAACTCGAATATTTCTCTCACACAAAATAATTTAAAACCCTTTCCAAGAAATTGATACTAATTTAAAACCGAAAGATTAAAAACACTTTTGCCTAAAAAACCCATACTGCCAGTTAACATTATGTCACGCATTATTTTGTTTGAAGCTGTTGTTTACAACAATCGTGCAAATTATGAGAAAAATTTCCGCGAAAAAACATTCTGAAAAAAGTACAGACCTTCAATTCATAGTGTAGTTGGCAGTATTTGGAATACAGAGGTTTTCTATGCAACTGAATATCTCAAATCAGAGTTATTTTCACATGGATAATATTAATTTATAACTAATTTTATTTTTTAAATAAATTATACTATATAAAAAGAGAAACCAAATAATACAAAAATTATATTATTCAATGAAGTTGGATAGTTCATATTTGATAAAATATGGTCAACTATTTTAATAAGTAACCTATATTTAAGCCTATATTACAATAGTAGACCTACGAATTAAAATAAACGTTAATATTGTTTTATTTTGCATTAGCTTTAAATCTACTCTGGGCTTGAAAATGCTGCTCAGTATAAACAACTGTTTTATTTGTAAAATAGTAATATTAAGGGATGATGTGCGATTTCTCAACAAGCATCGAATGAGGTACAGGCAATGTTAGTAGGACGGCTAGTAGTGCAGGAACTCCCGTATGAAATACAGTATACGACAATTGCCTGCCCGTAAAAGTCCCCGCAGATGCAGACTTTTTATCGGCCGATAGTTTAGTTTTAGGGTTGGGCTGCAAATACGCACATCGAGCCAACTAAACAGTTTGGTTGGTGTAGGCTGCGCAGGCTAGCCAACAGTAGGCCGACTATTCTCGAACGATTTACTAATTTGTAACTGACGGTTAAAGTAAGCGGTCGTACGGTGAAAATAAATACATTAATTGCCGAAATATTATTACTCTCACACAACGGAGAAGAAGAGATCACGTGAGTAATGCGTGCATCCCATTCTGAGTGATAGATTACATTCCAAATGTCTTGATTATCCGAAAAAATAATGAGCATAACCAGATACAAATTTCAATTGGATACAAATTTAAGATTTTTTTTACCTGTGGAGGAGAAAATAAGCGTTACGATGGGGTTAGATAAATCTCAAATACTTTTCAACTATTTTCGTGTGTTTGCAAAAGTCGTGTATTTGCGAATCATCTAAAATATTTTGAATAATAAGAGTGGGCTGTATCGTTGGAGTTGGCTGGTGATTAATGTTTTTAATGGTTGTAGGTAGAAAATAGGGAGATGGTGTAGACGTGTTTATAGGCTGTAATTATTGTTGTGGTGACATGTTGTTGTCCTCCGATAAACAGGAAAAGAGGACAAGGGTTGTTATACTATGTTGTACCTATATCTTGGCTGAGACGTAAACTGAACACACTTAGCTAGTCTTATCTGTTTAAAAACGCCAGGAATACTTATTTTAGCATCAAGTTTTTCTTCATCGGTTAAAATTTGGAGTGAAGGGACTAGAGATAAAACAAGATCACATTTTCATCGGCATGAGTTTCATTTAATTCTTTCAACAATGTTTATTCCAAGTCCGTTTCCTTCGATATATTAGCCATCAATTATAATATGAAATATATATTATAATATAAAAAAATATACGCACGACACGACTGTCCGATGCCAAAGCTCGGAGTGAATTGAATTATCGGTTGAGTCGGCAGACTAAAGTATCGTCAAGTATGCGCAGGTGGAAGCTAGCCAATACTGATTAAACAGTCGGCCTCTAGTTGGCCGACAGAATAGTTTAAAGGGAATCGGGAAGCACATCAAACTTTTTTATCGGCCGATACTGAATCGCTGTAATGTGCGCATGTCCATACCTCTTCATACTGATTAAGAAGCCGACTAAACTATCGGCCGATAGAAAGTCTGCAGTGTGCGTGGGCCCTAATGTAAATCACGGTTATGAGATCTACCGTCCGTGCTGCCAACGATACTATAAACGTAAATTCATAGTTTCATAAAACTTAGCCTTAGGGTAAGACACTAACTGAATCACTAGTTGAACTAAATCCAATATCTTCTTATTAAATACCTCTTGACCTAATACGGGGTTTTAAACTTTCTTAAGAGCATTCGACTACGGTATCTTCAAGTCTTGGTTGCTAATTATTGTGAAAAAATATTTTTTAAATAAAACTGTTACGAAAAAGTTATTGTTTCACGTTTTAAATAACAGAGAAGCGTAAAAGATTAAAAGAGGACCTGAAATGTGACTGCTTTGAATAATCATGTGAACAAGGTTGCATACCCAAAGTAAAACTGATGGAGATCGGAGCAACGGGGAAGGGTAGCATTAAAACAATAGAAATGTAGCTCTCTTGATTCCAAGAGAAGGGATGAATCATGGACTGCATTGAAATGGAAGAATATATATATATAAGAATAATAACAATATTGAAGACGTTTACCATCTCTGGATCTGCTTAGTCAGCTGTTACACTTTGTGCTTGGGAAGAGCTTTGTATTTTTGCTTCCATGATTAAAATATGTACACGTTTTATAAAATTCAATAGACTTTACAGCCACAAGCAAAATATGACGAGCTGATAGAAAACGTGCCGAGACCAATCGTTACAAATGTGCCCCAGCACATGTGATTCTATTTCAAATGTGATAAACCATAAAACGTTTTGTCAGGTCCCAACAAAGAAACATGTATATAGTGATTCTTTGTTGTCGTTGTTACCATACAATACTCACAACTTTTCCAACATTGTTTTTCAAAGCATGTTTTAAACATTTATACCCGCAAAGATTATGACTGTATTCTGCCATAGCTGGGGGTGATACTGTTTCATGCAGAATGAAAATCTGCATTAACCTGATGCAATGCAGTATTGTCAGATGAATTATTCAAAGGTTATAGAGGTAATTGCACCATCTCCCCCACGAGATCCACAGGGGCCGAACGCGTGTCAATAAAGTGTGTATTAATACATACACTACGATATACGGAACTAGGGTGGCCACTAAGGCATTATGGAGCCTAAAAATTTCGTGTTGTTATCCAAATCTTAAAACATTCATAGATACATGACTTCGTGTATAAACGTAAATATTGTTGAATGTGCGAAATTTTAAGGTTAAACGACCAAAAGTTTAATCGAATATCTTAGTGTGCATTCGAAATATTCAAATAACACAGATAAATGACATAAGGCCATCCTGCTGTTAAATTAATCGTGTCGTTCAACAGTATTTTGATAGACTTTTCTTTATGCTTTTACATATAAATTTGAAATATATTAGGGAATGGAACAATTTAAACGTGCACAGATAACTTTTTATAAACTATTAAATGTTTTCAAGTATTAAAAATAAAAACGAATGGACAGTTGACTCAGTATGATAAGATAACCATCCAAGAAGCGGGTATGTACCCCTCTTCAACCTGGTTGAAAAAAGTTCTATAGAACGAACCACGTATTAGAGATTGCAGTAAGCGAGACGGGAAGTACAGGGTCAGTATAAATACTTCCCTACAAGAGTAACGAGGACAGTCAAAATAGATTTGCATGAGAGGTAAATATTAGGTAAATTCCATGATAAATTAACTTCGGTATGAAATAACAAACTATTTTGAAATATGTGTAGGTATATCGGATGCAGAAGCTGTTGATGTATAGAACCTTCTGAATAATTAACATGTTTTAAGAAGTGGTAATACACGAGAAATGTCGCAAGGCCACGTGCACCGTTACGTGGTCCGCACTATACTTCAGGTAAGAGATCCTCACGATGTCATAGTGTTTCCCTATCCCCATTATCATTATGTTATTTCCATAGTTTTAACTAACTATATCTACCTTTCCTTTAACCTTCTGCTTACCAGATGTACAAGAGACCACTTTATGGCCCCGATGTAGGGCATGTCTACTTCTGACAAGCCACCATCGCCATGCCATAAAATTACGCTATTCCGTTTATCAGGAAATCATCAAATAATTTCCTCAGTTCTACATAATTCCTTAACTTTCTCCTTACAGGGGATTTTGTATCACACCACTTTATGACCCCGATGGAAGGCAGGCCTACTTGTGACAACCCCCCATGGCAGAACCATAAAATTTCGCTATTCCTTTTATCAGGGAAATCAAGTAATTTCCTCAGTTCTACATAATTCCTTAACTTTCTCCTTACAGGGGATTTTGTATGTAGACACCACTTTCTGACCCCGATGGAAGGCAAGCCTACTTGTGACAAGCCACCATCGCGATGCCATAAAATTTCGCTATTCCTTTTATCAGGGAATCATCAAATAATTTCCTCAGTTCTACATAATTCCTTAAATTTCTCTTTATAGGGGATTTTGTATGTAGACACCACTTTATGACCCCGATGGAAGGCAAGCCTACTTCTGACAAGCCACCATCGCGATGCCATAAAATTTCGCTATTCCTTTTATCAGGGAAATCAAGTAATTTCCTCAGTTCTACATAATTCCTTAACTTTCTCCTTAAAGGGGATTTTGTATGTAGACACCAATTTATAACCCCGATGGAAGGCAGGCCTACTTGTGACAACCCACCATGGCGATACCATAAATTTTCGCTATTCCTTTTATCATGAGATCATCAAGTAATTTCCTCAGTTCTACATAATTTCTTACGCCCCTCCTCATCTTCTCTCCTACATAGGGTTTGGTGGGCAGATAGAGAAAATGTCCATTTCAGGTACTTAGATCGACTTAATAGCACTAAATAAATTTAATAATATTCTGAATATGCTGGGATAAATAGTTCACTAAGTTTCTCTTGATCAAGGCAACTATATACTCTGTATAGATCTGGACTACTAAACTCAGCTATATTATCACCACCTCTTTGACCTCAAACTTTTACAACTCAAACTAATACCTTCTATTGATGAGTAACAATAATTCCTGGAGTAAGTAAAATAATGTCGTTGGCGACATAATATAGCTGAGTTTGACATAATTTTCCTTACTTTTTTAATTAATTTCAAATAGTTGATAAAAATATTTTTATTTTGTTATATATATATATATATATATACACACACACACACACACACACACACACACACACACACACACACACACACACACACACACACACACACACACACACACACACACACACACACACACACACACACACACACACACACACACACACACACACACACACACACACACACATATATATATATAGTAGTAGTAGTACTAAGATAAACAGTAGGCGACTCGTTGGCAAAACAGCTGACAAGTAGGTCCCGAGTCACTGAATTGTTTATTGAGGGTGGAAGCTGGTAGTGGCCTATACAAAGTATAACAATATACGATCAAATTCTATTTAAAAAAACCTTAAAGAGATGTGAAATTAACTATTCTTTAGTTCAGTACCATTTATTAACTGTTCCTAAAAAATGAACGGCTGAAATTCAAAACATCAAAAATCTTTAAAAAATTACATAAAGAATAAAGTAGAAATATTACAACAATTTTAAAAAGCAAAAAAAGTATTTTTTTGTAAGTATGAAACTTTTTTTCAACTGATACCATTTCTGTGAACGGGCATGCCCTACTTATCTAAAACAATCAAGCCATAACTGAAAGCATGGCTCCATTACAAAAACAAACACCTATTCAAATGTCGCCAAAATTAATAACTATGAAGACGACGATAATTCTATTTTCAACAAACTGTCCTTTCCTGTGCGTGATACTATCAGATATACTAATTAATTGTACAAACTGTTGCGCAAAGTCGTCTGGTGACGCAAACTAGCAATACAGCACTGCATTGCTCTGGCGTCGGGTTTTTTCGACACGCTAAGAACAATCAATTTACTGAATATAATCCACGTGGTGTAAACGTAAACAAAGAACTACCAATTGTTTACGTTGTTTGTAAAACATTACGATAGGTGTTATTAATTTTAGAGAATTTTCTTTTGTTGTTATGAATTCGATAAGCAAGTTTTTTGTAGATTTTAAGCGATCCGTATCGTCTGGTAAGGATTGTAAAGGATTTTAAATATCGGAGATATTATGGCATCACTTTTGCAGGGGCGCGCACCTAAAATAGATCTCTCAGAGTCAGAGATGGGATTCCAGTCAGTGAAAATGTATCCTTCCTGTCTGCGCGCACGTCATTAGTTCATACGATAAGCTTCAAGTAGTTTGTGAACAGGAATGTTTTGTAGTAGTCGTTTGGCGTATTTTTTGTTAAAATAGATAAACTTGAATATAGTGCGGTAGTAAAAGTTTTCGTTTTCGATGGACTAACCCCTAAGGAAATTCATCCGAACTTGACAAAAGTGTACGGGAACTCTGTTCATTCAACGTCCATCAGTCAAAGAATGGGCAACTGAACTTACGTGGTCATACGTCGCTGGATGACCCACATGAAGGACGGCCATTGACTGCAACCACACCGAAAACCATCGCCAAGGTGCTCGATATCGTGTTGGACTATAGGAAAGTAAAGGTGCGTGAGATAGCTGAGGCTGTGGGGATATCAGAAGAAAGGGTGCGAAACATCTTGTACGAAGAATTAGCGATGCGGAATCTCGACGCAAGGTGTGTGCCGCATTTTGCTGAATGTGGATCAAAAGCAAATTCGTAAACGACATTCACAGCAATGTTTGGATTGATTCAAGAAGGATCCGACTGATTTCGTGCGGCCATTTGTCATCATGGATGAGACATGGGCTCACCACTACACGCCCGAAACGAAACAACAGTCGAAACCGTGGGTGCAAGCTGGTGGTTCAGCGCCAAAGAAAGCCAAGTCGATCTCATCTGCTGGAAAGGTCATGGCTAGTGTATTTTGGGATGCCAAAAGGATCTTCTTAATTGATTACCTCAAAAAAGGCAGCACAATTACGGGCGAATATTACTCCAAGCTTCTTGACCAGCTCGATGTCAAAATTCGCGAGAAGAAACCTGGTTTGAAAAAGAAAAAAATCATCTTTCATTAAGACAACGCACCTGCTCATAAATGTGTGTTGACAATGGGAAAATTAAGAGATTTTGGGTACGATTTACTCGGTCATTCCCCTTACTCTCTTCATTTGGCACCCCCGGACTTCCAATTTTTCCCAAACCTGAAGAAATTTGTTTCTGGAAAGCGCTTCGCGTCCAATGAAGAAATTGAAAGGGCGTCAACGAATATTTTAACAGTCTCCCAGACTATTGTCTGGGAAGTGTATTGAAGTAAAGGAGATTATGTAGAAAAATAAAATGTTTTTTCAACTGATAATCATGATATTTTATTGTTAGGTCGAGAGCTTTTCACCCTACGCTCGAATTTGCTTTTTGGTTGAAACATAGACTTTTTTGATTTTGTGAAAGCCAACTAGGGTTTGATAGACTGATAAAACTGTAGTAAATACAAGGTAGTATTAGAACAAGTGTCCCCCATGATGGAAGATGATTTTTCACGAAGCAGATGTATTTGTTCACTACTCCCTGCATAGAAATTGTGTAATGAAAAGAACAAAAGTGAATGAAACATAGAACGTTCAAGTCATTTTCTATAGAAGCCGTAAAGAGTATTTACTCGCCAATGTCTGCATAAGAAAAGGACTAAGTAAAGAATAAAGATTTAAAAAAATACAGAGTGGGCAGGTCATGTTTATGATGTACACTCTATGGAAACAGTGAAGGGGTATCTGCTCGCCAATACCTTCACAAGAAAAAGGACTAAGTAAAGAATGAAGATTTTTAAAAATACGGAGTGGGAAGTATACTCTATGGAAACAGTGAGGGGTATCTGCTCGCCAATACCTTTACAAAAAAAAGGACTAAGTAAAGAATGAAGATTTTAAAAAATACAGAGTGGGAAGTATACTCTATGGAAACAGTGAAGGGGTATCTATTCGCCAATACCTTTACAATAAAAAGGACTAAGTAAAGAATGAAGATTTTAACAAATATAGAGGGGGCAGTATACTCTATGGAAACAGTGAGGAGTATCTACTCGCCAATACTTGCATAAGAAAAATGCCAATGTAAAGACTAAATATCAGGGATTAATTAATCAACTTTTATTACTGTAGGCATGTAGGCACACACGTGTTTGCAGAAACCGTAGTCAAATGTGGGGATTAATTAAATATGCTATATACTGTGCCGCCCCTATTGTTTGAAATCGATCTTTTTAGAACATATTAAGTGTATAGAGGTAGTACCGTACATTATTTAAAAAATCATATCATAAAAAAATTAACATGTGAATTATAAGACACAAATCAAAATAATGCTTGTTCTCAAATTGGACAATAAATTGTCTACCCATCAACGCGCTATGCAAATTATGCTCTGCTCTCTCGTTTAATTAATGGTCAGAATTAATTTGGATTCCGACTGTGTGACTGGCCTTAGGCAATACACTTGTTTACTCTAATATTCATTTATATTCTGCCAAATTAAAATCAAGATTATGTTTAAAAACTGATTTGTATCTTGTCATATCAATGGAGAGTAAATTAACTGGTAGAAGATATGACCTCCTGCAGATCACCTCACTGCTTCTCCGTCAAATATTGACACTTTTGACCTGACAGATGACAAGTCTGTTATTTACACTACTCGTTCATAGCTAGCACACAACTCTGTTATACGTCAGAACTGCGATAGTAGGCGTATGTAGGAAGAATAACTTGTCAAATCTAATAGTCTCGTTACATGAATCCTGTTTCTATGCCCTTGATATTCGTCGTCGTGTGATTAAGGTGAACATTCAAGATACAAAATTTAAGCTTGAATAGATATGGAACGAAGAATGAGTAATTAACAGAATCATGCTAGGATAATAGAACTCTATTAACCTGGAATATATCACTATAGTCTGACTGAATAGGATTCTAGGAATCTGAAAACGGCTGGAAGATTGGGGGCTCGTCACCGTTTGGACTAATAGCAGGCGACTAATATTCTCTCAGCGAGTGATTGTTACCAATTTCAAGTCGAACTCCAGTTAGTCATTGTGTAGCTGTGGTGAAGTGAGTTATTTCTAGTTGTTTTTATTCTCTAAAGTTATAAAACCTCCTTTTAAAACTTAATGCCCTTGAAAAGGTAAAATGTTTATTTAAAATGATCAAACTTAACTTTTAATTCCTAATTTCTCCTACAACCCTGGATTATTTTGTAACGGGCAAAGTCCGCCCGTGATTTACGACATACGACTTGACAAGTATAAGTCCTTTCAGGCTTCAGCGGACACAAAAGTACGCTGTCTCGTGATATGAGAACCTTCTAAAAGTAAATTGACAGGAATTACTGAAAGCAGCAATTGATGTTTCAACGGACATAATCGCTACATTGTTCTTGAACATTATAGTAAGAGGTGGATAAAAATTACTAGAATAGGCAAGTAGAGGTAAAGTCGGACGTAAAGAGCGGTAGTGTTTTACAACTTATTGACTAGAATAAAAGCGTTCAGGGACAAAGTGACAGTTTGTTGCGTATAAATGTTAAGCGTGTAAAAAATAGTAGACATTACAGTGTGTGAATTAATAAATAGTTAGTCTATAACTACCTTATGATTTGTTGAGCCCTTGTAAGAATGTAACAATATGTTAAGGGTAATCATTGTGTACACTAGAAAAATTATTTTTTTTATATTGTAGAAAACTTTAATTTTTAGGTCTCCTAAGTAGAAAAAATATTGTTTTAAAAATATTTGTTAAAAGTCATTCATTCTGTATTTGTTTGTTTGGGATTTATTACGGGAGACGACCGGAGGAAATGATTCGATTGTTGAATATTTTTAGACGTAATTGATATATATATATATATATATATATATATATATATATATATATATATATATATATATAATGTATTCCTGATGATGTTGGTACTGTTTACCAACGAAAAGCTTTGAATATAAATTAATAGATATTCTTGTATTTGAATAACCTATGTTGTTTTAAATTATTAAACAAGAAAATTTATTTTATATATATATATATAAGACTTAAAATCGTTAAAAATTAGTAAGTTGATTTTAAAAACTTAGGCTATACAGATTTGTATTTCAATCATATCAATAGTAGTCCTCAAAATTACTTAAGGATATGCTTTTCATTTATTTAGGTAAAGCTATTTAAATATAGAAAAACAGTCTCTCGGTATATAACCATATATTAAGTTAAAAATATTATTAACAATAACTTTTAAATAACTTGTTTGTTAAAAATTAATACAGGAAAGCTTAATCTTATTAATCAGGTTCTTATTAATCAAACTAACTTTTACTGAATTATCTAGTTAATAAATACCTAATGGCTGTGAGTGACAAGGGTTCCAACTGGCGACCTGGCCTCCCTTCTCCGTCACAGCGCCAGTACCATTCCAGTCCAATTATTCAGAATTCCACATTCCTTAGGTAAGCCGCTATCGTGGCTATCTGATTATCCTCTACTACCACTTCTAGAAAAAGGACTAAGATGGGGGCAAGATGCTGACCTAGGATCATAGATACGTTTAGGCGCTACTTCACATAATTGGTAAATACTATAAAAGGACTAAGATGGGGCAAGATGCTGACCTGGGATCATAGATACGTTTAGGCGCTACTTCACATAATTGGTAAATACTATAAAAGGACTAAGATGGGGCAAGATGCTGACCTGGGATCATAGATTCGTTTAGGCGCTACTTCACATAGTTGGTAATTACTATAAAAGGACTAAGATGGGGCAAGATGCTGACCTGAGATCATAGATACGTTTATTCGCTACTTCACATAGTTGGTAATTACTATAAAAGGACTAAGATGGGGCAAGATGCTGACCTGGGATCATAGATACGTTTATTCGCTACTTCACATAGTTGGTAATTACTATAAAAGGACTAAGATGGGGCAAGATGCTGACCTGGGATCATAGATACGTTTATTCGCTACTTCACATAGTTGGTAATTACTATAAAAGGACTAAGATGGGGCAAGATGCTGACCTGGGATCATAGATACGTTTATTCGCTACTTCACATAGTTGGTAATTACAAAAAAAGGACTAAGATGGGGCAAGATGCTGACCTGGGATCATAGATACGTTTATTCGCTACTTCACATAGTTGGTAATTACTATAAAAGGACTAAGATGGGGCAAGATGCTGACCTGGGATCATAGATACGTTTATTCGCTATTTCACTTAGTTGGTAATTACTATAAAAGGACTAAGATGGGGCAAGATGCTGACCTGGGATCATAGATACGTTTATTCGCTACTTCACATAATTGGTAATTACTATAAAAGGACTAAGATAGGGGCAAGATGCTGACCTGGGATCAGAGATACGTTTATTCGCTACTTCACATAGTTGGTAATTACTATGGTGCCCGGTGTGTTAATGCCAACAACGTTTGGAAGTTGAAGTAATAATTATCTCTTAAGAGAAACTCTACTAACCTCCAAATACTGAAAAGTTTTCATTAAACCTAAAAAAAATGTAAACTGACCGAGGCAGATAAAGGTCTTTTTGTCGTTTTAAGAGGATCTGCCAGTATTAAAATACTATCCCCCATGAAGGATAGGAAAGAGTCACAGAGCTCCCAGGTAGGGGATATAAGGTAAATTATATGATATCATCACGTGTATATGTAACTGAACATGAAAATATAGAAAAAAAATGGAACCAATGCAAAGTTTAAGTACCAAAAACGCTAGCGAACATGACCAAGTCTTTTTAATATGTCTCACGCAAGAGGTCGTGCAAGGATACGTTCGCATCGAGTGCTCACCTTCTAGCAATTACTTGCCATTTCAAATCGCTTTCAATTAACCCTGGTACTCATTTCACCTGGGTCAAATCGCTAACCTCTTGATTGCACACCGTGTAGGTGAGGCATTTCTTTTGATCCTTTCCAGAAGTCAAAGCCACAAGGCGGGAGAATAGACGCGAGGCTCTAAGATTGCCAACGTACACCATTTTTAAGAGTAAACAAAGACATCTACTTTATTGAATGTTTACCGTCACAAATCAATGGACATTACAAGACTGTAACTTCGATTAAACGAGGTGCCAGAAAACAAATATAATAGATACTTCTATTATAAAGCCATATATTTTTTTACTTATTTCAAAATTATTTCCAACTATATATTTCTAAGATCTAAGAAATATAGAGACAATAACCGTTCAAGAAACCAATTTAATCATTTCTGTAAGCCCATGACTGATAAGCAATAATTAAACTGGCCTGTGAGTTAAGTTTATAGATAAATAAATAACTCCACACGAAATCACAAAACAATATACCTTATTGCCATATGCATATCAATGACACTAATGGCACATATCAATAGTGTCATAATACTATTTCAAATTTACAACTGTGACTAAACTCATTAAACTAAACTAGTTTAGTTGCAATTGTAATTTGTATTAGTGTCACTAATGAAGGTGACATAAGTCATAGAAACGCGTATACAATAAAGTATATTGTTTAATGAGTTCGTGTGCAGTTATTTATTCTATTCCTCATGATATCGACGGATATAATTAATGCAAATAAAACGTTATTTTAGTGTTTACCTTTATAAATTATTCTTACTACCCGAGCCTTAACTAACAATATATAAATACTGATTACTTTACATCATCTGATAATATCACAACACGACATTGTAAACATATATGTAAGTAATAACATGAAGCAACTGTGGTGCAACTTAAAATTACAGAACGTGTTAAACCACAAACACGTTTTATTTATGTCCTTTATAAAAATTTTGTGCTTTGTAAATAAAACGTTTTCGTGGTTTACGAGTTTATACTCGTATATATATATATATATATATATATATATATATATATATATATATATATATATATATATATACACACACACACACACACACACAGATATATAAATATACATATATGTGTGTGTGGTGTGTTTGTGTGTGTCTTTTTTTTTAGAATAAGTTGGAGGAAAAAAGGGGGTTTGACCTCTGATCTTACTAAACATCCTCATGACATGAAGGCCCAGCACTGGATTTTGGCTGTTCAGCATTACTTCATGACTACAGACTATAACTGTAGTAAAAACCTAAAACCTCCAACTCTTTCAACCACTTGTTGTCGTCCCCTGGGATCACCGTTAGGCATGTGTGTGTGTGTGTGTGTGTGTGTGTGTATAAACATGTTAATTCGCTAAATAAAGATTGCCTCGATTAGGCATAGTTACCATCTATCCATGTAACCTCTCCTCAGATTACCCTGGATACCTGAGGTTTTTACTACGCTGAAGAGCTCGTACTAAAAAGTCTGCGGAAGGCAAACAGCTCGCATGTCCATGTCTCTGAGAATACACAAGCGAGCTTTGTTTCTGAGGAATAATGCTCAAGCTTTTTCGACTTGAATCTATAGTCTATATATTCCACTCTTCACTCCGGTTGAGATGAGGTCTAATTTCGCAACCTTACACACGTCATGCAACGATCCCCATGATGTCACAGGGTTTGTAAAACTTTTTATTTCTTCTAACAGGGTTTTTATGTCCCTGCCATAATCCTGCCTATATTTACAATCCCTTTAAACTTCAAAAAAGTAAATAAAATATTTCTACATTATAATGGTTTAAAATAGCTGCTTTTTATAAAACCTTTTTTCAATTCCTCCTATTAATTCAATCTTGACATATATATATCTTGTAAAATTTTCAATCGTTAATAAAATCGGTTTTTATTTATCCAATCAAGTTTAAATACATTGTTTTCAACCTGTACTGAGTGACAATTGATGTTAATACAGTTGTTTTCAAATATTTATTCGAACTTTCCCATAGCTAGAAATATATTACTTAAATATGTATATGAAATTATATTTGAAATGTCCCTTTCAATGATGAAGCGGATAGAATGAGAAATTATAAACCACCACCAGCTTCCTTAATTAGAAATGAAAAAAATAAATAAATAGTAACCAACAAAAATAATGGTCCACACTACATACTGTAGAGAGAGAAAAATGGAAAATTGCATGGAAATTCGCTTTCTACTTTGCCACTTATTATTGTGATTCTGTCATATGGATATAAATATTTATATTAATTGTAACTACTTATTAAAAAGTAACAAAAATAAAATTTTTCTTTGTTGACCTCAGTAAGAATTGACTTTTTAATGTTAAGAAAATGTTTAAGGAAAAATTTAACAACAAAATGATCGAAACAATTTCTACAGAAACACCGTGCAAGAACAAGATAAACATCGCACCAAGCAGTACTTCCTTCAAGATATTTTACCGATTCGACTATGAAGTTTAAAACCAAATGCAGTGTTAATCTTTAAAAGCAGTACGTGGTCGCCAATAATACTAAAACCTTCCTTTGTTATTAGCGATTGAGGAATATTTATTAATTTGGTAAGTCAATTATTAATCGTAAGTGATTCTGCTAAAGGGGTTAATATCTTGTGATCGTCACTGGACTACATAATGTTAATCTCCTACTTGTAGGCCTATTTTGTTGGATATTTTAAACCCGTTTGTAATGGGTTTAGTACCATAAAAATAAAATAAATAATAAATATAACAATTAAATGTTTCTTTAATATTTATTGAAATTTAATAAAAATAATAAATATATATTATTAAATAAATATTAAATGTAACAATTAAATTTTTCATTTATATTTCTTTAAATTTTAACATAAATTATAAATTTAAATTAAACATAAATAATAAATATATATTTAATGTAACAGTTAAATGTTTCTTTAATATTTATTGAAATTAAATATAATTAATAAATATATATAAATATAAATATTTACAGCGAAATATTTATATATTTATAAATCTAGATATAAATATATATATTAATAAATAAATATTAAATTTAACAATTAATGTAATTGTTATTAGTTTAATTGTTGTATAAAATTTAACAATTTTGCTTAAATATCTATTTAAATTTAATATAAATAATAAATATATATATATATATATATATATATATATATATATATATATATATATTAAATGTAACTATTAAATGTTTCTTTAATATTTATTGAAATTAAATATAATAAATAAATAAATGAACAAATAAATAAATATATATATATATATATATATATATATATATATATATATATATATATATATATATATATAGAGAGAGAGAGAGAGAGAGAGAGAGAGAGAGAGAGAGAGAGAGCTAAATATTTATAAATGTAGATATAAATTTATATTAATAAATAAATATAAAATTTAACAATTAAATTTTGCTTGAATATTTATTTATTTTTAATATAAATAATAAAATGCAGTACTCAGAGTCACGCACACTGAGAATGAAGTAAACCCTTCTACACTCTCCGTAACGAAAATTATATTTAATTGGTAGTCTATAGTTAGTATCTTATAATAAAGCGTTAAAAAGTTTACTCTGGATAAATTTTACAGAACTTGCTAAATAAACATTTACAAGCTAAATGTATAATTTATTATAATTAATATATCTTCAGGGTAGCAACATGGTCACTGAAACGAGTTAGATCAAATAACTTATTAGTGAGAGGTTTGTGGGGAATTATATTTTTATTATTATAGCCTTCTCACAAGCTACATTAAAGCGTCATTTAGCCTAAGCCGTCAGCAGTGACTAGTTTTCCTTCAAAATAACACCCTAATAGGATTTAAAAATACAGTGAATAAAAATCCAATTAATAGCAATGGTTAGTCTATTTAGTTTAACTAAAAGTGAGAGTTTAGGTAGTTTTTTCAATTGACACAGAACGTTGGAGGTCTTGTTTGTAACCACACTTGTTAACAGCCATCACATGTATATTTATGAATTTTCTTGTCGCTTGTTATTACAATCTTCTTAATTTATGTGGTACTACATTAAGGACTATAATTATTTCTAATTGAGAGTTATTAATTAATTTTATTTTAAAGTATTAGATTGTCGTTACTTGTTACTTTTGTAATGAGAATATATTTAAGTGAATATCTTGACGTCATTGGACTACATAATGTTATTCTACTGCTCGCATTTTGTGTGATATTTGAATGCTTTTTTGAAATGATTAGTGTTATGCTAACTGTTTAGTACCATAAAAATAGAATAAATATTAACTGTTTCTTTAATATTTATTTAAATTTAATATAAATAATACATATAGATACTATATATTAATTAATTAATAACCTGTTGCTAAATTAAATAAATAAATAACAAAATGCAGTCCTCAGAGGCACGTAAACGGTGAATGAAGAAAGCCCTTTTACACTTTTAAATCCATGAACTAAATTCTTTTTTAGTAGTAGTTCTTTCGTTTCTGATATGGGAGATGGCCATTTCTGTAGATGTAACCAACTGATTTTAATTCGCACAGTAAACGATATAAATAATTCAAACTTCCGTCAATGAAAGGGGAACCTCATACAAAAAAAACGTAAATGCTACTGTTGAGGAAATGTAGAGTTACATGTTTGACTACAACTTTCTGTAATTCCTAACGTTTCAATATTCTCCTGTGTTGACCAGTTTCGGAGTAACTCCATTTTCAAAACTTAAATTGTACTTTTAAATTGAGTACGATTTAAATATTGAAAATGAAGTTACTCCGAAACGCGTCAACAGAGAATATTGAAACGTTAGGAATGGCAGTAAAGTGTACTGAAACATATAGAAATATTAAATAACAGAAACGAAGATGAGTATATTAATTATTTCAAATTTAGAGTTCTAAAAGTGTGAAAATGCATAATTAGTAGCTAAAATTCACCAAGGGCGTAAAACAATTCAGTCCAAATTCGTTAAAGTTTGACTTTTAGGTCGTTAAATGACTGTAATAATCTTCGTCTGGTTACATTCGACTTACCTGTTTCAATTAATTTTTTTTTAAATAAATATTTGTCAGTTAGAACAACTTTCTTATTTGTAGGCTTAATTAAAAATATTATTCTTGGTTACGAGCTTCAGTACGTTTCCAAGGGTCATTAATTTTTATGACGATTTTATACTCCACACTTAGCCACCCACGATCTCTAGAGCATCATCACTGTATTATTTCATCCAGAACCTTCATTACCCTACATTAACATTACCGAAAAACTATTAACTGTGCCTTCATTAGAATAACTAACGTGTAATTTAAAGTAGCTTTAGATAGGAAGGAAACCGTCTGCTATTGGTTTAGAAATACATCTATTGTTTATAGAAAGAAAGAAAGAAATTTAGTTCGTGGTGTTATAAATAGGAACTGCTTTAAATCCTTAAATAATAAAAAAGAATGTCTTAAAATTATTCACTTTCTATTACGATTTTTATTTTAGCAGCCTAAATGTTTTGTTACTATTATCAGTCAAATTGATTCTTACTATCTAACGAAGAAAATACAAAATATTCTCTAGACATATATAACCAATGTATGAAAATAAAATTCCCTGGCAGGGTTGGTTTTGCAGAGTAGCTCACCTGCACTGAACCTACAGGACTGCCTCATACTAACGTGTTGAGACACTGGATTACTGTGTAAGGATGTACAGCCATTTGTGTATTACAGGTTAGGTTAAGAGAATAAAGTTTCCTGGAACCATGCGTGGGAAGGGATCATGACTGAAGACGTTTGTGTCGCTTACATGAAGTAAACCTTCTGGATTACCGTCATACTAACGTGTTCACTTACTGTAGTCTTCTGTAAGAATGTGTAGGAATTTGTGTATTACAGGTTAGTTTAAAAGAATGAAATTTCCTGGAATCATGGATAGGGAGGAATCATGGCTGGAGTGGTAAGTCTCACTTACCTGATGTACACCTACAGCATCGCCGTCAAACTAACGTGTTTACTACTCCATTCCTAAGTAAGGATGTACAGCCATTTGTGTATTACAGGTTAGGTTAAGAGAAGTTTCCTGGAACCATGCGTGAGAAGGGATCATGACTGAAGACGTTTGTGTCGCTTACATGAAGTAAACCTTCTGGATCACCGTCATACTAACGTGTTCACTTACTGTAGTCTTCTGTAATAATGTGTAGGAATTTGTGTATTACAGGTTAGTTTAAAAGAATGAAGTTTCCTGGAATTATGGATAGGGAGGAATCATGGCTGGATTGGTAAGTCTCACTTACCTGATGTACACCTACAGCATCGCCGTCAAACTAACGTGTTTACTAGTCCATTCCTAAGTAAGGATGTACAGCCATTTGTGTATTACAGGTTAGGTTAAGAGAATACAGTTTCCTGGAACCATGCGTGGGAAGGGATCATGACTGAAGACGTTTGTGTCGCTTACATGAAGTAAACCTTCTGGATCACCGTCATACTAACGTGTTCACTTACTGTAGTCTTCTGTAATAATGTGTAGGAATTTGTGTATTACAGGTTAGTTTAAAAGAATGAAGTTTCCTGGAATCATGGATAGGGAGGAATCATGGCTGGATTGGTAAGTCTCACTTACCTGATGTACACCTACAGCATCGCCGTCAAACTAACGTGTTTACTACTCCATTCCTAAGTAAGGATGTACAGCCATTTGTGTATTACAGGTTAGGTTAAGAGAATACAGTTTCCTGGAACCATGCGTGGGAAGGGATCATGACTGAAGACGTTTGTGTCGCTTACATGAAGTAAACCTTCTGGATCACCGTCATACTAACGTGTTCACTTACTGTAGTCTTCTGTAATAATGTGTAGGAATTTGTGTATTATAGGTTAGTTTAAAAGAATGAAGTTTCCTGGAACCATGCGGGGGGAGGAATCGCGGATTAAGTGGTAAAGGTTGTATCCCTAAAATAAACCGACAGGATTGTCCTTTAATGATGTGTAAATCCACTCATTGCTACCTATGTAAAAATTTGTAAGATGAGGGTTACAAATAAGATTAAGGAAGCGTTATGAAGTCTCCTGGAACTGAGTAATGAAGAATAAAGGCTCAAGTGGGCAGTTGTAACTTGAAGTAAATCTATAGTAACGGCGTCCTTGCCTAAAAGGCTTATATCGTCTCCTGGAATCATTGCTCAAGTGGTCAGGGTCGATTATTTGAATTGGAATTGCTCTCTACCTTCTCACTACCATCACGGTTGCTAAACCGTGTTCAATGGCTGCAGCTAGAACACTCGCTGCAGGTACTATATGAGCAAAACAACAAAGTAACCTACAGAGTTGAAAAGTCTTTACATTTTTGCTTGCAATTTGTTGTAATTAGCCACAACATAAAAGACTGCTCCCTTAATGAACTATCGCACCGCAGCGGATGTAAGTGCAACTTATTAATCAACATTTCCAAAGGTTGAACACACTAACAACATCACATCCTCTTAATACTAGAACGACGAAAATGCAGTTCCTGTCACTTAATTAATTAACACTGCACGGCGTTCCTTATAAACAATTTTAGCATTATATATAATGAATTCGCGGAATCGACGTAAGTATATAATACAGGAGATAATTGAACGCGGCTCCTCGTCTTAAAGAAAAAACTACGAGTCGTCCCTTCGTAGAAGTGGGTAGATTGTCCTACGATCTAAAATGCCATTTCTTGTCCTACACCAGGTCTCGAGGCAAAACTACCGCATCAATTCGCAACATGCTGCGTCTTGTCTTATCCATGTAGACACGTTTCTGCTGTGTGAAGATCAACTACTTGGTTTTTAAATCATTTTAATATTGTAAATTAACATAGCTGAAATAATATGGATAGTGATATCGTGGAAAGTGTTGGTTTACATAAAACTTTGTACGATTACCCGGTTTTGTACGAAATTTAAAATGATTCAGAGAAAAAAAGTGTTAAGGGAAGGAACAGAATTAAATAAGAGTATAGTAAGATTTATTAAAAGTTAGAACAGTATGATATTAACAATACAAAACACATTGTATCTGAATTTATACTGCAATACTTTTAAAAACAAAAAATTATATTTGTGTATAAAAATTACTCACGTAAAAAATAGGCAATTATTACTTAATTGACGAAAAATATAGCCTAGTATTCTGGTCAATTTTAACTAAAGCAATGGAATACACCATTTTCAAAACAATCCTGTTAATAAAAAGCATCACGTCATTCTATAGGTAAGAGCCAAAAACATCTTCCTTAATAAAGTAAAAAATGTCTTCAGGATTTTGTTTAATAATACAGTACAAAAGGTGTAACCCTCCATTTTATTACGCTTGAAAATGAAATGGAGTGTGTACACTCCGAAGGCTGGCTCAGCAATAATCAATTGACTAAAACTCAAATTTACCAATAAAAAAAGTACGAGAAAGGCTGTAGGAAACAGGTGCTTCATATTAATTTGCCAAAATTTTTTAAAAGAACATGAAATAACTTTCTGATGGATTATAAATTATATAAAATTCGAAACGGATTTTTATTAACCAAATGTTTCACCCGATTGCTGACGTTACTACCTTAAAATATGAATGGCAATATTTGTCTTCCCTTTCAACGCTTCATGTGTACTGTACCATTCCTTGTTAAGACGAAAACTAAACAAATTACTTATCAGGAAAATAGAAAACTACCTCCAGAAAAATAGTAAACCGGTAATGGTGTTTTCATGCAGACAGAATAAAGTTGGAAATCTTTAGCCCGTGATAACGGCAAGTGGATAAGTTGCAATAACATTAAACGATGTAAGTTTGAAGTAAGTCTCTTACGGACTGCAATTTCAATCTTGAGTATTTCATTTACAGGTGAAGTAAAAATAGCAATTTAGAATGAAAACTGTTGTGAAGAACGAGAGATACTGTATGTTTATAAGGAAATGCTAATTAAAGGAATAAAATAATATTTATAAACAACCTTCGGGAATGATTCTGGAAAAGAAATTTTATAAAGTAAAAATGGTGAAAGTTAAAATTTCAATTTTATAGTTTGAAAAAAACCGTAGCCTCCTATAATCGTGTTCCAAATGTGTGACGACTGAAAATCAATCTTCACAGCGGTTTTTCAATACTCGTGACATCCCAATAAAAAATCTAACTAGAAGAAACTTATCTATATGAACAAAGATTCTATTCCTAACTGCCAAAACAATAATGCATTAAATACCTAAACAACTATACAACGATAATCCTCAGTGTCGGCAAATGTGCTTTTTGCATTAAAAAACGATAGCTTAAAAAAACCTCGAATGTAATGGCAGAAGTTGCTAATTAAGAGGATAAATTTACGAACTAATCTTGTACTAATATATTACACGCCGAAGTTGCTTTGTTGAAAATTATTTTTGAAATGTAATTTTTCTTAAAACAGTAGGTCTACTGTAGTAGGATACAATTTTATTTCATTACAATGGCGTTGAAAAACTTTAGTTTTGTACAGCTGTAGGCTAATATTATTCGTTTTGAAACAATGACTTAATTATTATTTGTTTAGGTCTATTTTTTAATATTTTTTGTATTTTAATTTTTAATTTGGGCCTATTTTTGAAATGTGTTTGTAATATATATATTTTCATATACTGAGTTCATTTATTTCGCAAGATATGACGTTTTAAGTTAATAAATTCGTACAAAACTGGATATCAAGTATTCGTAGGTTAATTTGAAGGATTTAATTCATTTCCATGGCATTTCTGAAACAATTTGAAGAAGCTAAACATGTTTGAAAATTTCAGGAATAAAAAAATCTACATAGATCAATATTATATTTTTTAATTCCAAAATCTAGTTGTAAGCTAAAAATAACGGTTGTGCAAATTTGTTCGGAATTGGAAGAACTGCAGCAAACGTTAGGTACTTAGACACTAGCTAAGCTACCGTACGTCGAGGTAAAGTCAGCCTAAACTTCTCGTGAATGAATTGCACAACGATCCGCAAATAGACATGTAAAAGTTCGTGTACAAAGTGAATAACCAAAATCTATTTGTAGCTCTCTTATTTAAGTACAGGTTATTTGTATGAATTGTACAAAAAGATTGCCGAACCATTCATCCCGAGCTAGACTTATAGTTCAAAATATTTTGGTATCATTCATTTCAATGAATAGTTCTTTTAACTCGAACGTAAACGAACTACTAAATTCAGTTCAGATTCTATTTTAAAGCTGAAACATGATAACTGCAAAATTTTTATGTTTTGATCTAAACAAAAATTATTATGATTATTGAAACTCTTACAAAATATTGAGATCCGTAAAACAGTAATTCTATTTTTGACACTTCTACTCGATATTTTAGTAGAATGTAATATTGTCCAATGTATAACAGCACCAAGAATTATTCAATGTTTTTAATTGTTTTTATAAGACCGACTATTTTGTAAATCAAGATTGTACATATAAATAATTAAATATAATAATAACTGTATATATAAATAAGTTATGTAATAACTAATACACTATTATAAATAGTTATAATGATTATTATTATTGAAAGAAGGAGCCATGCAATTTCTACCTCAGTGTAATTGAACTGTAGTATTGCAATTATAAACGGATTTTTTTTTTACTAAACAAAATCTAGTTAAATTTTACGACTAAGTTTTAAAAAAATTATAGTAAAGGGCCTTATGACAATGGAATTTGCGAATGTAATAAAAATTGTGTTAGACGATTTTAGAAATTATTAAACGCCAGTGGACAAGACTAAAAGAAAACAAAATTTGGAAAATAATATTATATTTATTTATTATAATATTTATTTATATATTTATTACTACAATATATTTTTTATATTTTAAAATAATAAATATACCGAATTTATTTTCCCAGACCCGTGGTAAAAATTTCATCGCACCTTGCCTTTGGTCTCAAACGTCTTAATAAAGAAATTAGCTAGGAGTCTAGGCAGAGGGGTAAAATTAGCTAGAAGTCTAGGCAGAGGGGTAAAATTAGCTAGGAGTCTAAACAGAGGGGTAAAATTAGCTAGGCGTCTAGGCAGAGGGGTTAAATTAGCTAGGAGTCTAGGCAGAGAAGTAAAATTAGCTAGGAGTCTAGGCAGAGGGGTAAAGTTAGCTAGGAGTCTAGGCAAAGGGGTAAAATTAGCTAGGCGTCTAGGCAGAGGGGTTAAATTAGCTAGGAGTCTAGGCAGAGGGATAAAATTAGCTAGGAGTCTAGGCAGAGGGGTAAAATTAGCTAGGAGTCTAGGCAGAGGGGTTTTCATCATGGTATCGTTTTCTTGCTTCTAAAGAACTGAAAACTTCTGACTCATACAAAGATATAAAAGAAGGAATACTCTTTAATAACGGCCTCCTCAATGGTGTTATCCTTGAGCCATCCCTCGTAGAAGTAGTTTCCTTCCTCGGAACACGGGGGTGTAAAGAGACAACATCAAGGGATACCAAATACTCAGACTCAACTAAGTCAACATTCTCCAGAATTGTAACAAAATCGATATTGTACTTAACAGAAATCAATAAAAATCGAATTACTTTTGTCAGCTTTGAAAAAAGAAACATTTAATTTTTTTAAATCTCTAATCGGTTCAAAATAATTGAGTTGCCGTTAATTTATTATTATATTGTTGATTAAAATATGTTTATGTTAGCCAATCACTGATGAAGAAGCCATCGTCGCCGAAACTAGTTTGTGTGGATAAACTACTGTTTAATGAGATTTTAGTACACTCGTGTAGCATTTACCTTTGCTGAAATGCGTATAAAACAACCTTTACATAACTAACCGTTTGGAGTGATATTCTAACTACAGTTTACTTAAAGAATATCGGCAACTAGAGCTCTCTGTCTAGTCCCAGCCCGAGTTATTTCCGAGGCGCCTGACTGTGAATCATACTTCGTACTGTTACCATATACAACAGCATTCCTGAGTGCGGAGCGCATGTGCAGATAAATTCGCAGAAACAACATACTATTTACTCACTTCCGTCTAACGAAGAACGTGGCACGTATATTTACTGCTTTTCTTGGTTGACATTTCTTACATAAGAGCTATATTATTAAATAAAATAGCCGCTGTCTGATTGTTGTGAAAGTGCTTTAAGTAATCCTTGTAACAAATGCTTGATGACAAACCATTTTTAAATAGTCGTCTGTATTCTAAGGAGCTCGGGTTGGGAGGATCATGTTGATAGCTCAAAATGAATAAGCTAAAACACTTTAACAGGAGTGTTAAATTCTGTGTTTTGTTGAGTTATACCCCTTGAGGAAATATTTTTAAATAATCGTCTGTAGTCCAAAGGGCTCAAGTTGGGAGTATTTTGTTGATAGCTCCAAATGAATAAGCTGAACCACCTTACCTGGAGGGTAAAATTCTGTGTTTTGTTGAGTTATACCCTTGAGAAAACATTTTTAAATAGTCGTCTGTGCCCTAAGGAGCTCAGGTTGGGAGGATCATGTTGATAGCTCAAAATGAATAAGCTGAACCACCTTACCTGGAGGGTACAATTCTGTGTTTTGTTGAGTTATACACCTTGAGAAAACATTTTCCAATGACGTTACAAAATACGTAAGTGGCGAGATATAGCAAGATACTTGAGATGCGCAGGAGGGAAGAATGGACGGACTAGTAGAAATGAAAGACTAATCTAATATCTACCCTTATGTACCATCTAAGCAAAGTGGAGAACAAGACAGTAGTTGTGACGGTCCGATACGTATATCAGCGAGGTTCGATAAATACAGAGTTAATAATAAGCCCCAGCCCCACTCCACCACTGCGCAGATGTCAAGTAAATCTCTGCACATGGGCTGTCGGTCACCTATATTCCGTAGACGAGTGTTGAGAGTTCACCCCCAAATACACTTTCGGCAGTAGCCATAACGATGTAGGTTGGTTCATAGAAAAGCCTAACCAGTGAGTACGTCACCGTTGTGCAGTACAAAATACTTGTGAACTTGCCTGGCGCTTATATCAAAGAAGGAGGTAAGACTAAACTTTGAACTCTAAAAGTTAAACAATAACCTATTTAGTCAATCGTTTCATGTTACGTGTCCACTTGATGACAAAGTTCAGTTTCCATGGAGTAGTAATTCAATTGATAATTTCTTGGCCGAGCGAATTAATATAACCTATTATTTATTTACCTTGAACGATTTCATCTCGTGCAGTTTTTAAACTATTATAATACGAATTAATTACCACTCCATGTACATTAAGTACCGAAAGATTCATCGAAAATAGGATAAGCTACCTTTAATTTGTTAAAAACATGAATAAGAGCAAACGCGCATTGAGACGGCAACTCTGTCATGCCGAACTGGCACACAGGCTTTAAGTCACCAACAAACGTGTAACAAATATTTGGGAGTTATTTATACATCAAGTTACCAAGGTAAACGTTGAGTTTTGATTTCATTCAAGTCCATAAAGCCCAACGAGCAGGAATGCAGTAGGCGCGGAGGATCGGTTACGGTCTGGAGGCGGGAAGTGGCTGTCACGCGACTAATAACTTTCTCACATACTCGTAAACAAAAACTTTTAAAAACAAAAAGCATCTGTCACCAACAGCTTCCACAATATGTCTCTTACCAGAAACATAACTGATTGATATCTCAACTTTATCAAACCAGTACTCTAAATATATATATATATATTTTAAAACAACATAGGTTATTCAAATACAAGAATATTTATTAATTTATATCCAAAGCTTTTCGTTGGTAAACAGTACCAACATCATCAGGAATGAAAATTTTGTATTCTTGTATTTGAATAACCTATGTTGTTTTAAATTATTAAACAAGAGAACGTATTTTATATATATATATATATATATATATATATATATATATATTCTCAAAAAAATTCATATTTCATTTTATTTAATACATCGAAACAAGATAAAAACTAAATTAAAGTTTTAAGTAATACCAAATATCAATAATACAAAGATTATCACACATATATGCACTCGCGTGCATGCACACACACACACACACACACACACACACACACACACACACACGCGCGCGCTCCTGAAAAAGCACATTTAGACTATATATATATATATATATATATATATATATATATATATATATATATATATATATATATATTGTGTATTAATAAAGAACTAAGTCAAAATACAAATACAAGAATAATTGAATTTACAATTCGAAGCTTTTCGTTGGCTAACAGTACCAACATCATCAGGAATATTCAATTTTTCAAACGTCAGACAGAAATCGACATCTGTTCTCCGGATTAAATCAATGTCAGGTTATTCAGTTTGATCCCTACTGTTCTAATACTGTATTTAAAATGATTACTTCAATGTGGGTTCACTGTATTCATCTTGTTGTGATGCTGACCGATTGGCATCTATATTTGCCTGTCGTTCTAGTGTTTAAATGTCATTCTCTTTTCTACTTTATGGTGTAACTGGTATACATTTCCTATTCCCCCGATACAAAGCAGTCAACTTCGACACATGTTCCCATGATCCTTCAATGGGTTGTGTGCCATACCTTGATTCTGACCAAATTTCAGTCCTTCCCAATCCTTCAAGTCAAATTGACTGATCGCAGTAAAAAACCAAAACAAAACATATGTCTTCTGGTTAAATTTAAACACCGTACAAATCAAATACTAAGAACATAAAAACCAAAAATTGTAAAATTAAGCTGATGAATTCTAGTAAACCCATACAAGGTTTACTCTCTTCGAAACAGATCAAACGTTGGTAAGAGAATGTGAATATAAAATTGGCAGATGAATGCACAGAGTCAGAATGCACAAAAACAAATCACATAAATAATTGATAAAAAGGAATATACTTACGCACAACATATACTAGTATATATTACCGAAACATCATATAAGTGATCTATAATATAAACCAGACCTATTTATAAATTCTAATGAAAGGATAAACTAAAAACTCGGAAAACTGTCTACTGCAAGAGGTTTTGGTTTTAACAAATCCTCTAGCAAACCATAACGCACACATTTCTTTGGGTTGTTCAAAATAGTAAAATCTATTTAACAAATTTGAACTTTTTTTTCAAGTTTCATCTTGTCGGCGTGTGTCAAATATCGCCGCCTTATCCATTATAAAAAATTTAAAACAATAACCGAAAACGGAGTATAGGACTGCATTTAAAACTCTCACACAAATTACAACACCACATACTGAACAATATAACTAAATCAAAACAGATAAAAACTAACCTCCAGGTATACAAAGTAAACTGTAAATACTCTGACAATATTTCTACACCGGAAAAAAATTTGTCGTAGCTTTCAACAAAGATTCAAAGAATCCACAGACTACTAAAATATGATAATGGCTCATCACTGTTAATCACAATAGAAACAGGCCATACTTATACAGTCATATTCTAGGAATTCTACAAGTCAACAAAAAAAGAACCACATCTCAACATACTAGTTATTATGAAATTTAAAAACATACCTAAATACACAATATAACATATAAAACAAGAAATCCAATACCAATCACATAGACTATTGCTACATTATTCAAAATCTGCCTTCAAAGCTGCTGCTGCTAGCCCAATAACGCATCCAGCAGCCAACCTAGACACTGTTGCAGATCGCTTTGGGTAATCGAAAACCTTATGTCTAAGTTTTTCATAAATAAATTTAAATTAAAAGTTCTGCATGTCGTTAGGTTGTCAAGTCCAAAAGTAAAAGTTTCTCCGACCATCATAACAATAAAGTTTACGAGAAATTAAAACTATTAAAAAAATTTCTTTTATGCACATTTAAACCAATCACGGAGGTTCTTCCCACGAAAAGTCTTCCCTGGATTTTCCTTTGCATAATAGACATAACCTCGACCCTCTTATAATGTGACCAAGGTTTTATAGTTACCGACATTTTATTGTTTCTATGACCTCCCGTTGTGTATCTATTCTTCTCAGAACTTTTTCGTTCAACTTTTTTAGAGAATTCATTATTAAAATTTCTTCAATAACTTCAAAATGAAATTTCCTTCTGGAAATTTTACTTTTCCTCACGTACATCTAGAGAAGTTATTGTAGCATCTGAAAACAAATTCAGCAATATACTAAGATCTCAAACTTAGAGCAAGGGGAACAATAGCTATAATTTAGTTTCGTGTACGTTTCCCTCCCAGGAGCAATAACGTTTATTTCCAATGCATTTGTTCCTTTGAAATTTGATGGTTTCAAATAATTGACTTAAAAACAAAACTTCCAATTCGTTGAAGTCTTTTATGTTATTCAACTTTTTAACTCATTTTTGTATTTTGAGGTCATTTTTCTTGAATGAAAATTTAAAATTAGTACTTTCATTTTTATATTATGAGCTGTGGCCTATTATGGTGTTTGCTTTTAATGGGGCAAAAATGACCATCGACTAGAAAAGATCAATCTGTACTAATAACGAAATGTATAGCATTTACACACACACACACACAAATGTTTGTTTTTATACACCTTTAAATCTTTCATACCGTATACCTTTTTATAACTTTATACATACACCTTTATACATGTAAAGGTATTTTCTTCGTTTACCTATACATATATTATATAGGGCGAACAAAACAAAATACTCATAGTAAGATATAAGTTAAAGAAAATTGCTTATAAAAACCAGAAATTTACAAATCGTATTTTGCTAATCATTGTATCAATAATAACCACATATTTCAAATATAAAGATAATATGATGCTAATGATAATATAAAAATAAGGGTTAATACACACACACACACACACACATACACACACACACACACATATATATATATATATATATATATATATATATATATTGATATTGATATTTTACGTTATTCATTGTTTTTCCGTTGCACTGACTTTATGAAGTTAATATATTACTATTGTAAGTAATTTTATCCACCAAGTGGATAAAATTACTTACAATAGTAATATATTAACTTCATATATATATATATATATATATATATATATATATATATATATATATATATATATATATATATATATATATATATATATAGTATCAATATTCCTGATGATGTTGGTACTGTTTACCAACGAAAAGCTTTGATTGTTTAATAAAATATTTTTGTATTTGTATTTTTTCGTTTTTTTCTATCTTACATAAAATTTTACATATATATATATATATATATATATATGCCTTTCAACGCGGGTTGTTTGTAAACACTATTGTGAATTTAACGCTGAACCTGAAGCAAATTCCAAGTTTATTATAACTTCTTAAAATAAAATTATGATTTTCACAGCCTTTTAAATAACTGAAGAATCAATGCCACCGTAAATGGAATGGGATAGGTTTTCACATCATTCAATACATTTTCCAACACAAGAGACCAATCTGTCACGGAACGCGGACACTTAGCCTCATTGATTTCTATCAATCACCAACATACAAAACCTTAACGCTGTGAGCTGACGGAGTAAAGGATTCTCAATGTATTCTCAGATAGCATGAGAGGAGAGCGCTTCAAGTTTCCAGGAACTGCGGCTAAAACTTACACTACACGTGATCCTGAATGGACATTTTCCTGGATATTTTTGTTATGATTCATTAACCAGTTACAAATTAAAAATCGATAGCTAATTAGTCTTATCAATCACAACGAGTCTGTAATAATATTTAATGAATAACCTTAAGTGCAACATTACCAATCAGTAATTAAATAGGAAATTTGGGAAACAGAGCAACCTTTCTCACAATACCCAGGCGTTTGTAGTTACCTTACCAAAGGCAATTATCCAGGTAATTTTCCCTACGAAAGGATACTCAAATTCTTATCTTAATCAAGCATAAATGTCAAACATCCCATAAACATATCCACCAGGCGGTTATAACCTTCAGTCTTGACACCTATTTATATTATTTATGCATTCCAAAAAATAAACACTTCATTTACCCTAATAATATTTAAATAAAAGATAAAATTGCAAAAAAGAAAGACTAAAAACCAAAATATAAGGTAATAATCAGGTACATCTTAAATATAACATAACTGGCATTTATTATTTTTTTAACAAGATAAATACCTTATGTAAAAAAAGATCTATAAAAACCTAATGAGAACGGTTTCTATAATGTCTTGTTTTTTCTTCTTCCTTTCTTACCGGAAACTAAGTGCGGCAATGAAGGCGAGAAGCTAGTTGTTAATTGTGGTCATTAGACAATTGAATTAAATAAATATGTACAAGTGTGACCACAGCGTAACAGATAGTATCGGGACAAGGTGAATGTAGAGGGGATGTGGTATCGTGACTGGAGTGTGCCAGAAGGGGAAAATGTGTGATCTTGCAAATAAACTCTTGCAGGGGGGAATAAATATATACAAGTGTGATCACAGCGTAACAGATAGTATCGGGACAAGGTGAATGTAGAGGGGATGTGGTATCGTGACTGGAGTGTGCCAGAAGGGGAAAATGTGTGATCTTGCAAATAAACTCTTGCAGGGGGGAATAAATATATACAAGTGTGATCACAGCGTAACAGATAGTATCGGGACAAGGTGAATGTAGAGGGGATGTGGTTCCGTGGCTGGAGTGTGCCAGAAGGGGAAAATGTGTGATCTTGCAAATAAACTCTTGCAGGGGGGAATAAATATGTACAAGTGTGACCACAGCGTAACAGATAGTATCGGGACAAGGTGAATGTAGAGGGGATGTGGTATCGTGACTGGAGTGTGCCAGAAGGGGAAAATGTGTCATCTTGCAAATAAACTCTTGCAGGGGGGAATAAATATGTACAAGTGTGATCACAGTGTAACAGAACGTATCGGGACAAGGTGAATGTAGAGGGGATGTGGTATCGTGACTGGAGTGTGCCAGAAGGGGAAAATGTGTGATCTTGCAAATAAACTCTTGCAGGGGGGAATAAATGTGTACAAGTGTGACCACAGCGTAACAGATAGTATCGGGACAAGGTGAATGTAGAGGGGATGTGGTATCGTGACTGGAGTGTGCCAGAAGGGGAAAATGTGTGATCTTGCAAATAAACTCTTGCAGGGGGGAATAAATGTGTACAAGTGTGACCACAGCGTAACAGATAGTATCGGGACAAGGTGAATGTAGAGGGGATGTGGTATCGTGACTGGAGTGTGCCAGAAGGGGAAAATGTGTGATCTTGCAAATAAACTCTTGCAGGGGGGAATAAATATGTACAAGTGTGACCACAGCGTAACAGAACGTATCGGGACAAGGTGAATGTAGAGGGGATGTGGTATCGTGACTGGAGTGTGCCAGAAGGGGAAAATGTGTGATCTTGCAAATAAACTCTTGCAGGGGGGAATAAATGTGTACAAGTGTGATCACAGTGTAACAGATAGTATCGGGACAAGGTGAATGTAGAGGGGATGTGGTATCGTGACTGGAGTGTGCCAGAAGGGGAAAATGTGTGATCTTGCAAATAAACTCTTGCAGGGGGGAATAAATGTGTACAAGTGTGACCACAGCGTAACAGATAGTATCGGGACAAGGTGAATGTAGAGGGGATGTGGTATCGTGACTGGAGTGTGCCAGAAGGGGAAAATGTGTGATCTTGCAAATAAACTCTTGCAGGGGGGAATAAATATGTACAAGTGTGACCACAGCGTAACAGAACGTATCGGGACAAGGTGAATGTAGAGGGGATGTGGTATCGTGACTGGAGTGTGCCAGAAGGGGAAAATGTGTGATCTTGCAAATAAACTCTTGCAGGGGGGAATAAATGTGTACAAGTGTGATCACAGTGTAACAGATAGTATCGGGACAAGGTGAATGTAGAGGGGATGTGGTATCGTGACTGGAGTGTGCCAGAAGGGGAAAATGTGTGATCTTGCAAATAAACTCTTGCAGGGGGGAATAAATGTGTACAAGTGTGATCACAGTGTAACAGATAGTATCGGGACAAGGTGAATGTAGAGGGGATGTGGTATCGTGACTGGAGTGTGCCAGAAGGGGAAAATGTGTGATCTTGCAAATAAACTCTTGCAGGGGGGAATAAATGTGTACAAGTGTGACCACAGCGTAACAGATAGTATCGGGACAAGGTGAATGTAGAGGGGATGTGGTATCGAGACTGGAGTGTGCCAGAAGGGGAAAATGTGTGATCTTGCAAATAAACTCTTGCAGGGGGGAATAAATATGTACAAGTGTGACCACAGCGTAACAGATAGTATCGGGACAAGGTGAATGTAGAGGGGATGTGGTATCGTGACTGGAGTGTGCCAGAAGGGGAAAATGTGTGATCTTGCAAATAAACTCTTACAGGGGGGAATAAATGTGTACAAGTGTGACCACAGCGTAACAGATAGTATCGGGACAAGGTGAATGTAGAGGGGATGTGGTATCGTGACTGGAGTGTGCCAGAAGGGGAAAATGTGTGATCTTGCAAATAAACTCTTGCAGGGGGGAATAAATATGTACAAGTGTGATCACAGGGTAACAGATAGTATCGGGACAAGGTGAATGTAGAGGGGATGTGGTATCGTGAATGGAGTGTGCCAGAAGGGGAAAATGTGTGATCTTGCAAATAAACTCTTGCAGGGGGGAATAAATATGTACAAGTGTGACCACAGCGTAACAGATAGTATCGGGACAAGGTGAATGTAGAGGGGATGTGGTATCGTGAATGGAGTGTGCCAGAAGGGGAAAATGTGTGATCTTGCAAATAAACTCTTGCAGGGGGGAATAAATATGTACAAGTGTGATCACAGTGTAACAGATAGTATCGGGACAAGGTGAATGTAGAGGGGATGTGGTATCGTGACTGGAGTGTGCCAGAAGGGGAAAATGTGTGATCTTGCAAATAAACTCTTGCAGGGGGGAATAAATATGTACAAATGTGACCACAGCGTAACAGATAGTATCGGGACAAGGTGAATGTAGAGGGGATGTGGTATCGTGACTGGAGTGTGCCAGAAGGGGAAAATGTGTGATCTTGCAAATAAACTCTTGCAGGGGAGAATAAATATGTACAAGTGTGGCCACAGCGTAACAGATAGTATCGGGACAAGGTGAATGTAGAGGGGATGTGGTATCGTGAATGGAGTGTGCCAGAAGGGGAAAATGTGTGATCTTGCAAATAAACTCTTGCAGGGGGGAATAAATATGTACAAGTGTGATCACAGTGTAACAGATAGTATCGGGACAAGGTGAATGTAGAGGGGATGTGGTATCGTGACTGGAGTGTGCCAGAAGGGGAAAATGTGTGATCTTGCAAATAAACTCTTGCAGGGGGGAATAAATATGTACAAGTGTGATCACAGTGTAACAGATAGTATCGGGACAAGGTGAATGTAGAGGGGATGTGGTATCGTGACTGGAGTGTGCCAGAAGGGGAAAATGTGTGATCTTGCAAATAAACTCTTGCAGGGGGGAATAAATATATACAAGTGTGATCACAGTGTAAGAGATAGTATCGGGACAAGGTGAATGTAGAGGGGATGTGGTATCGTGACTGGAGTGTGCCAGAAGGGGAAAATGTGTGATCTTGCAAATAAACTCTTGCAGGGGGGAATAAATATGTACAAGTGTGATCACAGTGTAACAGATAGTATCGGGATAAGGTGAATGTAGAGGGGTGTGGTATCGTGACTGGAGTGTGCCAGAAGGGGAAAATGTGTGATCTTGCAAATAAACTCTTGCAGGGGGGAATAAATATGTACAAGTGTGATCACAGTGTAACAGATAGTATCGGGACAAGGTGAATGTAGAGGGGATGTGGTTCCGTGGCTGGAGTGTGCCAGAAGGGGAAAATGTGTGATCTTGCAAATAAACTCTTGCAGGGGGGAATAAATATGTACAAGTGTGACCACAGCGTAACAGATAGTATCGGGACAAGGTGAATGTAGAGGGGATGTGGTATCGTGACTGGAGTGTGCCAGAAGGGCAAAATGTGTGATCTTGCAAATAAACTCTTGCAGGGGGGAATAAATATGTACAAGTGTGATCACAGCGTAACAGATAGTATCGGGACAAGGTGAATGTAGAGGGGATGTGGTATCGTGACTGGAGTGTGCCAGAAGGGGAAAATGTGTGATCTTGCAAATAAACTCTTGCAGGGGGGAATAAATATGTACAAGTGTGACCACAGCGTAACAGAACGTATCGGGACAAAGTGAATGTAGAGGGGATGTGGTATCGTGACTGGAGTGTGCCAGAAGGGGAAAATGTGTGATCTTGCAAATAAACTCTTGCAGGGGGGAATAAATATGTACAAGTGTGACCACAGCGTAACAGAAAGTATCGGGACAAGGTGAATGTAGAGGGGATGTGGTATCGCGACTGGAGTGTGCCAGAAGGGGAAAATGTGTCATCTTGCAAATAAACTCTTGCAGGGGGGAATAAATATGTACAAGTGTGACCACAGCGTAACAGAAAGTATCGGGACAAGGTGAATGTAGAGGGGATGTGGTATCGCGACTGGAGTGTGCCAGAAGGGGAAAATGTGTCATCTTGCAAATAAACTCTTGCAGGGGGGAATAAATATGTACAAGGGTGACCACAGTGTAACAGATAGTATCGGGACAAGGTGAATGTAGAGGGGATGTGGTATCGTGACTGGAGTGTGCCAGAAGGGGAAAATGTGTCATCTTGCAAATAAACTCTTGCAGGGGGGAATAAATATCAACAAAAGAGATATCAATGCACAATTAGGCATAAGTCGTCATAATATTCAGCAGCAAACGAGTGTCCAAAGGGAAAATACCTTGTCAGGAGAAGGTTAAGAAGATTTTATAACAGGGAATTTGTCAAGAAGAAAACATTATCAAGGTAAAATACTGTTACAGCAGAAAGCACTTGCACGTGTTTCTTAGGAGAACATTAGGATCGAATTCATTACAGAAAATTTGTCAATAGGCACAATTTTCTAAGCCACATCTTCAAGCGCGTGCCAAGAGGAAAACTAGCTTAAAGTAAGAGATGAAAATTCATAGCAGGGTATTTATCAAGAAGCAGAATTATCAAGCCAAATTTTCAACGAGATATAAGCTACAGCATCAAGCGCATCCCAAGAGGAAAACTAGCTTAAAGTAAGAGATGAAAATTCATAGCAGGGGATTTATCAAGAACAGAACTAAACGTTGGAGAATAAGGTGACAAAATTAAAATGCCATAAAAATGTATCTCGGACATCTATTGGGGTCACACAATACTACATTTACGTATAGAATAGGAAAACACTGACAAATATCACAAGCTTTTGATTACAGGAAAATACCAAAAGATAAATACCTAAAAGACTTGGAAGATATTCGTAGAGTGTGACAACAGAGATGTTAAAACCTGTAGGAATTGAGTGGAAAATAATATGTCAAGAGGAAATCGTACATAAAAGGATTGCGCACATACTGGTACTTTAAGACAAATATCGATTAATAATTTGTAGGAAATTGAAGAATACAGTTAGGAAAAATTTTGTCATTTCAGGTATCGGCGAATGTCAAAATATTTGACTTTTTTCAGTTATGATTAGTTTATATGTTTTTTCTGTAATAAGTTTTTTCATTGTAAAATCAAGCGATTTCATTTCAAAGTAGTTAATAGAGGGTTTTTTTTATTAAATCACTTTCAACGAAAATAAAGTGCTTCTTTAATTGAATGATAAAATCGCAGACATTTCGTATAGTCACTTACAGCACGCAAAGGAACCGCCTATATAGCAAAGCAGTTCTATCTGAAGATATGCTGAGTACGCATGCTACCTCGTCAACTTGCTAACTCACGGTGTAATTTGTACAGGAAATAGCGACAAAATATGCATACAATTGATCAAGTGGACAATATCAGTGTTTAGTGCTTGGGAAGGGAAGTGCTGGAGCAGCGGAAGTAGAAAAAACTCCATTTGCATTCCGCAGCAACACTTGTGGCTGCAAAAAACTGAGAACCAAGGTCAAAATTCGCAGTACTAGCATGTTGTACAAATGAGAGCATACTGTTATAAACAACTTGACAGGCAAATACTACAATATCCGGTGCATATAAATCTTACAATCTAATTCAAGAAAGCTTAATTTGTTGCAACAAAGCGAAAAATATTATTCATTAACAATCCTACTTTTTAGTAGGGTTAAATATTGTGATGACAAACGGACGAATATGTTGTTTTTTTATTAGAATTTATTGGTAAAGTAAATCATGGCCATAACTCGTATTGTAATAATTATTACATTAAGTGGTAATAAGTGCACAATTAATAGAAATATTTATATTATATTATTAATTATAAATATAATATTAATTATATTTCCAAAATAATCATGATCAAATAAAATATTGTAGCTTTTACTTATTTAAAATAGAATAAAATTGACATGACCGTTATTACACTACAACTTAAAAATAGACGATCCTTTTCTCATAATGCCTTCACTACAGACAATAAAATTAACATTTTAATCTCATCCTATCCCTGTTAAGCATATTTTGAAAGAGAAAATTATGACCTTTATATACTGTATATTATTTTTTTAGTTGGTCGAGAAGTGCAAAAATGTTGAACTATAAACACAAGTATGCCGTCTCGTTTTTGCAGAGTCCAACATCCTAACTGTCGCAGTTCATTAGAACACATTCAACGAACTTTAGCTAGTACGAAGCACCGCCACTTTGGCTTTATTCGAACCTGGTTCCATTAATAATTGAACATTTTGCGTATTACTTAAACACTTGAATAATATCAGTATAATTGGAGGTATTGTGTATTTTACTTGGTAAAAGATAGGAATAGCTTCTTAAAAGTAAAATAACGTCTTTCCCGACATAAACCTTCACAGCAAACCTGTCCAAATGAGCCTTCTAGGTCATACCAAAAGCACTAAGATCGATTACAGACTATTTACAGTAGTTAATTCTTTGTTTATAAATATGAGCGAGGTTAGTTGTAGGCACAAGAACAATCGACAGTGTCTCCTTGCCTCTCCAACCTTTTACCTCTACTTTCCTACAATTCGTCTACATTCTAATGACACTCGTGAAATTCAGAAAACTCTATAACTTTTAAAAATGTTATCACAATGAAAACATGCCATTGTTATATACATATGCGATTATTAAAATAAACCATCTGTTAAATCAACTATTTGGTGTTCAACCTATTTATAAGAGTGAACGAGTCTTTTCAACACTGAGCTTTAAAAAAACAAGTAAGCCTAATATAAACACAATTGTTTTTAAGTAAATTCCTACTTAGGTCAACAAAGAAAAACTTTATTTTAGCTACATTTTACTAAATAATTACAATCAATATAAATAAAGTAGCATAACATATGCGTAAACAGCTGTTCTACCACATACAATAAAATCAGCTGTTATGTTAAATCATATCTTATCACTTATTTTAAGCCAAATGGAACGAAATACCATATTGCATACTTTGCCTTTTTTCATAGAAGTTCACGAATAAAATACACACACACACACACACACACAACATTGACACTAATGTAGGAATTCTACACTTCATAAAGAAAAGCAAAACAACACAACAGAAAATATTACGCGCACACTCACACACAAAATTGATAACGCGTAGGCTATATTATGTATATTATAGTCAGTTTGTTGCAATTTTAAGCAGAATTATTGTACCACACAATATAATTCATTTAATAAACTTAAAACATTTTTCAGGCTAGACTACATTTTAAAGTAGGTGCAAGATAGCTTAGAAATGAGAACACGATGAAATCGACCTAGTATAACTATTTCAATTTTCAACATACGAAGAATTCACGTTACATATAACAGTAATTACAAACACAAACGGAAGTTCAAATGAAATCAAATATTATAATATTAATTTTAACTGTATTAGGTGTAAGGCAATTGAAAAGCTGAAGAGGTTTTAACTGTAACATGTCACTGATACCAGGTTTTATAAATTGCTACTAATGATTTGTATGAAGATAGTAATGGAGTAAGCATGCACTGGGTTTTTCAAAAAAAAATAATTATGATATTTGTTAAACGTAACGTTAAAAAATGTAATGATATTCAATTGAAAAAAATGTGTCTACAATTAACATTCTGGGGAGCGTGCATACTATTTTTTAAAGGGCCCAAAGCCATAAGAAACATTGCAACCTTCTATTTAATAAGCTCACCTGTTGAGCTTTCAACCAAAATATGATGGAATTTGTGAACCGCAAGGGACCACCGAGTTTACTTCCTCCAGCTTCTCTCTGCTCTTTCAGCAACTCGCTGTGTTTTCTGCCAGTGTGTTCAAATATGTCTAAAGACCTGGAACAGAGAAAACATTATATAGTAGAGAAGTTTTAAAATTTCTGACATCGACAATAAGGTAATTAGTTAGCAGTATAATTCTTACCCTTCCCATAACCTCATCGGTCAGGAAACGCTAGCATATTTGTTATTTTTGCAAGATACTATAAGAGACGGCTCATGCGGTCATAATTCCGTTACATTCTGAAATAAAGTTTTCAAAAGAGAGTCCCTAAACTGCATCCGGTCTGTTCACTCATCATCGCTCATACGTCATACCAGTTTCAGTTTTATTAGCACTATGTATTACTCTTACCGTTATATGTTCCAGGACATTGCAAGCAAAAATAATGTCGCAATAGTACGTAAAAATGGTACTAACACATTCGTAGGCCTTCTGATGCTGAAAACTTTGGTCATCGTTTACTAATGCTCAAATGTTATCATGGCATAAAAACTCTCTCTTCCGCGACAAGAGTTCGTGCCTCATATAAAAAAGTTAAAGTCTGTATGATGTAATTTGTCTTGTAGACCCAGGCTGGATCGGACGTGGCTTATCACTTGCAGTTACCCGCATCTGATTCCTTAATAAGTTACCTAATTAGCATCCCCTCTAAGTTAATTAACTTTCTCATCCTAATTATAGTTTCCTAATGTTTATCGAATATTTGAAAAGTACGTAAAATATATGAAAAACTATATGAAACTCAAAATAATGTTAAAAAAAGGGCGTAGCCTGTTTATATGCTGTAGCTATTAAAAATTCCATAAATTAAATTAACAAATTATGTATAACTTTGTATATTTTTTCCTAATTTGTTACACATTTTTCAAGTATTAATAGAAATATCTTAAGGAGAAGGACCATTGAGCTGCCAGTAGACATAGTATGTCTATGACTCAGGAAAGAGTATGACTCCTTTAAGTACCCGACCCAACTTCTGAATCATAATGCTCTACTCCCGGCAAGAGGTTAGCTTTCCTGGCACTACATATACCCCTTCCTTTCCCCAATATATTCTTTTTTTGCGAAAACCCGATTTGGGTTATCACCCCCAATCTCAAGCAAGAAGACAAGTTTATATATGATGAATTTCTGACATTTTTGTAAGAAACAATCAACTTTCTGAGCAGGTCAGAAAATTTGAAAACCTCAATTATGCTCTGATTCGTTCTGAAAACCGCCAGGTTATGGTCACATAACCGAAATAAGCAGTTTTAAGTTTAACAGAACAAAACCTTGTTGACAATGCAGCGTTCAGATTTCGGAGCTAAACTGTAGATGTCTTTTTTTCAACGACCGTCTCGAACAATTTTCTATTTGCAAGAAATTTCGATTAGTTTTAAATCAATAAAAGTCGAAGAGAATGTGCTTTACGGCCATATACAGAAATTTTACTTAAAGTGCGACTCTCAAGCAAACGCAGAATTCATGTTAAAGATATTCCGTTAAACTATTTCCCAGTTTCCCCACACGTTGCTTAAGAAGCTGTAACGTTGTTTGTAATATTTCAATCAACAAATCAATCCTCTGTGAACCTGTACTTTCTTTATTAAGACATGTCAAGTTAATTAAAATACCGATCAAGGGTGGACGTCGAAGAAGACCTGAATTGTGGTTACTCAAGTTACAATATCAAAAAACGTAAGAAGGGTAAAACGTAAAGATTTTCATTAATTTTGCAAAAGATCCTCATACCTTTTGCAAAAGGTAGTTGTTGACGGAATCTACTCGCACAACTACATCACTTCGGTTTTTATTTAGTCTTACGATACTTGGACCAACGATAATACGCTCAAAATCAAGCTTTGTGGAGCAATATTAAATTGAGGCATTGAGAAGCCAAAGGGAGGTTAGTGATAGTTTTACTATTTTGAGAAAACTGAGGTTTACGCTTAAAGCTTATGAAAAACCACAGGTAATTATAAATATTATACTTCCAGATCTCGGCAACACTTAAAGATTCAGTTATTTCCTTTTGGCACAACGTTCTCCCATACTTTAACTGCCTGAATATGCATTAAACTCGAAAAGTAGAAAAATGTCCCTTATCTTTCTTGGCTACCTGATGCCTCAATTATATTAGATAATTAATTAGATATTATGATAAGTATATAATGTATTACTGTTTATAAAATTATCTGAAGTTTAGTTTAATATTGAGCAACGGTTAGCCAAACCTATTAGCTTTAATTTCGGATTACGATTGTACTACTTACATTGGCCACGTATGGAGGGGGGAGGTGACGACACCAGTCTTTAAAGAAGGGCGCAGTCCCCGAAGAGAACAAATATCTAATTATAAAAAAAATCACGTAGGTTTTTTATTAATATTTATGCTTAATACAAAAAATATCACCAATTTCACAATAATAATAATAATAATAATTCAGTAGTCTATCATAGTTCTACAACAAGGCACAAATGAAGGTGATGTAGTTGCCAAAAGTTTGGATATTTACGTAGGCCTATAGCTTTTCAACTCTGCAATTTGACAACGCTCAAAGTACGCTCGACTGGGTCATTAGTTCCAACAACTACCAAAAACAGCACTTTAAACCCGTATAACCAAAGATGTAATCATTTAAACAACACGACACCTAATTAGCCGGTGTCTGGCCGAAATGCAAATCATCAATTAAAACAGAAAACTAAAAACTGTTATGCACCCACGGGACCGTAACGGCGAATTGACAAAGAGCCGTTCCGAATCCACCTCTAACGAGCAAAGTGATACAAGAGATGTCAATGAACACATAACTGGCTTCGGTTGATCATGACTACACGAAGCAGAAACCTAGGATTAGAAATGGTAATAGGAAACAAATTACGTCGAAGTACTGCCGACACAAGTACCGAAAAAATTAAACGTCATTTATATAATAGGCCTTAGTGTTAACGTAATAGATGTGGCTCAAGTCGTTAAAAAGTCAGTATGTTACATAACATTTACATATAGAAAATATAATTTAGCTTACTGCTAATGAACAGTACAGAAAATAACATGACACACAAGTAATAAAAACAGTTTATGTATAAGAGCTTAAAAAAACGTTGTTTTAGAAACGTAACATATATGTACATCAGAACTGAAAACAAATCAACATAACCTCCAAATAATCTCTTAATGAGTATAAAACAACTGTTAGCGTAAAGTTACCACCGCCATGATCGTTTTTGAAATCTTCGGAATAATTCGTTAAACAGAATGAGGAGCACTGTGTTAATATAGAATCTATAAAAATGTGGAGAATATAAAACTGTTATACATTTTGGTTAGGATTACTATGTGATGACGTCACGTTCTACTGATTTACCCCCATGTAAAGTTTATTTATATACTTTACCACAATACAACAAATACTTTAAAACAATTACATTGAAAATATTGGAAAGAACCCCAACACCACAAAAATAATGAAAATAACAAATAAAACAAGTTACTTAAGATTAAACCCTTATGAACATTTCGATGACCATGTCATCATCACAGAGGGTCTTATTACAAAATTACAATCTAGCAAACAAGAAGTTACAAACTAGAGTGATCTATATAGAGTCTAAAACCCTCTGATGATAATGCCACGGTCATCTAAATGTACATGAGGGTTTAATCTTAAGTAACTTGTTTTATTTGTTTTTTAAAATTATTTTTGTGGTGTTGCGGTTCTTTTCAATATTTGTATTGTAATATATTATACCACTGTGCTCTTCATATTGAATACAGTACTTTAAAACAACTTCATAAGTTTATATAACACTTCCAGTAACCAAGATACAGCTGCTGAAAAAAATGACAGTTAAAGTTGTTTTACTTTCCATGTTGATTGGAATAGGATGATAAAGGTATCTGTGTAATTATCTTTAACCGTAAACCCTACTTGTAACAAATACTGTACTAAAAATATAACTCAAAGAAAATTCAGAGGAAATGAAGAAACGACGGTTATTAGCTGGATACAGGCCCTAGGATGAAATCAGAATTAGAAATTGAAATTGAAGGCGACTATATGACGACACAACGCACCGAAAATATTTTCATTTTGAATTAGTTTTTATAAAATATAAATGATGTTTTTTTTAATGCATATGAGCTTTACAATAAATATTCCTGTAATATAATGTATTTTAATTTCGAATACTTGTTTGTACAGCCCATACCGACAGTGTTTACAATTTAAAATAAGTAGTGTTATGAAGAAGCGAATGCTATACACCAAAAACTTTCAGCAACTGGAAGCAAATCTATTTACTGCAAGCGCGCGCGCTGGTTGAAAATCTATTGAAAATTATACAAGACAATTTTGTAAATATTGTTAGTTTCCGTTATAAAGTAAAATTATTTCTTATGAAACAAAATTAATACAATAGTGAAAATCGTTAAAAATGTTTAAGCCTACTATAAGAAAACAAAATGGCTCCCATCTTAGGTATTTGCAGGAAAAACAAATGAAACAGTATTATAAAAACATCAGACTATCTACACGTTGATTTTTTTTAATGATAAAAGAATCACTTTCCGAGATATTTTTAATTAAAACATTATAGTTTTGTGTTTTAAAGGAAAGAATGCTTAACAAGTTTAGCTTATTACTGTCTGTGAGGGATGAGATAAAATATGAGATTAATAAATATGATAAATATGATTAATAATATTAATAAAATATGAGAAAATATGAGATTAATAACTAAGATAAATAAATGGCACGAGAGTCGACATGGAATCTCCCACAGCTGCAATGGGCTGCAAGTGATAAGGCACATCTGAGTCTACAAGACAGGTTCCATCATACACACATAGAGGGACACTCAGTTTGAAGGGTAGACCTATGAGATAAACAGAAATATTTTCTTATCAGAGTAAAGAAGTGTTATGTGATGCACGGGTAGGGATAGGGACAAGAAAGGGTCGACAGATCATTCAGGAGGTGGCGACTATCATGGTGCAAGTGGCCAAGGTCACTGCCTATTATAGATTTGCTAATTGTCAGAGTGAAGAGGTGTATTTATTCACCGCCCCCCCCCCTATAAACGTATCTACCATAAATGTAGTTAATTTAAAATAAGTTATAGGTCACTAATTTTATAACATTCAGTTCCTTTTGGAGCTATGAATAGAATAATGTGTAGTAGAGTTCAAATTCAAGCCCGCAGTTCATTTCAAATTCGTGACCTTTGTTGTCGTTTGAAAGTTACGGGTACTCTCAATATTTGTGAGTCAAATAAGAACTCGCCTCTTCGTTCAGCTGGATATTCAGATAAGAAACAATTTATGTATCCTTTCTATATGTTAGTGATGTGGGTTTAATTTTAATGCATTAAACTGGCGTTACACACTAGCTTCGGGTAACCCCAAGAACTAAGATAACAGTAACGCAATATGCAACCACCTGATTTCTAAGTACTGTAGCCGAGTCTCGGGTTCTATTTCCTCTCCGCCATCCGTTCCCACGTATAAAATCTGCTTTGCGAAGGACAAAGTAACAAGCTCAGCAAATACTGACCGCTGATCTACAATGACACTTACGATGTTCTAAAAACAAAAAGGCAGATTGATTTGTCTCTTTTTAGTGCTTAACACATTTTGTAGATACTGTTTATATAGAAAATCTGACTGACATCCTCTTTTTGAAGGCATTCGGCCAGAATTATTCTTGCAGCCTACGAAGGGTAATAAAGGAAACCCCGTGTGGATAGGAATGAGGAGAGGACAGGAAGCCCCTAATGCACCGTATAAGAGATATATGATATCACCTGCGCTGAGTCCCGTCCCTACAACAGACCTACTCTCTAGCGGGGTTACATAGAGGTATACATAGCGCCCCTTCACAGTAAATAGGAATAGTAAAATACATAATGTTCCCCTGGCACAGGGAATAGGGAAATATTTGCTCGCGTGGGAAGGGCAGCTTACTTGAAGTAGATTTGCTCTCAACCGGAATGAAAAGAAATAAAACTACTACGATCTACCCGGGAGACTCATACTTTAGCGTACACTACTTTAATTTTTTATAAAGTTTAGTCTGCACTACAATTACCCTCAAATGTTTGTACACCTTCGCCTTTATGAATGCTAAATTTTTGCACATTTTTATTTACAGCAGGTTTATTTAAGAACAATTTAATTAAACTATAATAAAATTGTATACCTCACATACAGCGCGTGCACACACGCAAACGCGCGCTCGACACACACACACGATACGGGGAAAAAAGGAATATCTCGTAAGTCTTACACTCAAATGTAAGCTTTGCATAGATTTGGCAGCAGCATCCGGAAGTGGAATATTCTGGCTCCTATTTAGCTTACAAGTACTGTAAGTAGGTCAATATGTATTTTCTGCGTCTAAAAATATGTGTTCCTCTTCAACCGATGATATCAGTAAGCGCTAGTAGCCATTCAACTAATAAACCCTATTTTAATTGGGTAAAATCATCCAACACAGAAAAATCTAAATTTTCTCTATTAAGATATGAGCTTGTTTATTTAGGAATCAAAACGTAAATCAAATTACGTTTTTTAAAAAAGTTAAAAAATAGCCATATCATTTTTTTCAATAGTAAAAAATATTAAGTTACTTCACTATTAATATTGTAAAACCGACTTCACTATCCCCTTATAAAAACGTAAAAGTTTGCGTTTTTAAGATGAAAGTAGGTAACTGTAAAGAATATCAGATACTATTCCACAAGCTACAGATAATATTATTTAAGAAACATATGAATGGTGTAAAGTATAGGGATTGTAAATAACATTTTATTTGTAACGATCCTAGTTTTGATATTAACGCAATTTGAACTCTTAACGTGAATTATAAAAATTGTTTGTTATTGAAATTAAACTGTTAATTTGTCTTTGTTATTAGTTTAAATAATTTTACTTCAAACTAAATAAATAAAACCCCCTAACCACAATATAAATTTATATTGTGGTTAGTGCGTTTTTATTTATTTAGTTAAAATTAGTTCACAGAGTTCAAGAAATTTATTAATGTTACTTCTGATTAGGATTTTTTACAAACTGTAAACAATGTTAAAATGACGAACATGATTTTTTTTAAATAGTGATTTTTGTGTATTTTAACAGATATAAGTTATTGATTATCGTTATTGAAAACAAAGTACAAATATCAATTTGAAAAGCTTTGGTTCTGGCGTACATCTCGAGATAACTTAAACTTGAAGATTTTATACAAGCAAATTAACCTTGAGTATAACGCGCTAACTGTTAAACAAAAACGACAATTTAGCAGATTCACAGTTTTAGATATTACTGTCAGATTATCTCAAGGTCAACATAAAACATCAAAAATTAAGAAAAACTGAAATAAAATACATATCTAAAGAAACAAATATGTTCAACTTTAAAAAAAGTCTCTTCATGTTTAGATCAAGAATAAAATACAGTCGAACTCTGTTTCAGCGTTATCGAACTTAATAGCTTGTAATCCGTGTATAACTGAAAAAAATGATTGCAGCGTTTATAAAAAGATTCATTAAATCTACGTTATCTATTAAATCGTTTTAAAATACGGACACAGAATCCACAAATAGGTGTCAAAAATCCATTCTGTCCACACTAGGTCTACAGTAAATTTATTGTTTTACATTTATTTTGTAAAGATTGTACTTACATTTATTATTAAAAGAAGTTTGTAACATTCTTCTGAACTCCCAATTTCCCAAAATAAATGGTGTCTACTTCCATCAGAATTTCGGCAAGTGTCTCTTTAGCGGTAAAAACGTGATAAAGTTGTCAGTGCTGATATAGGCTCCTGAGCAGTAGGACACACAGTGCTAGATTCTTCGTCCGGATCTGCTAGTTCCTCATCAATATCATCTTCTTCTGCAGAGTTTTAAACACTTTCCACGATCTGTGAGTCGTTAAGAATTTCAAACGTTTCCACATAGTCGTTCAATGTTTCACATGTGTTAAGCTCATTTCCAAACTTATCCGCCGTAGAGTATTGTTGTATTTACAGTGAGAGAGGTGTTGTCTTCATTATTGTCGTCATTAAACTTGTTATTATTAGTTAACTTTGCTTTCCTAATGCAATTGGTTATCGTTTGGGATGTTACACTTTTCCATGACTAGTGCAAAAATTCAATTGCGTCCAATAAAGAAATTTCAACACAACTCATCGAATCCATATGAAATATAATCTTAAACAGTTGTTTGCAGTAGTAGCTTTTTAGACTTCTAATGGATTCATGGGTTAAAGACAAGATTAATATTGGTTAAATTTTACCTTGGGTAGACTGGATAGTTGTCAACCAATAGGATAATGTTTCATTTTGTTGTTGGAAGTTCTTTGTCACACTTTCGCAATTCCTCTTCAGATGGAAGAGGTCACCCAGAATGTTTTGAAGAGAGAAAAGTCCATAGAACATTTTTTCACATTTCCGAACTTTCTTTACACTTTCTTCAAAAGGTTTTTAATATATTACGCTTACTTTTTAAAATTGTACCCACTGTCGACTAACTCTAATTTTCTACACACGTCAACCTTGCTTTCCTGTTTCACTTCTTTCATGCGCTCTAACAGCAACCCTTTCTCCGACAGAACGACAGAACTTTTCTCTTAGTGTTATAAGTGTCTATACTGTATTGTCACGTGTTAACAGTAAACAAAATTTTTAAACACTCTATCACTGCGTCTGAATGCTGTTTAAACGTTACAGAGTGAACAAATCGACGGCAGAATTTTGTCCGTACAGTATGGGATACGACAACGAACTGAGTAACTAAACAAGTTCTGATATGGATTTCTAACCCTACCTGTTGTTGCCGAACGTTTCTAAGACATCTACAGTAGGCCTACTGTAATACCAGCACTATTCTTTTGCGGCGGCAGCATTACGTATTGTACTCAATAATTTTTGGAGCGAGAACAATAGAAGTACTGTACTGTATTAGATAATTCCGCCTTCTATTTTCATTCCGATGAAACGTAAGATTTTTTTACGCCACATTCGAGGTTAAGGTAATTTTCTTGACGCAAACACCAGAAATGGAGTGTTTCCGTAAGAGAATTACGCATTGTGCATTGTACTATGACGGGACTATCAGAATCCTAAAGTTGCAGCCGAGGTGACGTTATAACCCAGTTCGACTGTACATAATAGCTCTTAGGACAGCTATAATGCTTTACTAGGTCTGCTGTTCGGGTTTAAAAAGTAAAGGTAAAAACCATTTCCCGGAGGACATACCCCTAACTTTTAACTTTATTGCCCATTAAAGCTACCCGCCATATCAATACAATTACTCTAATTTTACACTACTCAACTAAATGAATACGTAATTGCTTACTTGCTGACGCGTTTCAAAACGATCGTTCCTTTTTTCCTTCGAAAAAGGAACGATCGTTTTGAAACGCGTCAGCAAGTAAGCAATTATGTATTCACTTAGTTAAGTAGTGTAAAATTAGTTTAATCAGTGACATCAAGAAACTTCAATACGATTACATTTGTTTTTATTTTAGAAGGCAGTTAATTAGAATCAGATATTTGTCCAGTACATCACAGAGTACAGTTTTATTACAGCTAATAAATTAAACACTGAAAATAAGGGTTCAATACAATTTTAGAAACTTCTATGGAAATAAACAACATTTTGTTTTAAAATGTTCAGTAACTGATATAAGAGCTTAATGTACGTTTGACACTTAGCTCAGATTTAGGTACTTCATTTCAAACATATTTTATAATTAGATCTGAATATGACAAGGATTTAAACATCTATAAATGTGATCTAAGTTTTGTGAACGTAGACATTATTATTATTATTACGAAAAGCGTAATTGTACCTTAAAGGGTTAAGTTATATGCACTTAGCTTGTGTATTATTGGATACTAAAGAGTAAAAAATACTTAGTTTATGTATAATTGTGTGTTAAAAAGCCAAAAGCACTTAGCTTGTATATAATTGTGTGTTAGAAAGCAAAAAAAACAGCTTATGTATAACTGTGTGTTAAAAAGCAAAAAGCACTTACCTTGTGTATAATTGTATGTTTGTTAAAAAGCAAAAAAGACACTTAGCTTGTGTATAATTGTGTGTTAAAAAGCAAAAAAAAAACACTTATCGTGTGTATAATTGTGTGTTAAAAAGCAAAAAGCACTTACCTTGTGTATAATTGTATGATGAAAAGCAAAAAGCACTTAGTTTGTGTATTATTGTGTGTTAGAATGAAAAAAAAACACTTTGCTTGTGTATAATAGTGTGTTAAAAAGCATTTAGTTTATGTATAATTCTGTTTTCATAAGCAAACAGAAACACTTAGCTTGTGTATTATTGGATACTAAAGAACAAAAAAACTTAGTTTGTGTATAATTGTGTGTTAAAAAGCAAAAATAAACACAGCTTGTGTATAATTGTGTGTTAAAAAGCACTTACCTTGTGTATAATTGCCTGGTAAAAAGCAACATTAAATTGGGCGTAAATAGTGAATTCCAGCTAGGTTGTGTATAGTTATGTGTTAAAGTAGAAAAAAGACTTTGCTCGTCTATTGTTCTTGTTAAAACACAATCAAGCATTTAGCCTTGTATAGTTGGGCGTAAAAAGCGAAATGCAGTGTATAGGAAGTGTATAATTTTGTGTTAAAGGGGAAAAACACTTTCCTCCCCTTGTTAAAACCCAGACAAGCATTTGTTTGCCGAGGGACGAATGAATTTATCTTGTATGTTGTTGTGTTATGTAGTATGTTGTAACAGTGTGTGTGTGAAAATTGTACGGGGGTGGTTTACACCTATTTATTTTGGGAAGGATAAGTGAATGTTTCCTACGTATAGACACAATGCCTAACTGGTGAGAAAATAATAATGTATTGGTAATAGTTTGTTATGTCCTTCGGTACTTAATCAAGTTTTTCACACTTAGAGGGTTTTATCCTATAAACGATAATTCAGTAAAACATTAACCCATTATAACAAAACGTCACTGGGAAAACTAAAAAAAATTTTTGTGATAAACACTGATTTTATTAAATTAAATGAAAGCCGTACTATTTTCTAAGCTTAATCTTTAAAATACTTTGTAAACATACAAGAAAACGGAATGGAAATGAGACGCATACCTTTATATTACTTAACATTAAAACGTTATGCAAAACAAAGCCTATTTGGGTCTCTAGGCTTTCGCCCTAGAATGTAAACAAATCACATTTAACTATTATCATTGGTCTAAATAGATAGCGTGTGACCTTTAAGAGACAAATTAACATTTTATGGATATTTTGTAATATAGTTGATAAAGTGCGGGATCTGTTAAGGAAAAAATGTGACCTACTTACAAAAAATCACTTTGGTAGTAAAATCTTTAAAAGATTATTACCAATTAATACACAAAAATAAGTTTGATATGAAAAGTGGCCTTCAGCCGAAAAGAGTGATTGAATGTAATCATTTTGTTGAAAAATATACTGGTCACGGTTTTATATCTTCAGAACTTTAAGTGCAAAGAATTTAACCTAATAACAATTTTTTGTATTAATATAGTTGATTTTTTTCAGTAAAAAGCAAATTCAATACAAAAATGGGCATTCAACAAATTAACACTACAGACCTAACTGCCATGTTCTTGCCTACAATTAATCTATTTGAATGAACCATAATTCTCCCCTAACATCCAGTTCATTTGAATATCTTTTCGCTACCATTCATCCTCATTTCAAATTCATACCGCTATCTTAATCTTATACCTATAATGTACCTTTTAACGCGATCAAAATTCTCCCCTATCCTCCAATTTTATAAAATTCTCCCCTACCCTCCAATCACATTTCAAATTCTTACCGCTACCTTAATCTTACCTATGACGGACCTTTTAACGCGATCCAAAATTATTCTTTATCTACAAATCTCATAAAATTCCTACCCCTACCATAATCTTATACCTATAATGTACCTTTTAACACGATAGAAAATTTACCCCTATCCTCCAATCTCATAAAATTCTTACCGCTACCTTAATCTTACCTATGATGGACCTTTTAACGCGATCCAAAATTATTCTTTATCTACAAATCTCATAAAATTCCTACCCCTACCATAATCTTATACCTATAATGTAACTTTTAACACGATAGAAAATTTACCCCTACCCTCCAATCTCATAAAATTCTTACCGCTACCATAATCTTATAACTATAATGTACCTTTTAACACGATAGAAAATTTACCCCTATCCTCCAATCTCATAAAATTCGTACCGCTACCATAATCTTATAACTATAATGTACCTTTTTACGCGATCCAAAATTTTCTTTATCCGTCAATCTCATTTAAAATACTTACGGATACCTATATCTTACATACAGACTACAATTTTACGCGAACCCCAATTCTCCCCTACCATTCAGTCTAATTCAAATATCTAACCCCTACCTTAATTTTACTTATAGTTTATGAAATCACAAACACTTTCAATCTCTGAAACAATGTAAAACTAAAATTTAAAAAATAATGAAAAAATATTAAAATAATACGTAAATTAAATGCTTAAGTAAAATATAAAAATTAAGCAAATTGTGCTTCTGTTGTATGAAAAACGTATTTAAAAATAAATTGCAGTTGAAACAGAAGACCTCTTTCTCTACAAAGTATTAGTGTTAAAATGCTTAAAGAATTGCGTGTATAATTAAAGGCTATACTTATTTCTATTTGAATCGACAATTTAGGCTCAGAATATTGAAGTCGATAAATAATTGATTGCTGTGGAATTGCTTACTGAGGTAAATGCTGTTTGCGTGGGCTCGTAGTGTAAAACATTAGTTGGGGCTGCAGCCCTAAGGCTTCAACATTAATCACAGTGTCACGAACATAATCTCCGCAATACAAGAATAGCTGGGTAAGTTGATAACGATGATCTGTCGGAACTTCTTTGTTCTACAGCAAAAACCCATTCATTGAAAAGTAATGCACAAAGGAATAAAATTGTGAATTTGAGAACACAGATTTTAAGATTTAAAACAACTAATATAAAAAAAATCAAGTCAATTCCTACTAAGGTCAGCTTGATTAAAGTGCCCGGAAGAGGGACGACGAGGCCTGTTAACCATTTTCAATAACTTTATAATCATTGAGAAAATCAAGAGAAAATATTTAAACTACTTAGGCTACTGTTGATTTTTTAGGTCTACTTATGAAAGTTATAAGAAAAAAAACAGTTAATACTGTTATTAGGGGACCTTTTCATAAAAATTCACGTATTTCATGCAATTTTCATTTGTAGAGTTGATGTAAGCATGTTTCATGGTCTTTGTTTAGACATATTAAATTTGACATGCCAATCGTTCAGATCTTCTGGATCACCACCTAGATGTTATCGTGGAGGCACACGAGTAATCCGAGAGAGTCAAAGATAATGATTTCTGCTGATACAGCTATCCTTCGTTATTCGCGGGCGTTACGTTCCCCGCGTATATCGCGAATACAGAAACCAACTCTATATGGAAAGGGGAGGGTTACATTCCATATAAAAAATGTTAACACTGGATAGCTTGGATAAATAATTTAAGGGAAGCAATAAAACTGAACAAAACAAATTCACTAAACAATTACACAAGTAGACGCGACGTTTCCAAAACTACCACACACGAGAAGCGGATGCGACACCCGTTCGGTAACTGACGGGAAAAACCAAATCCGAGTTAGTTACGGCCGCCGGGGCCGATTATCGATGTTTGGATTTCGAAAAATATTAAATTAGCAGTAGATAAACAGAAGTGATGCTGAACGTATGGAGTTGGATGGGGGCGCCGGATTGACTCATCGTCGTTTGTCAGTGAAGATAACACCCCTTGCTATAAATAAGGAATGCTTGTCTTTTGAGTACCAAACCAAATCTGCCCAATCAACAGTCAAAAATTTAAAAAGAAAAATTGCTCAGCACCAAATAACCAAGTGCAAAATTTAAATATAAGAAACACACAAAAGCCTCTAAGACTATCAGTCAACAACCAGCCACTGTCACTATAAAATCAAGATTCAAATAACGAACTGATGTAAATGAGATTTTATAGAAAGCATTTCACAGGAACGAGAAAAGAGAGCTCCGTTGAAGAAATTAAAGCTTTTGAGTAATAAATAGGCCGAGTACTGAACGAGTATAGCATAACGGATGTTCGGAGAGTAATCAGATTTCTTTGTGGTAAATAACTACGGTAGCGAACTGTAAAAAATAAATAGGAAGAGACACATTGTCCTACAACCTGCACTGTAACTATACTGTCGTTAATGTCTTTTTTAAAAACTACGATACATATTACATCCTGTAATTTTGCCAATCGTAAATAAACAAAACTGTGAATAGCGAAGAACTTCTGTACTTGCTGATAACAGTGTGTAGTACCAGCATTCCCCGTGACTAGCTTTACTAAGTCTGCTTTATTTTGACTGAACTGTCCTCGTAATTGTTGTTTGTTACAATTTTATTTAGTTCTTAAAGTAAAAAAATAAATTTATAATCATAAGTTACAAGTATTTAAATATTTTATTATAACAAGTTACATATTAATGTTATAAAAATAGGTAACTATTTTAGGCTGAAAGTCTGAATTGCACCTATTACCATATTGAGTTGAGAAAATCCTTAGGTTATTTTAAAAATGTTTTTCTCAATCAGTTATCGCAGTTTTTTTCAAACAGTTACAGATTTTAGTGATCTGGAAAAAGCTTTCCAATCACTTACAGAAGAAATAAAGAAGGCTGAAAAATAAAATTATGGTAAAAGCCGAAAAGAAACATTGATTATAGACACGAAGAAAATAATAAATAAAAGTTTTAACACGATTATAAAACAAGCAAAAATAAAACTCTTACAACTTTACAGATGAATACAGTATACAGAATTTAATATCTCGACACATATTTCATAATACAATCTACAAATCTGTGATAGTAAATTTTGACAGAAATAAAAATTTATCAGATGAGGCAATAGTAGGCGGATGAGGTTGTTAAAGGCGCAATGAATAGTATTAACAAATGCATTAAACATTATTTCAATTGTTATGCGTGTTTTCTCAAAAACATCTAGTACTCATAATCTCTCTATTTCATGTGCCCCAAATTTTTATTTCAATTTTACAACTGATTTTATACCTATTGACATTATTCACATTTATTTAGGGCAATATGAATAAGATTATGAATCCGTATGCAGTTATGCATGCATGATGCATGTGTAAAATTACTAGAGATCATGTTATTGCTTTAGTCCGTCTTAAAAACACGTTGATAATTTTTTTAAAATTTATATAACCATTTTATGCTTTTTAGTCTTGTGTTGATATTAATACTTGAGTTAATAGTGGAAAATTAATGAAAAAATTATGTACACAAAATGCATAAGTTGCGCCTTGCGCGCGCGCGCGCGCGTGTGTGTGTGTGTGTGTATTTAATAAGGTGATACGTATTCTTATAAAATAAAAGAATAAACATATTTAAAGTAAAATAATTGTTTTTAATTTATATATTTTTGAAAGTTTTTGCTAATTAATTAATGTTTTAGCAACTTTAAGAAAAATAAGTGACAAATATTTTGTTATAAACATTAAGTCATATGTATAAACATGTTTCATAAGAATATAATTGTACATGAAATATTTTTATTCATGTACATATGTAATTGCATGTAATTCGACTAATCCATTTCTTAGCTAGTTAAGCTAGTTTCAAGTCCTTAGGGCACTTTAGGTCTTTGGGAAGTTATTTTAATATCTATTATACAATTTGTACCAGACAGACAGACACGGCGAATTAACAAAATCATGTTAAAAACACAAATGTTTATTTTATGTCTTGTTCCTACATCAATAGCAGTTTGATATTTTTCAATAAAATCGTATTTCCTACTTTTAGCAAATACATAAATAATATTAACATAATCAGTGACTGTCAACTGTATGGCTAAACACATTTTCTCCAGATTTTCACATATTTTTGTATTATTAATTATTGACATTAACAGAACCGTTATACCGAAAAGCCACATATAAAATATAGTAGACAATTTATAACTTTATATTAAAATAAAAAAAAGTTAATTCTTTTATATACTATAGGCTCTAATTAATTCGTACGCATAAAAATATAACTGCTGTATTTGAAATAAATTAAAAAGTAAAATTATTACGTGCTGGCATCTAACAGGTGATTTAGAGTTGGCAAAAGGATCTTGATACGCCATAAATTACTTTTAAAAAAATACGGTCGACGTAAAGTGTTTAAATCACACGTTATGAAGTGTGGGCACAGCTGATCCTGTTATTACATCTTTACTGTGTCAGACTCTATGGGCTGGATATATTTAGATTTTATCTAAGAGGTCCTGTTCTATATTTGTAACTTCTATTAGAGCGGGAAAACTAGACAAAGAGAAATATATTAAACTTTAGAGTTGGCTTTTTGGTACATTTGTAATGTTGCCAGCTTTATGCGTGACCGCCCTTCCGCTTTGTGGTAAGTGACACCCATAAAAATCTACACTCCTACATGATTCTCATATGTTACCCTATAAATATATAGTGGACATTTTTTAGTTTCCTTCTTATGTTACTATCCTTATACTCTTTACTACCCTACTTAGGTTGTTTCCTTCTTATTACCATCCTTGTATTTTCCTTCGCATCATATCATCCTTGTGCTCTCAACCATAAGGCTCTACTTATATCTGTCCTTATGATACCATCCTTCTATCCTCCAATTCTTACTATCCTTTTGTTATACTACTTAGGTTGTTTCCTTCGTATTACTATCCTTGTATTTTCCTTCGCATCATATCATCCATGTGTTCTCAACCATGAGGCTCTACTTATGCCTGTCCTTATGATACCATCCTTCTATCCTTCAATTCTTACTATCCTTTTGTTACCCTACTTACGTTGTTTCCTTCGTATTACCATCCTTGTATTTTCCTTCGCATCATGTCATCCTTGTATTCTCAACCATGAGGCTCTACTTATGTCTGTCCTTATGATACCATCCTTCTATCCTCCACATCTTACTATCCTTTTGTATTACCCTACTTATGTTCCTTTCCTGTTAGTCTACTTAAGTCACTATCCTCATTTTACCATATTTGTTACTTTCTTTGTAAATAAATATACCGTTATAGTGAGACCGTTTTCATGAGGGTGTACGTATGTAACTTCCCTTATGGCACCGTATTTATTCTACCCTATTTATGTTCCTATCCTTGTGTTTTTCTTAAGTTAATTATCTAAATTATATTGTCCTTATACTATATATATATATATATATATATATATATATATATATATATATATATATATATATATGTATGTATATATACGTATTCCTTCACGGATGAAAAAATATGATGAATAGTTATTATCCGTACATCCGTGCATTCTGCAGTACATAAAATCGCAGTTCCGACGTTTTGCTAGAATCTCATTTAGCATTGACAAGGTGACCCCAACAACAGTTGAAGAGCGAGTCAACTCAAATGAACGGATGTACTCCATATAATAACTATTCATCATATACAGTATATATATATATATATATATATATATATATATATATATATATATATATATATATGACTGTATAGATGTAGTCATAGAACTATAAGGTACTTTGAAAATTTTGATAATGCTGATATTGCTAATCAGTAAAAAGCTTCAATGTAAGAATAAAACCAAAATTAAAATTCTTGTTTATGAAAGTGTCATTTAATTATGTATGTATATATATATATATATATATATATATATATATATATATATATATATATATATTATAAAATAAAGTACGAGGCTTTAGATTAAATTTAGTTAGTTGTTAAAATAATCATCTGTAGAATTAAGCAAGGAAAGACACAAATAGTTTTTCTAGTGCGGACAAAGCAGGTACCATGTCATTATCCTTTTCCAGGAAAGCTATAAGTTGAGTCCGGCAACCATAGACAATAGAGAAGGGTCCAAAGTGGTGAAGACAGAGAAATCTAGCGGCCGATATAGCCTGGAAAAATAACCGTGTACCGTTAGGTTAAGCTAATTGTAGAACTGTAGGAAACTTACAAAGAACGTTTGCGGTAGTGGGAAAGATTAGATTTTTCAATAAAAACTAATGGATCGGGAAAGTTAGGAAGTTTGAGGAGAGTCTCAGAGGAAGACAGGTTGGTGGGGACAAGGATGGAAGTGTTTTTTAAACACTTAGGTTAGGGTGGAGAATTTTGTTAAATTAAATAAAGTTTTTTTTTATATGTAAAATTTAGAAAAGTGCGACGTAAAAGTTTTTTTTAGAAATATTAAGTAAGTTTGTTTGTGTGTCAAGTGTAAGTGCAGAAGGTAATAACCAATGCCAGGATTCCAGGGACTCTTCAGAACAATAATTATTATTTGAATATAAGTGTAGCCAACAGACATCTATCTTTTAGTTCAGAATAAAATTTAATTTCATCAAAATTTATAAAAATTATTCTAGTTTCACCATTTCTAATTTAAAAGCAAAGTTCCCGTAATAGCGACCCGAGAGCAAGAATAAAATCTTAATACTGTTTTTTTGTTATGTTATTTTATTAGAAATCTAAATCCTCAGAAGTCCATTTTTTATCATTGTAATATTAGTTAAGATATCAATCCTGTCCTACAAAATATTAATATAAATTTGGAATAATGTGTAGAGTTAATTGAAGAGAATAAATGCAAATGATGTTTAAAAATTGATAAGATTGTTAATTCTTTATAAACCTGAAGGTGTGACATTAAATAAGTAAGGTAAATAAATAACATTAAAATATAAATTTAATTATAACAAAAGTTAAGTTATAATATATACTTATACTTTACTATATCATCTTTTTGTTATCATATATATACATCGTCTCTTTAAATAATTTTGAATCCCTTTTTTATATTACCATCCTTAACGCAAATAGAAACCTTTAAACATATAATAATATGTCTTAAGTATAGAATGTTATATCTGCTGAAATAATCTCGAGTTTCTGGTTATGTTAAGAGGTAATTTTGTATTCCTGTTTATTAAAAAAATCTTCTGAAAAGGAAATAAACAAAATCTTACTCGAAATGAATTCGGTCGGTACAAGTTTACTGTTTGTTTGGAAAACAGTAGAATCAAATTCCCGCAAATGTATCTCCAGCTAGGAACACTGTCTTTGTTTACGCCGTTGTCATAGAGATAAATTAGATCACTAAGATTTTGTTAGTGCGGTGAAAAATGTCATTTTCTCTCGCTCTCAGGGGAGAGTGTCAGTAACCATATGAACCGAATTGTTCCACTAGGGTTAATATTGTTTATAGAGTAGACGTTCCTACGGCTACGCAACAGCGCCAATTTTTACTTTGTCTTTTACTTTGTAATGGTATGTTGTGAAGAGGTGAGAGCTTGTAAAGTATGAATTTATAATCATAACTTCATTGTTTATAGAGTAGACGTTCCTACGGCTACGCAACAGCGCCAATTTTTACTTTGTCTTTTACTTTGTAATGGTATGTTGTGAAGAGGTGAGAGCTTGTAAAGTATGAACTTATAATTATAACTTCATTGTTTATAGAGTAGACGTTCCTACGCCTACGCAACAGCGCCAATTTTTACTTTGTCTTTTACTTTGTAATGGTATGTTGTGAAGAGGTGAGAGCTTGTAAAGTATGAATTTATAATCATAACTTCATTGTTTATAGAGTAGACGTTCCTACGGCTACGCAACAGCGCCAATTTTTACTTTGTCTTTTACTTTGTAATGGTATGTTGTGAAGAGGTGAGAGCTTGTAAAGTATGAATTTATAATCATAACTTCATTGTTTATAGAGTAGACGTTCCTACGCCTACGCAACAGCGCCAATTTTTACTTTGTCTTTTACTTTGTAATGGTATGTTGTGAAGAGGTGAGAGCTTGTAAAGTATGAATTTATAATCATAACTTCATTGTTTATAGAGTAGACGTTCCTACGGCTACGCAACAGCGCCAATTTTTACTTTGTCTTTTACTTTGTAATGGTATGTTGTGAAGAGGTGAGAGCTTGTAAAGTATGAACTTATAATTATAACTTCATTGTTTATAGAGTAGACGTTCCTACGCCTACGCAACAGCGCCAATTTTTACTTTGTCTTTTACTTTGTAATGGTATGTTGTGAAGAGGTGAGAGCTTGTAAAGTATGAACTTATAACTTATGAACGTATAAGTAAATGTGAAGGCTGTGTAAATGTGTGTATAAGACTGTGATAGGACAAAGAAGCCTGTTTTCAACAAAGATGTAGAGATAGAGAAGCTGAAGTAAATACAACTGTGATTTGTGTTTGGATAACCACGTAAGAGAAACCCATAACTTCATTGTTTATAGGTCCTACAACTTCAAGTGCTAAATTAGATAAATTATACCATAAGATGCGACGGTTTGTTAGGGTTAGGTTTTTTGTAGGGGGTTAATATAAAGTGGAAAATTCCCCCCAAAATTTCTAAAGTCAAAAGAAACAAGATGGTTAAATTTAGAATTGCGTTCAGAATAAATAATACCAAAAATCCTTTAACCACAAATATTTTATTTTTACCTAATGTACATTTCAGTTACCAAGAAACCATCCTCAAAAGCATAACAACCAAGACTTGAGTGCTATGGCTCTGAGGAGAGTTCAATTAGGTAATCGTAAAAATATTTGTGGTTAAAAATTTGTAGTATTTATTATTATTATTTAACTATTGTTTATTCCAAATAAATAATGATTATGTGTAGAGATTTAAATATTCTAAAACTGTCAGCACAAACAGCACAAGAAATAGAGCAATCATATTAGTATCCTATCCCTACTAAAAAATGAATATTCAAAAATACAGTCGAGTTAATAACTATTATTGAAAATAGCTTTCTATAGGGAGTGGTTCAGAGGAACAGTTAGGTGGAATAAAGCCAGTCCAGCTGAGATGTTAGACGGTTAGTTAAATGTAGGGCATATTGATTGCTTCATCTATTAGATTGGAGAAAAAATCATTGCTAAAAGAGGTTGTGATCATCACTGACAATCATTTAACTTTAGACAGTGGCTCAGAAGGGCAGCTTTACCCTTGGCTCTAATATAGGCGCGTAAGGAAGTGAGTGGAGCACAGATGGTAGAGACAGTAGGTCCCAGGAAGGGGCATATTGCTTCCTGGGTTATGTTAGAGCTAACATTTGTCTGATAAATAAGTCGTACATGAATAACCATTAATACAAATAATTTCACTGTACCCGATTGTTCGGAGGAGCAGTTCTGGCCAGCGTCCTAACACCCGCGCCAATAGAGGTCGATGAAGCAGAGTGGGGAGGCAGCGAGGTATTGGAAGGGACATATTCATTACTTGCTTATATTCTATAAAAACATCTGGTAAATAGGTTGTGAGCGGATCATGGTAATACATACTTAGTCTCCCGTTAAAAGCCGTGCGTGACAAATGGACCTCTGCCAATTTTAATATCAGGATTAAAGCATCTGTTCTAAAGGACTTAGTGGGAACGCCTGATGGTATATAACTTTACCTGAAGGTATAGAACATCACGTAGTCTTACGTTCGTCACGTACATTTGTAGAAGGATTAAAGCATAACTATCGTGCAAGTATTGGGCAGAATTGATTCTCTATTACTGACAACACACTTTCCACGCATCAAGTTAACCAGCTGACTGTTAAGAAAAAACTTAGAAAATGTTACAGAAATCTATTTTAGTTTCGACAAAGCAATTTTTAGTATTAGCAAAACAAAATAGTTGCTGTAGCTATTTTCCCGAGAAAAAAACTGTGCAAAAATATTTGAAAGTCATGCCAAACAAAAACATACCAATAAGTTTGTTGGTTAAGCCCCAGCTTCCAAAACGTAAATGTACCAATATTCCCAAAACTGACAATTTAAACATCCTAAAATCCCATCTCATCCAGAACAATGCAACAAAGTACCGTATTACTGAAATTCTTGGCATCTCTTGAGGGATTACTTAGCAAACGTAATTCATAATCAATTTCTAGCTAGGTAACCCGAGAGAGAGAGAGAGAGAGAGAGAGAGAGAGAGAGAGAGAGAGAGAGAGAGAGAGAGAGAGAGAGAGAGACACGCACACGCACACGCACACGCACACGCACACGCGCACACACACACACACATTTAAACAAAGGTATTTACTACTTCAGATATGACGTCATATCATCCCACTGCATGGGGACAAATACCAGTCAATACGGAAAACTCCGGTGTTACATATATAAAATATACCCAAAGTATACTTCACCAGAGAACGTAGATTATATCGATTATTAAATTTGTTCGAATAGACCTTAGCTGATTTTAGATCTTAAAATTACCTACATAAATTACAAGAAAGGTCAGTATAAATCGGTGGCATCAAGGAACAACTAAACACAATAACTACAAGAATTGCAAGTAATAATCGATGATATATTTTAAAAAATAAAAAATACACTCAAACACAATTTAGTATAAGGAAAACCTCAATTTAAATAGGGAAAACTTTAAATAGGTTTGCGCTAAATATTCGAAAACAGGGTATAAGATTGCATACACAAGCTAATGCATAAAGTAAAATTTAAATAGGGAAAACTTTAAATAGGTTTGCGCTAAATATTCGAAAACAGGGTATAAGATTGCATACACAAGCTAATGCATAAAGTAAAATTTAAATAGGGAAAACTTTAAATAGGTTTGCGCTAAATATTCGAAAACAGGGTATAAGATTGCATACACAAGCTAATGCATAAAGTAAAATTTAAATAGGGAAAACTTTAAATAGGTTTGCGCTAAATATTCGAAAACAGGGTATAAGATTGCATACACAAGCTAATGCATAAAGTAAAATTTAAATAGGGAAAACTTTAAATAGGTTTGCGCTAAATATTCGAAAACAGGGTATAAGATTGCATACACAAGCTAATGCATAAAGTAAAATTTAAATAGGGAAAACTTTAAATAGGTTTGCGCTAAATATTCGAAAACAGGGTATAAGATTGCATACACAAGCTGATGCATAAAGCAAAATTTAAATAGGGAAAACTTTAAATAGGTTTGCGCTAAATATTCGAAAACAGGGTATAAGATTGCATACACAAGCTGATGCATAAAGCAAAATTTAAATAGGGAAAACTTTAAATAGGTTTGCGCTAAATATTCGAAAACAGGGTATAAGATTGCATACACAAGCTAATGCATAAAGTAAAATTTAAATAGGGAAAACTTTAAATAGGTTTGCGCTAAATATTCGAAAACAGGGTATAAGATTGCATACACAAGCTAATGCATAAAGTAAAATTTAAATAGGGAAAACTTTAAATAGGTTTGCGCTAAATATTCGAAAACAGGGTATAAGATTGCATACACAAGCTGATGCATAAAGCAAAATTTAAATAGGGAAAACTTTAAATAGGTTTGCGCTAAATATTCGAAAACAGGGTATAAGATTGCATACACAAGCTAATGCATAAAGTAAAATTTAAATAGGGAAAACTTTAAATAGGTTTGCGCTAAATATTCGAAAACAGGGTATAAGATTGCATACACAAGCTGATGCATAAAGCAAAATTTAAATAGGGAAAACTTTAAATAGGTTTGCGCTAAATATTCGAAAACAGGGTATAAGATTGCATACACAAGCTAATGCATAAAGTAAAATTTAAATAGGGAAAACTTTAAATAGGTTTGCGCTAAATATTCGAAAACAGGGTATAAGATTGCATACACAAGCTGATGCATAAAGTAAAATTTAAATAGGGAAAACTTTAAATAGGTTTGCGCTAAATATTCGAAAACAGGGTATAAGATTGCATACACAAGCTAATGCATAAAGTAAAATTTAAATAGGGAAAACTTTAAATAGGTTTGCGCTAAATATTCGAAAACAGGGTATAAGATTGCATACACAAGCTAATGCATAAAGTAAAATTTAAATAGGGAAAACTTTAAATAGGTTTGCGCTAAATATTCGAAAACAGGGTATAAGATTGCATACACAAGCTGATGCATAAAGCAAAATTTAAATAGGGAAAACTTTAAATAGGTTTGCGCTAAATATTCGAAAACAGGGTATAAGATTGCATACACAAGCTGATGCATAAAGCAAAATTTAAATAGGGAAAACTTTAAATAGGTTTGCGCTAAATATTCGAAAACAGGGTATAAGATTGCATACACAAGCTAATGCATAAAGTAAAATTTAAATAGGGAAAACTTTAAATAGGTTTGCGCTAAATATTCGAAAACAGGGTATAAGATTGCATACACAAGCTAATGCATAAAGTAAAATTTAAATAGGGAAAACTTTAAATAGGTTTGCGCTAAATATTCGAAAACAGGGTATAAGATTGCATACACAAGCTGATGCATAAAGCAAAATTTAAATAGGGAAAACTTTAAATAGGTTTGCGCTAAATATTCGAAAACAGGGTATAAGATTGCATGCACAAGCTAATGCATAAAGTAAAATTTAAATAGGGAAAACTTTAAATAGGTTTGCGCTAAATATTCGAAAACAGGGTATAAGATTGCATACACAAGCTGATGCATAAAGCAAAATTTAAATAGGGAAAACTTTAAATAGGTTTGCGCTAAATATTCGAAAACAGGATATAAGATTGCATACACAAGCTAATGCATAAAGTAAAATTTAAATAGGGAAAACTTTAAATAGGTTTGCGCTAAATATTCGAAAACAGGGTATAAGATTGCATACACAAGCTGATGCATAAAGTAAAATTTAAATAGGGAAAACTTTAAATAGGTTTGCGCTAAATATTCGAAAACAGGGTATAAGATTGCATACACAAGCTAATGCATAAAGTAAAATTTAAATAGGGAAAACTTTAAATAGGTTTGCGCTAAATATTCGAAAACAGGGTATAAGATTGCATACACAAGCTAATGCATAAAGTAAAATTTAAATAGGGAAAACTTTAAATAGGTTTGCGCTAAATATTCGAAAACAGGGTATAAGATTGCATACACAAGCTAATGCATAAAGTAAAATTTAAATAGGGAAAACTTTAAATAGGTTTGCGCTAAATATTCGAAAACAGGGTATAAGATTGCATACACAAGCTAATGCATAAAGTAAAATTTAAATAGGGAAAACTTTAAATAGGTTTGCGCTAAATATTCGAAAACAGGGTATAAGATTGCATACACAAGCTGATGCATAAAGCAAAATTTAAATAGGGAAAACTTTAAATAGGTTTGCGCTAAATATTCGAAAACAGGGTATAAGATTGCATACACAAGCTGATGCATAAAGCAAAATTTAAATAGGGAAAACTTTAAATAGGTTTGCGCTAAATATTCGAAAACAGGGTATAAGATTGCATACACAAGCTAATGCATAAAGTAAAATTTAAATAGGGAAAACTTTAAATAGGTTTGCGCTAAATATTCGAAAACAGGGTATAAGATTGCATACACAAGCTAATGCATAAAGTAAAATTTAAATAGGGAAAACTTTAAATAGGTTTGCGCTAAATATTCGAAAACAGGGTATAAGATTGCATACACAAGCTGATGCATAAAGCAAAATTTAAATAGGGAAAACTTTAAATAGGTTTGCGCTAAATATTCGAAAACAGGGTATAAGATTGCATACACAAGCTAATGCATAAAGTAAAATTTAAATAGGGAAAACTTTAAATAGGTTTGCGCTAAATATTCGAAAACAGGGTATAAGATTGCATACACAAGCTGATGCATAAAGCAAAATTTAAATAGGGAAAACTTTAAATAGGTTTGCGCTAAATATTCGAAAACAGGGTATAAGATTGCATACACAAGCTAATGCATAAAGTAAAATTTAAATAGGGAAAACTTTAAATAGGTTTGCGCTAAATATTCGAAAACAGGGTATAAGATTGCATACACAAGCTGATGCATAAAGTAAAATTTAAATAGGGAAAACTTTAAATAGGTTTGCGCTAAATATTCGAAAACAGGGTATAAGATTGCATACACAAGCTAATGCATAAAGTAAAATTTAAATAGGGAAAACTTTAAATAGGTTTGCGCTAAATATTCGAAAACAGGGTATAAGATTGCATACACAAGCTAATGCATAAAGTAAAATTTAAATAGGGAAAACTTTAAATAGGTTTGCGCTAAATATTCGAAAACAGGGTATAAGATTGCATACACAAGCTGATGCATAAAGCAAAATTTAAATAGGGAAAACTTTAAATAGGTTTGCGCTAAATATTCGAAAACAGGGTATAAGATTGCATACACAAGCTGATGCATAAAGCAAAATTTAAATAGGGAAAACTTTAAATAGGTTTGCGCTAAATATTCGAAAACAGGGTATAAGATTGCATACACAAGCTAATGCATAAAGTAAAATTTAAATAGGGAAAACTTTAAATAGGTTTGCGCTAAATATTCGAAAACAGGGTATAAGATTGCATACACAAGCTAATGCATAAAGTAAAATTTAAATAGGGAAAACTTTAAATAGGTTTGCGCTAAATATTCGAAAACAGGGTATAAGATTGCATACACAAGCTGATGCATAAAGCAAAATTTAAATAGGGAAAACTTTAAATAGGTTTGCGCTAAATATTCGAAAACAGGGTATAAGATTGCATGCACAAGCTAATGCATAAAGTAAAATTTAAATAGGGAAAACTTTAAATAGGTTTGCGCTAAATATTCGAAAACAGGGTATAAGATTGCATACACAAGCTGATGCATAAAGCAAAATTTAAATAGGGAAAACTTTAAATAGGTTTGCGCTAAATATTCGAAAACAGGATATAAGATTGCATACACAAGCTAATGCATAAAGTAAAATTTAAATAGGGAAAACTTTAAATAGGTTTGCGCTAAATATTCGAAAACAGGGTATAAGATTGCATACACAAGCTGATGCATAAAGTAAAATTTAAATAGGGAAAACTTTAAATAGGTTTGCGCTAAATATTCGAAAACAGGGTATAAGATTGCATACACAAGCTAATGCATAAAGCAAAATTTAAATACAGAACGTTGGAGTTGTTTAAAGAAAAACAAAAGATGGTGAAACATAAGAACGTAATTGAGAATTACCTAACCTTTCGACCCTTATAACATTTTTCATTTTCACCATCTATCTTTCTTCAAACAATTTTCACAACACTGGCAAACAATAGATAAAAAAGCACAAACACAAAAGATAAGTTCAAGGACCAGGTAAAATGTACACAAACTAAACTGTGATAGGACAAAGAAGCCTGTTTTCAACAAAAATGTAGAGATAGAGAAACTGAAATAAATACAACTGTGATTTGTGTTTAGAGAAACAACCAGTTACACAAATCCACAACATAAAAATTTCACGTTTAACGTAAGATCATTTCTCAACACACTAAAGCGATATGAAATTTACAAAAAAAACCAGAACAACGAATTATATTATACTACTTAAACAATACTAAAGACATATACTGTTTGACCACATTATTGAACACCTGATTCTATAATCGTGGCTGATCACTGCAATAACTCATTCTAGCGGTCAACCTTTAATTAGTGCGGTCGAAAACGTTTTGTTAAAGAGTTTCAATTTAAAATGGCACTGTTACGTGAGTTACAATGTTCAACCGGAATAATCTCCAGCTACAAAATCATTGGTACAAGAACGTTGTGCATTTTTTGCTTTACATCATCCGAAAGTTTCAGTATGAGGTTAGTTACAGATACCTAATGAGTTAAGTTGCACGGCTTCTCGTGAAGTGTAATGTGCATTTCTGAAACTACTGTAGTTAAATGTTTTGTAGCATAGAGATTTTCTTGTTGAAATATTTTAAGATTGAAAGCCAGAATTTGTAATACGAACTTGGTAGATCTAATTAGAAAACAACATTCGTCAATTTTTACTCGAATAATAAAGTAAACGTAGGATATATAAGATCACCTAGCGACGGAGAGGTCAAAGCGTACAAAAAACATAATGAATCAACGCAAGTGGTCCCCGAGCCAAACTTAATTAACTCAGACTAGGAGCGACAGGTAGTGTAATCCGAGGTAATAGAATTTTCAGTGAAAACAGAACATACGAATTTTGTAATTATTCTAGGACGTTGTATTGCTTAGACATAATTGTTTTTCATTAGAGTAGTTCACTTTTATCATTATAAAAAGCAATATAATCTATCGATGACGGCGTCTGGATTTATGAAAGTACAATCCCGTTGTTGGTAAAAGCGTACAAAAAACAATGAATCAACGCAAGTGGTCCCCAAGCCAAACTTAGTTAGCTCAGAATATTAGGAACGACAGGTAGTGTAATAAGGGATAATACAATTTTCAGTGAAAAAATTCTAGCACGTTGTATTGCTTAGACATAACTGTTTTTCATGAGAGCAGATTACGTTTATCATTATACAAAGCAAATATTAATTTGGCATGGAGTAGTTACAAAAATTACTAAGATATGTACCATAATATCGTTGTGATAGCATTGGTATGATCTATTTTTTTGGTAAAAGTTGTTGTGGTTTAATTTTCCTATTCACTTAAGTTACTTAAATAATAGAGAAGGGTTATACGACCGTAGTCAAAATAATCTATAATTTGAAATAAATTCCTGAAATCTCCTTAGTATAAACCAATTAAGTTTCAAGAAAACGTTTTCTGAAAGTAAAACTATATTTGTTACGTAGGAATATTTTATGACGAATCAAAATAAACTTTTGTGCCGCAAAAAAATAAGTTATTTCTAATATATCCGAAATACTATACACCATATTTTACAATATACAGGTAAATATTAATATCTCCAAACTCATGATTCCACAGGTCAAATTAAACAAACAATGTCCTAAAAACATTACTACCTATAATATTCCTAGAAACTGATTTTCCTTGAGTAGTTTTCGCATGTCTTTGTTTAAAAAAAAAAAAACATTTAAGGTATCAAATTCAAACTTGTACGAAAAAATATTACATAGTTTCAAAATGGTATGCATTTTAAATTATCAAAGTTATTTATTTCATAGACATATTTATGAAAAATTTAGTTTAACGTGGGTAACATGTAGATGAATGTTTTGTGGGCAAGTTTATTGCGCTACGGCAAAGAAATAAGGGAGTATTAAACATTTACCTGATTAGGCTAATTATTTAAAAATACACTAATTAATGTATTATTATTGTTGCTCGTTAATGACTAAACAATTGTTACAATGAAAATATTGGAAACAATCCAAATACTACAAAAATAACAGATAATACAATTTACTTAAAATTAAACCCCTATGTACATTTCGATGACCATGTCATCATCATCATCAGAGAGACTTAAATTATAATCTAGCAAACAAGAAGTTTACATAAGGGAGTAAAATCGAAATGTACATGAGGGTTTAATCTTAAGTAACTTGTATTATCTGTTTTGTGGTATTGGCGTTGTTTCTAATATTTTTATTGTAATATATTGTACCACGATGCTCTTGATATTGTATAAACAATTGTTCTTGATGCTGTCTCCTTGTTAATTTTACTTCTTGTTTACGTTGTAGCGCCTGTTCGTAATGGAGCTGCTCAGACATGAGTTTGCTGTAGGCATATTAGCTACGATAATGATAGGCAAAAACCTATAACCACAAATACGAGTATTTGCATTATAACCTGATGTAACCTACATTTCCGGTTACCAAGTAACCATCCTCAGAGGCATGACACAGGTTGGTTACTTGATAACAGAAATGTACATCAGGTTAGAATGAAAATATTTGTGATTACAAGTTTTTGCGTATTATTTATTATTATTAAACCGCAGTAAATTATACCAAATATTTAGTGATATTAGGTATGCTTGTTTTAGCTACAACATTGTATGCAGATCGCTTACCATGTATAAGACAAACAGGCAATATTGTTTTTATTTTAGTTCATAATTGATCATTTAAAATACAACAGAAAATTCAGTTTCTTGAAATAGCTAATTTTGTATTTATAAATAAATGACATTATAAGTGACAGATTATACACTACATTAAAAAAATATTCAAAATTATGGCAAAATAAAATTTCATAGCTAGTCTTCAAAGACCTGATTCGCTGATTGGCAGATTTATTGAAATACATGAGACACCTAGAAATATAGGTAACCAAACTTTACAACAATGGGCTGGCTATTTCAAGTGTTTAGAATATTAATCAATTGATAATGAAACACTAATCCCTGGATTATTAAACTACAATAATAAAAATTTGATTACCGCGTTTCAAGTGATGGAGGGTGCTTAGAAAAACCGTCAACACTCCGTTGTTATTTGTCGTAGCTCAATAGACCTGGACTTAAATATTTACCTAAAAAATAAGTCATGTTATTTCTCGCTCACATAATGTTATATAATTCTTGAATTTTACGTTCGGTGAATCTTATTAATCACTTAAACAACAAACAAAATAGCCCGCAATTTCAAAAAATAGGATACAAAATATCGTACAAAACTAATAACAAGTTACAATACAAAATACAACACAACACCAACAACAAGGATAAACTACAAGCACCAGGCGTACACGAACAGAACTGCGACGAATGTAACAAATTCTACATTGGACAAACAGGTCACAGCTTTAAACAAAGAGTCGAAGGACACAAACAGAACACCAACTCAACTTTTTACAACCACATAAAAGATACAGGACGCAAATACACAGACATTTACCATAACTTAGAAATCCTACACATCAACAAAAAAGGACCACATCTCAACACACTAGAACAATAGACCCAACAGCTCTAAGCAGAAGACACTGATGACGATCGGCACATAACGATCGAAAACGTTCTGTTTCAGTAAGTTTTAACAAATTTACTAAATTCAAAGTTCGGATAGTCATAAATTGTTTAAAGAGTTATATAATTGTTACAAAATGTTCAACTTTGAAATGTTTAATGATCACTATTTTTAACAGAAAGTATTATTTTTCTGAAATGTTATTTTAAATCAGGTTCTGTTGGACTAGCAACTCCGCAAAGTCCGCAATTGATAACTTTATATATATATATATATATATATATATATATATATATATATATATAATATATTTTTTAAACAGACAAGAAAAAAGTACTTTTATTAAGAAGTTTGGCAAACGATTCAATATATCAATTATAAATTTATAAACTGAAGTATATATATATATATATATATATATATATATATATATATATATATATATATATATTATAACATAAAGTACGAGGCTTTAATTTAAATTCAGTTAGTTGCTAAAATAAATATCTATAGGATTTAGCAAAGAAAGACACAAATAGTTTGTAAGGTGCCGACAAAGCAGGTACCATCCATTATCCTTTTCCAGGAAAGCTATAAGCTGTGTGCCGGTAAATTGACAACAGAGGGTCCAAAGCTTGTTAAGACGGAAAATCCAGTGGCCGATATAGCCATGGGAAAATTAACCGTGTACCGTTAGATGAGACGAACTGTGGGAACTTACAAAGAACATTGGTAGTGGGAGAGATGAGGGATTTTTAATAAAAACTAAATGATAGGGAGTTTTAGAAAAATGTTTGAAGAGAGTCTCAGAGGAAGACAGGCAGATGGGTGGGGGCCAGGATGGAAGTGTTGTAAAGGGAGAATTTGATTAAATTAAGTAAAGAGTTTTTTATAAGTAAAATTTAAAAAGTGCCACGTAAAAGTTTTTTTTTTAATATTAAGAAAGTAAGTTTTTTTGTGTCATGTGTAAGCGCTGAAGTGAACAAAGGCCAGGATTCCAAGAGCTCTTCAGAACAATAAGTATTAATTGAATATAAGTGTAGCCAAAAGACATCTAATTTTAGTAAAGTTCAAAACAATTTTAATTTCATCAAAATTTATAAAAATTAATCTAGTTTCACCATTTTTAATTTAAAAAGCGAAGTTCCCGTAATAGCGACCCGAGAGCAAGAATAAAATTTTAATACTGTTTTTTTTTGTTATGTTATTTATTAGAAATCTAAACCTCAGAAGTCCACCATTTATCATTGTAATATTAGTTAAGATATCAATCCTGTCACTGCAAAATATTAATATAAATTTGGAGTAATGTGTAGAGTTAATTGAAGAGAATAAATGCAAGTGATGTTTAAAAATTTATAAGATTGTTAATTCTTTATAAACCTGAAGGTGGGACATTAAATAGGCAAGGTAAATAAATAACATTAAAATATAAATTTAATTGTAACAAAAGTTAAGTTATATTACATATAATTATAATTATATATATATATATATATATATATATATATATATATATATATATATATGTATATATATAAATGAATGTTTGTATGTAGGCTATGTATGTCTGTATGAGCCTTATGCGTTACTAAACCCCAACATGAAAATTTGGGAAATGGTTGAGTACATTCCTGGGAAGGTTTCTGGCGTAGTAAGTCTCAAGGGCGTCGCCAGGGGGCATGTAAACCTCCCTTCCAAACCAAATAATTTTAACAGAAAAGTATTATGCTATAAAACGGCGCTAGGTTTCTATCAAAACAACTTCCCAACATTACACATTTTACCATGTATGTTTTTAATTTCCAAAATAGCATAAAATATTATATTTTCTAATAAATACACCAAAACCTCTTAACCACAAACTTTCTTTAATTTACCCTAATGTACATTTCAGTTACAAAGTAACCATCCTCAGAGGGATAACATACAAAGACTTATATTTTCTATCTTATCTTATCCTAAGACATTTCACTGAATTCAATCCAAATTTTGCTAAGGAACATTCAACAAATTTAAAATAATTGGATTTAATTTTGAAAATCCATGCTGCTCACATTAACAACTGTATATGGTTTGCTGACGCGTTGAAAAACCCGCCGGTTTACATGTGTACGCACCAGAGAGAAAAACCAAAAGTATTGTATATCTGAGTGCACTTCAATAATTAACGTTCAATCAAGAACTCTTATTGTCACATTTTTCTCGATCGACTACTATAATTCCAGCTATTACTAAGTTAATAAAATACTAAATTAAGGTCAGCTAAAGTTAACACGCCATTCATTTAGTCAGCTAGTATTTTATGAAATGTAATATCTTAGGCCTAATCCATAATTTTCCATAACACCTGTTTCAAGTAGTCACGTCTCTATACCATAGTAGAAAATATCTCTGCCTACCTAAGTCACATTTCCTCCCACTTAGATACCTCCATGCTCTCTGCTTACCAAACATATCCCATTCCTACGCGGAGATATGGCGTGTACGAGGTCTATCTGTGACCATGGTAGAGAACGACATTAACTTACTACCCTACCAGATCCTACTGTTCTTTCAACATGAAATTAAAATATCAATTCATGTGGTTTTTCTTACTTATTCCGAATTAATTTTGACTGGCGCCAGTGCTTAACTGCTATGTTTGGCGTATTACTGACATCATATACTGCTAGGAATTTTTAGAAATTGTAGAAACTATTATAGTGAAATTATCACCACTAATGTTTCTGAAATGAATAGTGTTGTAGGTAGGAGAATTCATCAGGACGCACCTGCATCTAACGACTTTCCTCAGATTGTAATTTATATACATTCGAACTATTTACCATCATGGAATCTTAAACTATAATGGATTATACACTTCACATTACCTTCCTTATTCCGATTTCACACTTTCTCTTGTAGTTAAAGACATTTTGTGTTCAGTACACATGCTTCAATTACGGAGTGTAGGTAACATTTTCTGGTGCCTGGTTACTGCGGAATGTCCGGGCATACAATAATATTATCAGAAATATGTACTCTTCTCTAAACGGGAAAGGGAATAGAGCTCAACAATAAGGGAAATTCAGGATGTATGAAACGGATGTCCGTCCTTGAAAGTCTTCTATTCGTTCGAGTGGTAGAGAGGAAGTGGTGGTAGCGCGCCTCCACATCAGTTGTATTGGAACACACGTGATTGGCGTACAAACCCTTTTAGTGGTAACTATTGTTGAATAAACATTTTTTTTATTTGATCTGTTGAATAAAGATAAAATCGTACTAATATTTAAAGAAATAACAAATGAAGTTTCACGCCAGTAAAAGCTTCTTAGACCTGTAGGAATTGACGTTTTACCCCAATAGGTAACATAAGTTATTTATCAAGTAAAATTGCAGTACAGCCAAATTTTAAAAAAACGCCTTTTATTAAAAAAAATATGTAAATAAGTTAAAATTTACTTATTAAATTTTCGTTTACATATTCAAATCACAAATTAAAATTTTACAAATACCTCCAGAATACCAATTTTATTATTAGCAAATACTATATATTTCCACTATTTTGTATAAATAATTAAATACCTTTTTTTGTAGGAAAGATTGAGTATAATAAAGATATCATCCCAACAATAAATTCCTTGATAACCATTTCCCCAACCATTCTAAATCTGAAACATTTTCTTTTCTATCTTTCTGTCGGTAGTAGTCATTCATCTTTTAAATAAAACCTTTATTTCTATTCATCTTTAAAATAACATCTGGCATGATTATAAAAGGTATGATCAAAATTTCTAGCCCAGTTAGTAGATAAGTAAGTTTATATTCAACTAGAACTGGATCGGAAGTAGTAAACTGTTTATGGTTCCATAAAGATGTATTACTCTGGAAGCTTTATCATCATAGTTTTACTTCGATAATCCGCAAATATTAATAACACAAACTCGTGCCAATGGCAATAGTAAAGTTAGAAGTTAGGACCAACTTCCGTTAAACCTTCCATCATTTAAATTTCGTAACTTGCAATTTAGTTTTCAATAAATTTGCAAATTACAACTGAGTGACAACGCTTTCAAGTTAATGTAATAACTTAAGCGTTGTATTTACTAATGTTTATATAACTAGATGTCAGAAGTTTGTATGAAACAAGATGTCTCATAAAGTATGAAATTATTTGTAGAATGTATTGCTTATGCTGCAAACACCAATGTACTTAAATTGCATATCCAGTTCCTTATTTAATGAATTTTGGGGGGGAAAATGTGTTTATTTTTTACATCCATTAAATTACAAGGTTTAATATAGCGAACAATAAAATACCGCCGAAGAGGTATTAAAAAAAATATTTGTTTTTTGTGAATTATAACGTATTGTAGGTCATAAATGTATTTTACAGAATATAAAATTCTTCTAATACACTAACGGAATATTTATAAATATTTTCAATGAAACTGTAACCACTGTTAGCAATTGTAGTAGTTGTGAACCTTTAATTAAATATATTCTGTGAAGACCTGCTGTTAGACGTTAAAAATAATACATGATGGGAATGGTGTTGTTAACGCTGGAAAATGTAAAAACTATAATTTAATGAAAATTTTTCTCTAAACTCTACGTATAGTTTAAATTAAATTGTTAGACTTATCATATAAGGTACATTACAGTAGTGTAGACTTATGCACACCCTCAGAATATTATCTATACGTCAATGAATATTCTAAAATGAAAATGTCTTCGTTACCCTTCGTAATAAATAAATGTTTTTTTTTTTTTTTGTATGGCATCACTTTTGGAGGATCGCGAACCTGAAGTAGACTTACTCTCCCTCTCTCTACATCCTCCTTTCCACCCTTTCTCTCACTCTCTCGTTATAAACGAATGTCTACCCGTTATATGTATTTAACGAAAAAAATGCGTGTCATAACGCTAAAGGAAAAGGATAAGGGAGGGTAAATCTATTTACATAAAGTATTGGAAAAGCCAATGAATAGGGGGAAATTATCGCATAAGTAGGGTTTGAAATACACCCTCATCACAACGTGATTGAACTGAGGAGTCTACCGAACACTCGAAGTAAGAAAAAATATTGTCACCATTAGGCAAACGTCTAGTATATGAGTTAGTACGTCTTTTAGTAATGTTGTCTGATTCTTTAAATATTTCTTACGAACAAAAGATTCGAGTACTAAGTATCTATATTCAAACACAAACCATAATTTTCTCGTTACCATCAATAAAATTCATTTCTGTGGGAACTTTAATCACTCACTAAAAACAATGCGTTTAAATAAATTATTTTGTATCTATATTGGTTGAGACACAAACACTATTTTCTTCATTTACCCACAGGGCTAAAAATCCCTATAACAAAACATGTAACTCATAATAAGAAGAACAATCAGTTACCACAACCTGTTTAATTGTATTGTTTATTTTAGTATCTTATGTGTGACGTTTTAAGAATGTCGATTACCTGGACACCATTTTCTTCCCGTAGTCTTCTCGAGTCGGTCAGTAGGGGTTCTGGAAATAGATCAGGTGAACGCCCTGATATGACAATCCGAATGTTCAACTTGGCAACGTCCCAACAGTCTCCCCCACATTGACACAACAGAAATACACACTGCTGTCTTTGTGTCCCCACAACTAATTGTTATCTATTTACTTTACACCCGCCACGTGTGTATGGCCTCATTTTTAATTCCTTCTGTGTGATTCATTAAGCATGACAGCTGCCGACTCGGTGAGACTACGGTACAGGCGTTCTCTATGTGCTATACTGTCTTCTAATCACTTCAAATGGCTTATCTATATAGCTTACTATAACAGGTAATATGAGAAATACGCTGGAGCTGTCGAACCATGTTCAAAAGCAATGTTAAGATCTTGTAGTTTTAAACGCGTAAAATACATGTTTGACTTTCAAATCTCAATACACAAAATAACTAAAGAAGATTAATCCAGAAGAGCTTGAATTTTGATGATTATATTTAAATTTGATATGTCTTCGTGAGCTGGTCAAGGTCACAAAAAAGTAACAAAAAACCCCTTAATAATTTATAAATAACTTTTTTTGGCAAAGCTTAGGCCTATAATTAGCCTACAATTATTTTGGTAAGAAAGAAGCATGCTTCTGTGTAAGACAATACTTTTTATGATAAAATGAGATTTCTTCACATTTCTTAACACAAGCTGACAACACACTGCTTCGCAAAAGATTTTATGAATACCAGAGTATATAAACTATAAAATATTTTTTAAACGTAACATATATTGTAATCGTAAAATATCTAACGGAAGAATACAAACCGTAATAATTTTTTTTTAATCCAGGAAATCTTCTGAACGCAACGCTGATTGTTTAGAATATTTTTTTTTAATCCAGGAAATCTTCTGAACGCAACCCTGATTGTTTAGAATCGGTTAGTAAACAATCCCGGATTGATTCAAGTGTTCACAGTTCGTCAAATTTCACGAATGACAGAGTTATGTCAACAACTGATTTTGTCAAACGCACTCTTATTTCACAGCAACAAAATCGAAGAACACTTCTTAACTGAAGGATTCATTTATATATTTACGAGAAAATTTATATATTTTGTAAGACAATATATTTGTAAAAAATATATTTATTAAAAAAAATATTACCGTGAAATTTGAAGATATGAAACATAGCACAGATAGCTGGAGTTAGATATAAAATATTTTTTAAATTTCTGAATGCTCAACAAATCTCCAAGTACCTCCAAGTAACATTTCACGGATTTAATAAATAATCAATTAATTAAAATCAATTCCAATTATTTCTTCTAATTTACTTTCTATTTCACTATTCGCGTTCTAGTTTAAAATGATAATTTCACGAGGAAGAGTGCAAGGTTATGGAAATCAAAATTCATTGAGTTTATAGTTTATTTTTTTTCAAGTGTCCAGCATAGCGGATTGTTCATATGAAAAAACTCTGCGCATAACAAAATCGCTGAAACTCATTTGACCTCACGGAAACTTTTCGCGTGTAAGCCTGTCTGAGTTTTTGTCAAAGACTCTTTACTACCACAATCATTAAGTAACTAATGACTAAAGTTTTCCGATTAAAGCTCTTAATTTCCTACTCTCGTCTATTCATATTAAAACTCTAAGTTTCGAAAAATCAGGTACTTTCTACATTATTGGAGACAACAATATTATACCACTTGTCCTAAACTAATTGGAAATAGCATTAAGATACTCTTGATAACAATCCAATGGAAAACTACATTAAGTCACCGCTGATGCCAATCCCATAAAACATTAGATTAAGATACCGATGATATCAATCCAATGGAATACTACACTAAAATACCACTGATACCAATGCAATAGAACATTACAATAAAATCTTACTGAAGCCAATTCCCCGGGACATTACATTAGAATAATACTGAAGTCAATCCAATGGGATTCTACATTTAGATAAATGAAGAAAACTCAATGGGATGCTACACTAAGATACCGCTGACACCAATCCAATGGAATATTACATTAAGATACAACTGATGCCACTTCCATGGGACACTACTTAACATACCACTGATACCAATCCAATAGGACATTACATTAAGATACCACTGATGCCAATCCAATAGGAGACTACATCAAGATACCACTGATGCCAATCCAATAGGACATTCTACATCAAGATACCACTGATGACAATCCAATAGGAGGCACTACATTAAGATACCACTGATGCCGATCCAATAGGACACACTACATTAAGATACCACTAAAGTCAATCCAATAGGACACTCTACATCAAGATACCACTTATGCCAATCCAATAGGACACTCTACATTAAGATAACACTGATTCCAATCTAACAGGACACTCTACATCAAGATACCACTGATTCCAATCCAATAGGACACTCTACATTAAGATACCACTGATGCCAATCCAATAGGACAATCTACATCAATATACCACTGATGCAATCCAATAGGACACTCTACATTAAGATACCACTGATGCCAATACCATGGGGCGCTCTACATCAAGATACCACTAATGGCAATTCAATAGGACACTCTACATTAAGACACCACTAAAGCCAATCCAATAGGACACTCTACATTAAGATACGACTCTTGCGAATCCAAAAGGACACTATATCAAGATATCACTGATGCCAATCTAATAGGACACTCTACATCACGATACCACTTATGTCAATCCAATAGGACACTCTACATTAAGATAAAACTGATTCCAATCTAACAGGACACTCTACATCAAGATACCACTGATTCCAATCCAATAGGACACTCTACATTAAGATACCACTGATGCCAATTCAATAGGACAATCTACATCAAGATACCACTGATGCCAATCCAATAGGACACTCTACATTAAGATAACACTGATGCCAATCTAATAGGACGCTCTACATCCAGATACCACTGATGCCAATCCAATAGGACACTCTACATTAAGATACTAATGATGCCAATCCAATTATTATGGTACATACATGTCTGGCAATCATTGTCATATATCATACATTTAATAACCCATAATTGAAAAGATTTTCACATTTCTTTCTTTCAATTGAAATTTATTTGATGTATATCCAACTCTCGACACTATGTTAGGATAATAGAGAGAGTTACACACGCCTGCCAGCTAATCAATGCCATTTATCATGTATTTACTACCTACAATAGAATTAAATGGACAAACACCTTTCTGACAATTATTTAAATCCATTAGATATTAGCCTATACAGCCGATGTGTATCTATATACAGATTCTGAAAACTATTAAAAGAATGGAAAATAAATGTATCCTTTTACGGTAGAGTTACTGCAAGTAAGCTATGCTAAGTTTTATACGTTAGCTTTATTCTACATTTTAACTAAGGTCAGCATTTTCTGAGGTTATAATTGGGAATACGTTTAGGGTAGTTTCGGTTCTCAAACATACCGCCAGACGCTTTGTGTAGGTAAACCTTTTGTAACGTTCTAGAAATATCGGTTAAGATAAGATTTGAGTGAGAAGGTCTTGTGATTAGAATGAAGGATACAGACATGTCTTCAAAATGTGTGTAGTGAAGATGACGGGGGGGGGCTGCATTAGAAATTGTGAGTAAATAGGTATGAAGATGTTTTTTCTGTATGTTTTTGGCACAATGTACAAAGCCTACGATCTCGATAAGCAATTTCGATGTAATTACTCTAATGCAATATAATTAGTCACTTTTAGATGCTTTTTGCTAAAGCTCTATACATGGAATGTAAGAAATATTCCCAATGGAATAAGTTAACGTCTTTGATCAATTTAATGCCTTTTAAAATGCACCCGACGGTAAATTTGTGTACGTTTTCTAACATAAAATTGCACGCTGCTTATAATCACATTCTACTAATATAATCAACTTATACTCCTCTAATGCTTCTACACAAAACCCAATATTTTTAGAGCAGCCACTTGTTCATAGTTTAATAATTAATTCACCCCAGGATTGATAAAGATTAGTCCAGTGGCCATGATCTATTTATTACTTCAAGAATTAGATATTTTCATTACAAAAACAAACGGAAGTAGCTCTGCAGATTCATTTAAAACTGCAATCAAGCAATGATCCAGATCATGGATTAATAGATAAACCGCCGGAAACTGATCCATGAAAGGGAAAGGAGAAAAAAGTGAAATCATATTGGCCTTCATTTTGCCCGAGGTCACACGGATAACATGTAAATCTATTTTGAGAAGTTCGTGAACTCTATCTGACTGCTGAACTATTTATCTGTGATGGCGCGGGTCCAACTGAATTTGAGAAATTTGGCAACCCGAGTCGGTGTTTCGACTTTAATAATCAGACTCCCGTTCAACGTGGGCTATGGTCTGACCGAATTAGATCAGCAGGTCGAAAGGTCAAGTGTACGTCATATCTTATAAGAAGAAATCACAATTATGTTAATGCAACTAATTTAAAGATAAAGCCTTTACAAAATACGAAGCCCGAACCTCAATCTGTATACAACAGCATGATCTAATACTGTAGTGTTCACTGGCTTTACCCAAGATTATTCAGATTAATCTGAATAATTTACTGTAGTGGACAATATTTAAACAGTTTTTACTATTATTCTACTGCTGGTTTATAAAGCCTATTTCGTTTATAAACGTAAAGACAGTACTACTGAATTTTACGCACTGGTAGTTTAAATTAAATTAATATCTGACTCAAACATTAATAAAAAAATCATTGGCATTGAAGAAATACAGTTTTCAGAAGTGGGAACGCCTACAAGGTTGAAGGTTATCAGAGTATATAGCAGGCGCGTATCCAAGGGGGGGCGATCGCCCCCCCCCCCAACCCTCAAGAACTTTGGGTTATAAATCGACAATATATTATTAAATTAGACTTTTACTTAAGTTAATTCGTCTTTTATTGTAAATAAAAAATAAAATTTAAATTTTTAATTTGAAAATGTGACGCGTTCCCTCGGCATACCCTCGTAAACGTCTAAATGTTTTAACAACAGATAGCGTTAGTGAAGCTTAGTCTTGAACATATGATTTTCAATACGTAATTTTGCAAGCGTAATATTCGCAGTTGACTCCGGAATTGTTCGTGTTGGAAGAATAACTACTTATATTAATTAATTAACCATTGTTATAATAATAGCCTATTATGAAATTAATAATATTCTCTAGCCATAAGTGTTATCGAAACTGGAATAATTATTTATTAAGAAGTCTAATTTGCTACGCATCTTTATCACGTTACCGATTTCTAACGCAAGCGTAGAAAGAACTTTTCTGTTCTATGTTTTTACATACACGCACCCACGCGCGCGCGCGCACACACACACACACACACACACACACACACACACACACACACACATATATTATATATATATATATATATAATGCATCGATCGCCCCCCCCCCCAAAGCAAGTCGCTGGATACGCGCCTGTATAGGTATTACTATTAGAAATGTACTATTATAGTCTGCGAAGGATGGATAAGTATTGTGAATATAGCTAGGATTAATTTAACAGCATAAAATCTCCTGGTAGAATAAATAAGGGGATTTAAGGCGTCACGTGTCAGTCGAATACCTAGAATAACCCTACTGTAAATCTAAATGATGATAGGTGTTATGTTGATCTAGATTCTAGATAATGGAGTCCCAAGCTTTTTGAATCCACACCCCCTCCTCTTAAGACGAAATTCTCCCACGCCCCTCCACTTTACACTATAAATAAATGGTATGGGCATATGAAAAAGAATCAAATATTATATATATTGAAAACAATTTATTTATCTATACATACTTTAACAAGAAACATGATATAACATTTCAGGTTTTAATTTGCAGTAAATTTCAACTGACAAGAGAAACATTTGCTTGAGCTTGCATTTTTTACACTAGTATGCCTGTTTGGGGTTATATTTTAGTAAGGGCACAATCCAAGTCATTAGCAACATAAAGTTTGTTCCTAAAATATTAAACATATTTTATTTATTTTATTAGTTTCCAACTTGTCTCGCGGCCTCCAATTTGGGAACCTGGATATAGATTTATCTAGATGATACAATTCTTGGCCGGCTATCTTTATTTGTATTCAGGTGTATTTGGCTAGCTTCGAAAAATACACTAAAGAACTACATGAGTTAAACGCTAACAATACAACTTATAAACGAATTCTAATTTACTCAAGATTGATTAGAAATTAATTTATGCTAGAATACAAAATGCTACAAAAAGACTACTTTCTCTAGGACGAGATTTCGGGTATTTGGGGGAAGTTATGAAAACCTAACAGGCTAAAAAGAACAACCGTTTTCGGTGCTAAAGGTTAGGATGTAAAAAATACTAAAAACAAAACAGAAAACATATTCAGGGCATTGATCGTGCATCATTCTGTTAGTGATCCAAGTAGGCGGAACAAAAGTAATGTAAACCGATCAAAAATAGACGTTTGAAGATGTGCGGAGTAATACTATTTGACAACACACAAACTAAGAGATCAAAAGACGTGGAGAGAGACATATCACACTTTGCAGAAGAGTTGCAGTAGTATGGTTTAATAAAATGGTAGAGACAAGTTAGAAGAGCAGCCCGATTCGGAGTATCTGGAAGTAAAATAACGGAATGGAACTGAATGAGACAGCAGGAGAAGGAAATACCATAAGAATTTGTTGGAACGAGGTTGATGAGACTTCATGGTCAGGATTGGTGGTAAACGACTGGAAAGACTGAGCAATGGTCGAGAGAATGAAGACGGTATCTAATGTAAAAAGCATTTATCCTTATATACCGTCGACAACACTGAATACTATTGTATTTCTTTAATAGTTAATGATATCTGTGTAGTTTTTTTTTCATTTAACATTTATATTATCTTGGGGGTAAAAAACGCTGTTTTCTAAATCACTTTGACAAGTGTTTTCTAAATCCTCATCAAAGCTACTTCAGTAGGAATTTGCCAGTAAACTACTGACATGTACTGAAAAATATCTACTTTATCAAAGAAGGATCGGGCAGTTCTATACATTTTATTTAGGCGAACATGTACATACTGTGAGTACATTCTGAATTACGTCATTGTTTTTTGTAGAATGTTTAGTCTTGAGAGTCCCTTGGTAAGTTGTGGCCTCTGTGCTCAAGGTTATATATAAAACTATTATATTTTTACCTGTGTTATGCATTTTTAACAATATCTTAAGAAATATATAGTGCAAAACCCAAATCAAGTCTATCACTGTGGGGTGCCGCATTATCAGTGGCAGGGTTAAATATATTTAAATGTTATAAATATTTATAATAACAGTTGAATAAAATTATATTATGTTTATTTGGCCTAACTAGCTTCAGTTTAATAATCATATTGTAAATATAAATAGGAGGGGGAGCGACCTCGTGTCAGTGTTATAAAGGGGTTCAAAGCCCGTAAAATTGAAAACTCTAGCTTTAATGAAATATAAAAGCAATTACAAGTTTTTATATAAGACCAGTAGGAAGTAAAAAAAAAGTATAATATTAAGATTAAACTTACATTCTGATATTTTGGGTCCTAAAACTAAAACTGTTACAAGACTTGAAGAATTTAATTTAATCCCCAGTCTCCATAAACCATGTTGCAAGACCGAAAATGTCACGAAAAAAAAGTTGAAAATAATTAGGGTTTATTGTTTTGTTTCACCTGTTATTTTGCATTATTTTAAATCTTGAAAACCTTTTTCTGGAAAAACCTAAGGGTTTTGAAGGGAACCCTATTTCCTCCACATCTTCACTTGTATAATCGAATAACTAAGAAGCACGGTAAGACTGTAGTGCGTACAGCATTCCGTTGCATGAATGGCAGAAAAGGTTTTAATTAACGGCTAATATGGGAACTATTACGCAAAAGCAGGCTATAAATTAATTCAAAAGCAATTCAAAGTTCAATGTCGCGTTACACAGATTCCACTTGTTAGTGCGCATTCCGACAGGAAGTCATACGGTAAACAAACACAACATAACTACGTAATGGCTAACAGGTGTTGAGCAAGTCAAGCAAGTAAAGAAATGTACAGTACATAGCATGCTTGAAACAAATTTCAACCTTAATAAAAAAAAAAAAAACAACCAACAAAATAAAAGCAAAACTGTAAAAACTTTCACAGTAAATTAAATCTTGGTTTATGCAATAACTGCGAGTTAAGTGGACAATATGGAGTGTTTTCTTTTAAATAAAAATTAAATTTAAAACAAGTAATAATACTACATGAAATGATTCTCTTAAAATTTAAAAATCGGTATTATCTTGCGAAAAACAAAGTTACACATTTGTCTATTAGAAGTTTATGGATGAAGTGTTAAAACTCAATCACGGGTGAACTATCCCAAAATGTGTTTATACACTGTTAACAGGAAATAAAATCGTTGAAAGCATAATAAGAAACAAAATCGAAGTATAATTTTCTAGACTTGTTCCTCAGTTTTAAAGTTAACAGTAATAAATAATAATCTTTTCTCTCTTTTTTTCCTAGTTGTCAACTGAAAAAGCCGCAATAAGAATTGCGTTATTTTCTTGTAAATTACGCTATTTATTTTAACAAAACTAAATTAGATTCTGACGAATTCCATATTTACTTTTTTTCTAAACTATTTAAGAGTAAGTACATCTCTTATTTATTTATAGGAAGCTTAGAGAATGATAAGCATAACAAAGGTCATATCTTAATAAGACTGACTCCTTTATAAACCATGAGACACGTGGGAGAGACAAGAACTGCCTAGGGGGCTCATATAGTACTCAAAGAAAGGAATGTCACCAACGTTAAGCTTCAACCGTCCATTGTAGGGTCTGAAAACGCACACAGAATTATTTTGACGCTACTATGAATTGAACCCAGAACCCTTAGTTTCGTAATCAAGTGATCTAACCACTTGGTTATATCTAGCCAACTATGGTTATATCGTATATCCTTCAATAACATTTAAACGCTATGATTATCAATGTAAACATTCAAAATTAAGTTTTCTCAATATAAACACAAGACGAGTATGGGGTCATCTAAACCGAACACCCTACTCGTCCTGTTACAAATGTAATTACAAGCTGCGAACGAAAAATTCCAGTTAATTTATACTAATTCTTAAATAGATTGTACAGTGCAATCTCGGCAATCCGAACTTCAGTACTCCGAACACTCTTGTAATCCGAACAGACGAAAAACAAGGTATGTTATGTGTAAGAGCCTGTTATATTATGTATTTTTTAATGAAACACATTTTTATGCAATTAAAAATAACAAGAATATGTGAAAAAACTAAATAAGCGCATTCATATTGTTGAATCTTTTTTTCAGCATATTTTCATAATACTTACGTAGATACTTTCTGTAATCCGAACTTTTCATTGATGCGACGAACCCCCTGCAGAAATTAATTAGGATTGCCGAGATTGCATTGTAATGCATTTTTCGCTTGTGAAATTTGCTGTTACTAAAATTTTTTTTTAAAATTAGTTGTTTAGTTCAACCCAACAATATGGACGGCAGTGGAGATGGAAATGGTTAAAATTTCTAAAACATTTTTTTGTTACACAATTATTAAACAAAAATTTACTATTCTTTAGCAAACTAAAAATCAATGTAAAGATGTTTCACCGTTTCTGATATAATGTTTTATATTTTTTGTAAATCCGAAGATAGAAAATTCAGAGTCTACTGCTACTAAACTCAAACGAATGTTTACCACCACATGATTGCTCTAGCATATCTATTTTCACCTTGTAAAAACATATTTTAAGCATTGGATTATTTCAATCAAGTCCCCGGTGCATTTTATAGTTGCTATTAACTAAATAGTGTTTGTAATAATCTTCTATGAGTAATTGTTTGTGTTCTCCGGAACAACGAATCCCCTTTATTTGCAGTAGTCATATTAAAACACACACACACACACACACACCAAAACCTAAGCAAAGATAGCTTCATTTATACTCCAGGTAAAATCAATTGGGAAATAGACACATGAGGGCTTCGACCTTCAATTAATCATGTGTTCTATCAACTATTTTCTTTTCACAAATTAATAGAACGGGGACTGACTCTGCATTTATATTAAATACATTTTGAATTTTGAAAATATTTTTAATATTTGTTTATCATTATTTCTTTAACTTGATAACAAACAAGAAACTAAAACTTACCCTCAAGTTGGATAAAGAAATAAAAAATATTCAGTGCCTATTAGATTGAATATAAAACTTTAGTTGAGGAACGTGTTTGAATATCTGCAGTTTTGCGTTTAGTATCGGCAAATGATAGGTCAATGTCCCCTAAAATTAAATGCTTTAATTATATTTGTCGACTTCTTCAGTTTTTAAGAGGAATGTAATATTTAAACGTTTTTATGCACAAAATTAAATCTCCAACAAACTCTATAATCTTTGTGTGTGTATGTTTCTTTTTTTCGTAATAACGTTTGTGTTGATTCTCTACTTTCATCCGACGAGTTTGAAGATGCATACGGCCTATGCTTAACCGGCTTACCTACCTATAAATCGTCTATCTATACACCCTACAGAGGCTGAGAAAGAGAAATCTCAACGGCTACGGTGGACAAAAAGTCTAGTTGAAGGGCACAATTCAGCGCAAGCAAGCATTAAGCCCTGCTAGTGAAAGCGAATACTCATGTTCTAACCCAGCAAGCGACGATGGCCAAAGTGATTAAACAATCCTAAAAAAGCAAAAAGTTTTCTTAAACTGATATTACGTCAATCATTGCGCACGTTCCAATCATTTTCAGTCCTATTTATAGAGTTGGATAAAAAACTGTTTTTGTTTAGTTTTTTCCGGCCTTAAATAATAAGTGAACTTGACTTTAAATCTTACTTGCTAAAAAGATTAAAGATATTAAAAATGTAATAACATTGTAAAAATTCATTGTGAAGGTTATCAGTTAATAAACATGGTAATCTGTTTAAAGCTACTTAAAAATGCATTTTCCATACGATTGCTATAACGCACGGGACTAACCGATTAACCATGCCAGGCTTCGAATTTCAAGGCTATCGTTGCTTCTAACAATCTGAAATTCAAGAATGAGCAGATTATTCGATTTCTAATTCCCGTCGGCGCGGCGTTTTTTTTACAGGATTATTTAAAGAAAATCGAAGCACGTCTTGAAAGTTGAATTTGAAAACAGTGCGTGGGTTATTCATGCATTGAATCACTTGTACTGCAACACGTAAAAGTAGAAAGTATTCAATATAATCAACAGATCTGTTCAGGTCGACTATGGTAGGGGGTTAGATTCCGTTAACAATTATGCACACTGGGGTTTATTTAAACCGAATGACCTCACCTAGAATAGAATCCATGATTGTTAGAGCAAGATGTGTTATCTGGAACTGCCAAAATGTCTGTTGGTGATAATTGTCGAGCGTATGGACATCTTACAACGGTATAAACAATGCTAATGGCAAAATCTGATGGCTAAGGGATTTATTTAATTATATAAACGGACACGTTTCTTTTATATTATTCTTGATTTAGTCATTAAATACACAAATTAATTATAAAACAATTGAAACAAACCGTTTTATTACTTGAAACCTGACAATAAACAATTCAACAAAAACATTATAGAATAGGGTATATAAATATATCTAAACATAAGTCAAAAACTATATGGAAACCACACATTTTTACAAAATTTCAACATTATTTAGCAGTTGTTTCATAATACCATCATTATTTTTCACAGTTACTAATTTATCGTTTTCAACACTCATTACGATAAGTGATTCTAATTTGAGTTTACTCACCGTATTTCAGTTTAAATTCACTATGTAACTGAAAAGGGGGTGATAAAATAAAATTGTGAAAACAGGTTGTTTGTAGATAATTCTTTACAAAATACAATAGTTATTATTTCATATCCATAACTCTATATAAAAAATAAACATGTCTAAACATAACATAAGCGGTAGTTTTATCTACAAGCTCTTCTTGTTAGTCATCGGTATGACCTCGGAAAAATATCAATCTTGTGAATATTATGGGACTAGTCATTACTGACAGTCAGTGGTGTAACAAAAAAAAGTTTTGGAGAGGGGTATATTTATAAGTTATCCATACTAAACTATTTTTACAATCATAAAAAGGTAAAAGAGAAACAAATAAATAGTCTCTCTTTATTAAAAAAAAAGACCCCTAACATGATAAATAATTGATTAAGCTATCTAGTGTTTTCAGATTTCTGGAACATATTTTTTATTTGTGAAATTTGGGACGGAGTTGATAAAAGCTACAAGGAAACAATTAACGCAGTGACATTTTAATGGGACCTAGGAGAAAAATAATCGTACGACCTTAAAACAATGACATTAATTTGTAAGTAGGTTTTCTCTGCTCAATATTGTGTACTACTTTAGTGTCGGTAACATGCCGGGCTGTTAGCTGCTAGGCGGTGTAGAATTAGCAGTCCGTTTCTGGTGGGGTGTAGCAAAATCGTCCTTCACTTATCACAAAAAAAAAAAAAAAAAAATAGTTTTAAACAGTTTATAGTTCCTCTATGCTTTCCAACGTGAAGTCCTTTGGCCCTTGTTTCAGCTTATTACCATTTTATTTTCTACTATATAGGAAAATATAAAAGTGATCGAAATAAAGAGAAAACAAGTTTCCTTTCACTCATTTGGAAGTCCTTCCGTTTTCAAAAAAACGTATAACATTTTAAATCCCACAATCCTTCACGTGATAACGCTGCATGAGCCCCATAACATAACCCAGCCCGAGGTGAACAACCTCAGCGGGAGGAAGTGCTGGCATGGAAGTACCGCGACTCTGCCAAACTTCGCCCTGCTGACTAACTCTCGCCCGATATTTAACTTTAGATTTTTAATTTTTGCCAGACATAACATCAAAGTAGTTGAGACAAATGAAAAATTGCAAAAATGGTGACAAGCAATAGAAACGCAACATCCTCTTTGCCAAGTCTGCAAAATGTTTCTGGATCTAATCACTGTCTATTTTCGATCTCACGTTGTGCAATCATTGCACTATTGTCGGTGCCTTGGAGAACACTGACTACAGCACACTCTTTAAAAATGAGCAAATGTTTATAAATGGCTTAAACAAAACACTGATATGTACGTTTCCACAGCTGCCGGCGTTCCGCTCCAAGGAATACAAAGCCAGGAATAAGATCCGACAACTATTCCTGTCTCCAGTTGTTTAACTACTAAATGAATTTGAGCTAAATCTTCTTAGCCGAGTAACAGTTTATTTAATGGTACATGAAATTGGTTTTTCGAAATTTTACCACCTAAGAGTCTCCAGGGCTTTAAGTGAACTTCATCTATCCTCTTTAATAATAATAATTACTACGTCTTAGACCACGGATAAAGAGAGTGACAGGGGAGAGCCTGTTAATTTAGGCCTTTCGGTATCAGAGGAGGTAATGAGACCAGCACTATATTTCGACCTCCATTATTACCCCAGGTTCGACCATAAGTAGGTCTACTCACTTCCACGGGCTGGATTGAGCCCTTACTACTCATAGTTATACCTGTAGGGCGGACGTCGTTCGATACTAATTTTAGTTTATTGTTCTTTCATCCTATTGGTTTCCATAAACGCCAGGCTATATATAGGTCCTTCACCCACACAACACACATTGTCTCGTTCTGTGACAAGGCTAAATACACACTGTAAATGAGCGATGAGAAACAAAGCAAAACATGTATTTCCTCTCACAGTATCCAAGGTAATTTGTTGTATGACTATATTCAAGTCTAAGAGATCTTACTTTTTACTTATCTTAAATTTTCTAACTTTACTTTGTTAATTTTTCCCCGAACTTACGTTTCAAATCTCTTATATCTGCATTTTTTTTCAAGAACCATGTGATGGCACACTCGAAATAAATCTTTTTAAGCATGTTTTTTTTTAATTTATCCCTTTGCATGTGTTTGTACACTTAGTGTACAGTCGTTTTTTATGACCAATGCAATCTTTGAATTGTAAAACTGTTCACGTGTGTGACTAAGACATAGCTTGAGAAAGCTCATATGAAACAGCCGGCTAGATACACTTAAACCTACGGACGTAAGAGCTTACCACTTCAAATTGGAAAATAAGTGGGTTTTGCCTGCGTGTTTCGCCCAAGGCAAATGTAGTCTAACATTTACTATAGTTCGAATCTTAATTTTGTATAACATTTGTTATAATTTCACTCTCTTAATGTTGTCTAATACTTGTTATAGTCCCGCGCTCTTAATGTTGTCTAACACTTGCTGTAGTTTCACTCCCTATAGTTGTCTAACACTTGTAGTTTCACTCCCTTAACGTAGTCTAACATTTGTTTTCCTTCCACTACTTCTTTCAAAAAGTGTCATGTTAGGCAATGATATGGCAAAATTAAGTTTTTCCTCGAATAGTGTCAATGTTTTTGTTCTTTAATAGCTTTTTCAAAACATCATATCCCATACTTTATACGGTTAGCTTTTTTCTACTAACCCGCTACAGTTTTTCTGTATATTTTCCATGTAAACGGGTCCCGGCTGTCTTCTTGTATTAATTAAGATTAATAGAAAAAAAGTTGAAGAAAACAATAAAACTGATAACAATTGAATTAGTAACAATAAGGATAATTTCTTTTTACGTCATTTACGAAAAAAAAAATAAACTTAAAACAGCGAAATAGGATCACAAACTGGTTCATCTCCGTCATCACAACACTCCTTCTTTGCAAACTGTTAAATCACACAACCAATAAGGACAAAACGTATAAAACGCACAGTATTTGTAGCGTGTGGCCACGGTAATAGAGTAAAACACGTCATTAGTACATTCGTCTGGGCTACAAAAAAAATCAAAAGCCAGTGTTCTCAACACCGGATATCTCATGGACTAATTTATTGATTCTGTAACTTACTGGGCGTCATTGTGAAGAGAAAGGGGAGGGTCGTGTGATTTAATATTGTGATGACTTTTTTTTGTTGTAAAAGTAGCATCTTTCTTCCACTTATAGATAGGAAAAGAACGAACCTGTACAGAATTGAAGACGTTTCAGCAGAATCCGGCCCTAAAGCTGCATCACGTCTTCGCGTCATTTAGTTATCACTGGAGATGACTGCCCGTCGTTGTTTTATTGATTTTAACGAAACTGTTACAACAAAGTATGGAATAGCAAAAGTGCGTTAGAATAATCAGTTCAGTTGACTAATACGAAAACCCATGAAGGATATAAAAAGCATTATGAATATAAGTGACAGTTCAGGTGCGTAAGGTTGTAAATCTGAAGCACAATTCCTCTCTATCGACGTCTAACCGATGGTGTCCTATAAATCGCGCCCTGTGAAAATCTCGCTCCGTACGTCCGCACGCAGTGTAAATCGCACCCTGTGAAAATCTCGCCCCGTACGTCCGCACGCAGTGTAAATCGCGCCCTGTGAAAATCTCGCTCCGTACGTCCGCACGCAGTGTAAATCGCGCCCAGCAGGTCCTCACTTCACCTGTCAAGTTTATTCAAAATAAACTGATTCCCATCACACTTTATCCAGGCTTTGGACTGGTTAAATGACAAGTGCAAGTTATTGTCATTTAGGTGTGTTTAAAGTCAGCTTTAGGCTTTGTCATTTTTTGGTCATTTTTATTTCAATAGTTAGTCCAATCACTCAAGCTTTTGTAGGAAAGATATTGATTTCAAACATAAGACAATGTCCCCAACTTCTTCGTACTTCTTGATTATTTTCCCCAGCCTTTTGTCTAGTTGCATGTAGGTTGTTTTTCTTCCATACTCAACTCTATCCTCATTAACCATGCTGAATTTTCTGCCTCTTTCTTCATACATTGTTTGTGGGCGCGATTTACCCAGATTTTTGCTTGGGCGCGATTTTCACAGGGATTCTAACCGATATAAGAAATAAATGTAAAACCGAAGGGTACGAAATACAAACAAATAACACCATCGTCAAACAAGGAGTCGAACAATCTAATAAATAAAGAGATTTAATTTATAGATTCAGACCACTGAAAGATGCCAGTTATTATCTCCCACTGCATAGGCCGTAGCTACGTTTACAGTACCTTATCTCACGCATAGTTTACAAATAATAACTGCACATAAATCAGATTTCATCTGAACACTTCCTGTTGACCTCATCATTGGAGCCTTATATCTTTCGCGTTATTTATACTACATTATCAAGACTTGTCATAGTGTATACTTAAATTTAAGAGTAAATCTTCATTCATAAAACCAATACACATATTGTATACATATACTTAGGCTACTTACTTATACATCTCTTTAATCAAACAAAAATACCATTGAGAATCAACGCCAGAAACTCCAATAAAGCTGTAAAAACACTTGTGAGATAAATACTGTACGAAATCTTAAACAACACTAATGAACATTAAAAAGCACATATGTGATCTCAAAGTCATCACTAATTTTAACAAGACAACACAAAGAGCACACAGAGGTCACTAAACACCTTCTAGAAGCAGCCAACAGAAGTATCTCGCAAAGAAAGATGAATAAAAATGTAGAAGTTAGTAATCGATTTAATAAAATGATACGCTTCCAAACTAAGTAACTACAGAATCAATTCGATTTTCATTACTGGTTTAAAAATAGAAAATGTCGAAAGCATACGCAATCTCCGCATGTCCGGCGCTGATCACACTCGCTGTTTGGCACAATACTCTAACCAAGCGCTGGCTTTTTCTTGCAGTTTTTGTGTTGTCCATCTCTGAGGTTTAAAAAAATGTTTTTATTGATATCCCTTGGCAAAACAAATCCACCACCTACTGATATTTTTCAGCATGCGCGTTTCGCACTAGATGAGTGCATTGTTAAATGATGTGAATCCCGGACAAGACTCGGGAGTAGTGGTTTTTTGCAAACAATAGAACCATTAAAGGCTTTTTCCTCATAAAAGATTCTTTTTTCATCTTAGACGAGATGTATAGCCAATAAAAAAGTATTCATGTAGAAATTATGAAATAAATGACGTCATAGTAATTGGACACTTAACTGGAACAGCTGATATTAATTCCACACTAAATTCGACAAGAACTAAAATATTACACAATCATTAGACATCAAATCTTCTCTTAATATTAATAAATTGTAATTGAAATAAGATATATATTGTCTATATAACTTCGCACCTAACTTCACTACAAACCTACACGCAGAGCCTGATTAGCAACACCTGACGGCTACGGCATTTATTTGAAGAACCGACCATTTAATTTCTTAATATTATTATATATTCTTAAAAAAATAACAATAAACAAGTAAATAAAAAATTATAAAATAAAAAAAATATACACACCTAGAAATTATTAAAAAGACATTTTTTAAACTATATTAGTGAACATGTTTCATAATATCGAACACATCATTATTTCACACACTTACTAATTTTGTCCTTTTAAATACTAATTATCATACATGATTTTACTTTGTGCTAACTTGAACTTTCCCACTATAAAATTCAAAAGAAAATTCAGAGTCTGGTAGAAACGAGAAAATACGTTTCCTCCAAACTTTTACCATTCTAGCACTTTTATCAATGCTATTGTTTCTTACTCGTAACTCTACATACAAATAATATTGACTAACAAAAGAGGTTTTTGTCACTTTTGTTAGCCTCGCCCTTTGAAAATTCAATCTAATGTATATTTTGTGACTACTGCTACTGTTCTGCGTTGAAAAAAAAACATTAAATACAGCGAAACCTTTGTAATGAAAGCTGAGTTTAAACTAACTTAATACAATTTCACATTAATTTTAAGAAGATGATTTCGTAACAAAACTCGTTGATATACTTTGTAAAGTGCAGGTGTTAGTTAAAAAAACAGATTTACATTAACTCATAATTATTAGTTTATTTAGGCTTTCAAACGACATTCTAATGACAATGTCATCAACGTCTGTGAGTTATAAAATTACAAAGACAATTACAACTCAAAAAATTACAAAGTTGTAATTATGTTTTTGTACTTTTACAATTCACTGAAGATGATGACATTATCACTGAAATGTCATTTGATTAAATAAACTAATAATTTGTTAGTGTACATCTTTATATTACATACTATGTTGTTTAATGTTCATTATTACGTATTACATTTAAGACTAGCCAACTTTGGATGAAGGCCCATTCAGTATTTGTCAAAGCATGTCAGTCTAATGGGCACCGACGACAAATGTATATGATTCTCGTCCTCTTGCTGTGGTACATTCTGTTTCTTTTACTGGAGCAAAGTTCATTGAGATCGGAAAGATCTGATGGTCCACGTGTAGCAGCCTAGTGATCGGACCTTGCAAGAGCTCTTGAATGATGACGACTGAATCGTACAAAGTTGTGGTGCAATGGTTATTTGCAAATTTCTCTCTGCACAATTTTTAGCATAGTTTTTCTGATAATTTTAAGAACTTTACAAATATTGTTTAGAAGTTTGAAAATTAGGATTAGGTTAAGAAAATTAACACACTTAGTTAGGACGGTAGTACATGTCTCATTAAGGAAATAACTGAGAATGATACGGCACGTCCGGGCAGGCCCAGGTATAAAATACGGATTACGTCATGCAGACTGCAGGAAAACCTGACATGTGATAATATCGAGCAAGTTCAATGGCGCCCGGGAAACACTGGATGGGCCAGTAGTAACAGTACACTACAGGATAACTAAAATAGGAAATACAACTTTCATTAGTAAGTAGTCATTTACTAGCAAAGTAAAGTTAATCCTAGTATACAAAGTGTAGGTAGGATCAAAAATATTACATAGGAAGATGCTACTGTACTGACCAATAGGATTGAACTTTCTAATAGCAGCACATGCAAAAAAACATGTATTTATTTTAACGAATAGATACATGTTCCACTTGTACTTCATGTCAGAGAAATGACCGTTTTAAAATTATGTAAAAATGCCCATATCGCCAAAATACCTCTACATTTGCGTTTCTAACTTAACTGAGTGCTTGGTGCATAAAAAGAATTTTGAATGAGACCATCGTAGTTTTTTTTATTTCTTGGTGAGATTAGACACCGGTAGTGTATTTCCTATGCGGTTAACTAATGATAACGCAGTCCTGTTTTATCATGACCTTCGGAAGAGAATCACAACTAAGATGCTGCTACACCGAACGGGATTCTGAAGCCAGACCAAGCTGAAATCAAATCATTAAGTAACTTCAATCGATTATCCTTAACTTCACCAGTAATTACTTTGAGATTAATCATTTAAAACGCGATGTGAAAAACACTTCCTAAAAGTATAATACATAGAATAATACACAGAAGTATTGGAACAACATATATTTTCATAGCACGAAGATTTTCATCCTATAAAGAGATGATATTAGGCAAGCTTTGTACATACAAACTGGATTTTAAACTTTGGTAAAAGGACAGACAATTTTTCTAACCATATCTTAAATCCTACGCAAGTACGAGCTCGTTAATCTTTTACTGTAATGTCGGGCACATCTCGGATAGCGGAGAGCAAATATATGAGTTTAACACGAGGGATTAAATCTGACAAGGCCTAACCGATCTCGTTCATTTTGTCTGAGTTTAAATTCATACAGTATATGCACTTAATCACTATAACGAAATACGAAAACAATAAAACAATTGTCTAGTTGCAAAGACACAACTTTGTCAGTCTAGATAAATGTCACTAAACATAAATACATTTCCTAAACCCGCCACCCCCGCTAAGCAGCTCTATAAATGTAAATACCAACACGAAAATAATTAATAAAACATTCTAAACGCTTAAAAATATACACCCATCGGGAATCGGTAAACCTCAAAAAACTGACTGAAATATATTTAAACTATCTATTAGCAAAATTTAGAGATGAATAACAAAATAGACGTAAGTTTATTCTTTGTGAAGTGCAAGGAACAGTTTAGGCGGTTTCGCCTTAAAGAAGGAGCAACTACTGTAGGTTGTAAATTTCCATCTTGTTATCATACAAAATATTTTAAAAAAGGCAATTGACAGGTCTGAAACTTTTAGGAGTATATTATTTTGTTCTTTCTATCCAGTTATTTTGTAGTGTCCTGTTCATTCCGTTTTCTTACACAAATAGGTCAGGGTAAACTCCTACATTATTTTTATTTTCAAAATTTTAATTTACTGTGAAAATGTTTATCTGAAACAGCAATTTAGATCGATACTTCATATAATTTTCAAAGGAGGTTGACGTATATTAGAGACGAACTAAGTCCCAACATTTTTTTTCATACAGTTAACGACGTTTAAGAATTATAAGCTTCAATGAACTATAAAAACTTTCTTTGAATTGAAAGAGTAAAACATTAGTACTGGTAACGCTACTCGAATTTAGTATAGTAGAATTCCTGTGAATAATCGCTTAGCGCAGGTGGATGGGAGGGGGATCCAGGATGGAATGGAACCGAGCGGAAGTATCTACGAGAACGCACTCTAGCCCGACTGCTTTCTTTCGGCTGGTAGATGATACAGTTATCGCGCGGATAGTCAGGAGTACATTATAAACATAAATAGAAACTACAAAATTACGAAAGTAATAAACAAAAATAAACTAAAAATTGAATTAGTTTTCAGTATACAATAGTATAGCTAATCATAAAGGTAAAAATCAAAATAGTTAACTCAAAATCGTACCGAAAATGAGTTTTTAATGGACAAACATACTAGCTCACAACAGACTAGTTTCGGCGACGATGTCGCATTCCTCAGTGCTAAGCTACTACTACAGTAAACTATTAGGACTTTCACCTTTATGAATAGTTCTCACTAGCTAAGGTCTAATTAACTAAAAGGTATAGCTAATGTTTCCAGAATGTACGTAGCGGTCCGCCAGCAGAGAGGTTTGCGATTAACTGAAGCAAGTCTTCAAGGAGGCTGTCGTCCGCCGGCACATGCGCATAAATCACTCTGTCCAACACGCATTAAGCCTAGCGATTTTTCTTATTTCTGATTGATTATATACACTTTCTGGCCAATATAAACAGAGAGAGACCGGACAAAAAACCAATTAAAATGATTTCTTTTACTTTACCAGTTAAATCTAAATTAGTCTATTTCTTATAATGTGAACAACTCTTTTAGCTAAACTATAATTAGCTTCTATCTAAAAAAAATTCATAATAAAAACACAAATTATTCATTTGCTATTTTCCTGTTTCCCGAGGTCTAGACTAATATAAACAAAAAATATACCTAATGTATACAGACGTTATACAAACCATAAGCAATTATTCAAAACTGAGTGTATTGCCTACACAAACCATAGTGGCCGGCCTCTATTGCTAACTGTTTCGCAAGCACTTTGCGTGCGCGGGAATCATTCTGCGATTGGCGCAAATGAAATCAAGAGTCCAAGGCCGATTACCGGCACCAGCGGTTTCCACGTGCAGACAAACTATGCATTCAAGTCGTTTTACTTTCCAATCGTAAACCGAATTAACGACATTCCATTGTACGCTGTAATTTATAATGGTCTTATTGTAACTGTTAGCCGATTTATGATTTAAACTGTTTTACAACAACCAGGTCTTGCATGTACCCGGTCCACGAAGCGTATTAAGATATGTAACGCTGTGTGATTAACTACATTCGACATAAAACAAGTAGGACTACAACGTTTATGTTAAATAAATGTCGCTATTACAATTTCGAAACACAATTACACAGAAAATTTTCTGTGCAAAACGCCTTTAGAATATGGTCTTAATTCCCTTTGTTTTAAAAATAATATTTATTGACCTGCAAAAAATGATAAATAACTATATGGTAGTTAGCATATTAAAGCAAGTTTAGCCTGGAAAATGGCCAATCACTTGTTTCGGAAAATCTGTCTGCGTTTCACAGCTCACTCGAAAACTATCACGAAACAAACAAGCAACCATGACGTATGATGTAACCTGTCTTGTAGACCTTGATGTGCCTTATCACTTGCAGTTGCTTTATTCATGAGTTAGCTACTAGTAACCCCGCTAAGCAAATTAATTGTCTTAACATAATTTTAATTTCCAAATGTCTATAGAATATTTAAAAAGTACGTAAAGATATATGAAGAATTCCCTAATCATAATTTCCAAATTTCTATTGAACATCTTACAAGTAAGATAAAATATAGGAAAATAATACCTAACATACATAATTTGTTAAATTTATGATTGTTGTCTCCATATATACACAATAGGCCTATATTGTTGGTTATTTTATTAAATTATGTCTTACGTGTTTTTAAATATTCGATAAAAATTTACAATTAAAATTAGGGTGAGAGATTTAATTTATTAGTGGGAATACTAGTAGGTGGATAACTTATTAACGAAGAAAGCGGTAAGATGCAAGTGTAAAGGCACATTCAGGTTCATAAGACAGGTTTCATCATACAGACTATTGGAGTCTTTTCTAGTCCTACTGCCATCACTGTAGCCGACTGATAACGCATTAGTAAATACTGTGAGGTGATCATAGCCAAGATCATTGGAGCAACGGCGAACACAACCCAAAACCGGTGCTGTAGAAAGGTATAAGGCCACGCCACCACTAACCTTAAAGTTACATATATAACACTTATATACGAATGGAGTGTTGGATACTAGCTAAAACAATAACTCATGTATTTAGTCGTAAAAAAGACAACTAGAACCAGTAATTGGGATTCATCACGATTGGTTTTAGCAATTAAATTACTCTAAGTGGCTATTATTTATAAATAATTTCTAAATAACTAGTTTAACTTTACTTACATTATAAAATATTCATTACAGAAACATAGTTAACTTGTCTCCTTTTACCTGTAAAAAAAAAAAATAAACAAAGTTATTTAATTTTGATAGTATGCATTTTTACAATACATTTCTACAATTACATTTTTATAATATTATACATAGTATTCAGTTTTACATTATTTTAAATTTTTAAAGTAACCATTTTTAAAACAAAAAATATAATAAAATATAACATGGAATATATATATATATATATATATATATATATATATATATATATATATATATATATATTATATATATATATATATAAAGAACATAAGTCAAAATAGAAAACAAGAATTATAAATTAATTTACAATTCATTCCTAAATGTATATCATATTTAGTTTTGTTAAAATAGAAGGCGAAAAAAGTGTATATATAATGTTATTAGCAAGCTCCCCCTGTAAATTGTGGTACAGAGCTTAACAAGTTTACAATTACTTTCACGCTTGAGCAGATACCACAGTCACACCGTATGGTAAGGTTTAGAACCTTCTGAGAAGTAAAGCTGCTAGAAGCAGCAATTTTCTATTAAAATGATTTGTTACGGATGAATGGAGACTCATGTTTATAATGTAATGAAAAGAGTAAAACCTTTAGTGACAGTGCTTGTTACGGGTGAATAGACTATTAGCGAACTCAGTCATTATTAGACCTTATTAAAACAGTTTTTGTCACTTTCATAAAGTTTAAACCCGTAAAAAATAGCAGCCATAAAAGTGTATGAATTAATAAATAATTATTTTGTCTAAAGTTGCTACATAACTCGTTGAAACCCTGTAAGAACGTAACAACATGTTTATATAGAACATTGAAATAAAATGCTATAGAACACCGAGATATAAAAAATCAGGGCATGTTTAAAAATCAAAGGAGGTTGTAAAAAATGAAAATAATAAAATCTTTTTCCAATTTACATTCTACATTACTTTTTTCCAAAAATGAATGATTATTATTGCTTAATAAAATTCTTCATTTCACCCACAAGTTGTTACGAATTTAGTTTATTTGAGTGAAAGGTCAAACACGACCTTATTTTGAGAATTATTGAAATTATGTTCTATGGCCAAAACTGACATCTGACAAAATAATATGAATTAAAAAAATCGTCATATTTTAGTACAGAGATATGTTAGAATTTATTGATCCATACTAAGATGTGAAAAATATTGCAAACATTTTTTACAATTTCGACAAATAACAATTTTTTACTCATAGTTGTTTTTGTAAAAACGTAGTCGAGTTTATCAATTCAGGGAAATTCAAAACATACATTTCTTATAAATGACGTAACAAATACATCGATTTTTTTAAAATAATGTCTTACAAACGTCACCAGCAATAAAAATACCACGTACCTCCTTCATGTAAACGGAGCTCTACTCCCGTGGAGAAAGGTTACTTGTTCAACTAACCTATAAATAAAGGATCCAATACAAACTATCTAGTAACATTACAGAGTAACCTTTCCCAGGTATTTTGCATAGCTTTCAGAAAATGTAATGAAAATAAAGATTTATATGTCAACATATATCTTGACATATATGTAAATCGAGTAGCGTACCAAGACGTTTCACTTATGAGTATTGCATAGTTCTTCTAAAGGTGTTATTGAGATCTATTTACATACTATGCAATATTAAACATTCACATCTGCCTTATTTTAGTGAATTAAATTAAACGAATTTAATTATTAAAATACAATCTATTTTCATTATAATTGAATAACATTTTACCGCTAAGTATGAAAACAAATTTATTTTATTTGTTTTTTAGGGTGAAAAGTATATTATGTTAATATAATAGCAGATATATTAACGAATAGCAGCAGACAATTAATAGTCTAATTTTAATTATTTATTTTCTCCACGTTTCGACCATGGTTTCATATGGTCATTATCAAGACACTAGGATTAAATAAAACGCACATTAATTTAATGTGTGCAAAAAATATTATAAATAAATCATCGAATACTATAAAAAAACATACCTAAATAAATTTTCCACACGTTTTGAAAACAGTAAACAAATATTCTAAGTAAACATTTTAAACTAAAGTTAAAAATATGAAAGCATTAGAATTATTGTAACAAATAATACACATTTAAATAAAAATTCCAGTATACGTACACTCATATACGTATGTGTTAGTGTGTATGTATAGGTTAATTCGAAGAAATATGTGATTCTTGTGAGTGATTTGAGTTTTTATTTAAATGTGTATTATTTGATTAATAATTTTGTATTTAATAATTCTAATTCTTTCATGTTTTAATTTTAGTTAAACATGTTTACTTAGAATATTATTAAAATAATTTTGTATTATGTTTACGTAACGTATGAAACATTTATTTATATTTTGTGTTCAAATTAAATTAACGAATGTTTTATAAAATAATAATCTTAGTGCCTTAATAATGACAGAATAAAATAGTTGTTTTTAGTTATCTATGGTCGAAACGTTGACAAAATAAATTATTAAAAGTAATTAACGTCTAACGCTATTCATTAGTATTTCTCTACCATTATCTTTTATTATTACAAGATATTAGTATCATATCATTTTATTATGTTAAAATCTGGGTGTAAGTAAAGTCTATGATGGAAGAGAAAACAAAATAATTAAAAGAATGTCTAGCCAGGAATGAATCACTATCAGAGATCACCAATGGTTTCTCTCGTTATGAAAACATTAACAGAATAATTGTGTTATCTCAATTGCTATTTTCACACCTTGCTATCGAGTTCAACAAGCTTGCAAATTAGTTTCCTTAAAAAAAATAATTTTTTTTTGAAAATGGGTTAATTTATTTTTTAACTTTACTTGTATAAAAACCCATTACAAAGTCCTACAAATCCGCACTTATCGTCTAGTTTTATAGCTCCACTAGATTCTAACACTATTCCAGTGAAGTATGCTATGAAAACCGACTAAGAACAAGTGTGCAAAAGCATTAAGACAGTGCAATATCGTGGAGTAGCTATACTCCAGCAGGTGAAACCACCACCTCTCACGAAATGATTTAAAATGCAAGTCTCCCTTGGTCAGTCCCAAACATCTGGGTCTCGGTGTCATGATTACATGGTACAGTCTGGAATCTTCTGAACACAAGGCCTAGACTGGTTACCGGTCTTCACTGCAACGAGACAATGTTCTAACAAGAAATTGCTTTATCGACCATTTTACAAATATTTCTATATTAATAACCCCAAAGCTCATACTTTATTTTCACGGCTGTTCCACGAAACACGACATTTTGGCCGATCCAAATTGATCCTATGTCATAAGGAACATTATAAGCTACGCTATTCCCTGCAGTGACTCTCTTCATCACAGCGAAGCAATGTTTAATACTATCGTTTACTCGTCTGTTTTGCCAACTTGATATATATACTTTGCTCCTAGCCTTACTATCACAAATGTAGACGTAATCTTTCTATAGCATACATTTCTCCATCTCCCCTGCTCCAACTATTTCCAACTTCATCAAATATGTTTCTTATCAAGCAATGATAGGGCCTTTATCGACGACTTTCCGACTTAAATTCCGAAAAAACACACCGTTGATCTGGACAAAATCCAGAAATCCATTTAAATGTACGTACGTAAACTGAGGCTCGAATACAGCACATGCTTTCAACGGTTTTTTTGTCCTAATTACCTACATGTAGATGGTTGATTGAAACATCATCGATAAGCATCGTATGAATACAATTATCTAGTAACAATCATAGTGTAACTAGTATATTATAGTGCAGTCTATAACATTCAACGCGACATTCTGACCCAACCTAGTAGAGGTAGGCCTATAGCTTTCGTGTGGCAAAGTCGTGCCAACAACCTGTCCCAGTCATCTTAATTACTTGCAATTACTGCTTTCACCTGTTAATAATAGTTCAGTATTTATTAAAAACTAAAGCAATAAGATTTAACAATCTTGAAAGTACGAACCTTTAGTATATGTTTCTTAATTTATTATCCACAATTTTAGTGTTTGTTGTAATAAATTTTACATCTGAGTAATACTTTAAACATGCTGTCCTACTGACAGGAGTAAGTCTATAACGGCAAATAATACTTAGGTATTACAAAGACCATAAAATACTACTGTTCTTACAAAAAGATAAGAATATGACGTAATCTAAGATAGAGAGCAATGAAGTGAATGAAATTTTACATCTGAGTAATACTTTAAACATGCTGTCCTACTGACAGGAGTAAGTCTATAACGGCAAATAATACTTAGGTATTACAAAGACCATAAAATACTACTGTTCTTACAAAAAGATAAGAATATGACGTAATCTAAGATAGAGAGCAATGAAGTGAATGAAATTTTACATCTGAGTAATACTTTAAACATGCTGTCCTACTGACAGGAGTAAGTCTATAACGGCAAATAATACTTAGGTATTACAAAGACCATAAAATATTACTGTTCTTACAAAAAGATAAGAATATGACGTAATCTAAGATAGAGAGCAATGAAGTGAATGATTTTTTTATAGAAACGGAAAAATGAATACAAAACGACAAATGAATCTCGCTATTTAAGAAACTAAGAAAGAAGCGAATACCATTTGTAAAAAATTCAAAACAATGTGGAATTGGAAAGTGCGTTGACAAAATCATTATCTATGTCGAAAATTGAAAATAAATTTTCAAAGTGTATGAAATTTTCAAAGAGAGATTCAGAACACAAATTACTGAAAAGTCCTTGATAACTACAAATTTAAAGAATGAATATTGAAAACACAGTCAGTAATAACTGAAAAAACTTTTAGAGATAGTTTACAATGAAGTAAGAACTTCAGTGGTGAAGAAAAATAGCCAAACGTTTTGCTTAGGTAAATCAGTGCGCTCGCTGACGGACGGACAGACACACATACACGCGCGCAGAGAATTTCATTTACTTTTTTGTAAAAAAAAAGTTACTTTTTATAGGGGTACATAATGTACAGCGTCCGCTGTTTACTTTCTGGAACGCCTTGTTTATTTCTCTGTTAACCAGTGGAGGACTCGATCTTTCTATCAAAATCAGATTTAGGTCTCTACCAACTGTTTTACTGTTAAATTACAAACATACCCGGCCACAGAACACAAGTTATTATTACTCCCGGAATAAAATTGTGGATCCATCCTTCTTTATCTACTTCTCTTGTACTGAACATAGAATTACCTCAGTCATAGTTCATACTTCAAAAACAATTACTACACCTTAATGAGAAGGCTGGCGGTGTGTTTAAATGTGTGAACAGACCATCAAAGGCTGTGCAGTTGAAGAAAATAAAATGTATGGCCATAAGGAAAACGTGGAAGAAATCCAAGAGCAGGAAGTAGGACGTCAGCCAGATTATACAGTGTGTGTTATGATGCGTCTATTAGCGTACGTGTGTTAAGTGAACCTTCCACATTCTTAGATGTCTTTACACCTGGTAGACCTACTGAAGAGAGCTTTACAGATGTTAACTCGGCTCTAAATGGTTAATTGCTTTAATGGCAGGTTAAACGTCTGTAACCTCAGTGTAGGGCAACAATACGATACATTTGTCCAGGAGACGGATTAGTGAGGACATTGGACTTAAACGTTTAAGGCGCGCGCGCGCCTGTGTGTTTGATTGAGACGTATTCAGTTGTTTTAAAATTTTGTGATTAAAAGTAAAATTAAGTGTAGATTTTAATGTAGATTTAATGTAGAACGACAAGAAAAGACCTACGGATTTATAAAGAAATCTGTTCTAAATAACTTTACGTCTGACGCACATAATTAAATAAAATCCGATACTTACGTACTATACGGAGGCCATTATTGTACATGTTATTTAAATATGGTAAAAATTCACATTGCACACCCCAATGCAATACATATAAAATTAATCAAAAACATGTCCTGGAGCTATATTGATAATTATTATGTTTGTTATTTCCACGGAAGGGTTATTTTATATACCTATATTGAAATATACCTATTAAGTATCCAGTTAGGATAGATTTGGTTGTAATTTTATACATTAAACCAAACAAATGTACACATGTAAGGGTAGAATAGATCACGTGACGTTAACTGGCAAAAAGTAGCCTTACTACTCTGCGGAAGTAGATATCTAATTAGGTATATTTTAATATAGGTATATAGTAATGTATAAAACTACAAACAAATCTACCCTAACTGGAGACTTTATAAGTATGCCTATACAGTGTATTTAAATATACGTATCGTAGTTCGCGGACTTAGTACTTCTTACTACTCTGCACTGAATTTTTTGCCCAACTTTCATTTGAGTAAAAATAACATTTCGTGTGAAAAAAATTTTTTATCCTTATGGCCTTAGGGCATGATTTATGTAATCATTTTTGGAACCCGTTAGGAAAGGTCCCTCTACAATAGAGGCCTCCGCATTAATACGTAAGTACCTAAATTACTGTAGCTTAATATTATATATATATATATATATATATATATATATATATATATACACTCTGTAAAAACCATAACTTTTTAAAACTCTTTAGGAGACTTGCAAATTATTTTAAAACTATTACCATAAGATTGTACAAAAACCAAATTTTCACTATGAATACAAATACAAGACAGTTAACGTCAACATATTTAACAACAGGTTTCCACAAGGTTTCTTAAAACCTTTAAAATAAATTCAACAAAAACTTCTACATTGTGAATAGTACACGTTCTTAAAATTTCATTTCAATAAATTTGTTTTAACAATTCAATAACGTGGGCTAGTAATAGGAAATCTCTTTGTTTTTTGTACATTATGAATTAAATATACATAACATAAGTAACGTCTTGGAGAACCCGAATCAATATGTAAAATAATAATAATAACAGGGGAAAAGCGTTACATACGTATAGGACATTACGATTTTTAAAACTAATGTTTTTACATTCATTTAATATAGACAGTGTTAATATGCTCGACTGTATATGTTTGTTTAAAGTCGATGAGCATATTAAGGCTACTGTCGCTAAGCAGAATATAAAAAACCCTTCTGCTGCTGAGAGTAGACACAGAGAGTAGTTTAGTTTCATTTGTTTTTAAATTCCTTTTATTAGCTCACACTCTCCTAATATATATTTTGGACAAATTTTCAATCGTTAAAAAAAATACCTTTTTATTCGTCCAAAAAGTTCAAATACATTTTTTAAAATGACAATTGATTGTAATACAGTTTTTGCAAATATTTATTCATTAATTTAAATTTAAAAATTTGATGTTCCGATCAGATTCGAATTGTGGATCTACATATTTGAAAACCAGCACTTTTACCACTGAGCTAACTTTCCTTGAGCTAAAAATTACTTAGAAATATACTATATGAAATTATAACAAAAAGGTTCTTTGCAATAGAGAAACATTACATTAATGGGCAGAATGAGAAGTTGTAGACCACCATCACCTTCTTAAATTATAAACAAAAAAAAGCCAATAAATAGTAACAAACAAAAATTACAGTCCAACACCATATATTTTGCCACTTAATATTTTGAATCAGTCATGTATATGTATATATATATATATATATATATATATATATATATATATATATATATATATATATATATATGAAGTTAATATATTACTGTGTGAGTAATTTTATCCACCATTAAGTGCAATAATTTTACCTTGAGTGATGAGGCACCTTTCGGTCGTTGACCATTGTCGAATCACTGATATTTCTCTGCTGTGGATGCTACGTCCGTGAAGCCGGTGTTCGTTGACGTAACGCGCACTTTTTCTTGATCTGAGTGTATGATATTTTTGTATAGTATGTCTTCTGTATATGTTGTTTGTAGATTCATTAAGTTGTTGTGTAGGTTTTTATAAATGTGGTATTTTTCTAGTGAGTTTAGTTCTATTGGGTTGTTATTTATTTCCAGTATGGTTAGGTTATTTTCGTAATTTGTTATTTCGTGTTTATGGGATATTAGGTGTGCTGCAACATTTGATACTTTAGAATGCTAAACAAAAACAAAAATTCAAAAACAAAAATTCTAAAGTATCAAATGTTGCAGCACACCTAATATCCCATAAACACGAAATAACAAATTACGAAAATAACCTAACCATACTGGAAATAAATAACAACCCAATAGAACTAAACTCACTAGAAAAATACCACATTTATAAAAACCTACACAACAACTTAATGAATCTACAAACAACATATACAGAAGACTTACTATACAAAAATATCATACACTCAGATCAAGAAAAAGTGCGCGTTACGTCAACGAACACCGGCTTCACGGACGTAGCATCCACAGCAGAGAAATATCAGTGATTCGACAATGGTCAACGACCGAAAGGTGCCTCATCACTCAAGGTAAAATTATTGCACTTAATGGTGGATAAAATTACTCACACAGTAATATATTAACTTCATAAAGTCAGTGCAACGGAAAAACAATGGATAATGTTAAATATCAAGAATATATATATAAATTGTAACTATAAAATAAAATATATTACTTTTATAATATTAATATTATATTTATTTAATTATATTTATTATTATACTCAGACAGAATTTGTTTTAGCTGTTGGAAGTGTGCGAAGCTCCTGATGATACAGATATATTAAATTGATGGACAGCTTCGAGTGCTTTATTAAGTAAACGTTCTTGTTGAAGTACTTGTGCTTGAGTAAATAAATATTTAACAAGAAAAACGGCATTTACAAATATTATATATATATATATATATATATATTACTATAGTATATAAAATATTTTTTCTTGTATACTAATCAAAAACAACTAAGGTTACTCAAATACAAGAATTATTTATTAATTTATAAACATCGTATTTGAATAACTCTTAATTCTTGTATTTGAAGATATGAAAAAATACTTGTAGTTGCTATTATTTAAAAATGGTTAAACATTATTTTGTCATCTGCTTTTTAAACTAGTTTTACCTATTTGTTACGTACAGAAAGTGCACAATCTTTCTTTTGTTATAAATTTGACATCATTTAGAGAAGTCCAGTAAACTGAAAAGCATACAAGATTTATGACAAGGTCATTTAACATAGTTAAAGAGAAAAGGTAATGGTTTTGTTGCCAATGCACTGCTGTTTGTGATAACGCCCTATTCTTCACCTGACCGCCTTCGATAATTGAACAATCAATCACAGTCCATCGTTTCCTTCCAACAGTCCCAAGGTAGACGGAAAGGGGCTGTCCATCACAACCCTAGGGCTCAAGATAAGTGTACGTTTCACAGTTACACAAATATTACTTGTAATGAAGTTCCAAATAAACCTAATTTTCAAATTATTTTACAACTGTAAAAATATCTTTGTAAACAAAAACAGATTGTTAAAAAAATGTATATGCATTATTTTAAAAAATCGAAAGAAATCCCTAAATTTTAAATTGAATACCTGAAATTATTCTGTGGGGTTTATCAATTCTAATAATTTCTTTATACCAAAAAAGTCAGTATGATTTTTGTAACTAAAACATTTAAATAATTAGACTCAAGTGTCATATATATATATATATATATATATATATATATATATATATATATATATATATATATACATAGAGAGAGAGAGAGAGAGAGAGAGAGAGAGAGAGAGAGAGAGAGAGAGAGAGAGAGAGAGAGAGAATGACAAACGTATTAAAACCCAAAAGTTATGATGAAGAGTATTTAAAGAAATGAAGTTTAAACATGACAATAGTTGTATAGTATTTATTTTGTTGACAGCATACTGGAAAAACAGACAATTTTTCTACGTGTTAACATTTAATGTTTGACTTATACATGAATAAGTTGACTTCCTTTCCATTGGCCCGCATTTCACAAATTTTCTCAGTTCCTGGCAACCAATTTCCGCTCAATTTCACAAGAGCAGAAGCTATTTAACGACTAATAACTTACGTTCGCTCATTCGTCGTGAATGCTTACCCTCGTCAAGAATAATTATAACGCTTGTAAGAACACAATCGACAAAAAACTTATGAATGTCCACAATAATTAAAGAGGCTAATTTAAATTCAACGCAAAAGAATAAGCCTGATTTTACAACAATTTACACTTTCAATTAAAATAGCTTTTGTTAATGGCACGCTTAAAAGTTGAAACCTAGTTTTAATTTCTTTCAGTTGTTAAATTTAATTTACAATTGAATAAGATTTAAATATTTTACATAATAATTGACCCACGCGTATATATTTTTCCAAAAAATTACGTACTCTTTAAATCATTATTATGTATGAAAAATTATTATTATAGGCTTTTTTCTATTTCTTATAAGTAGTATTTATTGTATTAAAAAAATTAAAAACTTGTGAGAAAAATTTGTAAAAATGGAAGAAAGAGATAATAGAAATTACAACAGAGGATAATGTTGATTGAAAAATTTCCATTGCTGTTTTAGTTAAACTTGGAGGCAGTAGAATGTAGATAGATGGATTAGCAGAAAACATTTTAGCGAAATTGCCTAATTTTTTTCTTTCCGATATAAAGTCACTGGGCCGGCGCGAAGATGAGGTGTGCGGCGTAAAGGGCAAGGCTTACCTATAAGACCTTAACCTAAAGATGTTCTGTGTAGAATGAAGCACGCAGAAATAATAATGTGCATTACAATGTGCAATGATTGCTCAAAAGAGGTACAATGGTTGAGTGAAAAGACGAAATTTTATTCTGATTCGATTTACTTTCACAATTATGCTAAATAACATACTTCCTGATTTATTTGTTCATTTTTAAAAACTACTAAGAGTAGGAATCATAAAAATTTCAATAAAACTGTAGCAAAACTTTAGACACTCTTTCCGGACCAATCGTCGAGAGTTACTCGAGAAAACATTATCTCGAGAATGTAAGGCTGATTAATTCAAGGTTTGCTGTAAGTAGGACCCAGGCAATGATTAGATATACTTTCCCCAGACATATGAACGATAAATGAAATGACATTTTATTTAGAGTAAAAGGTGTACAGATATAACTTTCGTCATTTTTGGGTAGATATTATTAAAGTGTTTTTTACTTAAAAATTAAATTCTATCTAATTGTGTATAGACTTTTACTACCTGAATCTGTCATTTATTTAATAGTGTTGAAAGCTGAAATACATTGCATCCTTTTTTTCGATTTGTAACAAACAAACAATACCTTCTTTACTTCAATGCAACATTATAAAAAATTAGTAACAATTTTATTGTTCTGGAGTTTTATTATTATTAATTTGTTTGTAGAACGCCGTGATGTTTGAGGCACCTCAAGCATCTTGTTTACCCTAAATATTCTCTAGGACTTTCATATTCATGCATTGTTGGAATGTATTTTTTTCTTATTGGAAGTGTGCATCTTATTCTTCTTCAAATCTCTTTCTTTATGTTACGTTTATTTTCTCAAAAATCTAAAACTAAATGGATTTTTAATGTCATTAACAAAGTAAAAGAATTTAGACTCAATACAAATTTTGTGAACAGTTTTTATTTCGAAATGTTTCTTGAAAGGAATATAATATCAGAATACAAATATCAGAATTTTGTTTTCCTAATTTTTTAAATTTGTTTTCATACATATTCCTTTATATAAATTATTTCGCGATAAATCACGTCTAATGAAATCTTCTAGATGTAAATGTCTCAGTAACAAACAACGTTTTACTCAATACAAACCATTAAATGTAATGAACAGTAAATAAATTTACGATAATCTTTAACCAACAGCCATTACTGTGTGATGCTACTATAATTTTCCTAAAGCTAAGCTTGTAGAACCTTCGGAAACAATTCTACAATGGCAAGTACACCTACTTCTAAATAACATATTGAAGGAAGAAAGCGAAATATAGCTACGCATGTAAATACATTTTCCTCCACGTATTGAGGGAAATACAATGAACAGTAAATAAATTTACGATAATCTTTAACCAACAGCCATTACTGTGTGATGCTACTATAATTCTCCTAAAGCTAAGCTTGTAGAACCTTCGGAAACAATTCTACAATGGCAAGTACACCTACTTCTAAATAACATATTGAAGGAAGAAAGCGAAATATAGCTACGCATGTAAATACATTTTCCTGCACGTATTGAGGGAAATACAATGAACAGTAAATAAATTTACGATATTCTTTAACCAACAGCCATTACTGTGTGATGCTACTATAATTCTCCTAAAGCTAAGCTTGTAGAACCTTCGGAAACAATTCTACAATGGCAAGTAGAACTACTTCTAAATAACTTATTGAAGGAAGAAAGCGAAATATAGCTACGCATGTAAATACATTTTCCTGCACGTATTGAGGGAAATACAATGAACAGTAAATAAATTTACGATATTCTTTAACCAACAGCCATTACTGTGTGATGCTACTATAATTCTCCTAAAGCTAAGCTTGTAGAACCTTCGGAAACAATTCTACAATGGCAAGTAGACCTACTTCTAAATAACATATTGAAGGAAGAAAGCGAAATATAGATACGCATGTAAACACATTTTCCTGCACGTATTGGAGGAAATACAATGAACAGAAATTGCTGCCTGAATGAAAACACGAAAGTTTGTAGTATATTATAGGTTATGATAAATACAACATCCCCTTTTGCACGATTTCAGCATCATTTGTTCTTCGCATTTAAAACTGTCAAAATTCCATCCCCTCTGAATATTGGTAACATTATATTGCTCATTGGTAATTTAATTGTCCGAGCGTTTCTTTTAGAGACTATGTGGCGACAGTTTTCCTTTTACTCATTTCGTCTCTGATATTTTATCGAATAAACAGAAATGTAGCGCTAAATTGCAGCTAGATGCGGTTATTATCAACATTCAATTCAGTTCTCTTAAGATGAAGGCATTTGTCCTTTGCACAATCGTCATAATTCCCAACAGTTGAACATTCAGTAGAGTTAGGAAAATAAGAATGAAGCAGTTCCATTTCATGAAACACATTGCTGATGACAATAAAACTGCTGAAAACAGTAATGTAATAAGTAATACTGATGAAATCGATGTAAACTGTACAGGTGAGAACACTCGAAGCCCTGAAAGAAAGATTATGGTGGCTAAATTTAAAGCGCATGTACTAGGAGAGAAACGAGATGTTAGATTTAAAAATGAATTGGAACAAACAAGAAACCACAATTTGTTCGTAAAGCCTTCCAAGATTTATAACGTAATTAATAGCTTTTAATGTGAAATTAAGTTTTTGCAGTTATCCGAAATGGATTCCGCCATATTGCATGAAATACCATGGTAATATCCATTTCCAATAATTAAATGTCGTCAATCACGATAAGTAAAATACTGCTAACCTTTCTGACGACCAGTACCTGTACATGACAATTAGTTGTAGATATTGTGAAGTTTTACTGAAAATAATACTTTAAATTTTTCCGGAACACATAATGAATATATAATATTACACATAATATATATATATATATATATATATATATATATATATATATATATATATATGAGTACTTGAAATCTATTTGTTTTTTTTCTCACTATCAAAAAATCCGTTTATGTACAAAACAAACGTTACAGTATAAACCTACTGGCAGAACACGTATATACATACACTACAGACTCAGACAAAACACGGCACTGTGTAGGCAATGTAAAGTCAGTGGAAATCGTTATCCGGTAACCAGAAGTGACCTAAATAAAAGTATTTGAATATTATTCTATATAAATAATTTTGATCTAAATGTTAATAAACAATAAATGAAATCTCTGCACATTTTAGAAAAACATTCTGCAATACAGGTCCTTTATTAAAATACAATGTGAGGTTATCCTTTGTAGTAATAGTGTAACAAATACGACTAACTATAGTAAAAAGGATACATGAAACAGTATACCGCACAAGAAGACCGATTCCTAGAAGGGTTAGCTGTTGACTTTGTGAGGCTTCTTCTAGTCAGTTGTAATTTCTCATTAGCGTTCACGTCAAACAATCTTTAAGCTCTTTTTACACATCCCGATCCACATTTTATAAAGATTTCATAAATAAATATATTTTTTTAATGTATCCATATTGGTAAACCCTTTACAATTCTGGAAATTGTCTGTTAAATTCGTTAACGCTATGACAAGCAGCTTCACTCTGCACATATCAACTGTCATTTTATGGACTTAAGCCATTAAAAAATGTTAATCTCGCACGAGAGGGAAACAATCCCGTTGCCCAAACGTATTGGGTATGCAATGTTCTACTTTTGGCTTCAAGTCGTCTTGACATATTAATTTCAATTTTTCCAGATGGTCAGTTTCTTTTTAAAAGGCTTAATGTCAGCTGCTCTAGTAGGCCTAGTTACAGGTTTGTGATTCAGAGGGTTTTCTAATAATTTTCCTTATTAGTTAAAACATATACGTATAATAAATGTATTTTTTCCAAACCTAATACCTTTATTTAAAATTCTAAGCATTCAGTTAATACGCTTTATAGAACTAGTGACTCTTATTTACTTTAATATCATTAACACATTTTATAGGATAACAATTATTTAGATACGAGCTTAAGAATGGACTAAAACAGATTCATTATACAAACTACATTAAACTATTTATATTACCTGTAGAACGATGATTATTTTTTTGTTTTGTTTTCAGTTTCATCCCTTGTGATCATTTTCCCTGTTGATTTTATTTACATTTATCACGAACACAGCTTAGTTGCTATATTAGGTTTCTTCTTTCGTAACACCAGTTCCACACGTGTTTCCTTTCCTCCCTCAGTGACCTATCGCCCCCCGATTTCAAGTAAGCCTACTCAAATATATATATTTGACGAATTTAAGGTTTCTTGACTCTAACGTGTTACGTAACTATAGAAATCAATCACACTTTAGCAAAGTGTGTAAACTAACAGAATAGACTACTATTGCAGAATATTAGAGAAACATTTGTATAAGAATAGCAATAAATTTATATTTAGTTGACAACAGTTTATGAAAATCAAGAGATACTTTAAAATGACCTGAAAACATAACAAAATACAAGTGGAGGTACAAGAAAGATCTAACGACCGTTATGCGTTATAACACTTCTAAATTATTAATGGATCTTGATCTGCATAATTCCAACCTCCAAATGGGAATAATTTAATGTAAGAAAACATTTTCCACCTGTAAATACGTTTAGAAAACATGAACCAAATTTAATCTTGTCTAGAAGACGGCCTGAATTTCCATAAAATGCACATCTTCAAGTTGAAGTAATGTTTAAAGTAGACCTAACCTTATTAACACAGACTAAATTAACCCTAGAAAGCTTGTAATTAGTACGAATTACGTTCGCCATTTTTAATGTAGGTCCCTTCTGTAGACAGTCAAAAGACTCATTTGCTCAGTTCCGCTTCTCTCAAGGTTATTTGTCTCTAGTACAGTTGGTCATCTAATTGTAGCAAAATCCAACCGTATACTTTATACGTTACTTTTATTGGTTAGCTTTGTACATAATTGTATATTTATATTACTTCATTTGTTAATTCTGTTAGTAGTTCTTTTACTTGCAGGATATTTTCAATGAATAATTATTAGTTTAAATTGTAGTTAGAATTAAAATGTAGTGAGAAATTTCGGAAAAAATTTAAACAAATTTTTATATTTGATTGATTAGTGAAAGTGAAAGCCAATGTACTCTGTGGCTTCTAAAATCATGATGGTGAATACCAATCTATGCCTATTTAATTTACACCGACCCATCAAAATAATAACTTCTTAAAAGGGGAAAACATTCACTAAGAAATAATAAAACTTGCACGCCGGACTGGCTATGCAAATTTACCACGAAATCTCGTCCAGCATTCTTACACTAAATGGGAAATCTGCCTTGACACCAGACACTACAATTTCGCATAATGTAATCTGTCTTATGGACTGTTCGCTTAACAGGGCTTGCCCGGATATGCCTTATCTTACACAGCCGGCCGCAGCTGTTTCAGGGGGGTTTTTAAACAGTGAAGTTTTCAAAAATTGAAGTTTTTGTTTGATGCTTTCTTTTATTTCCTGAATCTTTAGGGTTACCATTGCAATCACTTTATGTAATATAGAAGAAACTTTATTTAACTTTTAGTCAAACAGGTAAAACCTAGGTGACCTCGTAAGTACGTGATTGGCTTTAAAGGATGGAAACCATATTCAATCTTTAATAATCATATGTTCAGCTAAGTACCTCTTTTAGTATATATTAGTTGGTTCAAATATATTTATATTAGAAGAATAAACTAAATAACACTAGACTATATTATACTGAATAACACGAAGAAACACTGGTGACTTTGACAAACTCAAACAAGTCGTGAGGGCTGAATATTTTCATTTGTTCTCCTCTAATGAAAAACCCCACACGGCCTTTGTGAAAAAAAGGCGAAGCTACTGGTGCAAAATGAGAGTCTGTTGCAAAAAATGAATCATAGGGTCATAGGTCTGTTGCAATCATAGGATCATTTCAAACACATGAACATTCCTGACATTATAATGAGGGAAATATATTTAAAGATTTGGCAAGACCCTCCCTTAATGAAAAAGCCTCTACATAGAAAGTCGTAGAATCCGAAGTAATCCGCGAATCCTGTAATTTGGACGCGACTCCCGAAAACATTTTTTGTACGCCTGAAAACTATCGGCGCTGATGGTGAAATTTTGAGTTTTAATAAATGAAATATCCCCAGGTGCCTTTGAAGAGCTAGGAATGCCTCTAAGTCTAACCACATTCAGCGTTTTGTGAAATGGACAAAATAAGAGTGGGAAGGAGCAAGCGAGTACTTTCATAACTTGAAAAAAAAAACAACGTCGTGAAAGAGGAAGACCGAGACTAGCCATCCTACCACCCTGGAGTGCACTAAAAAGGCAATTTATAAAATAAATAAACTTTATCGACTTATAAATAAAATGCTGTTCAAAGTTTATCGACGTTCTCCCGAAAACTAAGTGTTTTTATATAGATGACCCAGAGAAACTCAGAAAACAACTTAGATGATAGGTATCTCAGAAACTACCTAGCTCTGATGTTTTATCACATTTTCCTGTAGCTTGGATGCAAACTTCAATACAAACATTTGTCTTAATAATTTCCGAATTATTACTCAATATTTTATAATACGTAAAAATATAAGATAAACGATACCAAACACGGCATGATTTATCAAATTTATTATTGTTACCGCACATAAACAGGCTACGGCTATGTTTTTTTTTTTTTTTTTTTTTTAGCAAACCATGTGGATTCTTAACTATGATTTCACCTTACTGACGTATTTTATACTGAAGTACTAAACCGAGCTTCTTTATTGTATATCATGTCTTCTACGACTTGTCTTCCGGCAACCGACACAACTTGGTCAGAACACAGTTTATAACGAGAAAAGTAGTTACGACTTCTAGAAACTGAAACTGACTATGGATCAACCTTCGAGGTGCAAATATTTACTATTTACATTTTTACTTGAGCCAGCTAAGTAAACGAGACATGTAGTTACGACTTCTAGAAACTGAAACTGACTATGGATTAACCTTCGAGGTGCAAATATTTACTATTTACATTCTTTCTTGAGCCAGCTAAGTAAACGAGACAAGTAGTTACGACTTCTAGAAACTGAAACTGACTATGGATTAACCTTCGGGGTGCAAATATTTACTATTTACATTTTTACTTGAGCCAGCTAAGTAAACGAGACAAGTAGTTACGACTTCTAGAAACTGAAACTCACTATGGATTAACCTTCGAGGTGCAAATATTTACTATTTACATTTTTACTTGAGCCAGCTAAGTAAACGAGACAAGTAGTTACGACTTCTAGAAACTGAAACTGACTATGGATTAACCTTCGAGGTGCAAATATTTACTATTTACATTTTTACTTGAGCCAGCTAAGTAAACGAGACAAGTAGTTACGACTTCTAGAAACTGAAACTGACTATGGATTAACCTTCGGGGTGCAAATATTTACTATTTACATTTTTACTTGAGCCAGCTAAGTAAACGAGACAAGTAGTTACGACTTCTAGAAACTGAAACTGACTATGGATTAACCTTCGGGGTGCAAATATTTACTATTTACATTTTTACTTGAGCCAGCTAAGTAAACGAGACAAGTAGTTACGACTTCTAGAAACTGAAACTGACTATGGATTAACCTTCGGGGTGCAAATATTTACTATTTACATTTTTACTTGAGCCAGCTAAGTAAACGAGACAAGTAGTTACGACTTCTAGAAACTGAAACTGACTATGGATCAACCTTCGAGGTGCAAATATTTACTATTTACATTTTTACATGAGCCAGCTAAGTAAACGAAACAAGTAGTTACGGCTTCTAGAAACTGAAACTGACTATGGATTAACCTTCGGGGTGCAAATATTTACTATTTACATTTTTACTTGAGCCAGCTAAGTAAACGAGAAAAGTAGTTACGACTTCTAGAAACTGAAACTGACTATGGATCAACCTTCGAGGTGCAAATATTTACTATTTACATTTTTACTTGAGCCACCTAAGTAAACGAGACATGTAGTTACGACTTCTAGAAACTGAAACTGACTGTGGATCAACCTTCGAGGTGCAAATATTTACTATTTACATTTTTACTTGAGCCAGCTAAGTAAACGAGACAAGTAGTTACGACTTCTAGAAACTGAAACTGACTATGGATCAACCTTCGAGGTGCAAATATTTACTATTTATATTTTTACTTGAGCCAGCTAAGTAAACGAGACAAGTAGTTACGACTTCTAGAAACTGAAACTGACAGTGGATCAACCTTCGGGGTGCAAATATTTACTATTTACATTTTTACTTGAGCCAGCTAAGTAAACGAGAAAAGTAGTTACGACTTCTAGAAACTGAAACTGACTATGGATCAACCTTCGAGGTGCAAATATTTACTATTTACATTTTTACTTGAGCCAGCTAAGTAAACGAGACATGTAGTTACGACTTCTAGAAACTGAAACTGACTGTGGATCAACCTTCGAGGTGCAAATATTTACTATTTACATTTTTACATGAGCCAGCTAAGTAAACGAGACAAGTAGTTACGACTTCTAGAAACTGAAACTGACTATGGATTAACCTTCGGGGTGCAAATATTTACTATTTACATTTTTACTTGAGCCAGCCAAGTAAACGAGACAAGTAGTTACGACTTCTAGAAACTGAAACTGACTATGGATTAACCTTCGGGGTGCAAATATTTACTATTTACAATTTTACTTGAGCCAGCTAAGTAAACGAGAAAAGTAGTTACGACTTCTAGAAACTGAAACTGACTATGGATCAACCTTCGAGGTGCAAATATTTACTATTTATATTTTTACTTGAGCCAGCTAAGTAAACGAGAAAAGTAGTTACGACTTCTAGAAACTGAAACTGACTATGGATCAACCTTCGAGGTGCAAATATTTACTATTTATATTTTTACTTGAGCCAGCTAAGTAAACGAGACAAGTAGTTACGACTTCTAGAAACTGAAACTGACTATGGATCAACCTTCGAGGTGCAAATATTTACTATTTACATTTTTACTTGAGCCAGCTAAGTAAACGAGACAAGTAGTTACGACTTCTAGAAACTGAAACTGACTATGGATCAACCTTCGAGGTGCAAATATTTACTATTTATATTTTTACTTGAGCCAGCTAAGTAAACGAGACAAGTAGTTACGACTTCTAGAAACTGAAACTGACTATGGATTAACCTTCGGGGTGCAAATATTTACTATTTACATTTTTACTTGAGCCAGCTAAGTAAACGAGACACGTAGTTACGACTTCTAGAAACTGAAACTGACTATGGATTAACCTTCGGGGTGCAAATATTTACTATTTACATTTTTACTTGAGCCAGCTAAGTAAACGAGACAAGTAGTTACGACTTCTAGAACTGAAACTAACTATGGATTAACCTTCGGGGTGCAAATATTTACTATTTACATTTTTACTTGAGCCAGCTAAGTAAACGAAACAAGTAGTTACGACTTTTAGAAACTGAAACTCACTATGGATCAACCTTCGGGGTGCAAATATTTGCTATTTACATTTTTTTAAATTGTACGCCGTATTACCGACGAAAGCAAGGAATCACGACTTATCGCAGCTTGTAAACAGATCTCTAAGTGTATGACGTGTCTTTCCAACTCTTGAAAGCTTATCACAACTGGAGCCTAACAGAATAACGTTTTACAAGTAGCAGAGGCGCCTTAGGGAAATACAAATTTCGGGGTTTGCTCTACTCAGGTGGAAGATTAGATAGGCCCAGCGTGCGTTATCTCGAGTACTGAATGTAGCCAATGCGGAACCAGAATCTCTTCACCAGATAACGCTTAATCCGAATTGATTGATTTGTAATAAGCATAGTTATTTATGGAGTGTTACAACCAAGAGATGTCGCACTACATACTTGACCGCCAGCAATACATATTTCTTTACATATATAATATATAAAATATACGTATTCATTTATTTATTGCTTCTTCATCTACTGACAAAAAATACTAAAACTTTTAACAGTAACTTCCTTGCAGGATAAGTTTGTTGTTTATTGTAGTTTTGAAAACAGCTTTTAATGAAAAAGACTTTTTACAAAACCTCTATCTTAGACCAGAAGTGAGGAAGCAAAATTCAGTCTAAAGTTAGATTAAATACATCACTGTTAGCAGCGACATTACCTGGCAGCAACGGACTCACTGCAATCCGCCAAAAACGGAAACACTCGCTGTGCACCCAGCAACAGCGGCATCAATCGCTGCACACTCGGCAGCAAAGACATTAACTAGTAGCAACGGTGGTGACAACAATGGGATCACTCGTTGCGCACACAGCAGCAACTAAATCACTGGTGCGAACTCGGAAGCAACGATGACACTCGCAGCAAGAACATTACTCACTGCACATCCGGCAGCAACTTGGCAGCGATGACATTGCTGGTGCGTACTCGGCTACGAACTCAACAGCAATAACATTACTTGCTGCGCTCCCGGCAGCGACATCACTAGTTTGAACTAAACAGCAACGGCATTAATATTGCGCACTCTGCAACGACGACATTACTGGTGCGAGCTCGGTAGTGATGACATCACTACTGCACACACGGGAGCAACATCACTAACGCACACTCTGCAGCAACGGCATCAATAGACCGTACTCGGCAGTAATCATATCGGTAGTGAGAATTCAACACCAACGACATCACTAATGAGAACTCAACAGCAACGACATCACCTCGTTGTGCACTCAACAGCGACATCAACAGTGCGCATCTGGCATCAACGGCACCACTCCTCAAAAAGCATATTGGAGTACAGTACGTAGACTCTACTGGACTGTGTAGTCTAACAAGAGAGTTCTTTTCGATTTTGCATTATTGTTTCTGCTGGTGACTAGTAATTTTGACCATTTTGCTTATGAAGAAAACTGAGGACTCTAAATAATAGACTCTTGGGCTGGAATATCAGGAAAGATAGTGGTATAACGTGTCCACTGTCGCATTCCAGACCCACTCTGTATCGGATTAATGTGAAAAAAGGGGCTAGAATAGAATAGAGGAAATAAAGATAGTGCGATTTAAAGATAGGGCGTTTCCTGGATCTGAAAAATGTCAATACTTTTTAGTGAAAATAGTCAATGAGAAAGATGACGATGCTGACCTATTTTTTAAAACTATAGCAGCTAGATTAAAAATTTCGACGGCACTGAAAACCGATTAAAAATTTGCCTTCAGTATTGTAAAAGAATCGAAAAAAGAACTATAAAACATTGTCTGCGTTCAACAACGCAAGTCCTACTGCAGACCTGTAGGACAGATCTACACGTCTGCTTCTAATTACCCCCGACGACGCCTCACTTCATTTGGCAATTAACACCAATACGAATCCATTGATAATAGTTGCTTTCTGAATGGCAATATTCTGTCGTGTAATATTTGCTTGGTGGGTTGCCACAGACGTTGAATTGAACTTATCAACATAATGAAATCCATTCTGTTCTCTTCATTTTAAAACCAACTCAGTACCACTGTGGTGGCTCTTTAAACAATTCATTGCCAGAACGTGTTCCTTCTGACCACAGAGGATAGAAATATATCAAGAATGTGATAGAAATATGAAAAAAACAATAATTTGATGCTATTTCAATCACTTGTTCATAGGGTCGCTACTGTCGAACCATCATCAAAGTCTGTAAACTTTTCCAAATAGAACTGCTTCTTTCTCTAGTTTGACGTTCAGAGGTTGAATTTAATATCATTTACTGATTTGGGTTGTGTCTGGAAAGTAACATACTAAAACCTAGTGTGCTGATACTTTGTGTTATGTTTCTATTCTCTATATTCTGATACATCAAGGTTCGCTGTCAGTTCTATAAATATTTCAGAGCAAGGAAATTCCAGCTATACAAGTAGGTAGAAGGCATAATCGAATTAAGAAACATGACACAGATAAATTATTGGTCTTTATATGTCACATCATGACTTTGCAATATATTAAAATTACGTTATAAGAAGTGATTACAAATGGCTATAGGCTACTCTATAGAACTTTAAAAAACTAATAATTTATCTATGTTATTATTAAGGTTATACAAAAGGTACTCTTGTAGCTTGTTCATTCTACAACCAATTAGAAATTTTATAAATGATTTATCAATTCCTTTCCGTATGTATTTAGCAAGAAAGTATACATACAATTTCACTGGAAACATACAATTTCACTAAATCAAACAGTAAGTAGCCTAAACCAATCCTCTAAATAGGTTACACAAAATTACAGATACATACCCCGGATATAATGGAAGTGAGACACACCTGATGACCTTGTAAAGCATTACAAAATCATACATTTTGGCAACCATATCAGAGAATAAATTTAGCAAGCACCAGCTCGTCTCAAGGTTGTGTTATCTTACACGGCAGATTAGTTTTTTTCCTTATCGCCGCCCTATGCCCTGACAGAGGCAATGCATATGGGTTGCCAGTAAATGTAAAAAAATGCATGCAGCTGGGATATGTTACGGTGCATGATATTGGGGAAAAACAGAAGATAAAAAATCCCTTAGGTGTTTATAGATTCGTAATTAAATAAGAAAATATTAATCTCCCAACATTCAGTTGTCAAAGGAATTTATTAACCGGTTTATATCAAATGTTCTACTTATTTTATGTTTTCATTCAAAATATTGTTTTTTAAAAATTAATTTAATGGGATTGGTAGGAGCGCGTAGCCATTTCTCGAATTAAACGTAACTATTTCAACTAAAAATCCCTCTATCTGATGAATATAACTGACTACTGAAATGTTTTGGGCACAATATTTTGTAACATAATTAATTATTTAAATTGTATGTACAATGCAAAACTATTACAATTTATAACACCTTTCATAGACCTGTGGGAGTGACTGTTTACTTTTAGGCTTTTGACAACTCTGTATAACAACTCTAGTTACTTTCCCTTGAACCTAACCGTACTGAGTATTCTTGCAAAGAACCGAAACATTTGAATAAACCACTGAACTGATTCTATTTAACCTGATTGTTCTACAAGAATACAAATACTTTGCTTTTGACAACTCTAGTTACTTTCCCTTGAACCTAACCGTACTGAGTATTCTTCCAAAGAACCGAAACATTTGAATAAACCACTGAACTGATTCTATTTAACCTGATTGTTCTACAAGAATACAAATACTTTGCTTTTGACAACTCTAGTTACTTTCCCTTGAACCTAACCGTACTGAGTATTCTTCCAAAGAACCGAAACATTTGAATAAACCACTGAACTGATTCTATTTAACCTGATTGTTCTACAAGAATACAAATACTTTGCTTTTGACAACTCTAGTTACTTTCCCTTGAACCTAACCGTACTGAGTATTCTTCCAAAGAACCGAAACATTTGAATAAACCACTGAACTGATTCTATTTAACCTGATTGTTCTACAAGAATACAAATACTTTGCTTTTGACAACTCTAGTTACTTTCCCTTGAACCTAACCGTACTGAGTATTCTTCCAAAGAACCGAAACATTTGAATAAACCACTGAACTGATTCTATTTAACCTGATTGTTCTACAAGAATACAAATACTTTGCTTTTGACAACTCTGTGTAACAACTCTAGTTACTTTCCCTTGAACCTAACCGTACTGAGTATTCTTCCAAAGAACCGAAACAATTGAATAAACCACTGAACTGATTCTATTTAACCTGATTGTTCTACAAGAATACAAATACTTTGCTTTTGACAACTCTAGTTACTTTCCCTTGAACCTAACCGTACTGAGTATTCTTCCAAAGAACCGAAACATTTGAATAAACCACTGAACTGATTCTATTTAACCTGATTGTTCTACAAGAATACAAATACTTTGCTTTTGACAACTCTAGTTACTTTCCCTTGAACCTAACGGTACTGAGTATTCTTCCAAAGAACCGAAACATTTGAATAAACCACTGAACTGATTCTATTTAACCTGATTGTTCTACAAGAATACAAATACTTTGCTTTTGACAACTCTAGTTACTTTCCCTTGAACCTAACCGTACTGAGTATTCTTCCAAAGAACCGAAACATTTGAATAAACCACTGAACTGATTCTATTTAACCTGATTGTTCTACAAGAATACAAATACTTTGCTTTTGACAACTCTGTGTAACAACTCTAGTTACTTTCCCTTGAACCTAACCGTACTGAGTATTCTTCCAAAGAACCGAAACAATTGAATAAACCACTGAACTGATTCTATTTAACCTGATTGTTCTACAAGAATACAAATACTTTGCTTTTGACAACTCTGTGTAACAACTCTAGTTACTTTCCCTTGAACCTAACCGTACTGAGTATTCTTCCAAAGAACCGAAACATTTGAATAAACCACTGAACTGATTCTATTTAACCTGATTGTTCTACAAGAATACAAATACTTTGCTTTTGACAACTCTGTGTAACAACTCTAGTTACTTTCCCTTGAACCTAACCGTACCGAGTATTCTTCCAAAGAACCGAAACATTTGAATAAACCACTGAACTGATTCTATTTAACCTGATTGTTCTACAAGAATACAAATACTTTGCTTTTGACAACTCTAGTTACTTTCCCTTGAACCTAACCGTACTGAGTATTCTTCCAAAGAACCGAAACATTTGAATAAACCACTGAACTGATTCTATTTAACCTGATTGTTCTACAAGAATACAAATACTTTGCTTTTGACAACTCTGTGTAACAACTCTAGTTACTTTCCCTTGAACCTAACCGTACTGAGTATTCTTCCAAAGAACCGAAACATTTGAATAAACTACTGAACTGATTGTTCTACAAGAATACAAATACTTTGCTTTTGACAACTCTGTGTAACAACTCTAGTTACTTTCCCTTGAACCTAACCGTACTGAGGTTAAAAAAAGTTTGAGGTATGCCCTATAATTGATCGTTATAAAAGTGATTAAATTATCAACCATATACATCGTGTTTTGTGTGTGTGTGTGTGTGTATGTGTGTATTATAAAATAGTTTAATAATCTTTTCATTAAAAATCACACAAATTTATTTCCATTATATAAAGTTATTAAAAAGCAATGACTTCGTGAGAGATAAAGATTCCCTCAACATGGCCTCTGATGCACTGTATTGCGTATTTAGGCAGACGTACATTCACACGCTGAATGACAGTATTGCGCGCTAGATATACTCTCGACGCGCAATTCGTAAAAGCCGTGTTGCAAAATGTCGTGGATTTTTACCGCTGTTTAATGTTTTAATTTACAACATTTTCGAAGAAACAGGCACTACGGAGTAGCGATTTAAAAAACAAATAATTTACTGAACTGCTCATTCAAACTAACGTTCCGGATATGTAAAATGGACACATATCATAAAAATAACTCAAATAGATATTGTTATGTCTTGCTCTGTGGCAAATTGAGCGTAAGTATGTGTACGTGCCCAAAACACTGTAACATTGAAGAACTCATTCATCATCATCAGAGACGTTCAATTTATGAATTTAAAACTGCACTAAGAAATTATCATTTACGTTTTTTAATTTCTCTCACTAAAATTTGAATACAAGTGTTATTTATATTAAACGACTAGTTCGTAAATTATCCGCGTTCCCTTTTAATTTTTGAAGGTAATATTTGTAACCTCTTATCATGCAGAAAAATAATTCCTGTAAAGAACATATCTTACTGTATGTTCAAAGAGGGGTGCATGTAAACTTAAAACAATAAACAAATTTGATAAACTATGGTTAACTTTATCAACTCAAAAAATAATATAATCCAAAAGCAACAATGATATTCAGATAAAATATTTATAGAAGACAATATTAGGAATATCATTGTAGGTTTGGGTTTTATCACAGCCTTATAGGTATGGAACGGTATTACCCTAATTATATATCCATATCTAGCACACCCAAAGGGAAAACATATTTTAAACTACAACGGGACCAGAATACTATATCTGTTTCTGTTATAATATCTTTCTGTTTTATTTTCCCGTTTATAATACGTAACAGAAAATATAAGCCCCTTAAACAGAAAATATATTTCACCGTTAAAAACTGTTTCATTGATTGTTTTTTACGTAACTACGGAAGTTTGAGAAAACAAACGAAATATGCACGCATACAAGCACGAACACAGAGAAAGAGAAAGAAAGAGAGAGAGAGATTCATCAAGCCGCTAATGAGTTCGATATTTGCAGTAATAAATTACATTACAAAGCGATATCAACGGAGTATGGAAAAAAATTTGTTCAGAAATAGAAGGTCGACGATAGTTAGGTCAGCCATTCAATGAAGGTGGAATTTCTATTCTAATCATTATCTAGGAAATTATATTGTCGATGTACCTCTCTTTTAATCAAATTGTTTATCATATGAAAACGAGATACACTGAAGAGGGAAATATTGACGCTTTAGTGGCGAAGACGGAGATGTTATTGTGACACTACAAACTTGTAACCTAATAATTTATTAAGCATTATTTCCTATTTAAAAATTTATAAAAGTCGTGAAATGATTGTGATTAAATAAATAGTAATCACGAATGATTTTTTATAAGTGAATACCTTATATATGTTAATGTACCCACACGCACGCAGACACACACACACACACACACGCCCGCTCGCAGGATCAAATGCGCACTTTTTTGTCAATTGATGTCTCAAGACTCAATACCAAATCCATAAAAGACCGGAAACGTGCAATAAATAAGAACTAAACAAATATTTTACATAAAAAAGGCTGGCATTATTCAGTTTGCATTGTACATTATAAAAATGAATAAGGAACACAGTGTTAAAGTTCAGCAAGACACAGGAAGATAGTAGGTCGAGGAGCAGATGTACTTCTGTAAAATGACTTCTGCAAGTCAGTCACGTAGCTCTTCCGTACCAGGGGAGGCTTAAAAATCTAAATAAAAGAGCAAAATTACTGGCAAATGAAACAACGTTAGTTCTTTAACGTTCAACCGCAGCATAGAGAAAATTTTATAATGAAAGCCATACTAGTAATTATAAATACAATATATAATGAATAATAATAAAATAATACCTCGCTAAACGTGACAAATCTGTAACGCCATTAAGCTTGACAAATCTGGCATCGTCAGAGAGCTAACGCCATTAATCGTGATAAATGTTATTTTGTCAGAGTGCTACTGCTATTAGAGACAAAGCTGACTTTGCCAGAGAGCTAACGCCATTAAACGTTACAAATCTGACGTTGCCAGGGAGCTAACGCCATTAAACGTGTCAAATCTGACTTTTTCAGAGAGCTAGCGCCATTAAACTTGACACATCTGACTATGAAAGAGAGCTAACGCCATTAAAAGTAACAAATATGACTTTTGTCAGAAAGCCAATGTCATTTAACGTGACAAATCTGACTTTGTCAGAGATCTAACGCCATTAAACGAACAAATCTGAATTTTCAGAGAGCTAACGCAATTAAACTTGAAAAATCTGTCTGTCAGCTAACGCCATTAAACGTGACGTATCTGACTTTTGTCAGAGAGCTAACCCCATTAAACGTGATAAATCTCACACAAAAATTTCCAAAAGTAAAAACTATTCTAACATTACATAAAAATAATATCTTATCTCCCTTAGATAAAAACAAACCATCTTAATTAGAAACATCTACCAAATGAATTTTTCCATATTATTCCGAAAAGAAGGATATGTTAAACAGTTGTGAAATATATGCCATCAAATATATGCCGTGGCGTTACCAATATAGTCTATTTGTCTAGTATTTAAAGCATTTGTTATGGCGTTACCAATATAGCCTATTTGTCGAGTGTTTAAAGCATTGTTATTGCGTTACCAATATAGCCTATTTGTCTAGTATTTAAAGCATATGCGATGGTGTTACCAATATAGCCTATTTGTCGAGTTTTAAAGCATTTGTTATGGCGTTACCAATATAGAATATTTGTCGAGTGTTTGGGGAACACATGTAGAACAATACGCAGTATATAAAATTAGATTATCACGTGTACATACCTTTTCCCATATGTAATATTATACTTCATTCCAATATATATTAAACATGGAATAAAAAATATGGAAACAATAAGGACCATATGATCAAATAAATTATTTATCGTAAAGAATGGAAAACGGGAAGTTTTAATAAAACCTTAAATATTAGTAGTTTCATAGTCTACATCAACCAAATTAGTTTTAGTGACTCACATTTGTAAAGTATCACTACGACTTTTTCAACTAGCCCAGTAAATCCGTTGACATTTACACAGGTAAACCAAGGAATACTTCAGCTTACATAAACCATTATCTACGAAATTAACTTATCAAATTGCTCGTAATATCCTTAATTGGCAATATGCAGATAAAATGTTTCTTTGCTCACATTGCGCAAAAAAAAATTCTTTTTTAAAAACAAACAATACCTATTACAATAATTCACTTTTGAGCTACGCTTATGAGAATAATGTTACATTCTAAACGTGTTTCAATAAATTGTAAGAAAATTTTAAACTAACTACTTAATAATTTACATATTTTAATGGTTACTATTATTTGCATATGCAATTTAATTAGTTTACTTATAACTACTAGTTCACAATATAAGTTGCTAAATTTACAGTTAAAATGCCCTGTTATTTTTCTCGCTAAATGTTTTATTCCCTTCACTACATTTCAAAAACCCATGTCCATTCACGCATAACAAAACACTTAAATTTCGACTTGCCGCTTCTAGTAATTTCTATTTGCTTCATTTCTTGAAGTTTCCACCAGGCTTTAGGAGATGGTGTGCTGTATCCGCTCAAGAGTGACAGGACTTTTCAAGCCGTATGACATACATTACGGGCAGGACCTTGCCAGTGACAATAACGTAAGCAGCAAGCATTCGAAATAATTCAAATTTAATAAATACATTTTAAAAAATTGCTTTTAATGGTATACATGTTTCGACAGCCAACCTGTTACCACTGATGCGGGAACGGGCTTCAATGATCACCCGCGCTGTTGATGACAGCATCAAGTTTTTGAGGCTGTCAAAACAGGCAGGCCTATGAAATTAGAGACATTTAAAAAAATATATATTTGTGGGATGTTTGATGCTGATATTAAAAGAATATTTTTGTTAATAATAAACAGATTAGTCTATCTTTTATGCCTTTTCCCCAATTAACTTATCCTTTACCGTAGTTTAGAATTTATTTACTATAAAGTAATACAAATACTGTATTTCAAATAAATTTATTATTAAACTTTACAGTAAAGTTAATACATTAATTAATGAAGTATTTGCAATAAACTTGACAGCAATGATTCAGCAACTATATAAGCTATTTGTCAACCATAAAAATAATTTATTTACAAAATTATGTCGAACACTAAAATGGAAATACAGACAAAGCATTCGATCAAGACATTGTATTTAAAACGTATTTAAAATAGGTTTGAGGTTTTTTAAAAATTAATTCAAATTTTTAACAACAGGTTCTGCATTTATTTATTATGGCTGTCATTTTGAAGGGTTAATTAATCGTTTAAGTTATAGTCTTTCTATAATACCGACAGACTCCGAGGTTTACCTCAGGTATACGACCCACTTTACGCTAACAATACATTCATTCTACAAATCCCCCCTCAAAAATAACATGTCAATACTCAATAACAGCTTTAGAATTCAGATAAAAAAGATTCTTGGTTACAGATTTGTATTTTGTCAAGACCTATAAACTTTATTGCCAAGAAAAGACCCCTAAAACAACCTGTGTAACTCTAAAACCAACATTTCAGAAAAAGATATTTACTTATAAAAAATTATAAACACACAAAAATTTTTCATTTATTAACGTGAATGATTTAAACTTAAAATCAAAATATGATAATTGTTTCTGCTTGTAAAGATATAAGGAGCAAATTCCATAAAATGTTTAGCAAATTATTGTGTTTCAAATGTTTTGGAAGCGTGATTCGATTAAACGTGCACAGCTTTTACAAGAATTCCGTACAATAACAATTGCCCCCGCACTAACTGTCATGGTCTGTCGTACACTCATGAATAAAATCGTCATATGAATTAACGGTTCGCAAACAACACACATATAATGATAACAAAAAAAGCAAACGATGGAATGAAGGACTTAGAGTACTTAACTAACGGTATATGCCATTTCTCAAGGAAGTCTGCAAAAAGCGACACACAAGAGTATGATTAAGAAACAAGAATTATACTCATATGGTTTTTTATGTCTTCATTAGCCTACTCACATCCTTTCTAACCCCTTCCCCATCTCCATCTGCGAGTTAAATACAGCATTTACTATTCAACATTTATACGTACACATTTATACGCTTGTTGTTTGCGAACACTAGCTTCCTTCTTTTTACATTCCTTCTATTAGCTTTTATCGACCTATATCTTTTACAAATTTTCGATCGTTAATAAAATACTTTTTTATTGATCCAATCAAGTTCAAATACATTTATTTAAACCTGTAGTGGATGACAATTGATGTTAATAAAGTTTTATCAAATAATTATTCAATAAAGAAATTATAAAAATTTGGGGGTCAATCCGGATTCGAACGATCTTTATGTTCAAAGTCTAGCGCGCTTTGGCACTGCGCCAACATCCCAATGCCAAAAAATAAATTTCTCAAAGACGTATTTTTTCTCCCATCTAGTTGTCGTCGGAGGCTCCATTGTACAACCTTAAACTGTTGCCATGGTTACCATAAAATATCAAATAGTGCTGTAAAGTAAAAAATGAATGAAACGAATAAAATAAACAAAGTAGGAATAAGCAAACAATGATAAAAAAAATTTGTCTTGACCTCAGTAGGAATTTACTTATAAAAAAAATGTGTAAATTACTTGTTTTGAAGAAAGTACATTTAGCTCAATGTGCTTTTTTCTTATTACAAATTTCAGTATTTTCATATTATTTCTAGTGATTTTGGAAATTAATTTCAGTTACCAATTTCATACAACAAACTATAAAATTATTATTTCCCCATTCCGTTTGTGAATGTAAACTTATTTAACAGGAACTTCTATGAGGTTTATTTTAATTTTAAGTCTACAAGTTTGGTCATATTATTAATTTAGTACATTTTTTTGGGGTATTTACTCTACTTCTCTAGCTCCAACCATTCAAAACCGTAGAAAACTTTTCTATTGAAATAAGTATTATCAAGGCCAAGCCCGAAGTAACCCTTACACTTTTAAACTTTACTTAGGCCTTTCTAACAATGTCATTGACTTTCCTATCTCGTAAGCTGCTATCGTTCAACGTAAATTCTATATACTTTCCAAAGCTACATTCACCGCTTTAGTAAGTACAGTATATAAAATTGCAGCAGCAACAGTCTTTATGCAATCACTTTATCACTACTATCGAAGAAAAAACTACTTTGAGTCATGTTTAGAGTTAAACCTCTAATTTCAAACCCTTATAAAAACGTTCCTATATAAGGTGGTGTAAGATTTGGGTTTTTAAAATATAAGGGTCTGGAAGAGGTAATTTTATATCCGCGGTGGAGAGCAGAACCGGTCTACATTGGCTTCAAGTTAAGCAGCCTTGCTCCCACTTCCGACACCAAAGTAGCATGTTAATTTCATAAGATTTGTAAACCCTTCTATTGTTCGTTGTTTGAAACTTCCTAAACTCTTTTGATGAGGGTATTCGACTCTGACTATGCGAACAAAGATGTTACCCTATGGCTCCGCTTTTTTCGATTGGAGGCTTATATCTCTAAACCTATTAAACACAGACCTATCCATATTTAACATATGCGATAGTAAAGAACGTGACAAATCTCTTTAAAAACAAATTATTCTAACGTAAAAAGTTTTGGTTTTGTTCCATAATTTGAAATACCTACAAACTCAATTTAGCTGTTGAAGTGACGAAATAGAGAAGACAAACTGTAAAAAAGACTATTTTACTTTCTTGTAACCTTTGAAACTGTTAGGGAGTTTAGCCTTTAAAGGAAGAACATACAGGTACCTGTGTCTTCATCTTTATATAATGTCCGTTAGAATTAATGCGTAACTCTTCTCCCTTTGTAAACATGCGTAGGGAGTTTAGCCTTTAAAGGAAGAACATACCGGTACCTGTGTCTTCATCTTTATATAATGTCCGTTAGAATTAATGTGTAACTCTTCTCCCTTTTTAACATGCGTAGGGAGTTTAGCCTTTAAAGGAAGAACATACAGGTACCTGTGTCTTCATCTTTATATAACGTCCGTTAGAATTAATGCGTAACTCTTCTCCCTTTGTAAACATGCGTAGGGAGTTTAGCCTTTAAAGGAAGAACATACCGGTACCTGTGTCTTCATCTTTATATAATGTCCGTTAGAATTAATGCGTAACTCTTCTCCCTTTGTAAACATGCGTAGGGAGTTTAGCCTTTAAAGGAAGAACATACCGGTACCTGTGTCTTCATCTTTATATAACGTCCGTTAGAATTAATGCGTAACTCTTCTCCCTTTGTAAACATGCGTAGGGAGTTTAGCCTTTAAAGGAAGAACATACCGGTACCTGTGTCTTCATCTTTATATAATGTCCGTTAGAATTAATGTGTAACTCTTCTCCCTTTTTAACATGCGTAGGGAGTTTAGCCTTTAAAGGAAGAACATACAGGTACCTGTGTTTTCATCTTTATATAATGTCCGTTAGAATTAATGCGTAACTCTTCTCCCTTTGTAAACATGCGTAGGGAGTTTAGCCTTTAAAGGAAGAACATACAGGTACCTGTGTCTTCATCTTTATATAATGTCCGTTAGAATTAATGCGTAACTCTTCTCCCTTTGTAAACATGCGTAGGGAGTTAAGCCTTTAAAGGAAGAACATGCAGGTACCTGTGTCTTCATCTTTATATAATGTCCGTTAGAATTAATGCGTAACTCTTCTCCCTTTGTAAACATGCGTAGGGAGTTTAGCCTTTAAAGGAAGAACATACAGGTACCTGTGTCTTCATCTTTATATAATGTCCGTTAGAATTAATGCGTAACTCTTCTCCCTTTGTAAACATGCGTAGGGAGTTTAGCCTTTAAAGGAAGAACATACAGATACCTGTGTCTTCATCTTTATATAATGTCCGTTAGAATTAATGCGCAAATCTTCTCCCTTTGTAAACATGCGTAGGGCGTTTAGCCTTTAAAGGAAGAACATACCGGTACCTGTGTCTTCATCTTAAAACAGGCGTAGGGAGTTTAGCCTTTAAAGGAAGAACATACCGGTACCTGTGTCTTCATCTTTATATAATGTCCGTTAGAATTAATGTGTAACTCTTCTCCCTTTTTAACATGCGTAGGGAGTTTAGCCTTTAAAGGAAGAACATACCGGTACCTGTGTCTTCATATTTATATAACGTCCGTTAGAATTAATGTGTAACTCTTCTCCCTTTGTAAACATGCGTAGGGAGTTTAGCCATTAAAGGAAGAACATACCGGTACCTGTGTCTTCATCTTTATATAATGTCCGTTAGAATTAATGCTTAACTCTTCTCCCTTTGTAAACATGCGTAGGGAGTTTAGCCTTTAAAGGAAGAACATACAGGTACCTGTGTCTTCATCTTTATATAATGTCCGTTAGAATTAATACGTAACTCTTCTCCCTTTTTAACATGCGTAGGGAGTTTAGCCTTTAAAGGAAGAACATACCGGTACCTGTGTCTTCATATTTATATAACGTCCGTTAGAATTAATGCGTAACTCTTCTCCCTTTGTAAACATGCGTAGGGAGTTTAGCCTTTAAAGGAAGAACATACAGGTACCTGTGTTTTCATCTTTATATAATGTCCGTTAGAATTAATGCGTAACTCTTCTCCCTTTGTAAACATGCGTAGGGAGTTTAGCCTTTAAAGGAAGAACATACAGGTACCTGTGTCTTCATCTTTATATAATGTCCGTTAGAATTAATGCGTAACTCTTCTCCCTTTGTAAACATGCGTAGGGAGTTAAGCCTTTAAAGGAAGAACATGCAGGTACCTGTGTCTTCATCTTTATATAATGTCCGTTAGAATTAATGCGTAACTCTTCTCCCTTTGTAAACATGCGTAGGGAGTTTAGCCTTTAAAGGAAGAACATACAGGTACCTGTGTCTTCATCTTTATATAATGTCCGTTAGAATTAATGCGTAACTCTTCTCCCTTTGTAAACATGCGTAGGGAGTTTAGCCTTTAAAGGAAGAACATACAGATACCTGTGTCTTCATCTTTATATAATGTCCGTTAGAATTAATGCGCAAATCTTCTCCCTTTGTAAACATGCGTAGGGCGTTTAGCCTTTAAAGGAAGAACATACCGGTACCTGTGTCTTCATCTTAAAACAGGCGTAGGGAGTTTAGCCTTTAAAGGAAGAACATACCGGTACCTGTGTCTTCATCTTTATATAATGTCCGTTAGAATTAATGTGTAACTCTTCTCCCTTTTTAACATGCGTAGGGAGTTTAGCCTTTAAAGGAAGAACATACCGGTACCTGTGTCTTCATATTTATATAACGTCCGTTAGAATTAATGTGTAACTCTTCTCCCTTTGTAAACATGCGTAGGGAGTTTAGCCATTAAAGGAAGAACATACCGGTACCTGTGTCTTCATCTTTATATAATGTCCGTTAGAATTAATGCTTAACTCTTCTCCCTTTGTAAACATGCGTAGGGAGTTTAGCCTTTAAAGGAAGAACATACAGGTACCTGTGTCTTCATCTTTATATAATGTCCGTTATAATTAATACGTAACTCTTCTCCCTTTGTAAACATGCGTAGGGAGTTTAGCCTTTAAAGGAAGAACATACAGGTACCTGTGTCTTCATCTTTATATAATGTCCGTTAGAATTAATGCGTAACTCTTCTCCCTTTGTAAACATGCGTAGGGAGTTTAGCCTTTAAAGGAAGAACACACAGGTACCTGTGTCTTCATCTTTATATAATGTCCGTTAGAATTAATGCGTAACTCTTCTCCCTTTGTAAACATGCGTAGGGAGTTTAGCCTTTAAAGAAAGAAAATACAGGTACCTGTGTCTTCATCTTTATATAATGTCCGTTAGAATTAATGCGTAACTCTTCTCCCTTTTTGAACATGCGTAGGGAGTTTAGCCTTTAAAGAAAGAACATACCGGTACCTGTGTCTTCATCTTTATATAATGTCCGTTAGAATTAATGCGTAACTCTTCTCCCTTTGTAAACATGCGTAGGGAGTTTAGCCTTTAAAGGAAGAACATACCGGTACCTGTGTCTTCATCTTTATATAACGTCCGTTAGAATTAATGCGTAACTCTTCTCCCTTTGTAAACATGCGTAGGAAGTTTAGCCTTTAAAGGAAGAACATACCGGTACCTGTGTCTTCATCTTTATATAATGTCCGTTAGAATTAATGTGTAACTCTTCTCCCTTTTTAACATGCGTAGGGAGTTAGCCTTACGGCCTGTCTACAATATAATTGCAGTATTTCATAGTAAACGATACTAATACTAAACTCATTGTTATTTTACTGGACTTTAATTTATTATTATTAAAACAAACATTCCTGCAAGTATTTCTCTTTAAATCGAAATAATTCGATTTAATGATATTATGTTACGAGAAATAATTTATAGAATTAGAACAAAAACAATAAAAGTCTCTTACATAGTTTTAAATAAAATAAACTAATATTTTTTTGAGTACGAAGGATTTATGTCAAATTACCGCAGCTACGCTCTACTAAATACTAGATCCAGTAAATATTGGGCGCAGAAAATTGTCAAGTACTCCCACTGTGCTCCTAATATTACCCTCTTCGGCCGCGATGTTCACTCGGTCGGATAGTATATAACATCTAAGCAAACAACTACGGATTTTGGAAATAAAACATGAAAATTCTCCACAAAACAGGTAGAAAAACGACAAATAGTTTATACAAATGCTTTCGGAGATTACAAAAACATTAGGGGCCTACTCTTTTTAATTTAAATAAATGAAACCTCTATACCACACATGACTTTTTCTTTTATTTAAAACCTTATGTACATTTCAATTGCATAGCAATCATCCTTAAAGGTAATTTACAATGAATAAATTATTACATAAATAAATTAATATATATTTTTTTTATTCACAATTATTTTTGAGGATGATTGCTATGCAATTGAAGCGTACATAAGGTTTTAAATAAAGGATAAAATTGTTTGCGGTATAGAGGTTTCATTTATTTAAATTAAACATTACACCACAGTTGTTTTATACAGTTATTACTTTTTTTAGTAAGAAGGTCTTTCGTTCGTGTTACACAAATTAAATAACATCTGATCATACAACTACAAACTACAAAATAACCATAAATATAAACAACTATAAACAATTTGTTCACGCATAACTAAAACAAATCGACCTTGGAGCAGAAGCATAGGGAAATGCTATTAATCCTATTCATTATATAATTATATTTCACAGATTACATTGTAAAATCGTTAATACGGACTGACGTGTCTTCCAAATAGCGACGCTTTCTTTAATTCATTCATAAGTCGACATCTGACCCAGCAATGGTTCATGACGTCATCGGGTCAAGGAGGTGCAATCAGCTGATTTTTGTTATCATCTCAAAGTATTAATTGCTCCAAAAATGTCGGACGACATTGCTATGAAAAAATGGCAATAAGTGATTATTTTGTAAAAATACTCTTATAATGAGAAATAAATTAAATGATGTAAATCAAATTGGCTTAAACATTTCATAGCTACATTACAGGCTGCCTCCGTCTCGTATGCGGTTAGTATCCCTATCACCCTTGGAGGAATCCAAATGACACTCATGTACCAAGTTAATAGATAAACTCTACCCATGATAAAACAGAAGATAGTAAAATGAAACAGAACGATGTATGTAGCGATATTATTTTGGGGACTACCAAACTCGCAGTTTTTTGTTACCGTTGCATTTTGGAAGACCTCTCTCCTAGTAGTTAGGACCTTCCCTAAGAAAGGAACACTCAGACTGATGCCTTGGATTTATACAGTTATAGTCGCAGTCTAACTTGCCCCTTTAACCCTTGAGAACGTTTCTCCCTAACCTTCGCCTTCTTTAGACTCTTGCGAAGATCTAAGCTTAAAAATTGTTGGGATCTTCTGTAATCATTCGCACGATAGGCACAATAACAATGCGATGTTATGGAGGATATTACTAAAATTCATTTAGAATGGAAGGTTTTATTTTACTTCCTGCTTGCGCAGTTACTCTAATAAAGTCCATGCAATCCTTATTGCCCATTTTCTATCTCATATCGTGTTTGAAATAAACATTTAGGAACACAGTAAGATTTTTCATTTTGTGCGATTACTATGGTGTTCACTTTATATTAACCATTTGTTAGTATTTCTGTTTCAGTAAAATTCATGAATTTTATAAGTCACGAGATAAAGCAAGAGACTTGGTCAACCGATGTTAGACACGGCCTAATAGAGTGGTCTACGATGACTCAGCGCTTATCGAATCTCGTTGCTAAAAGCATCGCTCCGCTACAACTACTGTACAAAGAGGGGTAGGCAGCTGCCTGAACCTCCATTAGTCAGCGAACTCCCCTCTTGTGCATAAAGTCTTTTGATATATCTTGTAAGTTATACTTCACTTTCTATATTTACTTTTTGGTTTAAAGAATACGTAGCTTATAGCCTCCTGACATTAATTATATCATCAACAAAATGAACGATTAAAGATTGGCTTCGACTATTTTATAATCCCAACCCTAGTTCATTATAACATTCTTCAAATTATTGTTGAATAGCAAAAAGAATCCCTTGTTTCAGCTCTTTTCTAAACCCAATACTGTCTACAATGTTACTGTTGATTTTATTCTGATGAAACATTTTCTTATAATTGCATAAGAACTAGTTTATAAAACTACTGTATTAGGCCTACGCTTTATTAGATGATAAATCCGAATTCTCTTTGCTTCCTTGTCAAAATAAGCATTTTTTTCTTATGTTAATTTGTTCATTATGCTAGAGAGAATTCTATTATTTACTTTAGAACAGGAAAAATCCTACTATTTTATTGCAACAATGGACTCACATACTCATAGAGACTATTAGAATATCTATAATAGTAATAATGATTGGCATTTTGCCAAATTTACATAGATTGAGCTAATATTAAACTATTAACGTTCTTCAACAGTTTTTTTTTTATTTTACACTTCAAAAACCAATAAATAATTCAACCACAATCTTTCATATTTACGTATTCTAGTTTCTTGGGCTAGGTGGTAAAATACATTTTTGAGTTTTTTTTAAAGTTTACTGTTTTAGTGTTTATTTTGCATTATTTATCTATAGTAAATTTGAATAATATGCTATTGTAGTTTTTTTTGGTATGATAAAGTAACTTGTAGTAGGCATTCTTCCTATTTTTCAAACAGTGGCGGCTGGTGCCTAAAACCTATGGGGTTGCAGATCGTAAAGTGTTAGATTTTTTTAAGGCATTGAATAGTAATCATAAAAACTTAAGGCTGTTATAGGGGAAATAGTTAGATACTGCTTAATAATGTGTGATTTATTCTATTGAAGGAAATATTTATTGGCATTTTTTATTTTACTTTTGTTTATAAGTAAAAGATGAAGGTTTTACCTAAGACACCGAGTTTCTAGTCATGGGTTTATTTATTAACAAAACAATGTAATACATTCTTTCTTAACTGTTAATGTCAACAAACTCGGAGCGGAGCGGAAATGCTTCTCTTCGGACAGAACCGATCATACCCGAACACCTCCGAGGTGGTAGGCCGTTTGCAACCTAATGGAACCTTACGGCGCTGCCTGACTGTTTTAGTCTGTCTGAACTTTTCAATGCTTTTTCTCCATTAGGCGTGACGTCACTGGGTGTTGCAGGTGTCCCTCCAACCAGGCCGAACGAAACTGTCTCCGACTGAGCGAAAGGTCACTGTGGTTCCGAGGTTTTTATTATTATTTGTAAAGATGGATCAGGTTATATGATGAATAATCGCTCGTAAAAATATACATAATTCTTACATAATAAATAAATTTATAATTTTTTCGCTACTGAACTCTAGTTTGGGGGTTGCACAATCGTACAAGCTGCCCACGAACCGTCACTGATTTCCAATCACCTAACGATTTTTTGTATTGACATCAATACACATACAAAACCCATCCTGGTGCTCGGTATTTTGTTTAGTAACAAACAAGTTCTAGCAAACAAGTATTCTCTGCAAACATATGCTCTTCTCGAATGGTATTTTCTAACTTAAAACATATTTTCTTTTCCTTTTAATTTCAACCGAAAGTTTTATTCGGAGGTAACTTTAAAAGTAGACATGTAAAATCAGATGTGTAACGATGACACTTGATTGCTAACATCAATATAACAAAACTTATTTATATACTTTTCCAAAACTTCAATATGTACAATACCGTACCCACTTATGCATTACACTTAGGTATAAACTAAAGTACACCAATTTAGATATAAAGAAGCAATTTTTATCACATCATAAAGTCAATTACACTCATTTTAAATTTTAGTCTGCAATTATTTAGTAGAAACAAGTAACCATTTAAAAAAACGTGGTTACTCTTAGTTTAAATTTTACTGTGTATTACTTTAGTAGAAACAATTAACCATTTAAAAAAACGTGGTTACTCTTAGTTTAAATTTTACTGTGTATTACTTTAGTAGAAACAATTAACCATTTAAAAAAACGTGGTTACTCTTAGTTGAAATTTTACTGTGTATTACTTTAGTAGAAACAAGTAACCATTTAAAAAAACGTGGTTACTCTTAGTTTAAATTTTACTGTGTATTACTTTAGTAGAAACAATTACCCATTTAAAAAAACCTGGTTACTCTTAGTTGAAATTTTACTGTGTATTACTTTAGTAGAAACAAGTAACCATTTAAAAAAACGTGGTTACTCTTAGTTGAAATTTTACTGTGTATTACTTTAGTAGAAACAAGTAACCATTTAAAAAAACGTGGTTACTCTTAGTTGAAATTTTACTGTGTATTACTTTAGTAGAAACAAGTAACCATTTAAAAAAACGTGGTTACTCTTAGTTGAAATTTTACTGTGTATTACTTTAGTAGAAACAATTACCCATTTAAAAAAACCTGGTTACTCTTAGTTGAAATTTTACTGTGTATTACTTTAGTAGAAACAAGTAACCATTTAAAAAAACGTGGTTACTCTTAGTTGAAATTTTACTGTGTATTACTTTAGTAGAAACAAGTAACCATTTAAAAAAACGTGGTTACTCTTAGTTGAAATTTTACTGTGTATTACTTTAGTAGAAACAAGTAACCATTTAAAAAAACCTGGTTACTCTTAGTTGAAATTTTACTGTGTATTACTTTAGTAGAAACAAGTAACCATTTAAAAAAACGTGGTTACTCTTAGTTTAAATTTTACTGTGTATTACTTTAGTAGAAACAATTACCCATTTAAAAAAACCTGGTTACTCTTAGTTGAAATTTTACTGTGTATTACTTTAGTAGAAACAAGTAACCATTTAAAAAAACGTGGTTACTCTTAGTTGAAATTTTACTGTGTATTACTTTAGTAGAAACAAGTAACCATTTAAAAAAACGTGGTTACTCTTAGTTGAAATTTTACTGTGTATTACTTTAGTAGAAACAATTACCCATTTAAAAAAACCTGGTTACTCTTAGTTGAAATTTTACTGTGTATTACTTTAGTAGAAACAAGTAACCATTTAAAAAAACGTGGTTACTCTTAGTTGAAATTTTACTGTGTATTACTTTAGTAGAAACAAGTAACCATTTAAAAAAACGTGGTTACTCTTAGTTGAAATTTTACTGTGTATTACTTTAGTAGAAACAAGTAACCATTTAAAAAAACCTGGTTACTCTTAGTTGAAATTTTACTGTGTATTACTTTAGTAGAAACAAGTAACCATTTAAAAAAACGTGGTTACTCTTAGTTTAAATTTTACTGTGTATTACTTTAGTAGAAACAATTACCCATTTAAAAAAACCTGGTTACTCTTAGTTGAAATTTTACTGTGTATTACTTTAGTAGAAACAAGTAACCATTTAAAAAAACGTGGTTACTCTTAGTTGAAATTTTACTGTGTATTACTTTAGTAGAAACAAGTAACCATTTAAAAAAACGTGGTTACTCTTAGTTGAAATTTTACTGTGTATTACTTTAGTAGAAACAATTAACCATTTAAAAAAACGTGGTTACTCTTAGTTGAAATTTTACTGTGTATTACTTTAGTAGAAACAAGTAACCATTTAAAATAATATAGTTACTCTTAAATTCAATAAATATTCAGATGGACCTCACTTTTAGGGAAAATATGTAAACAACATTTTCTTCCACACCCTACCAATAAGCTCAACTTTGTTTGTTCAAGTTTTTCGTTTACAGTATGGTTTGAAGAGAAATGAAATATATATATTTGAGAAATTTAATATTTTTAAGATAAAGAAGTATATGTCAATAATCTAATATCTTGGTTATTGTACTAATAAGGAAAAGATGCAATATTTGATTTAATCTCCCACCAGCTATTTTAATAACTTAACTATAGATACACAAAAAATGAAGTTCAACAAAAATATTTTTCCTGCCTTTTCCTTTACTTTTAAAAATATTTGTAATAATAGTTTTCTAGTATTCTCTCAAAATAAAGCTTTAATGATTGTTAGACTCTATTCTGTCAACACTTTCGTTTAATTTGTAGTTAGTTATTTTTGAATAACTTGAAAGCTAAAAAGTGTTCAAAACAAGTATTATATGCTATATTTAGTCCTCAGTTTCTGTAAGTCAAAATCCCAACTAGTAACTTTGTGAACATTAATTTCGATCCCAGTATGACTATTATCGTTTTACGAAGAACAGGTATTGACTGTGGATAAAAACCTTCTAACAGAGGATATAAAGGAGTATCATACATCAGGCTCATGTAGTTGGAATAGACCTGCTGGCAATCGGGAGTTTTAAGAGCGCTCTGCCCCTATCCGGATAAACCACAATGTGTTTCTGCTTTTTTTCACGTTATAGATGAATATTCAATTGTTTAATGTATCCGTATTATAAGTCTGGGACTTACAGTTCTTTTTAAGATTAATAATTTCAGACAATATTAATGTATATTCTCTAAATTTCTTCTACCTTCAAAAGGAAATAAACTGTAAGATATACTTGATAGATATGTGTGCCTTGGAGTAAACTTTTACAAGTAAACGTGTGAGTAAAAATGAGTCCAAGAGAACGTATGATAAGACGGAGTCCAATCTGTCCTGTTTTATGCACCAGGCTTGTATAGTATGATCACTTTGAAGTCTAGGAGGAGATTCCACAAGAACGCGACACTAGCCTGACTGCCTACTTCCGGCTGGTAGATGACAGGGTAGGAGGAGATTCCACAAGAACGCGATACTAGCCTGACTGCCTACTTCCGGCTGGTAGATGACAGGGTAGGAGGAGATTCCACAAGAACGCGACACTAGCCTGACTGCCTACTTCCGGCTGGTAGATGACAGGGTAGGAGGAGATTCCACAAGATACTAGCCTGACTGCCTACTTCCGGCTGGTATATGACAGGGTAGGAGGAGATTGCACAAGAACGCGACACTAGCCAGACTGCCTACTTCCGACTGGTAGATGACAGGGTAGGAGGAGATTCTACAAGAACGCGACACTAGCCTGACTGCCTACTTCCGGCTGGTAGATGACAGGGTAGGAGGAGATTCCACAAGAACGCGACACTAGCCTGACTGCCTACTTCCGGCTGGTAGATGACAGGGTAGGAGGAGATTCCACAAGATACTAGCCTGACTGCCTACTTCCGGCTGGTAGATGACAGGGTAGGAGGAGATTCCACAAGATACTAGCCTGACTGCCTACTTCCGGCTGGTAGATGACAGGGTAGGAGGAGATTCCACAAGAACGCGACACTAGCCTGACTGCCTACTTCCGGCTAGTAGATGACAGGGTAGGAGGAGATTCCACAAGATACTAGCCTGACTGCCTACTTCCGGCTGGTAGATGACAGGGTAGGAGGAGATTCCACAAGATACTAGCCTGAACGCCTACTTCCGGCTGGTATATGACAGGGTAGGAGGAGATTGCACAAGAACGAGACACTAGCCTGACTGCCTACTTCCAGCTGGTGCAGATGGGCTGCCAGGTAGTCGTGCACAGCGGTAGTTCTGAACACAGCTACTACTACATCTCTAGGCAAGTTTCGGGGTTTGAGAGAGTCTATCAGCCTAGCCCAATTCTTCCCTATGCTGTCTTGCCTGTTGCGTGTTCTGGTCCAGTTGTTTACCAATTGGTTGATTGCGGCCTTTGAAGAAGAGGAGGGCTGAGTACAAGATGGTTGTTGGAGAGTAGTGGTGTTTTTAGCGAGAACATTGGCCTTTTCATTCACTTTCACGCTAACATGGCTTGGGATCCACTGCAGGTGTAAGGTCCAGCCACCTTCTATTACGTAGTAAAGTCTCAATCGGCATGCAGTCGTTTTCTTGCAATCAATGTACTTGCTCTTTGAGAGTGCAATTATTGCAGCTCGGCAGTCTATTAGGAATACAGTTTTTTGGTTCTGTTCCAAGTCTTCTAACATTTTTGCTGCCTCGTGTATTGTAGCGATTTCCCAATTATAATTTGTGAGAGGTGCTCCCCCTGCTATGGAGCCTTAGAGATATATCCAGCTCCGGTATTCCCTGTTCCCGGCATGGATGAACCGTCACTGTATATGCAGAGCCACTCTAGTTTCGGATATTTGACATTGATCGTCTCTAGCACAGCTATTTGGGGGACAATGTTACTCGCGTCCGTGGTCTTCGCACCGCACGTGTTCCCTGGGCAACGCTAAATAAGCGACAGCGATTCGTCGTCAGTGCGCTTTATATCTGACTATAATCCACCTAACCTTCCCGCATATGCAATTCGAGGAGTGGAAGGGGCTGGTCTAATACCAATGCGATCTATATTTCGTTCCACTCTCTTTCTGTCTCTCTGTGAAGCAGAATCATGTCCCAATCGCAATATAGGGCTTCCAATTGCCATATGATTTCTACATCTTTACATGGCAGGATTACGGGTACAGTACCCAAATACCCTGCTAGAGGGAAGTTCTACTAGGTAGAGACATCCCACTGCGACTCATGTTTCTTTTCTTTAACCTGGTAACAGAGGAGGTCCATGTTTACCCCATACACATTACTAATAATACCTGATGACAAAATCTTCTATCTGATATGCGCTAAAACATAAACTCAGTACGATGCAGAATTTGAATTTCTATTTTGATACTTGTAAAACTGATAACAAATATAAAATATGTAAAACCAAATGTGATGGAAAAACTGCTTTGATTTTTTTACGATTAGTCTTAAAATTTGTACGTATAAAGAAAATTACTTTTTTCTGGAATATAGTTTCATATTATTTTATGCCCCATGGACATATTTTTTTCCTTGCACAGGGAGATTGAGGTCACAGGAGTACTGGTCGTGTAATATCAGTTATACGACTAAATTGTCTACATTAATTTCAAATGCACTAAATGGGTAATTATTGTTTGATATTTATTATCAAATATTATCAATAAATAGTTATTATTGTGCATGATATTTAACAATAAATTACTTACTGAACTCATCTGCAAAGTTATATTGAATGGATCGAACGTTGCTTTTACTAAAACCATATCCAATAAGAACACTCACCTGAAACAAAGAATAAAGTTTGCATTAAAAATGTTCCATTGCATTATTAAAAAGTTCTGTCTATTAAAACATATAACAAATAGTACTGACATACAACTTAACTTAACAGAGAGCAAATCCGCGGCCTCAACCAGAGTTGAACCTCTAATTTCGGCGATAACGAATTGAACTGACATACAACTTAACTTAACAGAGAGCAAATCCGCGGCCTCAATCAGAGTTGAACCTCTAATGTCGGCGATAACGAATTGAACTGACATAAAACTTAACTTAACAGAGAGCAAATCCGCGGCCTCAACCACAGTTGACCCTCTAATGTCGGCGATAACGAATTGAACTGACATACAACTTAACTTAACAGAGAGCAAATCCGCGGCCTCAACCAGAGTTGAACCTCTAATGTCGGTAATAACGAATTGAACTGACATGCAACTTAACTTAACAGAGAGCAAATCCGCGGCCTCAACCACAGTTGAACCTCTAATGTCGGCGATAACGAATTGAACTGACATACAACTTAACTTAACAGAGAGCAAATCCGCGGCCTCAACCACAGTTGAACCTCAAATGTCGGCGATAACGAATTGAACTGACATACAACTTAACTTAACAGAGAGCAAATCCGCGGCCTCAACCAGAGTTGAACCTCTAATGTCGGCAATAACGAATTGAACTGACATACAACTTAACTTAACAGAGAGCAAATCCGCGGCCTCAACCAGAGTTGAACCTCTAATGTCGGCACTAACGAATTGAACTGACATGCAACTTAACTTAACAGAGAGCAAATCCGCGGCCTCAACCACAGTTGAACCTCTAATGTCGGCGATAACGAATTGAACTGACATACAACTTAACTTAACAGAGAGCAAATCCGCGGCCTCAACCAGAGTTGAACCTCTAATGTCGGCGATAACGAATTGAACTGACATACAACTTAACTTAACAGAGAGCGAATCCGCGGCCTCAACCAGAGTAGAACCTCTAATGTCGGCGATAACGAATTGAACTGACATACAACTTAACTTAACAGAGAGCAAATCCGCGGCCTCAACCAGAGTTGAACCTCTAATGTCGGCGATAACGAATTGAACTGACATACAACTTAACGTAACAGAGAGCGAATCCGCGGCCTCAACCAGAGTTGAACCTCTAATGTCGGCGATAACGAATTGAACTGACATACAACTTAACTTAACAGAGAGCAAATCCGCGGCCTCAACCACAGTTGAACCTCTAATGTCGGCAATAACGAATTGAACTGACATACAACTAAACTTAACAGAGAGCGAATCCGCGGCCTCAACCAGAGTAGAACCTCTAATGTCGGCGATAACGAATTGAACTGACATACAACTTAACTTAACAGAGAGCAAATCCGCGGCCTCAACCAGAGTTGAACCTCTAATGTCGGCGATAACGAATTGAACATTATGCTTTTAACAAGTAATATTTTTTTTAAAGTTAATTTCTACTAAAGTAAAAAAAATTATTTTAGTTCCTTTTAATTTTATATTCACTATAAATATAATTGTGTACATACATATGTCAGATAACAATATTAAGTGGCAAAATAGAATGCGAATTTCCTTGCAATTTTTAATTTTCTATTTTTCTTTCTATGTATGATGTTGACTATTACTTTTGTTTGTTACTATTTATATGCTTTCTTTTTTTCGTCGCTTGCATTGTGTTGTAGTTTCTTCTCGCTTTCCTTTCGCATTGTCCGTATGTGAAGCATAAATTCGATAACATTATTCCTTTTTGTTTGTTTTATTCTTTTCGTTCATTTTTAATCATAGAGCATTTTTTATGTTATTGTATGGTAACAATTTAAGGTTGAGCAATGGATGTTTCGACGACAACCTGATAGAGGGCAAAAGAAAAATTCAAGGGCTATGAAGAACATACTTTTAGCTATGGGAAAGTTGGCTCAGTGCCAAAGGGCGCTATACTTCGAACATGAAGATACTCAGTTCGATTCTGACCTAAATCTCCCAAATTTGTATAATTTAATTATTGAATAAATATTTGAGAAAACTGTATTAACATCAATTGGCATCCACTATCGGTTAAAACATTATTTGAACTTGATTGGATGAATGAAAACGTATTTTATTAACGATTGAAATTTTGAAATCAGGAGAGTGTGAGCTAATAGAAAGAATTTAATAATAATAAAAAACCCTTGCAAGTTTGAAATTTTTCATTAATTCAAAAACAATAAACATCAATTTTATTTTTATTTATTTACTGCGCATCACTATTTCGACTATGCAGTGGTTATTTCTCTATTTTTAAAAAGATGCTTTAACCTTATCTTAGAGTTAAATACATCCTTCCACTGTAAATGCATTTCAATTATTACTTTAATTGAGTTTGTGAAAAAAATTGTTTGAAAATAAAGAGACTGTAATTCTATTTTATTTAATAGTCTAATCTTTAGTTCATAATGCTTTAGATCATATTTTATAATGAAATTATATGAAATATAGGTCTATTTTCGTAAATTCATGTCGAAGAGTATTTCAGTGCAACTCTTTTTGCGTAAATACGTCAAGTTCTTAATAATTTAATCGCTTATACAAAAAAAGCAACAGTTTATATCCAAACAATCGTCCAACAAAATTCTTGATCTTGTAACGGTTACACAGCGCAGTTATTGGATTAAATATATTTTCATAAACAAAACATGGATGATTTTTTTTTATAGTTTGCGTTCTGTTCTGTTTTTACCCAAATAGATAAATTTGGGATCGGTATTTAAAGTCACGACTCCAACTATGTACTTTGAGAATTGATAGTCTGTCGATCGATTACACTTCCCACAGATAAGCACTCCCACTAATCCAGAACACAGATTAACTAACGTCTTGACACTATTTGACCGATACCTGGAATTTTAATTCAACTCCTCCCTGAACGCTGGCTCAAGGTCGCCTAGAGGTGGGAGTGCCAAAATTCGGTGGTCTACAAGTCACTAACCTGCTGCCGAGACATTCCATTTGATTAATGATCTTGATTTTGTATTTCTGCCGGAGTTGTTTAACCACGCCCAAGCCGGTGCATCGATAGGTATTCGCATTCACAAATCTCAGCCATTATATTTCCACTGTTCCATTTCTGGCCAATTTTGTTCCTGAGATAACAACAGACGTTTTAGAATAAATGTAACCTTTACTATTAGCTCAGCTTATACGAATATAAACAATAGCTGCCCGTATAAAAGCATACTGAAAACGAAAAGTAATATTTTAAATAAAAGAAATTATATAATAAATATACATAACAGCAGGTACGTATTTACCTTATCAAAGACATTTCCACGAAATAAAGTAACCTAAAGGGGGACACGGCAATGTTTATCAATTAGGAAGAGTTCGTACAAGGATTTTAGCCACCGGTAATTCATAAGTTACTTCTTTATTTAAACCATTTTTTCTATGGCACAGTTTATTAAAAATAGGAAATGTTTATCAATCTACTCTCAACCTCCGGAAAATCATAATATTCGTTTAGTTGGGCCTTCCTCTAGCATAAAGCATAATTTGTTAGGAATAAATAGTTCATAAAACTATTCCCTTTAGATAACCTTTTTTCTACCGGTTATGCACTATACTTTAGATGGGTCCTCGATTCTAGTATAGATTATGCGTAATTCGAAAAGAATCGTCTTCGCCACCGGTAGGCGATAATCTTTTTGTATAGTAGGCTACCTCCATCCAAGCACAGATAGTTCAGATTTCGAATATTCCCTTTTAAAAGGTCTCCGCCATCGGTAACGCATAGGTTATACAATATTTTTTATAGATAATATTTTTCCTACTGTTGC
>JBAIZL010000004.1:181582231-182087231 GCA_036971475.1 Prosapia bicincta | reverse complement strand
TCACAAAACCTTGTTTTAAATTGAGAGACACCTATGTTTCCCCCACTCCTTCGTGTCAATACTTAATATTCGACACAATAATTTGAGCCATCTCCCAACACTGTACAACCTTCCAAGCTCCCATAACCTTTCTCTCAACAATAATAGAATTAGCAAGAAACAATGTATGTGGAGGTTTCATCACATCAATGAAAAAAAATTTTTTAAATCTTATACGGTAATAACTTTTGTTTGATGTTCTTAAGTAAACGACACATTTACAAGGTTATATCGCTTAGCAGGAATTTCACGTGTGCTCGTTGATTAAAACACAAATAGCCCACAAGTGGTTAATTTTGGTTAAATTTGTAAGGAATAGTGGTGTCTTGTCTGATCTATATAGAGTTTCGTCTATAAATGTGTCACTGCATACGTTTTAATTTTTTTAATCTCCGCGTTTACGTGGCCATTTTAGTAAATTTATTTGGTGTAGTGGAGAGACAGGTCTACCTCGTCTACCATACACACGTAACATATTCTCCGTGATGATTATTCTTCGACTCTACGAGATTAGGTTTGGTAAATCTATCAGGAGTAGCGGAGAGACAGGTGTCCCTCGTCTACCATACACACGTAACATATTCGTCGTGATGATTATTCTTCGACTCTACGAGATTAGGTTTGGTAAATCTATCAGGAGTAGCGGAGACATAGATCTCCCTCGTCTACCATACACACGTAACATATTCGTCGTGATGATTATTCATCGACTCTACGAGATTAGGTTTGGTAAATCTATCAGGAGTAGCGGAGACATAGATCTCCCTCGTCTACCATACACACGTAACATATTCGTCGTGATGATTATTCATCGACTCTACGAGATTAGGTTTGGTAAATCTATCAGGAGTAGCGGAGACATAGATCTCCCTCGTCTACCATACACACGTAACATATTCGTCGTGATGATTATTCATCGACTCTACGAGATTAGGTTTGGTAAATCTATCAGGAGTAGCGGAGACATAGATCTCCCTCGTCTACCATACACACGTAACATATTCGTCGTGATGATTATTCATCGACTCTACGAGATTAGGTTTGGTAAATATATCAGGAGTAGCGGAGACATAGATCTCCCTCGTCTACCATACACACGTAACATATTCGTCGTGATGATTATTCATCGACTCTACGAGATTAGGTTTGGTAAATCTATCAGGAGTAGCGGAGACATAGATCTCCCTCGTCTACCATACACACGTAACATATTCTCCGTGATGATTATTCATCGACTCTACGAGATTAGGTTTGGTAAATCTATCAGGAGTAGCGGAGACACAGATCTCCCTCGTCTACCATACACACGTAACATATTCGTCGTGATGATTATTCTTCGACTCTACGAGATTAGGTTTGGTAAATCTATCAGAAGTAGCGGAGAGACAGGTCTCCCTCGTCTACCATACACACGTAACATATTTTCCGTGATGCTTATTCTTCGACTCTACGAGATTAGGTTTGGTAAATCTATCAGGAGTAGCGGAGACACAGATCTTTCCCGTCTACCATACACACGTAACATATTCGTCGTGATGATTATTCTTCGACTCTACGAGATTAGGTTTGGTAAATCTATCAGGAGTAGCGGAGACACAGATCTCCCTCGTCTACCATACACACGTAACATATTCTCCGTGATGCTTATTCTTCGACTCTACGATATTAGGTTTGGTAAATCTATCAGGAGTAGCGGAGAGACAGGTCTCCCTCGTCTACCATACACACGTAACATATTCTCCGTGATGCTTATTCTTCGACTCTACGAGATTAGGTTTGGTAAATCTATCAGGCGTAGCGGAGACACAGATCTCCCTCGTCTACCATACACACGTAACATATTCGTCGTGATGATTATTCTTTGACTCTACGAGGTTAGGTTTGGTAAATCTACCAGGAGTAGCGGAGACACAGATCTCCCTCGTCTACCATACACACGTAACATATTCGTCGTGATGATTATTCTTCGACTCTACGAGATTAGGTTTGGTAAATCTATCAGGAGTAGCGGAGACACAGATCTCCCTCGTCTACCATACACACGTAACATATTCGTCGTGATGATTATTCTTCGACTCTACGAGATTAGGTTTGGTAAATATCAGGAGTAGCGGAGAGACAGGCCTTCCCCGTCTACCATAGACACGTAACATATTCTCCGTGATGATTATTCTTCGACTCTACGAGATTAGGTTTGGTAAATCTATCAGGAGTAGCGGTGAGACAGGCCTTCCCCGTCTACCATACACAAGTAACATATTCTTCGTGATGCTTATTCATCGACTCTACGAGATTAGGTTTGGTAAATCTATCAGGAGTAGCGGAGGGACAGGTCTACCTCGTCTACCATACACACGTAACATATTCGTGATGATTATTCTTCGACTCTACGAGATTAGGTTTGGTAAATCTACCAGGAGTGGCGGAGACACAGGTCTCCCTCGTCTACCATACACACGTAACATATTCGTCGTGATGATTATTCTTCGACTCTACGAGATTAGGTTTGGTAAATCTATCAGGAGTAGCGGAGAGACAGGCCTCCCTCGTCTACCATACACACGTAACATATTCTCCGTGATGATTATTCTTCGACTCTACGAGGTTAGGTTTGGTAAATCTACCAGGAGTGGCGGAGACACAGGTCTCCCTCGTCTACCATACACACGTAACATATTCGTCGTGATGATTATTCTTCGACTCTACGAGATTAGGTTTGGTAAATCTATCAGGAGTAGCGGAGACATAGATCTCCCTCGTCTACCATACACACGTAACATATTCGTCGTGATGATTATTCATCGACTCTACGAGATTAGGTTTGGTAAATCTATCAGGAGTAGCGGAGACATAGATCTCCCTCGTCTACCATACACACGTAACATATTCGTCGTGATGATTATTCATCGACTCTACGAGATTAGGTTTGGTAAATATATCAGGAGTAGCGGAGACATAGATCTCCCTCGTCTACCATACACACGTAACATATTCGTCGTGATGATTATTCATCGACTCTACGAGATTAGGTTTGGTAAATCTATCAGGAGTAGCGGAGACATAGATCTCCCTCGTCTACCATACACACGTAACATATTCTCCGTGATGATTATTCATCGACTCTACGAGATTAGGTTTGGTAAATCTATCAGGAGTAGCGGAGACACAGATCTCCCTCGTCTACCATACACACGTAACATATTCGTCGTGATGATTATTCTTCGACTCTACGAGATTAGGTTTGGTAAATCTATCAGAAGTAGCGGAGAGACAGGTCTCCCTCGTCTACCATACACACGTAACATATTTTCCGTGATGCTTATTCTTCGACTCTACGAGATTAGGTTTGGTAAATCTATCAGGAGTAGCGGAGACACAGATCTTTCCCGTCTACCATACACACGTAACATATTCGTCGTGATGATTATTCTTCGACTCTACGAGATTAGGTTTGGTAAATCTATCAGGAGTAGCGGAGACACAGATCTCCCTCGTCTACCATACACACGTAACATATTCTCCGTGATGCTTATTCTTCGACTCTACGATATTAGGTTTGGTAAATCTATCAGGAGTAGCGGAGAGACAGGTCTCCCTCGTCTACCATACACACGTAACATATTCTCCGTGATGCTTATTCTTCGACTCTACGAGATTAGGTTTGGTAAATCTATCAGGCGTAGCGGAGACACAGATCTCCCTCGTCTACCATACACACGTAACATATTCGTCGTGATGATTATTCTTTGACTCTACGAGGTTAGGTTTGGTAAATCTACCAGGAGTAGCGGAGACACAGATCTCCCTCGTCTACCATACACACGTAACATATTCGTCGTGATGATTATTCTTCGACTCTACGAGATTAGGTTTGGTAAATCTATCAGGAGTAGCGGAGACACAGATCTCCCTCGTCTACCATACACACGTAACATATTCGTCGTGATGATTATTCTTCGACTCTACGAGATTAGGTTTGGTAAATATCAGGAGTAGCGGAGAGACAGGCCTTCCCCGTCTACCATAGACACGTAACATATTCTCCGTGATGATTATTCTTCGACTCTACGAGATTAGGTTTGGTAAATCTATCAGGAGTAGCGGTGAGACAGGCCTTCCCCGTCTACCATACACAAGTAACATATTCTTCGTGATGCTTATTCATCGACTCTACGAGATTAGGTTTGGTAAATCTATCAGGAGTAGCGGAGGGACAGGTCTACCTCGTCTACCATACACACGTAACATATTCGTGATGATTATTCTTCGACTCTACGAGATTAGGTTTGGTAAATCTACCAGGAGTGGCGGAGACACAGGTCTCCCTCGTCTACCATACACACGTAACATATTCGTCGTGATGATTATTCTTCGACTCTACGAGATTAGGTTTGGTAAATCTATCAGGAGTAGCGGAGAGACAGGTCTCCCTCGTCTACCATACACACGTAACATATTCTCCGTGATGATTATTCTTCGACTCTACGAGGTTAGGTTTGGTAAATCTATCAGGAGTAGCGGTGAGACAGGCCTTCCCCGTCTACCATAGACACGTAATATATTCTCCGTGATGATTATTCTTAGACTCTACGAGGTTAGGTTTGGTAAATCTACCAGGAGTAGCGGAGACACAGGTCTCTCTCGTCTAACATACACACGTAACATATTGGTCGTGACGCTTATTCTTCGACTCTAAGAGGTTGGGTTTGGTAAATCTATCGGGAGTAGCGGAGACACAGATCTCCCTCGTCTACCATACACACGTAACATATTCTCCGTGATGATTATTCTTCGACTCTACGAGGTCAGGTTTGGTAAATCTATCAGGAGTAGCGGTGAGACAGGTCTCCCTCGTCTACCATACACACGTAACATATTCTCCGTGATGCTTATTCTTCGACTCTACGAGGTTAGGTTTGGTAAATCTATCAGGAGTAGCGGTGAGACAGGTCTCCCTCGTCTACCATACACAAGTAACATATTCTTCGTGATGATTATTCTTCGACTCTACGAGGTTGGGTTTGGTAAATCTATCAGGAGTAGCGGAGACACAGATCTCCTTCGTCTACCATACACACGTAACATATTCTCCGAGATGCTTATTCTTCGACTCTACGAGATTAGGTTTGGTAAATCTATCAGGAGTAGCGGAGACACAGATCTCCCTTGTCTACCATACACACGTAACATATTCTTCGTGAAGATTATTCTTCGACTCTACGAGATTAGGTTTGGTAAATCTATCAGGAGTAGCGGTGAGACAGGTCTCCCTCGTCTACCATACACAAGTAACATATTCTTCGTGATGATTATTCTTCGACTCTACGAGATTAGGTTTGGTAAATCTATCAGGAGTAGCGGAGACACTGGTCTCCCTCGTCTACCATACACACGTAACATATTCTCCGTGATGATTATTCTTCGACTCTACGAGGTCAGGTTTGGTAAATCTATCAGGAGTAGCGGTGAGACAGGTCTCCCTCGTCTACCATACACACGTAACATATTCTCCGTGATAATTATCCTTCGACTCTACGAGGTTAGGTTTGGTAAATCTATCAGGAGTAGCGGTGAGACAGGTCTTCCTCGTCTACCATACACACGTAACATATTCTCCGTGATGCTTATTCGTCGACTCTACGAGGTTAGGTTTGGTAAATCTATCAGGAGTAGCGGTGAGACAGGTCTCCCTCGTCTACCATACACACGTAACATATTCTCCGTGATGCTTATTCTTCGACTCTACGAGGTTAGGTTTGGTAAATCTATCAGGAGTAGCGGTGAGACAGGTCTCCCTCGTCTACCATACACACGTAACATATTCTCCGTGATGATTATTCTTCGACTCTACGAGGTTAGGTTTGGTAAATCTATCAGGAGTAGCGGAGACACAGATCTCCCTCGTCTACCATACACAAGTAACATATTCTTCGTGATGATTATTCTTTGACTCTACGAGGTTAGGTTTGCTAAATCTATCAGGAGTAGCGGAGACACAGATCTCCCTCGTCTACCATACACACGTAACATATTCTTCGTGATGATTATTCTTCGACTCTACGAGGTTAGATTTGGTAAATCTATCAGGAGTAGCGGAGAGACAGGTCTAATTCGTCTACCATACATACGTAGAATATTCGTCATGACAATTATTCTTCGACTCTACGAGATTAGGTTTGGTAATCTATCAGGAGTAGCGGAGAGACAGGTCTCCTTCGTCTACCATACACACGTAGAATATTCGTCATGACGATTATTCTTCGACTCTACGAGATTAGGTTTGGTAACTCTATCAGGAGTAGCGGAGACACTGGTCTGAAAATGTATTCGTTGCTATTAATATCCTTCGTAACTACGCAGTTAGGTTGGATAAATGTATTATATGTAGCGGAGTAACATTTCTTTGTACCTATATAGAGAGTTAGTCTAAAGATGTGTCCCGGTTATATCTATGTGGTTAGTTTTGAAAACCACATATTAAGAATTACGGAGCCAAGTCTCTTTAACCTATATAGAAAGTTTTTTTACCTTATGCATGTAACGCAATACTCGTTAATTCGAATATCTCCATTTCCATGTTAATAGTTTAATATACCAACTTTTATCCTACCTTTACGCAGTCTCTCATATATGCAATACTACATGCAGTATTAACCGCTTTCTTACCTTTTCCCTATTGGTTACTTTCTTTGAAGCACTCATATTCTCTACTGGATCGTGGGTAAATATAAGACCCGTTACATCCTCATATAGTGTTATGAATGTGGAAGGACAGTTGAGAGCCGAAATATGATAATACACCTGACGTTTTAGCGTTACTTAGAACTATGGATAATCAAATTCTCCTACTCCAAAACTAAAGATCTTCAACCAAGGTACTATACGCATCAGCTTTTAGTGAACCCGTCTCATTCCATGACGTCAGTGTGCGAAACCAATGGCCTGTGTTTGTTGCTTTACTTTTCTTCTTAGGAATTGGTCAACAAAATTTACTATCATAATACTTTGACGCACCCAGCTACAATATTACCTGATCTGGATGAAAACGAGTATAAAAGCAGTTTATATTTAAAGAGGCAGTTTATTCCTTCTGTCTGCAAGTCGGCCAATAATGACATAGTCAATAAAGAGAAGTACAGTTTTACATTATAAAAGTACGGCAGCCCTGGGTCAGACGCATGCGCAGTACGTCAAGCTGCCGCCCGCATGCTATGGACAAGGTGCGCTCGTGTGCATATTGGCAGCAGCCACACGACCTGATGCTCATCAGCATGCTGCTGCGTGAATCGGCTTTAGGGAAAAAAGCACTTATTGATAGGTAACAAGATCGACCAATATACCACAGCACTTCGGGATTCCTTCACCGGTACTTCCAGCGTCTACATATGAGAGCCCGATAGTGTCTGAAAAGTAACTCTTTACTTTTGCTGTTAGGCAATCTTGTTAAAGGCTACGTATATAACTGAAATATTTTTAAAAATTACAAATTTGAATCAATTACAGCTACTATAAACATTAATTTTCTTCAAAAAATTGTTACTTTAAAAAAAATAATACTGCACTGGTTATAATCTGACAAAAAAATTTTAAAAATCTTATTTGTCTCTTTTCTTCTAATCATCTCAGGAATAGTAATGTTAAAGGCATTTGAATGTTTTCCAAGCAATGTAACAGAATTACTTCCATGCCCCACTAGTAAATGATATGGCTTGATAGATTAATCCTTAAAAATATTTTGTCCTACTTCTTATTACTTAAATAATTGTACGACAAAAAATAACAAACCCTATTATCGGGATGTTGTAACCTTAATTACTTTATTTATATCATTAAATAAAATATGAATATACGGATTATTCTTTCATCAATTTGCTAAATCACAGTAAATGTGAAAAATTAATTAAACTCAGGCCATCACAGTTTAGTAGAAACAAAATTAATTGGTCCGATTTTTTGACGTTCCGATAAATTCGAGCCTCTTTCTATTTGAGCCTATTTTATGCATTTAAAAATGATAAAGTAAATGAGTCGGGCTTCCAAGAAATCTTTATATCAATACGGTATGCAAAGGAAATAAGTCGGTCTTCCAAGAAAAGTTTATATCAATACGGTTAGCCAAGGAAATGAGTCGGGCTTCCAAGAAATGTTCAAATCAATACGCTTTGCAAAGGAAATGAGTCGGGGTTCCAAGTAATGTTCAAAGCAATACGCTTTGCAAAGGAAATGAGTCGGGGTTCCAATTAATGTTCAAATCAATACGCTTTGCAAAGGAAATTAGTCGGACTTCCAAATAATGTTCATATAAAGTTCATAATAAGCTTTTATAACTTATTTTGAGCATTTTTAATTATAGTATTGGGGTTCAATAGAACTCCTGTTCTATTTTTCTACTTCACATTAACCTATTTCCGTGTGATCCAAAGTTTCCTGTAATCCAAGATGGTATCGGTCTCATTTACCTCGAGTTATCGAGACTATTATATTTCTTTAAGAAAAGCTAATTATTGTTTAATTTTCTCGTGAAATTTATTACAATTTAGTCCAACATTGGATTTGAGCACGAGTATTGCTCTTATGTTACGACATTTAATAGATTTATTCTCAGCCAACTATTGCCCATGTTCGTAGGCAGGCTTCGACTTTAACATGACTTCTAATCAAACACAAAATTAGGTAAAGCAAATTATCATGAAGAATGTTACACTTCGTGTTGTGCAAGGGTAATGAGATTATTTTATATTTACAGCAAATTGTCAAAGCTGGACATAATGTCTCCAGAATAAATTTGAGGACAGCGGGACAACACCGTACAGAGCGGGACATAATGTCTCCAGAATGAATTTGAGGACAGCGGGACAACACCGTACAGAGCGGGACATAATGTCTCCAGAATAAATTTGAGGACAGCGGGACAACACCGTACAGAGCGGGACATAATGTCTCCAGAATGAATTTGAGGACAGCGAGTCAACACCGTACAAATAGGGACATAATGTCTCCAGATTAAACTTGAGGACAGCGAGTCAACACCGTACAAAGCGGGACATAATGTCTCCAGAATAAATTTGAGGACAGCGAATCAACACCGTACAAAGCGGGACATAGTGTCTCCAGAATAAATTTGAGGACAGCGAGACAACACCATACAGAGCGGTACATAATGTCTCCAGAATAAACTTGAGGACAGCGAGTCAACACCGTACAAAGCGGGACTGCCCAGCTGAAACTGGAACGGAGGGTCACTTTATGTTATGCATTCTTCTGGAACAACCGTCGCGTCGTGAAGCTACCCCAATGACTAGTCTATCCTACTACCTGTCTTCATTTATTTTTGCTATTAATCCTTCCTCTTGCTATCTTTGGTTTCTTTAGAACAACTCTTTTGTCAGATTCAGATTCTAGTGAACATCTTGGTAACTAAGGTTTTCCACTTACCTGAGTTATTTTACTGCATCTAGCAAGGGATAGATATCCAAACGTGGTATAAGACTCGTGTCTTATATTCACGAGTGGGCGCACTCGAACAACATTGTAGTTGTGATAGAACTACTAGAAAGTTTAAATATAATTCATCCATATCATATTATATAAAAAATGATTCAAATATGTCTAAGCAAAAACAAAAGCTTAAACTCTAGAACCAATAAATCCCAAGTTTTTCTAGGATACAGTATTATACTATATTTTGTTTTAAAATATTATTAAATCTATCTATTAAATAAACTGTTAATTAAAGAATCAATTTAGATGGGTGACTGTATAAATAAAAGTAATTACAAACATATTATGTAAACAAAGTAATTTGCGTTATTTAGTACATTTTACAATGCAACTTCATGGTAGTATTCTTTATAACTTTTCATTCTCGAAGGTCTATTCTCAGTGGTTGATGATTGTACGTTATCCCACCCATATTTATAATGGCTAACCGCCTGGCCATCTATTGGTTATGCAGAATATCCTTGCGTACTTTATGGCCCTGATTAGTAGCGCTTTATACGGCTTCAAAAATTCACCAGCATTACAGATTCACATATTCTTATGGATTAACAAACAAGAAAATTAAACTAGTTTATATTTTCCGTGTTGTAAGCCGTGTAACAGAAGGCACGCATTCCAATGGGAACTGAGTAGGGGGCACAATAGGGTGATAAAGAGAACACGCTCGAAGAAGGAGAAAGCAATGAAAACAGTTTGATTACGGAGGTAGTTGGGCCGTGTTACCACTCTTTATACACAAGTGCATTAATAAAAAAACACGGCCATAAACTTGTCAAGATAAGGAGGTTTAGTGTGCATAAGCCCCTTAGGCTTATCATTAGTAGCTCTGTTACCAATTAGTCGACCACATTTTATGTCCTGTAAGAAATTGTTAACATATAAAGCCAAATATTTGTATATACTATTTAATTATTCCCGGAAGAATGAGACAGTTAAAGAGCTTAATCTGTTCAGAGATAAGTGGCTAAATGATAAGATAAATCCCAACTAATTACAGCTACAGTACATTACCAGGCGTCTGCGCAATCGTTACTCTTTTATTTTGTTTTTAGACTTGAGGTAATCAAACTGACCTGGAAATTCCTTGAAATGGATCGATTTTTAAATAGTTTTGGTACGTTTTATTGTTAGACGTTTTTATTTGACAGTTTACGATTTAAATCCGGCAGCCAATAGAAATATCCACTGATGCCGTAATGCAGCACTCTACTAAAGGTTTTGTGTGTTTTTCTTCCTCTTCAGCGTTTCCCTTCTTGTTGCTTGCTAATATCTCTGTGTGCTAGCAACCCTACCTCTGTGTGCTAGCAACCCTACCTCTGTGTGCTAGCAACCCTACCTCTGTGTGCTAGAACCCTACCTCTGTGTGCTAGCAACCCTACCTCTGTGTGCTAGCAACCCTACCTCTGTGTGCTAGCAACCCTACCTCTGTGTGCTAGCAACCCTACCTCTGTGTGCTAGAACCCTACCTCTGTGTGCATTTAGTAATACGAAAGATACTGCTCCTTCAAGTGTAAGGAAAACAATTTTCCAATTTTCATATCACATTACCATACATAGACAAAACAACAAACAAAATAGCCCGCAAATTTCAAAAAATTGGATACAAAATTGCAAACAAAACTAATAACAAGTTACAATACAAAATACAACACACCAACAACAAAGATACACTACAAGCACCAGGTGTATACAAACTGAACTGCGACGAATGTAACAAATTCTACATTGGACAAACAGGTCGCAGCTTTAAACAAAGAGTCGAGGAACACAAACAGAACACCAACTCAACATTTTACAATCACATAAAAGATACAGAACACAAATACACAGACATTTACCATAACCTATAAATCCTACACATCAACAAAAAAGGACTACATCTCAACACACAAGAACAATACGAAATTTACAGATACACAAAAACACAAAATACAAACATTTTACACGAACAAACACAATACAAATCACACATACTCTTTGATACTATAGAAAACCTACCTTTAAAACTGTCACCGCTTGACTCCCAACATCTCCAAGCAGAAGACACTGATGAAGATCGGCACAATGCGATCGAAAACGTTCTGTCTCAGTAAGTTTTAACAAATTCAGTGATAAACTATTGTTTAAGTCATTAATATGATTCACCGAACGTAAGGGACTACAAAATTCAAATAATCAGTACTGTATTTATATGTATCTGTAACAAATTTACTAAATTTAAAGTTCGGATAGTCATAAACTATTGTTTAAGTCATTAATAAGATTCACCGAACGTAAGGGACTACAAAATTCAAGTAATCAGTACTGTATTTATATGTATCTGTAACAAATTTACTAAATTTAAAGTTCGGATGGTCATAAACTATTGTTTAAGTCATTCATAAGATTCACCGAACGTAAGGGACTACAAAATTCAAGTAATCAGTACTGTATTTATATGTATTTGTAACAAATTTACTAAATTTAAAGTTCGGATAGTCATAAACTATTGTTTAAGTGATTAAAAAGTTATTAACTGTTGTTTTTTTCATACTTCCAAACCTGGACACTAGTAGTCCTAACGACTAGAAGCTTATTTATAAAATCTTTCTAGTATAAACAGTAAAATAGAAAATATGTCAGCTAACAGTTGCAGAATTTTATTATTTTTTTTGTATCTACACAAATTGCATTTTTTATATGTATAAAAACGACAACCACAATAATTTTTTTCTCTATATAAATTGTGTTAATAAACTATAAAGGTGTGTGTGAGAGTGAAAAAGAACGAGGAAAAGATGTGGTATACTCTCGAGGTAGTGGTAAGGCAGAAGTCGAAAGAAAGTGTTGGTTGCAAGAGACCAAATAATGTTGTTTCACAATCTGCTTATAACGACGGCTATAAACTTGAGTAAATAAATTAAATATTTGCCCTAAAATGGAGAAAAACCGCAACATAAACAATTTTTTAAAAATTTCCCTCTGAGTTTCATCGCATAGGTTTCAACGCCTAGCTTCCACCATAGGTTATCTATCTGTTTTCCGGCGAACAGTGTGAACTTTCTTTAGTGTTTTCCCCTAACTGACTAACAAGATATGTTCATTGTTAGATTTACGCTAAATAAACACGTTTTGCAAAACTACTTCGAAATACATTAATTTTAAAAAATATATAAAATGTATTCTTTTAATGTACCGCTGTACATTGACATATAGGCATACAATAAAAATAAGTACAGTAAACTCCCGATTATCCGTGGGCGGATTAACCGGTTTGCGGATTATCCGGGGTCTGCCATTGTTTTACAAATATCCAATTTTTATTCCAATCAGATTCATTATTGTTCTTTTTTAACCACTCAACACGGCACAATATCCGGTAAAAACAACGATCATAAAAATAAACTAAGCTATCTCAAATAACGCAAGGAAAAACGATAACTGTCCTGTTAGACTGAATGAACCAACTCGAGTTAGGAACAGACTACTGTATATAAGAGACAATGACAAAATGCATGGACGCCCAAAAACCTAATGTGTATCATAAGATTGTAAACAAATGTCAGCTCTTCTCGGCTATAAATATTCTAGGACGTGACATACGCATTATCCATGTCTGTCATATAGATTATCGATCTTTTTGGCTTTGTGACACAAGTAAAAACAAACATTCCGAGTTGAACGTTGAGTGGTTATTATACTAAAATAAGCAGTAGGTAGTTTGAATTTTTATGCTTTATTCTTATTTCTCTGTCTTTTTTATTGAATTTTATTTTTTGTCATGCAGTATTTTATCATTTGTATTAGTTGATATTTTATGTAAATTTCCTTTTTTTTGTTGTAAACCGATAAATAAAACAACATTTTAATGTCTAATACACTGTTTTAATGTCCCAAATAAACATGTATATGGTAGAAATAAAATTTTTGAGATGAAAACAACGGACACAATAATTAGAGCAAGACGACTCTTCAGTGTGCTACAAAATGGTTCTCAAGGAACTTAGATCGCACATTAAAGCTAAATCAATGCTCACAAAAAAACAGACGAAAGTGACAGATTTTTTTAAAGTGAAAGTATCATGTGTAAAGGAAATTACATATGTACATACATACTTACTTTTGACATATACTTATGTACGTATTGTAAATAGTTAGACATATAAATGTACATGTTATAATCCGTCAAATACATCGACATTTTAAATTATTTTCTGTACTTATTTTGTCCTCTGAAGATTATTTGTGAATTGCATTAACCGGGGGTAATTATTTGTGTAACTTATGGTATAATAATCGATTACCGATCGTTTTGCGTATTCTTTCTTCATAGCGGATTATCCGGCGAATTCGTTATCCGGCGTTGCCGGGCCACCCTATTCCACGGATAATCGGGAGTTTACTGTACTTAAAATTAGGGATGTTAAGTTGGTACCGAAAAGTAGTTATGAAATACTATAAATTTTACCAGATAAACATTCAGAATGTAAACATTTTACCATTATCTTGATATAATTTACGAACATTTTGTTTAACGTGTCCCAGCTGTTGAAATGAGAAGGTATTGAAAAAAAACTAGTTTTACCAAAACATTTGTTTCAGAACATAATGTCACAACATTGCGCAATTGTAGCGTATGAATTATTGCATTCACTAACTGACCTTGCAAAGTGAAAAACATACATTCCGGAGCTAAATACCTTAAATACTGAAGGCGCACTACACTAATAAATATGGTCACACAAATATTTGTTCAGAAATTTGGGAATAAAATTATTCGTAAATAAAACCCTTTTATCTTCTTAAGGATACACCCTAAATTAACCCATAAGTTATTGACCCACTTATTAACCTTTTGCACATTTCGGTTGCAAGACAAGCAACCTCAGACAACATAACACAAAACCTACATTTTGTTGTTTGTTGGCTGTGAAGATGGTTGCTTATCAACCGAAATATGCATAAGGTTAATAAAACATTTTTTGTTAAGAGAGTGTTCTATAATAATTTAAAAACTTATAAATTCACCACATTTTGTTCCAAAATATCGAAAAATAGTTACCCTTTATAAAATTGCAGAATTATAGCCTTGTTCATTCATAATCCTGACCTTTATGATGAAGTAAATTTGTTGAAATATTTCCATATAAATTTATTAATAATTTTCTTATTTATTCATTTAATTTTCACAAGATATACAATCACCACTGTCAAGTTTCGATGTCTTAAAGCTAATTTCCCCCATGATTCACGCTATATTCATTACGGCTAAAGGACCTTACGCGCCACATATGTAGATATCATCATACATTAGCCAGCGTGTTTGTGAAAGTTTTTAAGAAGAAAGAAAGATGGTTTAAAAGAAGAAGAGTTATGACTTAGAGTACCTGCCTATCGGTTGATTCCACTAAACCACATAGATAGATGCACAATGACGAGAATTGGACCTACAGTCCAGCATTTGAACTCTCGCTCCTACAAATCCAACCTCGAACTCGTGACTCCCGCCTGGGTGGCAAGCGTCAGGCTCGTGGTTCCACGACGCGTGGTACCAATCTACAAGAGTCAGTCGTTCTTACTGTAAGGTTTGGACTGATGATCTGCCCTCGAACTCGAAACAGAGACTTCGGTTTGGACCGCTTTTCTAGAACACCTCGAGACCAACAGAATCTTCTGAACGACCTTTAATATAACGTTTGATTAATTCGGTCCACGTAGTGAAATCGGTTCTCTATCCACTCTCGGTTGGCCTTACTTAACAGCCGAAAGCACAGACTCAGAACATGGTCCTGGGCAAGCATAAACCCATGCCATTAGACCTTGAGAGCAGATATAGTCGAAGTTTTATTATGGTAATATTTTACTCCAATCATGTAGTATTATTTACAATAATAATAATAGAGGCAAACGAAATAGTAAGTGGCAATTATAAATTATGCGCAAACCACTCCCGGGGATCAATCTTTGGCAGATCAGTTCCACTAATTCATACTACTGATTCTCTCATTTTACTATAACAAACATATAAAACTCGAAGTTTCATGTTTGTCAGCGATGATGGCTACGTAGTTGCTGAAGTTTATTTGACATGTGAAACATTAATGGCTATATTTTTGTGATTAGTTTTAATGTTTTGTGAACTCTCCAGAATATTCTTCAAATCAGCTTAAACATTTCGAATAACCTGTTTTAATATCACTTGCTGTTTCCTATAACGGTCCATGTTTCGACCTCCAAAGCAAACACAGGTAGGCTGGGGAACGTTATAGTTATATAGAAATTCTACAACTCAATGATTCTCAAGCTTTTACGTTCTGAACAATGTGAGAACTCCCCCTCCCCCACCGTGTGTCAACATAGTTAGAAACTGAAGCCTTTTTGATTAGGTTAGCTGAAACTAGTTGGTTAATTAAGTTTGAGATGACTTTATAAATATTTCAAATTGCTAAAATATAACTTAATTTAAAATATATTACTATCAGTTACTTTTATTTTTAGATATACAAACTCATACAACTAAATACAAGCCTGTAAGAGGTAGAACACATTTCTGACAGAAAACATTAAAATTTTATTATTTTTACACTTTTTACTTTTTAAATACACTCAAACACCATTCGAAATCCTTCTACGCCCCTCCCCCCAAACACCACTATCTAAATGACCCTGCAAACATAATTAGCCATTATGCCGACCTTTAACGCAAGAATTAGCCAGCACTAGTTAACATGGCCATGAAAGAGGAAGGATGAGTCTATTTTTATTGACATCGTAGTTGTTAATGTTTACAACAGCTATTATTTACAGTACGACGCGGTTATTATTGGACAAGTGACACAGTGAACTAATCGCAAAGAGTGGCACGTGTTACACGTTACGCTCAAGGACAACCTGATTTTCCCTTCCTAATGCTACCTATTACTTGCGACGAAGACGTCGTTTCCACATTTAAACTTTATTTACAAAATTATTATTTCAAGGGAAAAAAAACAAGCTCTTGTATTTTTTAACCAAATGCAACCGGTATTTTCAACATATACAAATGTCAAATTTTTAAAAAAAATTATCACTTTTTTAAAAATTAAAATAAATATTACCTCTTAACCACAAAAATTTTGGAATAAATCAAAGCAATTATCCTCAGAGTGAATTATTACAAATAAAACCTCTGTAAAAAAAATTTATTTGTTTAAATTAAGAAGTTAATAAACGCCAAGGTTGTTCACAAGTTGTTACACATCTCCCTTTGATAGCTTCTAACTCTATCCTCCTCCCAATGAACACGATATATTTACCAGTAAATTAATAAATAATTTGACCCTTTAAAAAATTAAAACCTTGATCCCACCTATGCAACTAAGGGTCCATCAATAAGTAGGCCTACTGTTAGTAGTGTGGCATATTTTTTTAACAACTGTCTACAATTCAAATTAATTTCAACATTCTTTGACCCCCATCTTGAACTAGAGAACACTCTACTACACAAATGTAATAGTATTCACAAACTTTCCTACAATAACACTTTCTTTTGAAAATAAATATAGTTTCGGGAGATCAGGCATTTTACAAACCTCACTACAACAGTTACATTGCGAGTTAGAGTAGGATAGACCTGAAACGGCAGCGTCTTCTAGCATCAAAGGTTAGTGGGCTAAAATAGGCAAATTTGTACATATTTTCGATTATTGAGTTCTCTAATACATTCTTATACAAATATAAATATTACCTTAGCAATCGCGTTGATTGCTTTTTACATTACATTGTTAGTGTCCTGAGGAGCGTTTTTAGAACCCTACGAAGACGCTTGTCTTATTCTTTGGGACTTTCAAACAAACATTTTATCCGTCCTCCATCTTTGGAAGGGAAGTAGACCAATTTCAAAGTGAAAAATAAATCTTCAACTTGAAGCCGGTTGACAAACAACAAACAAAAGTTCATATTTTATTATTTCATTAAATTTTGTATAGACGTTATTAAATCTTAACTTTATACAAAGTAAATTTCAGACATCTTTATTTTTAAAATTATAAGAAGATTTAAATATTGAATCTATGACAATAAAAACCTTCACATTGCCGGATACTTTGAAGTTCCTTTTTATGAGTATCAGACCTGCAGGTCATCAATATTTGGTGAATACACTGAAAACACTTGTTAATTATGTAGGCCGCCTTTCAACAGGCAGCGGGCACAGGTGTTACAGGCGCCACAGACAGGTCTCTTCACATCTGGCATTCCGTAGGCGTAGTGAATCGATTCTGTACGTCACAATTTGATCTGTGGGTTAGAAAAGCAACGACTGTCTAATGTCCCAAGGTTAGGCTACACCATCTAACACAGAAACTCTCTGAAGTTTAAACATGGATTTAGTGAATGGATCATAAGAATGTGCAAATTGGAGGACTTGTAAGTTCTGCATTGAATCACGTGCTTTAGGAGACAGAGAGTTATTCTTGTTATACAAACACATCAATAAAAAATTACAGAATTATAACGAAGTGGTTGACAATACAATTAGAAGCGGTTTCGAAGTATTTTCCCTATTGATAAGAAATTCTGAAAATACAATTCATTTTGTCGTAACTAATATAATTCAAAAGTTCATATAATTATGAGAAAAGTGGAAAGAATGTGTGTGTAGGTTACTTATGTCCTTTTGTGGAGGAACGAAAATAAGTACCTAAAAGCACGTATAGAAATTTTCAAACTGTAATCTTTCAGCTACATTATTAAAATAGTTTTGCAAAATATTTATTGCTCAAAAAGCAGGGAGATGTTCCGTTCAATTCCAAAAAATTACTTACATTTAACCATATAATAGTTCAATGTTTATGTTGATAGACAAATGGTTGTATGCTAAGAGACATGCCCCGCGCCAAGAAGCGTTATTTACTGATTCATTCTGGTGTTAACCTCTTGCCGCTACAAAATAATATTTGCTTTCCTAAAAACATTTTGCGTTTAGTGAATCCATCTCATATTGTGCTATTCAAGGTGATTACTGGCTGTGTGGTTTAATGTGATATGGATGTGCAGTCCATCTTAAAAATAAACCCGAGAACCATTAACGTACCGAATACTGGTTAGTAGGGTGCAACGAACATGATTCACTAACGTTACCCCACTACTGCGGCCGCTATCTGCGTGGGCTGCTTCTTTAGAAAATAATGCATCTATATGTATCACCCAAATACAATCAACCCACAGAACAAGGGCTCTGTAAAAGCGATCAACCTTTTACCTTTGAAAGTAATTATTAATTTGCCTTTCATTATTTTTGTTTTAGCTCCACAAAGTTCGAGAAATGTCCACTGAAGATGATAAAAAGATATATCTAATCAAAGATTGCTCAATTACAATTTGCTATTTGTAAACTATTATATCGCACTAATTTATCCGATCTTGTCCCTATTAACAATATCAAAAATAGTGTTGTATGAAAGCGCTGAATTTACTGGGCGTTGATGGTTCTTCTTCTTATGCCGTCTCTCATTGAAGGTTGTCGATCCAGTGTTTGTAATAGAGCCTAAATCCAAACAATTTTTTTTGTTACTTAGGAAGACTTTTGTCTTCTCCAGAACAACCTATTCCCCTGTATTTTGTCTTGTATTATTAGTCTTACAAACTTGTACTTCTCGCCCAACATCAAGTACTTCAAAAAGCTCAATTTTCTTTTTCTTAATGTCAGCATGAGGTCGTACCTTTTCCGTTTTTAAGGAAAAACCTCTTCATTTGTTGCTCAAATACTCATATCTGCAATACTATATTTTGAAAATCCAAGGGATTTTGGTAGTTAAATGTAAAATACTTCTTAATATTTGTACATATTAAATCATCGATACCTACGGCCATGATAAACGATTCTTTTGTTTATTTCGGCGAATAATCAATTTACCAATTATAGCATATTTAGAGAAATGACTTGAAGCCTTTGATTTCTGGCTTAACCGCGAAATATTGATGGTGCCGTACACAAATGGTGTCATAAATTAAGCGATTTTCAACGAATGGCTGAATTTCAGAAGTTAGAGCAACGATGAAATCAAGGAAACGTACCTTGGACATAACGTGCGCAGTAATAGCAGATATAAAATAGTACACACAAAATTACAGGGAGATTTGTTTGGAAGAAGTGGGGAGATGAATGGTTACTAGTTGAAGCTGGTATTATTAGGTATTCATGGGTTTTTGTAAAATGTTTATCCAAGAATAACACCTAGCTCTTTAGAACAGCGCCACATTTTTTGCCAAAATCCGGAAGAGATAAGAACTTTAACAAAAAAGAAATGAAAAAAATTGCTAATAGGTCTACAGATAGGATAAATATAAAGCCATAACTGGAATGTAACGACTTGTGGGAACGGTTGCACATCTGAAGTGATATCTACTTTATACCTGAAGTAAACCTACTATCTATCTAGAGAGGTGTCAAAACGTTACACCAATCAACAGTCGATGACAAAATCTAAAACCATCTACGTACTGGAGTGAGGCAGGTGTTGAAATACGATTTTGCTAAAACACCTACTACAGCTGATAATTTATAATTGATGATTGACGTATCATATCAGAATTAGGTTAGGTTAACAAAGAAATTGTTTTCACTTGATTGTAAACAAAGGTGAGGAAAATGCCCCGAATCACTAAGTTACACTTCATCACAGACGTAATGGCTTTACTTAGTCCTATAGATAATATTGTTCAACACACAAAACATGAATTTATTTGCGGCTGAAGAGTTAAAGAATTTGTCCACTGTTTGAGCATTCAATACTATTTAGGATACATAGCAATTAAGATAAAGTAATATAAAATAAAACAAAAATGAGAACAAAATGGCGACACTTCACGCTTATAGATTTTCGGTAACAAGAGGAAGGAGTTGAACTTTTATTCGCTCGTTAATCCTATTTACATACACAAAGCATTGAACAGAATGTGTGGGAAAAGTAAAAGTAAAACTTACAGCAACAGAAATTAGTAAGATGTATGGAACAGTATTGCATCCTACTCGCTCTGCGTAACAGCATTCCATCGAAGATAAATCGTGCCATCACTATCCGTTTATATTTAAAAGTCTTTATGGTTTTATTATTAATATAACAATGACTATAGGCACAAAGTCCTTCACCATTTTTTTTATAACTGTTACTCACTGTTACAAGGAAATACGGGGGTTACCATCTAAGACCAGGTGGTGATATTTGGGACGGCATTGTTTGCTAAAACGGAGAGCATTTATTTAATTATCTCACTATAATTAGTAAACAAACGCAATTCATTTCAATATCAAACCATTTAAGATCAGGTATAATGCATCAACTAATTGTGCTCTAAGCCATAAAATCTACTAAACAGGCTATAAGAGTCCAAAAAATGCCGAAAATCCAGCCAATGACTGTAACAAACTAACAGTTCTTGATGTATTGTTTTTATCAACCACTTTACCGAGTAGTCACTACTCTTCACCTTAGTCTAACCTTAACACTTTAGCAATGAAATATTTAAGATGGTTTTATAAGACACTTTGAATGCAGTGACCAGGTCTCGGGAAAAGAGAAACACAAATCACCTTAATGGTAGGATACTTGTCAAACCGTAATTCAAGAAACCAGGATTTTGTAGTAACTGGAATGAGAACTAACATATTGTGATATATAACTTGCAATACTCGTATGTCCAGTCAAGATCAATCTCTGAAAATAGTTTTACTAAATAATGTATATATAACTTGCAATCTACTCGTATGTCCAGTCAAGATCAATTTCTGAAAATAGTTTTACTAAATAATGTATATATAACAAATATGTAAATTATTACAAGAGGCAATATTCACGTTCTAATAATCTTAGCCTACATCTTTTAGAATATATTCTACTTAAAACGTAAAAAATATAAACCTAAATAAATTTAATGACTTTTGCGGTACAAACAAAATGGAGCACAAACAATGACCGAAGTGCTAATAAAAATGACTGACGGTCAATAACATTGACATGTCCTACGAATATCATGACCAGACCACATCACCAAAAAAAAAAGGTAATGTTTCCTCTGGGCAAGAAGAAATAGTTAGACATGATTGGTTAAAATAAAAAGGCTTCTGTTACAATATTCTGATATTTTTGGTAACACAACTATTTCATTCTACATACGTACCTACCTTTTCTATACTAATTGTACATTTTTCAATAAAATAAAATAAATTTCTAGTGAATAATCTAAACTAATAAGTATTTTTTAAAATCCTATATTCTTTCTTAACTATTGTAAATTGTAGACTACATAAGTAAAGGTACTACTACTTGGAAGCTAGACTATATAAACAATATTATTTTCATTATAGTATACCAAAAATTAATTCCTCCCCATACTTAGATTTATAGTGTTATTATATTAACAAATACTTGTGACATCTGCGATGTCTCTAAAGAAGATTTTGAAAAAATAAGAGTTTCTCAATTATTCGCTTTCTCTGAATATGACGCGTAATCGATTGAATGACGCAGAGTATTACTAATAATAACTATTAAATAGTACTAACAAACTGTATTGAACGCGATAAATAGTTCAGGGACTCGCTCGCTCGCACAGAGAGAGATATCTAACAAGGCTAAATTGTATATAAAATGTAAGTAATATTATACATACATTGTTGGAAATCAGTTTGTAATTTTATCTAAATAATCGATCACAAGTTATCAAACATGACCTTTCTCTCTTTAGAACTTTTATCTTCTGACCACTAAAAGGTCAAATAATGAAATTTAATTGCACGACTGATAATCAGCAACAAATGTGCACTTCGCAACCATCAAGTTTTAGGCCTGTTATATTGTGAAGTAGATGTAAATAGTTGTACTTTTTTGTAAAGTAGATTGGTAGATGTAAAATCCGTCGATTAAAATTCGATTATATCACTACAATTGAACACTAAGAAAAGGGCTTCTATAGAACAATACACTGTTGTAAAACAGCATGTGTTCATTAGATGTTTTAACAGTTGTAGCTCGTATGCAGGCTCCACAGATTTGCAACCACCAAAACCAGAGATCAATAACAAAAACAAAAACAAAAAAATTGCAGGTATTTATTATGTATGAATTATGTACATTGTTACGAGCGATTATTCATCATATAAAATGATCGATCATTATAAATGATAATAAAAACGCCAGAACAGCAGTAACCGTATGACCGTTCGCTCAGTCGGAGAAGTCCCGTTCGACCTGGTTGCAGGGAAACCTGCAACACCCAGTGACGTTACTCGACGAGGAAAAGAATTGTTAGATCGAGACAGACTGTAACAGCAAGGCAGCGCCGTAAGGATCCATTAGGTTGCAAACGGCCTGCTACCTCGGGAGTGTTCGGTTAATATCGGCTCCATCCAAAGAGACCATCTCCGATCCGTTCCGTGTTTGTTGACATTCACAGTTAGAATGAATTGAGTTTAGGTTGTTAATAAATATTCATGAATTGAGATTTGGCGTCTTAAATAAGTAAACATAAAATAAAAATGCCATTATATTTCCTTCAATAGAATAAATCACAAAGTATTAAGCAGCATCTATTTTCCCTATAACATCCCTTTAAGTATTTATGATTACGGTTTCTTTGCCTTAAAAAAAAAGTTTGCGATCTGCAACGCCCATAGGTTTTAGGCAGCAGCCGCCACTGAGTTTAACATCCTACTACTTACTAATTTTTATTAAACTAGCCATAATAATGATAATGTATCCCTTTCTGCACGCACGCACGCACGCACGCACGCACGCCCGCGCGCGCGCGCGCGCGCACACACACACACACACACACACACACACACACACACACACACACACACACACACACACACACACACACACACACACACACACACACACACACACACACACACACACACACACACACACACACACACACACACACACACACACACACACACACACACACACACACACACACACACACACACACACACACACACACACACACACACACACACACACACACACACACACACACACACACACACACACACACACACACACACACACACACACACACACACACACACACACACACACACACACACACACACACACACACACACACACACACACACACACACACACACACACACACACACACACACACACACACACACACACACACACACACACACACACACACACACACACACACACGAGGTCATAGAGGTTACGCTAAGGAAACGAGATACAGAAAGGATAATGTGAAACAAACGTTAGGATTGTGGTTGTGGGAGAATTATGGCTTCCATCCGAAACATATACTTGAAGTAGCCACACATAAACAAAATATTTTAAATAAGGCTGATCAATATAGTTGTGGTGTACAAACATCAAGCAGCCCTACAGACTGTATGATGTATCCCGTCTAAATCAGGTCTTGCTCGGACGAACCTTATCACTTGCAGCCGGTCACAGTCTTTTTTTTTAGTAAGTGACTTACTAGAATACCAACAAAGTAAATTAAGTTTCTTACTCTAATTATAATTTCCAATTTTTATCGAATATATACAGATAAGTAAAATAAACTATGACAAACACTACATAATTCGTTAAAAAAAATAATAAACAATATAGTCGTGGCCTGATTATATGCGGTAAGAATTACAAATTTAACAAATATAATTTACAAATTGTCGTATTTTGTATTGTTGTTCTTATATTTATACGTGCTTTTCAAATTGTCGATAGAGATTTTGAAATTATAATACGGTAAGAAAGTTGATTTACTCAGTGCGGATGTAGTACGTGATTAATTAAGGCAACGGCTGAGGACGGCTGTAAATGATAAGGCACATCTCAGAGCCAGCCCGGAGCAACCTACAAGACAGGTTACATCATACTGAATATAGTACTGAAGTAAAACTATACTAACTTCAGTACTAGGCTTGATCCATAACAACTCAACTACAATGATCATCCCAGTCGCTGTCAAAATGTATCTAATAATTACTCAAATTTTAACTGTGTAAAGTTAATCAATTTATGAATAATATTGTATATTTTTCATCAAATCGTTTTACATTTGTATACTGCATATTCACAAATATAACGCAATTTCAGAAAAATATACATATACTCGTATGAGTGCAGTATAGTACGAGTACAGTATACTCGTATGACTACAGTATAGCACGAATACAGTATACTCGTATGAGTGCAGTATAGTACGAATACAGTATACTCGTATGAGTGCAGTATTCGTTTTCTGTAAGTTTTTTTATCCATGCACTTTCTATACAAGCAAGTTTACTTCCGTAAAATTAACACGACAGTGTTGAAGTGGTGTACATATATATAAGGTTATTATTATTAATTGTAAACAATTTTTTTCCACCACTAAGTGCAATAATTTTACCTTATGTGATGAGGTACCTTTCGGTCACTTGACCATTGTCGAGTCACTGTATTAATTTTCTCTACTTTTCTGGTGTGGTTGTTCGGTCCTTGATGTTGGTATTTGTTGGCGTCATACGTGTTTCTTTTTGAACCGCGTGTATTAAGCTTTTGAATAGTACGTCGTCTGCAAATGTTGTCTGTAGGTTCATTAAATTGTTGTGTATGTTTTTATAGATGTGGTATTGGGTTATTATTTATTTCAAGTATGGTTAGGTTATTTTCGTAATTTGTTAATTGATATTTATGTGATATTAGGTATTTTGCTATATTTGATGCCTTTGTATTTTTATTTTTGAATGCTTTGTAATGTTCTTCAAATGATCTGGTTGTTTTTCCTATGTAAAATGCGTTGTAGTCGTTACATGTAATTTTGTAGATTCCTTATAGGTTATGTTTTTCTGTATTTGTTTTGTGGTTTGTGTTGTTACAATATTTTATTATTTTGTTGTTTGGTTTGTATGTTGGAGTGTAGTGTTCTTTGTTATATATATATTTGTTATTTTTTCTATTTTGTTATTGGTGTATTTATATTTTAGGTAGATTTTGTTATTTTTGTGTTTAGGTTGTAGTGTTGTGTTGAGGTTAGGTTTTTTTGTAAATGTATTGTTTATGATTTTTATAAGGTGTTTATTGTATCCATTTTCTACTGCTATTTTTGTAATGTTATCTAATGCTTCATTTAATTTTTGTTTGTTATCTTGTGTGTATTTTATTGCTTTATTTATCATGTTACTGTAAGTGTTAATTTTGTGTGTCCAGGGGTGGTTAGATTTGTTGTGTATTGTGGTGTTGGAAGTTGGTTTTCTGTATACTGTAGTTTCTATTTTATTATTGTTTATATTTAATGTAATGACATTGTTATAATAATAACTTCATAAAGTCAGTTATATATTTTTCAAAGCTTTCCGCCAGTAAAATATTTATTATCATTTTCAGGAAAAACAATGATATAACAAAAGGTTTACAAAAATTATATCATATTTACCAACCATATGGTTGGCATCAAACTCAACCATATGTTTATTGATATTTATAAAACTTTGAATTGTATAAATCAATCAATTATTTTTGTATTTCTATTTATCTTATTTTTTCATATATATTATGCTGTTATTATAGTTATTATTATACAGTACACTATTATTATTGCTATTTTGGAAGACACACCTCGGAAATAGTTTAGCATCAAGGATTAACTTGAAAAAAAATATCGGAATGAAGAAGGCATCAGTGTTGCCGAGTGTTGATTAATTCTTGTCTATAAGTAATTACTGTGATTAGGTCAAAGCCTTTATCCTCTTCCTGCGGAAGTACCTGCCGCCCGCCTTGCCCCGCGCATGCCCAGTATCCTGTCTCGTGGCTATATCGCGCTCAGCTGGTTTTATTTTCTTTTTGCTCTTTCCTGATTACTTGTAATGCAATGGACAATAACTTCTACGCGAAGTAATAAGATGCAAATTTTCTGGTCACTTGCATATGTTACAGGCGTTTTACTTTAATTAAATTTAAAAAATGAGCTACTGACAATCAGCTATTTAGCTACATGACTTTTTTTTACCGTAAGAAACCAGTGTCGATGTAACAAGCATGCTTTTAATCGCTAGTATGTGTCACTTCACCGCTGTCAATGTTTTCTTTTCTTATTTCTGCAACTGGGTGCTTTTAGTCATAGCTTTTTGTGAAAAATCAAGAAAGATTATTATCACCTGTATCAGTAAAAAAAATATTAATTCAACATAGGGAACTGCTGATAACATTGTCGTAATAAAACAAGAGAAAAACTTTTAAAACTAAGAAACGAATTGACAAAATAAAACAGCAGTAATCGATGCACAAACAGTAAATAGATTAAATTTAACTACAAAGAAAAAGTATTACATTCTATGAAATCATTTCACGAGCGTAAACTAAAAACAAAATATGACAAGTTCAATCCCTTATGTCACATTTGAACTGCACATTAGATAATGTTTGTTTGAACGTCGTTCAATATATTGCATCCACACAACATATGATTTATTCTGAAAGTAAGTCCTTGAGTATCTTCAAGTAGCTTTGCAACAAATATCCAAGTGTTATATCTCAACCAAACTCGGAAGCGCCCCAGAGGATTAAGTGACCTTATCACTTCGACACACAAACACGAGCGCGCCCTAACCAACTTATATGCCACCGATGGTTTTCCAAGTGATACCTCATCCAAACTCGGAAGCGCCCCAGAGGATTAAGTGACCTTATCACTTCGACACACAAACACGAGCGCGCCCTAACCGACTTACATGCCACCGATGGTTTTCCAAGTGATACCTCATCCAAACTCGGAAGCGCCCCAGAGGATTAAGTGACCTTATCACTTCGACACACAAACACGAGCGCGCCCTAACCGACTTACATGCCACCGATGGTTTTCCAAGTGATACCTCATCCAAACTCGGAAGCGCTCCAGAGGATTAAGTGACCTTATCACTTCCATACAAACTCGAGCCCGCCCTAACCGATTTACATGCCACCGGTAGTTTTCCAAGTGTTATATCACATCCAAACTCGGAAGCGACCCAGAGGATTAAGTGACCTTATCACTTCGACACACAAATACGAGCGCGCCCTAACCGACTTACATGCCACCGATGGTTTTCCAAGTGATACCTCATCCAAACTCGGAAGCGCCCCAGAGGATTAAGTGACCTTATCACTTCGACACACAAACACGAGCGCGCCCTAACCGACTTACATGCCACCGATGGTTTTCCAAGTGATACCTCATCCAAACTCGGAAGCGCTCCAGAGGATTAAGTGACCTTATCACTTCCATACAAACTCGAGCCCGCCCTAACCGATTTACATGCCCCCGGTAGTTTTCCAAGTGTTATATCACATCCAACTCGGAAGCGCCCCAGAGGATTAAGTGACCTTATCACTTCCATACAAACTCGAGCCCGCCCTAACCGATTTACATGCCACCGGTAGTTTTCCAAGTGTTATATCACATCCAAACTCGGAAGCGCCCCAGAGGATTAAGTAACCTTATTACTTTGATACAAAAACACGAGCGCGCCCTCCTAACCGACTTACATGCCACCGGTGGTTTTCCAAATGTTGCGTACTAAGTCTACAAAACTAAAACTGTTACATTTGCGTAAATTTATTGACATTTTTGGATTCTAGATATTATTTCCTGGAAATAGATGCCAGACGTGGTGGAATATTCAGTATAATTTAATAAATAAACAAAAATTGATATTTAATTATTGTTATCTTTTCCATTATCTTTAAGTAGCATAATAACATCGTGTTTTGCCTGTATTTCCATAGTATAATATGTAGCATTTACAAATGTCAGTAAAATTACCAAATATTACTGTTAAACAAATTTAGTTTTGTAGACCCAGTTGGTGATTTGTCGATGGCAGGTGGACAAGTAGGCCGCCAGGCCGTATCAGGGCGAGCATGTGTCTGAGGGTAGCCTAATCCTTTCAGGCGCATCCGAGTTTGGAAAGTGTATATCATAGTGACCGATACGAAGATGAGTAACCTCTCGACGTCTTGGGTACAACTGGAACGAACACAGGCCGACATCCTTAATTTCCCTCAATTTGTTCAATCGAAGTTTACTTGTCATTCCTTTTATAGAAGGGAGAAGGTTACTTTACATTATATAGGCAATTTATGTAATGGTATGAAGCTTGCATGGCACCAGACAGGTAGCTAATTCCACTTCATCGCTTTCGTGTTCAAAGGTATCCCACGGTAGCAAGGCACTAGCAAACATTATCCCAACACTTTTTATTTGAAGCGGCACAAAATCTTTTCAACAAAAAGGCTCGTAGAATACACATTCTAAGAGCCCGAGAATACTTTATAGTCAGAGCCCTTGTCGTTGTGTCCCTTCTCTCCTATGAAATTTGAAAGAGTTTCTACCGTGATTCATTCTGGCATCATGACTTGCTGAATTTTATCGACGGCTCTTGACAACGTTTTGGGAGCGAAACAAAGTACTTGCTCTCCATAAATCTTTCTCTATTCACAATCTCTTTCGCGCACTCTCTCCATACCGAACATTCTGCTTATATGTATGTCTCTTAATAACTGTAGTTATTATTCTTCCTTCAAATTACATGCCCATACGTGGCAGTCACACATCAGAATGATTAATGCGATATTGTGGATGAGTGGCTGTGTTTAGAAATTTTTTTCCAGTGACACTTTTTACTGTCCAGTATTCTATAAATAACTTTGCTATAAAACTGTATGTGTATAAATTCTTTATTCAGTAAAACTTACGAGAAAACAAATATAACAACAAAGTAATACAATTGCAGTCTAAGAGCCTCCGAACACGGATCGATTGTTAACTCGTCGAGAGGTTCGCTCGTCAATCTCGTCTTGTGGGATATCTGCGGCTCGGGTGTCTGCCATCCGCACATTGGTCGACTTCAGTTTGTTTGCATCTCGCGACCAGAACTGACCTCCTACGCATTTTTAAACCCAGAACGTAATAAAAATGAGCAGTTCAAGTAATGATGAGGAAGACTGTCATGTTTGTGTGGTATCGGCGCTTGAAAAGATTAAAACCTAGATTATGGGTGTATCCTTATATTGAACGTAATTTTAATACTCGGTTATTTGTTGGTGCAAAAGAACTGGAACAGAGTAACACTAAATTTTTAGCATTTTATATAATGTGGAAAGATTTATACACCACTCTAGTGAGAATTGTGAATATAAAGTTCGGGGTGTTTTTCGATCTCCCCAACGAATTTTACATTAAAAACCTAGAACCAGAAGTCCAATGTTTTCATAATTTTATATTATAAATAATTATTACATCTAATTAAAAATAAACTACTATAATTGAAACTACGAGTACTACAGCCAACGAACATAACATTCACCGGTCATTTAAAAAAATCTGTAAAAATTAATAAAGCCCAAAAACAAGAAAGAAAATGAAATTATAAATACCTCCATGACGTAGAATCGCGCGATCCTCTCGATAAATCCCGCGCACTGCCGATCGCACGAGACGAGGAACGCAGGGGACGAGGGAACTGCTCGGTTTTTGACGAGCACAAAACGCCCCGTCTGCGGACTCCAATGCTCCGACGTAGGAAGTTGAGTGGAGGGGAGACGATTTTTCTCGAGTCGACCATTTCGAGCGTCGACCCGTGTGCGGAGGCTCTAAATCTGCCACTGTGATCAATCTTGCCTTATCCATTTCACGTCCATATACCAGAATAATTGTGTACTACATTATATTCATGACACATTTTGGCACATTTTATCTGATGTAAATGTATCGATTAATGTTTTAATTTGTCTTAAAAAAGTCAACAAAACTTATTAATTGAATAGTGATAATAATTTAAGGTCTTCACTTTCTGAGTAAACTAAGTTATTGAGAACACTGTAGAATTTCGATAGTAGTAAAAATTTGTTTCAGTGCCAAACATGTTTACTGTATTTATAAAAACATGTTTATGTCTATATTAAAAAACTGTAAAACGCATTCGGTTTATGCGTAGATAAGACGTAACAAAAACATAACATTACTTTGTGCCTCACTCAAATAATCGAATTCGTCAAATAGGTTCCTATGATGATGCATAAGAATCAAGCTATACCTTTATTGTTATTAACGGTGTTAAATTAAGACGTAATGAACAATTGGACCGTCTCATAGCCAAACTAACCGAAGTGCATTGAGCGACAAAATATTCATACACTCAAGTTGGAAAAGCAACTAACTTAGATTTGGGAAGAACGCGCTCCGTTATGCAAGTCAGGTACTTATATTTCTCCTCAATCTTCTTATGCTTACTAACTGATCTCTAAATGCACAGGAGTCGTTCCCACACCTCACGTTTTCACTTCAACGTGTAAATCATGATAATTTTATAAAAATTATCATAATAATTTTATAAAAAAATTCTTCTTGGAAAGTAGTTTAAAGAAACACGAATGCACTTATTACCGTTACAAAGGTGCTACCAACGAGAGCCAGTAAAGAAGAATAGTCGATCGTGTCGATTTGTTATTTCGAATTGCATACTTTATCCAACCATTCATATACTTTCTCTCTTGTACTTGAACTGTTAATTGCGTAGAAGGATATTTCGAATTGGTTTCATGGACGGTTTGAATGACTGAAACCCACTTTAAAGGCACTTATTGCTCTGCCACAATAACCTACCGCAAAAAGCTTTAATTATACAGCAAGTGCTGCTACTTAAACGAAATTATAACTGCAAACATCAAGGTTTTATAATTTTATTAAAATAGATATTTTCGACTAATAATTAAAGTGAAACTGATCATTATTGAACAGTTGTGTACATTTAAACCTTCTATTCATAATAATTGCTAACATAAGCAATTAGCTGTAAATAAGGGTAAAGGTTTAACTACATGTGAACATTCAAGATCGACTACTTTTTTTCTGGATTTTAAGAGTGATAAACCTGTATTAGTATTATCCCCAACGAAGGCTAGGAATAGGTTGTGAACATTGCTTGTCTTACGGTAAGAGCAGAACCCCTAATACAGGATATATGAAGAATTGTGGCATTTAGTGGAAAAGGACACGTGCCTGAAATAGACTGGTATTTATTAGGGTTATACAAAGGTGTCTACCAGTTACTGCCCCTTATATTAAAAATTATAAAGAAAGTTAAATAGAACTAGAAAGGACTACGAAGAAGTATATAATACTTATAATTAGGAATATGCCGATTCCGATTCTCGATTCCAGGAATCGTCGATTCTAATGGTATCGTGGAATCATCGATTGTCTATTCTCCATTGATTAAAGAGTGTCGATTCCTATTCTAGTTTTTCAAGTGTTAAAATACATATGTGATGTAAGTTATAGGAAATATACTGTAATTAATTATAAACTAAGTCTTATTTAAGCATTTGTTACTTTGAATGAATTAAACGCTTAAAGCAAATGTTTTTTTTTTTGAGATCACGAAAATATGATTGTTATTTAAAGCAACAAAGACGATCGAAAGCATTTCTGGAAACCGATCTTCTCAGTATCACTCGAGATGGCTTGAGACACACACATACTCCCCCCCCCTTCTCTGACCGCCACCATTTCATACATGTCGAAACAAAACAAAAAGAAAAGGTAGTTCCAATCTCTCCAGTTAAAAAAAAACTGAAATGCTTCTACTGAAGTTATATTGTAATTGTGAAATGAAGCTCACATTTGTAATTTTAACTAAATCATTACTTTTATCCGATATGTTTGTCACCCTTTCAGAAATTCCTATTCATAAATCAAGGTCGTCGTTTCGTGTAGCCTTTTACATTAAAACGGAACTTTTAAAAGGCTTCTCCATATAACCAAGATGTTAACTAAATTCATTATTAGAGAATATCATGTAGGATATAACGTAAAAGAATCGAAAATCGACTTAAGAATCGAGAATCGAATGAAAATTTTGAGAATCGAAATCTAATATTTTAGTTGTCGACCCATCCCTACTTATAATGATTCCCTGGTACTAATACATTATGGCCTCACGTGAACAAGGTTGCTCACCTGACATCATGAATTGGGTGAAAAGAGATGTCCATCTGCAAGAGCTAATATACAGCTAAGCAGGAAAACATGGTTACAAGTAACAATATAGTAGTCAAATCAGAACAAACTTTGGAAAGTTAACTAATAGTCTTGTACATATTAAACGATATCTTGGAGCATGTATGTTCAGATCTGTTCAACTGTTCTCGAAAACGTCTCTAAGAATTAATAGATGTTTTTTTGCATAATTGAAAAAAACAAATTCCCTATTTAAAAAAATTTAGAACAAAGGCGTATGGAGGGAGCTAGCTGTAAAATTGCAGGGGCTGCCTAAAATATTGAACTAGAAATTGGCGTATGCATGTTTGTATAACCAACTTTTCTTGAAGACGGCTTTGAAAATTTTTCTGAAATTGGGAGTAGTACTAAATACTATCTAAAGTGTGGAGTAAACTATTTGTAGATAATATTCAAGTTTTAAAAATTAGTTTTCACATCAATTTTTTATATGCCTCCTAAAGAGCGAAGATTGAAAAAGCTATTATTGATTTATAGTAAACCCTTTAAAAAATTAACAGATTTAAATATCGAAATCTTGTTCCTGTTCGTGACGAGCTAGCTGTTAATTACTTATTACACTTTTGCTATTACTTGCGACCAGACTTTTTGTTAACTAAAGGTTGTTAAATTATAGGCGGTTGAAGAAGTCGTAAGACGAAAACGTTTCCTCCAAGTGTAAGTTAACAATTTAACAACCTTTAGTTAACAAAAAGTCTGGCAAATAATAGCAAAAGTGTAATAAGTAACAGATTTACGTAACACACAGAAATAGACTGATTATTATTTTAGATTAAAACGCTTTATTTATTAAAAATATTAGTGGTCCTTTCTAAATAAATGACAACAAACCCATCGAGCACAGCTTGGTAACCCGGTACTATGTATTAATCCTTAAACTGACTAGCGTTCGCGTTCATTACAGCCTTGTCAATAAATATTCGCTTGATATTAGAAACATAGTTATACATACTTAAAAACATACATTCTATTAGTTAATGTATACATTTGCTAAATATAGCGTAATTACAACAAGAAACCTTGTCCTAGATAAGTAAGACAAAGAATTAAGTTCTTAACTGTTGTCACGTACTGAAGGTGTTAATGTTTCCACGCGCAATTTTTACTCGGTCTAGTAGTAGTTCACATATTTTCCACGCGCAATGTTTACTAGGTCTAGTAGTAGTTCACATATTTTCCACGCGCAATGTTTACTCGGTCTAGTAGTAGTTCACATATTTTCCACACCCAATGTTTACTAGGACTAGTAGTAGTTCACAATTTTCCACGCCCAATGTTTACTCGGTCTAGTAGTAGTTCACATATTTTCCACGCCCAATGTTTACTAGGACTAGTAGTAGTTCACATTTCCCACGCCCAATGTTTACTCGGTTTAGTAGTAGTTCACATATTTTCCACGCCCAATGTTTACTAGGACTAGTAGTAATTCACATTTCTCACGCCCAATGTTTACTAGGACTAGTAGTAGTTCACATATTTTCCACGCCCAATGTTTACTAGGACTAGTAGTAGTTCACATTTCCCACGCCCAATGTTTACTCGGTTTAGTAGTAGTTCACATATTTTCCACGCCCAATGTTTACTAGGACTAGTAGTAGTTCACATTTCCCACGCCCAATGTTTACTCGGTCTAGTAGTAGTTCACATATTTTCCACGCCCAATGTTTACTAGGACTAGTAGTAGTTCACAATTTTCCACGCCAAATGTTTACTAGGACTAATAGTATTTTACATATTTTCCGCGCGCAATGTTTACTAGGACTAGTAGTAATTCACATTTCTCACGCGTAATGTTTACTAGGACTAGTAGTAGTTCACATATTTTCCACGCCCAATGTTTACTAGGACTAGTAGTAGTTCACAATTTTCCACGCCCAATGTTTACTAGGTCTAGTAGTAGTTCACAATTTTCCGCGCGCAATGTTTACTAGGACTAGTAGTAGTTCACAATTTTCCACGCCCAATGTTTACTAGGACTAGTAGTAATTCACATTTCACACGCCCAATGTTTACTAGGACTAGTAGTAGTTCACATATTTTCCACGCCCAATGTTTACTAGGACTAGTAGTAGTTTACAATTTTTCACGCCCAATGTTTACTAGGACTAATAGTATTTTACATATTTTCCGCGCGCAATGTTTACTAGGTCTAGTAGTAGTTCACAATTTTCCGCGCGCAATGTTTACTAGGACTAGTAGTAGTTCACAATTTTCCACGCCCAATGTTTACTAGGACTAGTAGTAGTTCACAATTTTCCACGCCCAATGTTTACTAGGTCTAGTAGTAGTTCACAATTTTCCGCGCGCAATGTTTACTAGGACTAGTAGTAGTTCACAATTTTCCACGCCCAATGTTTACTAGGACTAGTAGTAATTCACATTTCACACGCCCAATGTTTACTAGGACTAGTAGTAGTTCACATATTTTCCACGCCCAATGTTTACTAGGACTAGTAGTAGTTTACAATTTTTCACGCCCAATGTTTACTAGGACTAATAGTATTTTACATATTTTCCGCGCGCAATGTTTACTAGGACTAGTAGTAATTCACATTTCCCACGCCCAATGTTTACTCGGTCTAGTAGTAGTTCACATATTTTCCACGCCCAATGTTTACTAGGAGTAGTAGTAGTTCACAATTTTCCACACCCAATGTTTACTAGGACTAATAGTATTTTACATATTTTCCGCGCGCAATGTTTACTAGGTCTAGTAGTAGTTCACAATTTTCCGCGCGCAATGTTTACTAGGACTAGTAGTAGTTCACAATTTTCCACGCCCAATGTTTACTAGGACTAGTAGTAGTTCACAATTTTCCACGCCCAATGTTTACTAGGTCTAGTAGTAGTTCACAATTTTCCGCGCGTAATGTTTACTAGGACTAGTAGTAGTTCACAATTTTCCACGCGCAATGTTTACTAGGACTAGTAGTAGTTCACAATTTTCCGCGCGCAATGTTTACTAGGACTAGTAGAAGAGCATATGAAAGTTCGGATGTGACTCTCATATTTTCCCTTAGCATTGTTTTCGCAGAACATGATGTCTTTATTCTTCCCTTCAACGTAAAGATATACACATTAATTTACTAATATGGAGACTTACCTTTGATTCTGGAAAACAATAATGATAAGAATGGCCTACACTAGAACCGCAACTAACAGACTACCGGTAACAGTTTAGACTTGAGTAGTATTACTCATTATTTTAATTGTATTCTATATCGTTCCATCTGCTTTAAACGGTTTTTAAATTTACACTGTCTCAATCTACCGCCAAATTGCATTACAACGTGCGAATCCTTACAAACTAGGTCAGCTGATGATAACGTTCCCGCTGACTCACTATTTGCACAGATGTTGCTGTGCAGAAATAATGTCAAATGTGATAAAGTCGAGCCAATTAATACATGCCGAGGACTGAACTGCTCTTTCAGATACGGAAATTTCCTATAACCTGAAACAATGTGTATGGCTTATCAATGGCTTTGTATTCACGACGAGATAAAGCAAAAATGACCTTCGATTGTTATTATAGCTCATTAGTAGGAACAACAAAATACTGCAATAACAAAACTCGTACAATACTTCAGAAACACATTAATTTTCCCGTAAATCGACAATAAGAACAATACTTCCTTCAGCACAGTGTAATTACTTATAATTTTCCCTTTCTTGCTACTTCACGAAGGCAAATTAATTGTAAAGAAAAAAACCATATAATTTAAATTCCCACATTAAATAACAATATAGCCATAATGAACGCTGCATGGCACAAATAGTTAAGTGAAGATAGCAGTAGAATCTGAAGAAGAAGAGGCTGGGTCTAGAGATTTTGGGATTGTAGGACGTCCGAAAAAAGATCCGCAAAGGCAACTCAAAGAACATTAAAAATCCTTTACATATAAAAAGTCAATAAAAGTATAAGCGTCATTACTGAAACATATAGAGTTTATTAGTAGCTACAAATATTTTATAACTAAGTACTCATCAAATATAATGTATACACACGAACGCAAGCAAAATTATTATTATTACTTAAATACTATCATTATTATTTTCAGTATCTATTTTCAGGTAGTCGCTCTCCTAGCTTTACCATAGATTTAAATAGCCACAGATTTAAATACTCTGTCACTGTGCAGGATTAATCAACGCGTTACTTAGCCATTGACAAACCACTAACCATTCAGAGATTAAGAGAGGAGCTGGCAGACACATCTCTATCGTTCATGCACAATGGAATCATACCTCCTGCCAGAATGAACATTACTCCCACTACGATTGCATCTCTTTGACCATACAGTAACGATTCAGACATTAAGAGAGGAGCTGGCAGACACATCTCTATCGTTCATGCACAATGGAGTCATACCTCCTGCCAGAGTGAACATTACTCCCACTACGATTGCATCTCTTTGACCCCACACTAACCATTCAGGCATTAAGAGAGGAGCTGGCAGACACATCTCTATCGTTCATGCACAATGGAGTCATACCTCCTGCCAGAGTGAACATTACTCCCACTACGATTGCATCTCTTTGACCCCACACTAACCATTCAGGCATTAAGAGAGGAGCTGGCAGACACATCTCTATCGTTCATGCACAATGGAGTCATACCTCCTGCTAGAGTGAACATTACTCCCACTACGATTGCATCTCTTTGACCATACAGTAACCATTCAGACATTAAGAGAGGAGCTGGCAGACACATCTCTATCGTTCATGCACAATGGAGTCATACCTCCTGCCAGAGTGAACATTACTCCCACTACGATTGCATCTCTTTGACCCCACACTAACCATTCAGACATTAAGAGAGGAGCTGGCAGACACATCTCTATCGTTCATGCACAATGGAGTCATACCTCCTGCCAGAATGAACATTACTCCCACTACGATTGCATCTCTTTGACCATAAGTAACGATTCAGACATTAAGAGAGGAGCTGGCAGACACATCTCTATCGTTCATGCACAATGGAGTCATACTTCCTGCCAAAGTGAACATTACTCCCACTAATGTAACGGGTAAGCTTTGGATAGAAACATCCACAAATGTTCTATACTTCTAACCAGGATCATGTTTCTCCAACAGCTACAGTATAAAATGATACATGCATCTTTATTAGTCGTGTCTCTAATATATAGCTACTCTAAAATCCCTACCAACCATAAAACTACTACAAGGTGTACAAACTATAATAATATATGCCAATGGAAGAACAATAATCGTAAGACTAACCCATTAACTAAGGATGCTGATATAGCCGCTAATTAATACACCAGAAGTAAATCTGGTCTAAAGGAGAGAAATCTGTCTAACCGCTCTTCTCACGCCTGCTTGCTAAGCTTCATACTTTCAGATAAAAGAATGTAGTTTTAGAGCTCATTTGTTATGGAAGCTTTAAAAGATCTTATAGAAAAACGTAATGATACTCCTTACGTGTGATTTAAATATGTTCTTGTAAAAGTTAAATTACATAGCCTACATGCACCAGAGTTTTTATTCTATTTTAGATTTGATATTAAAGTGATAGGATATGCTTATACTGTAAGCAAACGCAAAACGGAACACGTCATGAACGTATTTAAAATGAGTAACTATATCTAGAAAAATTCCGTAACATGCAAAAGCATACGATTTATGTAACTACTATCGCCGAAGATTGATATCAAAGGAAAGCTGTTACAGATATTTAGAAACAAAATCTGTCTAGGACATACGGAAGGACTGTATAACATGTATACAGGTTATAATATCTTATGTAGACATATTCTCTATTGGGTATAGAGGGTTGTGTTTATACTAAAACATGAGTGGAATAATCTAGGACAAAGATGGATCACTTGGTAACATTGTGCAATAAAGTTATTAATTTGATTCTTACAAACCTTTGTTATCATTTTAAGCTGTATAGGCCCATACAATTCCTCCATCGTTGAAGTATAGCAGATAGACCCTCTGTATAACCACGGTAAAAGAGCTTGATCTACAAATAAAAGACTCTGACCGCGAAAGTCATAACTACCTCTATTTCCAGTACCAATTTAGTGACACTATCTTATTCCTAACTGTATTGCAACTATCCTTAACCTATAGCTTGGTATGACGGGTAAAAATCTTACACATACAGGGTGCGGTAGATAAGTAATGAGACTCAATCTAGAAAAACAAATTTACTGATCCGATTTGTACAAAACGTTAATATTCTTCGAAGTAGTCGCCTTGGGCGTCGACACATCGTTGCCAGCGCGTTTTCCAAGCTTCATAGGCCCCACTGTAGTCCGCTGGAGTTATCCCTGTTAGTGCCTTTGTGACAGCAAGTTGGATGTCCGGAATACCGTCAAAACGATGACCCTTCAGGCATCTTTTTACCATCGGAAATAGGAAGAAATCAGGAGGACTCATGTCAGGGCTGTACGGTGGCTGTGGCAGCACTTCAACTCCAATTCGGGTCAAATAGGAGGTCACGAGGAATGCTGTGTGCGCCGGAGCGTTGTCGTGGTGGAGATGCCAGCGTTAAGCAATGTCCTGTCGCTTCCGTTTGACGGCTTTGTGCAATCGCTGAAGAACTTCTTTGTACAATTCGGCATTAACAGTTTTTCCCTGAGGGAGAAACTCTTTGTGAATTAACCCCCGCTTGTCGAAAAACACAATGAGCATTGTCTTGACGCGGGACTTTGACATTCTTAATTTCTTCGACCGCGGGGATGCCGATGTGTGCCACTCCGAGCTCTGGGCTTTCGTCTCCGGGTCGTACTGGAATGTCCACGATTCGTCGCCTGTTACTACGTTGTCTAAAATGTCTGGATTATTTTCCAATTCATTCAACATCTCACTGCAAACGTTCACTCGTCGTTGCTTCTGTTCGGCGGTGAGCACTCGGGGAACAAATTTTGCGCAAACTTTCCCCATCATCAAATCTTGTGTAACAATTTGGTGGACTGTAACTTTATTCACGGAGACCTCATCGGCGATCATTTTGAGACTTAAACGATGGTCGGAGTCCAGGACTTCTTTAACTTTGGCCATCGTTTCATCCACACGACTCGTTGAAGGGCGTCCAGATTGTTCCAGGTCTTCAACGGATTCCCTCCCGTTTTTAAATTCATTAAACCACCGGAACACTTGAGCTCTTGATAGGGCAACCTCTTTGTAGCCCTCCGTAAACATAGCAAAAGTTTCCGAAGCAGTTTTGCCCAAGCGAAAGCAAAATTTGATTACACACCGCTGTTCTATCGAGCGATCCATCTTCAGCGTTTTCACAAGTGTTACAGGCAGGCAAACAACGTATACGCTAAGGTTGACCCTCACTGCGCCAGAGCTACGACGCGACTGCGAACCGGTTCTATTATCAGATCCTCCACCATCATGTCTGCCGGTGGAGCGACTGGGGCGCAGCGCGGCGGCCAGTCTCATTACTTTTCTACCGCACCTTGTACTCCGATAGAGAGTAGGTTTGCTCCAAACATTCGCCTCTACCTGCGCTAGTAATAACGTTCCTCTATTCTTAGTACCATCCCCAAGTTACACTGTTATTTCTAACTTTATTCTACCTATCCTTAACCTATAGCTTGGTATAACGGGTAAATATCTTAAAAATACTCCGACAGAGAATAGGTTTCCTTCAGATTTACGACTCTACTCGTGCTAGTAATAACGTTCCTCTATTCTCAGTACCATTCGCAAGTTACACTGTTATTTCTAACTTTATTCTACCTATCCTTAACCTAGAGCTTGGAATAACGGGTAAAAATCTTACACATACTCCGATACAGAGTAGGTTTGCTCCAAATAGTCGACTCTATCTGCGCTAGTAATAACGCTCCTCTATTCTCAGTACCATTCGCAAGTTACACTGTTATTTCTAACTTTATTCTACCTATCCTTAACCTATAGCTTGGTATTACGGGTAAATATCTTACAAATACTCCGACAGAGACTAGGTTTGCTTCAGATTTACGACTCTACTCCTGCTAGTAATAACTTTCCTCTATTCTCAGTACCATTCGCAAGTTACACTGTTATTTCTAACTTTATTGTACTTATCCTTAACCTATAACTTGGTATAACGGGTAAATATCTTAAAAATACTCCGACAGAGAATACGTTCGTTTCAGATATGCTACTTTGTATACGTGGCCAACAATATTTCCCCACATACTGTACTAGATCAGGGATTTTTATGTCATTAGCCTATCTGTCTTCACAATTTTATTTATGTCCTTCAAGCTCTGATAGATATGTCAACTTGACTAAAAACCGTAAAAAAACAGTAAATAACTCATGCAATGTTTGGAACAGCTCTTATTTTCAGTTCGAACACACAGACCTAGTTGTACGTATATGTTTAACACGTGTAAGAGACAAATGGATTATAAATTTTACGTGATTATTTCTCAAAAATTAAACATTTTTATTTGTAAATGCTTTACTCGTATATTGGACTTAAGAGCAATGTCCTTGACCAAACCAGCGTATCTTACACATGGCTGTTACGTAACTCGTTATCTCCCTCTGATAGAATATCATTTATATTTACAACATTTTTATCTAAGGAAAGAATTTGTTAAATTAACGCCCAATGCCACTGAGCATTTACAAAAATTAAATGAGGTAAAAAAAAATCAATTAACAATCTCAAGAACGGCTAGTCGTTTACTTCAACTTCACTCAGACTTCAGTCATCTTTAATTCTCTAATATCTTTTTAGTCTGCACTGTAATTGTTATTAAAGAGGAGCAGCATATGAAAAATTCTAATTCCTGTTTCTCGATAGTATTTCAAACCATTAAAAGAAAATAGAAAGTTTCATATCAGGACTAGATACAAATTATGTTTGTAATTTGTTGACATTTTCTTACTCAAACAATGCAAACAACCAAATTTTAGAGACGTTTAGGGATTTTATTAATATTATGTTTATTTAATAATGTTGACCCAACGCGGCATGAAAATAAGTTAATGAAAATGCAAACCCCTCGATTTCACTGCTCTCTTTATCTCTTTCATTGGCATAATTGGAACCATAGGCGGGTTCCCAGGGTCGGTGACAAGTCGCCGTGAACTCGCGTTTCTCGGTCTACGTCCTATTAAAGCTACTGGGTCGGTATTAGACACATCACAACACCGCAGCTAAGAGGTTTCTTTCAGATACACCATCAGCACACACGATGCCATGATCCTCCCTAAACTATCTACCAAAGTGTTTTATATCCTCATCTTAATTCTATATATAGTAACAATCTCTTCATAACCTTGTAGGCGATAATAGCCATAATGGCTGATGACCTTAAAGTTACAAACTAAATTAATAAATAATTATTTTTTTAAATAGAGGTTCCTCGCTGAGCAAGTAAATCAACAAGTTCTTATTCTGACGGGTACAGCTTCAAGTAAGGTCACCATAGTGTAGATAAGGTCTATTGCTTACGTACTTGAATCGACTAGCTATAAATAGTTAGGAAGCCTGAGTAATTTATGTAAAGTAATCGAAAACGAAGTCTTTGGATGGAAAAAGACGTTCCAAAGGCCGGTCGGTGACCAGTTCAAGTTTACAAGACCTTTGGCGTCTTACATACGTGTATTACGAGATTGTGACCCAAAGCTCCCGTGTTCGGGACTGACCCTCGTTACTTGAGTGAGGACGTCAAAAGAGGTCGAATTCGTGGGGTCAGAGTTCAGCAGATTCCAAGTGCTGGGTTTTAGGTAACCCAAATAGGGATCAGAGGCTCTGACCCAGATGCCCATTAGTTTTTTTTATCATTTGATTTTTTTTTTAATGTGCACTGACATACTTCGTCCTTTTGCTTTTAATTTCACATTAATGGAGACTAATTTCATAGTCAGAACCAGCGTTGGACATGTGCACACATTGCTTGATCAAGTAGAGGGAGTAGAGAGTATAAAAGTCTTACCAATTAAGTAAACCCCATATAGCGCAGTATATGAATAGAAACCTTACATTAGACTCGGTAAAAATACAGACACCAACGAATTGTACAAAGCATTGTTTTTTAAAAGCAAAATATATCACATAGGTTATTCCACGACAGCTGTTTTCGTCTTCACTTAGAGGTTATGTTTATATCTTGAACAAATACAAATTTTTAAATATTCAGAATTACCGTAATTTGATTAAATTAAATATCATAACGTAAGCCTGTCATTTGTTTTATTTTATTCTGTATTGTAACATTAGCAATAAGACGAAATGAATGAGTTATTAGGGGAGTTTTTATTATTCGCTATATCTTATCGATATAAGCCCTCGAAAGTGCCTCATAGGATTAAACAAATATTGTTAGTATTCTATGGTGCTATAAATATGAACTTTATACAAAATTAATAAACCAGTTGAATGCAAGCTGATTTTGAAAAGAATAGAGAGTATACGATCAATCTTCAGTACAAAGAATGAAACTGTATTAGAATAAAATAAGTGAAAATAATAATGAAAATAAATCATGAACAGGAATAAGAGCACGATCTCCTGAAGAATTCACTAGAAAAACAAGTGACGAAAAGAAAATTTCCGAAAGATAAATCGTATCGAATTCATAAAGAGTTAATCATTGTACCATATGTTCATAACACAGAGAAAGTATAGAAGAGAAATGTAATTAGACAATTACAAACGATAAATGAACACTCTTTTTTTGCTTTAAAAAAAATATAATGTTAAATTTTATCAGGATATTCTATTATTGCATAACACATTACACCAACACCTACCTCTGAATCTTTCTCACGTCATTCGGATGCAGTTCTGCCGCCCTTTCTGGATCCACATTCTTCAGCCTGTCTAGTAAACTTAGCCCGTTCGAACTTACACCGCACTCACTTCCGTTTGCACTGTACTTGGCGCGTTTCACCTCATCCTCATCGTCACTTAAGTCATCCGACGAACGTTTTATACTTTCCCGTGCCAACGTTATACAGTCTGGATCTGTTCTGTTTTCCTGCACAAGAGTTTTCCACAATAACGACTCGATGTAATAGTTTGTTCCTCCTACTATCACTGGAATCTTGTTTCTACGTAGAATATCATTGACCTGCACGGTGATTAAGGAACTACATTCAATCCTGTATGGTTAATTTTTCTAAAAACTAAATAACATTGAATGCTTAACCTACGTTAGATAAACTTGCACTTTTATGCTATGGTGTGTTTGTGTGTAGGCGAGGAAACTATTCATTCGTGTAATGAATCCTGACGCTAAGTTTCGTTAAAGTTCTAATTAAAGTTAAATAAATCTGAAACCTGCTAACTTAAAGTTATTACGTTTGGTGGTGCCGATTTTAACATTAAAACATATTAAAAATAAAAGGACAACTAAAATAATATTATTTACAAAAATAAAACTAGCTAACAAATAAGTAAACTAGGTAACATACAAAATTATTATTAACGATTATTATAATATTAACAATATCTATGTCATCCTAACACAATTAATGGAATTCCTTTAATAACCTATCTGTTACAATAAGTAGAATTTTTATTTTCACAGATCCAGTATAGAATTATAAACTTCCTCATATCGAGTAGAGCTTTTGTGTGCTTTTCGTAATCACAGTTTGTAACCTCACATATATTCCTGTGATCACTTTCCTATTTCTACTTATAATATCCTGCATAAATTACATTGAACCCTATAAACGTTATTAGCGACGACAAAGCACGGATATTATGTGTATGTAAAACGGTTTTTTTTCCTTGGCGAAAAACCAATTGTGGTTATCATCGCCAAACAATATCTGATACGGAACGCAATATTTTAAGTAAAAACAAATACATTTAAATACAACAAAAATTACAAAACAAAAAACAACAACAATAAATAACAAAAAACAACAATAAATCTATAACAATAATAAATAACAAAATAACAACAAAAAACAATATAAAAGTGAATAAATAATAACAATGTGCCTAAGAGAAGATGTAAGTGTTAAAATGTGTATAGATTGTGTTGGTGTGTGTATGTGTGTGTGTATGCTTTGTGAGTGGTGTAGTGTTAGGCTAGGGTACCGCGAGGGACGCCAAACCCCTCGTAAGTGCGGCTAGTCCGCACCCCCCTGCGGGTTATGTAAAACGGATGAAAATAGAAATGTTTTTACTATTTATTAGGAATATACTGTGGTTGAATTTAATAATAAATACACAAAAACCTCTTAACCACAAACGTTCTTTATTTTACCCTTATGTACATTTCAGTTACAAAGTAACCATCCTCAGAGGGATAACATACAAAGACTCCTTTGTATGTTATCCCTCTGAGAATGGTTACTTTGTAACTGAAATGTACATAAGGGTAAAATAAAGAAAGTTTGTGGTTAAGAGGTTTTTGTGTATTTATTAAGAAATGTTTTTATTTAAATAATGCGAAAAAGAGCACAACCAAACATGTCTCACACTGGATCAGATCCGTCGAAGATGAATCTGTCTTGACCGATCATTTAAATCCGAAAACCATGTATTGAAATAGGAGTGCAGCCAAGTATTCGGAGGTGTCTAGCCAAGGTCATGTGAAATGCACATATATAACTGCTTAGACTATTGGAACGGCTTGGATACAAATAACATAATAAACTTATGAGGGATTTTACACAATTAGATATCGGCTACTTGAACTGGATCCAATTACACGAAGATTAATAGAGGGCTCTAGTGAACTCGGCCGTGTATTTAATTGAAAAAGCTAACAGAAGTCAACATAAATCTAAAAAGCAAAGCTATAAAGTTATAAGACTTGAAAAAAAAATCAGAAATTCCGATAGTTTTACCGAGTCAGTAAAATCTGACGCCATCGCAAGACAGTTCACTTCATTATTGTAGAATAAAGACATAAAAAAATAGAGCCTAAAGACAGCTATTTACAACAATATTAGAAAGTGCTACTAACCGCTTCAAAGACGAGACAATTATAACATGAAGAAAAGAATAAATGCAGTCGGAAACTGTAATGGCAAAATCCTGCAGATAAGGCCATATAAGAACGGATAAAATCAGTAAAATAAATAATGTAGACATCAGTTATAGAACATTATAGAAGGAATATTAAAGCGATGTAACAAAAATGATAAGTGATAGATTGCCAATTGACGCACGCACGCACGCAAGCAGGCACACGCACACAAACACACACAATCACAACAGAATGAGCTGAATTAATGAGACGAATTTAGATATGTTTTACTATTGTGATAATTTCAAAGGAAGTAAGATAACTACACTGTAACTGACTTTTGCATAAGTCACTTGCATAAATAGTTCAATGAGATGGAAATGACCTGACATGCGTCAACTAAATAAGGCATACGATAGAAAACAAATGCATTCACACGTTGATGTAAATTTAACCAGAAATTTAAATTATTAGATATTCAATTACAATAACTGTTTAATGTAAACATTTTTTTCTACTAACAAAACGCTTTTTTCAAATTTTTTAATATTTTTTAGAACAGTGAGAGTTTCAAATCAGCTTTTGGACATGTGTCAGCAAAGCGCCACGTGTAACTAGTATCTATTTTCCACGTAAAGCGATGCCACTCAACTGAAAAACACTGGAATGGGCAGTAATAATTAACGCGTGCAGAACATGCGTGCCTGCACAGTAAACAGTAAACTAGCTGTATACATTTCCTCCGCGACATCTTGCCAAATGATAACAATTATCCACTTCTAAATATACCTTGCGTCTCCAACAGAGTATTTAAAGGGAACAAGGTTAGCACAAATATGGGAAACGCGTTGAATGAGTTGGCCACTGCGTTATGAGAAAGTTCCAGACATTAAAAACCTTTCAATTACGCAATGAAAGCAGTTGGTTTTAAATGTTGTTTGTAGCTTTTAGTTTTTAATAAGTGCATGCATTTAATTGATTAAAATACTCTACTCTTAAAGTGCGACAAAAAATACATACAGGTATATATATATATATATATATATATATATATATATATATATACATATATATATATATATATATATATATATATATATATATATATATATACTCACACACACACACACGAGTATATTTGAGTACATTTTTCTCAGTATGCCTTTCTAAAGTTTACAATATTTTCCACGGTTGACGCGTTTCGTAGTAACTCCATTTTCAAAACTTAAATCGTACTCATTTTAGGAGTACGATTCAAGTTGAAAATGGAGTCATTACGAAACGCGTCAACAGAGGAAAATATTGTACACTTAGGATAGGCAGAAAAATGTACTAAAATATACACAAATATTCCTAATAGAAATGAAGATTAGTATATCAAGAATTGTATACATAAAACAGTTTGTGTATGAAAGGGAAATTATAATTATCATTTCTTATTAATGATGAGTGAAAATTTTCAAACTTTTTGAAATGATTATTATTATGGAGGTTTAACACGGTATGTTTTTCACCGAGAAAATGTTCACTTTCCGATCTTACGTGACGCTCTAACAAATCAAAGTAAATTGATAAGATATGATTTCATTTAACAGCTGATTTTACGTTATAGGTTATATATAAAACAATTTGCTTTATTGCGTAGGCTACTTTCCTTTATTTATTTTACATTATTGGTTCAAATCTTATTATTAAATATTTTGTATGAGATCATACATATATTATTTATGTATCGATAAATCTTACTGTAATTTATTCCATACAATAATAATGATTTATATAGGGCCTATTTATATTCCAATGTGTTTAAAATTAAAGCTCCAGAAGTATCTGATATTATTTAAAAACAGATTTCAATTAAATTAGTTTTCAGTAAATAATCTTTTTATTTAGTAAATTTTTAACATCTAATAAAGTTTTCTAAATTCTTTTATCATTAACCACACTAAATAGATTCTATTAAAACATCTAATACGTACATGCTTCACGTGAAGTATTTATTCAGTTCTGTACGCCAGTTCCACTGGCTAATTGGTAGGGTCGTTGCCCATTACGTTCGACTACATTTCTAAGTTATCAGTGATTTTACGACTTGGATGAACGTATAACGTATTTAAGGTAGTTTGTTTATAACATTCTGAGACAGTTTCCTACTGCACTAAGAGAAGTTAGATACTGATGGCGATTGCCTAGTACAGTCAAAAACGTAAGAAACAATCATTTTTGTCAGTCAGTCCCGCGAGTGCTTTTTGTCACTAAAATTATGTTTGGTTAAAACCCCTTTTGGGTTTACTACAAACGTGCAAAACGCAATCGTGCATCGTCAATTTTGGCGTCTGCAACGTACAATAGAACCTCTGCTATTTTAACTTAAACTCCACAAAGTACAAACCTGATAACTTTTACAAAAAAAGACAATTAAAATTAACAAAGCCTGTTAAATTTTTATATTTTATTCTTTTCTGTAAAACAATTTTGCATACGTTTTAAAAACGCAAATCATTGATACTTTTTATACTATCCAATTTCCTTATTATAACACCCATACCAGGCGAATCTTCTCCATCTTGCATTTAGGTGTTTGCGGCCATTTAAAAATATTTCTCAATATTTTTTAGATGAGTTCTATTTTTTCTTATTTTTTTAATTAAAAAAATGTATTTATTTTAATTAAAAAAATGTATTTATTTTTATCCTACTAAAGGTTATATATTTTTAAAAAATTCCTATTGAGGTCAGAAAAGAAATGTTTGGTATGTTTACTTTTAATTTTATAATTATACGTCATCATAAATATGTATATAATATAACAGAAACACAATATTAAGTGTCAAAATAGAATGCGAATGTCCTTGCAAGTTTCCATTCCTCTCTTTAGTTATATGGTGTTGGACTATTATTTTCATTAGTTACTATTTATTCGTTTTCTTTTTTTCTTTTCTACTTTAGGAAGCTGATGGTGATCTTTAATTCCTTATTCCCTTGTATCCATTTCTTGTATTACTTCATTATCACAAAAACACCTTAATCTCATAATTTCATTACAATCATATTACATTACAATCAATTTCATTATAGAATAAATATTTGAAAAAACTGTATTAACATCAATTCTATTCCGCTACTACAGGTTAAAAAATGTACTTGAACTTGATAGGATGAATAAAAACGTACGTTTATTAACGATTGAAAATGTGAACCAGATATATACAAGGAGACTGTACGCTAATAGAAGGAACTGAAAAAGGGCGGCTGAAACACATACGTGGAAATAAAATACAGGTAATAATTTTGATTACTCCTATAAAATTATATAAATAATTATGAAAATAAAGTACAGTAATTATGATTAAGAGATCAAACAATTAGAACTGTGTTGACCACAACGACCTTAACAGAATAAATTCCTGACTACTATGTTGCACACCTAGTTATTTAATTAAATTTGATAATATTAGGTTAATAGCCAACTTAGTTTTTGTTATTGTAGAATGATTTGATCTTGAAAACGATCCTAAGCAAACTGTAAATAGCAGAGCCGTAGATGGAAATATTGAATCGAATTAATAATCGTTGTACATATATTGTTTTGTGCTGCTAGACAGTCAGGATTACTTACTTTTATATATAGCCTACTAGACGCCGGTTTCATTCAATTCCTTCAAGTAGGACACACTTCTTATACATATCTTGTACAAATTTTCGATCAATACTTTTATTATCAATCCACTAAAATTCAAACACATTTGTTTAAACCCGTAGTGGATGACAATTTATGTTAATACGGTTTTTAAAAAATATTTATTCATTAATTAAATTTTTAAAAGTTCTAGTTTAGTTATGATTCGAACTGACTGACTTCATGTCTGAAATCCAGAGCTTTGGCACCGAGAGAACTTTCCCTTTACTAGAAACGCATATCTCAAACACGTATTTTTGTTTTTGTCCCCCAATTGGTTGTTGTTCATCGTACAACTTAAATAGTTCCCATGGTTACCACAAAATATCGTAAATAACTTATAACTAAATAAATAACTAAATATTCAACTTAAAGTAACAATAAAACCCTTTATCAGCTACATACATTAATAACTCTTATTTTCGAGACTCCTAGTTACTAAAAAAAAAATGTAATCATGATAAATTTTAACAATTTGAAATAACAGCATTAATACCCTCTTAGATGAATGTCTGATATCGACAAATCATGCTTCTTGCTACAATCATCTGACACGGGTACATTTTTACCGACAATGCATCACTCAGCAAATTTATTCAGATCAACTCACGGTGCAGACACGAGTGTATTTGAACCTCCAATTAAGGGTAAAGAAAAACGCTGATCGGGCATATTTGACTCACGAGGCGGGGTTTTTCTCGACTCGTCCCTGGTGTAGATAACCTTACAGGCTTTTAGACCTTTCACATTGTATTGCGTTAGTTTTTACTAAGTAGTCGGCTAAGGTTCAATTAATGCACATTTTACTACAATAGATCCGTAATAAGAATTTATAAGAACTTTAAAATGGAATGACTCATTTTTTTCAAGTACAACCAGTAATATAAACAAAAAATGTAATCTAAATTCTTACTTCAACCAACAAAAAACAATTTTATTTTGATTAATTTTTAAAAATAAATACAATTATAATATAGTAAAAAAACCTATGCCTTAAAACTCCTGTTCTACCACAACATAACATAAAATCAGCTGTTTTATGAAATCATATGTTATCTCTTATTTTAAGCCCAATGGGACGAATGAACTATATTGCATACCTTGTCCCTTTTATGAAACGTTTTTCTCCGATATAAACTAAAATTAATTAATTACATTTATTTAGTGCATTCATATTTGAAAAAAAACCGCGTTAACATCTAGTTTCATCCACTACAAATATTTTTTAAATATATTTGAACTTGAGTGGACGAAAAAAAAGAATTTTACTAACGATTGGAAAGTTGCACAAGATAACTAATAGAAGGAATTAAATTACATCGGTATTTAGAAAGTGTGCAATGTTTTGAAAAATATATGAACTATATTTTCACACGCACGCACACTAATAACTCTCACACACACACACACACACACACACACACACACACACACACACACGCACACACACGCACACACAAACACACACACACACACACACACACACACACACACACACACTTTGGAGAAGGAATTGAAAACAATCGTGATACGTTCTGTGAGTAGTCCAACATTATTAAGTTAATGAGACCTGGATATTAAGCACAAAAAGTAATTTTAAGCAAAGGGAATAGGGTTTGGGATTATTTAATACATGAAGTACCTTGTTAAAAAGATACATTAAATACGGAAATGATATCAATCAAAATTTAATAAATTATTAAGAAAAATACTCCGTATGAGTACGAGAAAAAATACTAAGGTATGAGTAAAAATATAAAAAAATTATGGGTAACATTAAAATAAATTGATAATATGATAGAGAGTCTGAAGTTACAGAAAACTAAAAAAGTATGATGCCGAACCGCGATGTAGAGATAAATACAAATCTCTTTATGTTAAAGGCCAAAGGAAGAGGAACGTCTCTACAGTTGTGACTATTCCTTCGTTGCACTACTAAAACAAAAACAAGAAATTAAACTCCTCAGTTCAGTACTTCCTCCATGTACAAACGTCAGCCTGACTTTAGTAAGTTACACACTACTTAAAGTAACGCGATATTAACTATTTCCAAGCGTCAAAGGTGCAAAGATTTATAGCCACTTTACACTATAAAACAATCTAGGTCAACACATAAAGCTGTGCGGCAGATCCAAGTTAAGCGTAAACATTTAGATCTAAGCTGAAGTTGTGGCAGTAACGTAAAGCTACGTTAAAAATAACTTTACACAATGACATTATTATACAAAAGGAATTTTTTAATTTAAAAACTATATATACATGTATTTTAATTTATAGCAGTTATAATATTATTTTTATTTGGTATTCTATGGTATTTATCCATCACTGAAAGAAAAAGATGAAATATAAACAATAACTCTATTTTAGAGTTCATTAATTCCTATTTATCAATAATAAATAAGAATGAGTGACAGAAAGAGAGAGAGTGTGTGGGTGTGTCATCTATACTGTTTCTTATTATTAAAATGTGTTACAATGTTTAGAAACTGGCATTGCAATCAAATACTGGAAGAGTAAAAACTAAAGTAAAATGATATATTGCTGTTGTTCGGAGATCAAATAATTAGATGTACCAAACATTTATAAAGTAATAATTTTATCAGGTTACCATCCAGTATAAAATGAAATTTTACACTATTTTTCTGAATATAACGAAGAATAGTAAAATATAACTAAATGCTAAAAATCCTGTCCTATGTTATTTTATTCCTAACAGGTTAGCAGAATCAGTATTCTCGGCTAGTAGTAGAGTTTGTTATTTTTAATAGCTCTAATCAGTAATGCCGATGCTTAAAAATTATTACTACAAGTTTCATTAGGTAAACATAAACATCTTCAGAACGACAACAAGAAAATGCAGGTGCTATTCTGGCTAAGCGGCGAGGGTACATCGACAAAACTACTGTTGAGTGCCTTCATCTTCAGAATGACTACTATCCCCGACAAGACATCACAGCCCATTCAAACTGCAATTGCTATTCTGACTTAGCGGCGAGGGTCCATCGACAAAATTATTGTTGAGTACCTTCATCTTTAGAATGGCATCGCTAACGTCGACAACGTATCACAACATTTTCAAATAGCAAGTCCTATTCTGACTTAGCGGCGAGGGTCCATCGACAAAACTACTGTTGAGTGCCTTCATCTTCAGAATGACATTACTATCCCCCACAAGACATCACTGCAGTTTCAAACTACAATTGCTATTCTGACTTAGCGGCAGGGGTACGTCGACAAAACTACTGTTGAGTGCCTTCATCTTCAGAATGACATTACTATCCCCGACAAGACATCACAGCCCTTTCAAACTACAAATGCTATTCTGACTTAGCGGCAGGAGTACGTCGACAAAACTACTGTTGAGTGCCTTCATCTTCAGAATGACATTACTATCCCCGACAAGACATCACAGCCCTTTCAAACTACAAATGCTATTCTGACTTAGCGGCAGGAGTACGTCGACAAAACTACTGTTGAGTGCCTTCATCTTCAGAATGATATTACTATCCCCGACAAGACATCACAGCCCTTTCAAACTACAAATGCTATTCTGACTTAGCGGCAGGAGTACGTCGACAAAACTACTGTTGAGTGCCTTCATCTTCAGAATGACATTACTATCCCCGACAAGACATCACAGCCCTTTCAAACTACAAATGCTATTCTGACTTAGCGGCAGGAGTACGTCGACAAAACTACTGTTGAGTGCCTTCATCTTCAGAATGACATTACTCTATCCCCGACAAGACATCACAGCCCTTTCAAACTACAAATGCTATTCTGACTTAGCGGCAGGAGTACGTCGACAAAACTACTGTTGAGTGCCTTCATCTTCAGAATGACATTACTATCCCCCACAAGACATCACAGCAGTTTCAAACTACAATTGCTATTCTGACTTAGCAGCGAGGGTACATCGACAAAACTACTGTTGAGTGCCTTCATCTTCAGAATGACTACTATCCCCGACAAGACATCACAGCCCATTCAAACTGCAATTGCTATTCTGACTTAGCGGCGAGGGTCCATCGACAAAATTATTGTTGAGCACCTTCATCTTTAGAATGGCATCGCTAACGTCGACAACGTATCACAACATTTTCAAATAGCAAGTCCTATTCTGACTTAGCGGCGAGGGTCCATCGACAAAACTACTGTTGAGTGCCTTCATCTTCAGAATGACTACTATCCCCGACAAGACATCACAGCCCATTCAAACTGCAATTGCTATTCTGACTTAGCGGCGAGGGTCCATCGACAAAACTATTGTTGAGTACCTTCATCTTTAGAATGGCATCGCTAACGCCGAAAACGTATCACAACCATTTCAAATAGCAAGTCCTATTCTGACTTAGCGCCGAGGGTACATCGACCAAACAGTAATTTTTAAATTAAAATGCAATTTCAGTAAACATATGAATATTTGTTTTACAAATATTTAACCTTCTCCTAGGCTTCACATAAATCATTATGATTATGTCAGTGCTGGGAATGGTAGAATGTTATAATATTCAATTTCCCCCTTTTAAATCACTGATTGATTTTATCTTGGAAATGTTGATGTGTACGTTTAAGCAACATTCTTAATTTTACACTTTTTCATGTCCTCATGAAGCTGGGTATTATTAAAATTATTTATCAAGTGTTTTAAGCAATACTTAAGAATTATACTAAAGTGTTACGCATTAGAGGAGACTAAATGTGGTGGATTATTGTTTAATAAAGGCAATATTCCAAATCTAATTGCAAGAGATGGATTTCATCCAGCAAACCAAGACAAACTTTCAGAAGTAACACTAGTAGTTAACTGTAGAGTAGTACAATAAACAGGAAAAGAAGCCATTTGTAATCGTAAAACGTTACGCGGCTAAAACCTGGGTTTTTCCGGATCGCTCGAGCCTCTTACTCAGGCGTCAACGCCTCCTGTCAGTTCGAACAGATAACCGACACTAGCGCTCATGCAATGGTGGTGTCGACTTCTATTAAATAGGTAATGTTTACATGCTTCGGTCTTAAATTTAGTCTATTGGAAACGCAAGTAACCTAGACTTACAAAATTTTGTTTCCCTTATCAATAACCTTTGTGGGTAAAATATCAGTTTCTAACACGTTGCAAAATATTCCGCGGCCTTTCGGTGGTAAACGTTTTTTTACACGGATAAATTTTAATTACATATTACCTAAAACCAAAAGTTAGTAGAGCGCTGGATCAGAACGTTGAATCCTGAGTGTAGAATATTCCAAACGCCCCTGAACGTAATAACTTGATGACTCAAAGAATTAACTTTGAACATGAAATGATTTAGGCATGAGGAAGGCTTAAAAAATCAAATTGAAGATCCAAGAGAAAAATAAAAAAACATCTAAACATGCAAGGATACTCTGGATCAGGGTAAAGGAAAGAATAACTTAAGAGAAATTTGAAAGATAATGGTGCAATTAACGAAGCCTATTCTAATAACACAAACAGAAAAAAATTAACAGCAAAATTGCAGAATAATTTAATTTTCACAATATGTTTTTAACAAAAATTATTATTACATGTTTCGACATCCATCCTTTCCTCATCAGTGACGGTCAATACTTGTCCTTGTCGACAACGTTTTTTGAACGTTTGCTGCTTATGTTATATTCTACTCACAAACATAGCTCAAAAGTGAATTTCTACAAAAAAAATCAACTTTTTATTGAAAGCTGCCCATCCGACAGCAAATGCTCAGAAAATATTGGTATAGTAATTTTCAGTGTAGGAAGATTATGCATGTATGATAATGAAGGGGTTCTGCTGACAATTCGGGCATGTTAGGTGAATTGGTGTTTGGTAGACGATCTGTGCTGTAGTGAAACATACTCTAAACATATGTAAGTAATTGCTGATTAAGGACCGATTGAAAGAGAAAACAAAAATTCATGTTTTATTTCTCCTCTACATATTAATTTCTAAAAATCAACAAGAGCCTGACTATTTATTTTCTATTTCAATTGATATGTTTATGAATACCCTTGACGTCTGTTGCCTTGGTAACGCATTACGACACTGCACAACAGAGCATAATTACTTCGTAGCTATCCATTTTGGCTGAGTCACTTAATGCAGGATGCACTTTAATGTTTTCAACATTTGTCTCCATTGTCTAGCAAATGTCATTATTAATATTCAACAGCATTAGAGAAAACTGCACCCTCGAGTACGCTTTGTTTATGGTTATTGGCACGTAAACAAATTAAATACAGTATTTTTTTGCAATCTTCTTCGTGAAGTGCAAGTCCGCTCGGATGTTGGCTATTTTGAATTTATATACAGTTGTTTCCAACAGTTGTGTGGTTGTCAAGGAGAACCAATTTCGCAATGATTTGTACCCAAGATGTCCTTCTTTTAATTGGACACCTTTTGAAATACTTTACTTGAATAATAGATTATATTATGCTATAGCGTTATTCCTTGTGCCTTATAAAGCCTAGATACGTATCAAAGGTTGCACTTAATATTGGATAATATTATATATTATGGTGATAATTTCTTGATAATTATTAATTTTTCGTAAGACCTTGCAAGTGGCTGATTCGATCTCTCATCTATGAAGGAGGGATCTGATCGATCATCATTCTAATTGTACGTCTGTAGCAGCATTATTCAAAACCTTCAAACACTTTGGTTGATAATGGTGTATCAAGGATTCCACTCTATAGAGAAATATGATAACTGCATTACACCTACATATATCTGGTCACGCGTAAGCTGGTGCGCAGCCTCGGAGGGTGAGAATAGGCGAGGGGAAGAGTAGAGGAAGCAAAAGACTGTTCCACAGACATTGCAATGTGAGATATAGTATTTATATTACAATAATGTAATTTTTCACAAAGCTGAAAGCCTACTATATAAATATTATATGATTTGATTTGTCATATTGACCAGATTATTTGAATAAAGGTTACAAAAAATTTACTTACCCACTTTTCTAAACGACCGCGACGCTTGCAATTTCTTAGCTGTGGCCTTTGATGCAACACGTAAGCTACTATAAAAACAATGTTTTTGAAAAGGGCTACCCCAGGTTTTCTATGGCGCGCCAGCTTAAGAACTCTTTAAGTTACCAGCTAACCCTCAGTTACCAGCTACAAACCATACTTTTTTAATTATAAGATAGTTTTCATATATTGTTAAGCGAAATTTACGAATTCCTTAGAACAAAATTTCTAGATTTTATGAGAGCCCACTAAGCACAGGTTGAAAAAGGTTTTCAAACATTTTTATTTTTTATAACTTCAAGGTGTCAGACAGTATAAATATTATCGTCAAAGAAAAATGGGAAAGAATTTTGAATATAGATAGGTTTAAAGTAGTGACATAAAACCTTGTGGTACAAGATATTGAGGAGATATCCCATCACGAATGAAGGGTAGCTTCCTTGAAGTAGATCCATTCACTATCAAGACCATAAAGAAGTAGCTACCCGTTACCCCGCCTTGTAAACAAAATGATAAGGAAAGTTAGGTGGAAATAGGGGCACTAAGAAAATTGCATAATGATCCACTGGTATTACGAACGTGGCAATGTTATGGCAACGAATGAGTAAGGTAGCCTCCAGACACTAGACATACTCACTATCGACATCATAAAGAAGTAGCTATACACTACATCGTATTGTAAGGCGATGGATAAGGAAGTGCCGATAAAAATAGGGGCACTAAGGAAATGGCATAATAATCCATTGGTATTGCGAACGTGGCAATGTTATGGCAACGCATGAGGAGGGTAGATTCCCGACACTAGACATACTCACTATAGACATAAAGAAGTAGCTACCAGTTATACCGCCTTGCAAGGCGACGGATAAGCAAGATCAGGCCGAAATAGGGGCACTAAGGAAAGGGCATAATCATCCACTGGTATCCGCGAACGTGGCAATGTTATGGCATCGCATGTGGAGGGTAGAATCCCGACACTAGACATACTCACTACAGACATCATAAAGAAGTAGCTACCAGTTATACCGTCTTGCAAGGCGATGGATAAAGAAGTGTAGATAGAAATAGGGGCACTAAGGAAAGGGCATAGTGATCTACTGGTATTGCGAACGTGGCAATGTTATGGCATCGCATAAGGAGGATAGCTTCCCGACACTAGACATACTCATTATAGACATCATAAAGAAGTAGCTACCAGTTACATCGTCTTGTAAGGCGATGGATAAGCAAGGTCAGGTAGAAATAGGGGCACTAAGGAAAGGGCATAGTGATCTACTGGTATCCGCGAACGTGGCAATGTTATGGCATCGCATAAGGAGGATAGCTTCCCGACACTAGACATACTCATTATAGACATCATAAAGAAGTAGCTACCAGTTACATCGTCTTGTAAGGCGATGGATAAGCAAGGTCAGGTAGAAATAGGGGCACTAAGGAAAGGGCATAGTGATCTACTGGTATCCGCGAACGTGGCAATGTTATGGCATCTCATTAGCAGGGTTGCTTGTCTACCCTAAACTTGTTTTAATGTGTTATTTCAAGTAATATACAATCAGTGATTATTTAAATACTAAAGAAGTCAGGTGTTGATGACTGAATGTTGGTAAACATAGTTACTTTTGATACTAATTAAAATATTCAACCCCAAATGTTAAATACAGCTTTTCTAGAAATCGAGGACTTTCTTTAGGACATAAGTGGTTGTTTATAAATATCTAACAAAGAAAGCCTTAAAAATACTATTGTAAATGTTTGTAAATATTATTTTCACTATAAATTGATGGTTTATGTCTATAGTCATATTTTAAAAAATTTGCAAAAAATACGGAAAAAGACAAATATTAAAAGCAAACAATCTACTAGTTTTTTTTTTAATGAACAAATTTTAAGTTCTATGTACCGTATAAAATGAGGGATGTCTGTGGTCAGACAGTAACTGTATTATCCACACGTGACCTAGTTAGCCAGGCAAGCAGGCACGAGACTGTACAGGAATAGAAATGGTGACTGCACTGGCTGGGAATGTCGTCATTTAATGCATTTCACTGTTTTATTTTTATGCACCCGGAAAACTATACGTTGCACATAGAATAACCAAACCAAAAAATTATAAAAATTAACTTTAGGTTATTACTTAACTGTACACGCGCAGGATAAATACCAAACACTTCAAACTAACGGGTAAATGAGCTAACCTATAAGACAATCACATAAAATGAAATATTATAGGTCCTTTAACTATCTGGAAAGAAGCAGTTTTCGATGAAAAATAGCTCAAAAATTTCTTCTTTATAATCGACAACAATTGTATTTACTTTTAACTTTATTGGTTAGAAAATACATTTATTAACATTGGTTTATATTTCATTTGCAAGGTTTTTCAGGATTGTAATGATCGTTTTTCATCCTTCTATTTACTAGCTTACCACCATGTAAATAGTTCCGAATTATCCATACTATTCGTATCACTACCTCATCGGCAGTCGTTCGCCGTTATGTCTTACCACCATGCAGGTAGTTCCGAAAAGTCCATACTATTTGTGTCACTACCTCATCGACAGTCGTTCGCTGTTATGGCTTAACACCAGTAGGTAGTTCCGAAAAGTCCATACTGTTTGTGTCATTACCACATCGACAGTCGTTCGCTGTTATGGCTTACCACCATGTAAATAGTTCCGAAAAGTCCATACTATTTGTGTCACTACCTCATCGACAGTCGTTCGCTGTAAATAGTTCCGAAAAGTCCATACTATTTGTGTCACTACCTCATCGACAGTCGTTCGCTGTTATAGCTTACCCCCATGTAAATAGTTCCGAAAAGTCCATACTATTTGTGTCACTACCTCATCGACAGTGTTCGCTGTTGAGATGTTTTGGCTTTCCACCATGTAGATAGTTCCGTAGAGTACATGGCATTTATATTAATACCTCATCGGCAGTAGCTCACAGTGCAAATATAAGCATTCGTACGGTGTTGCAAATGTCACTTACCACCATGTAGATATTTTCGAATGGCCTATACTATTTGTATCATTACCTCGTCGCTAGTCGTTCCCCATTCAGATGATCTGGCTTACCACCATGTAGATAGTTTCGAAGGCTCCATACCAACATCGGTTTTTATCATTACCTCATCGGCAAAAGCTGACAGTGCAGATGTTCAGGGTTTCCTCCGTGTAGTTAGTTCCGAAACGGCTATACAATTTGTCTCTATACCTCCTAGCCACTAGTTTACAGTGCAGATGTTCAGGCAACGGAAGAAGTACTTTACTGAAAGGAACGAATGAGACAATGGAAATTTAGCAAGAAACTATTTACAGTATATTGTTCGATTTCAAAAACATTGTGTTGGTAGTTTTAAGAAAACCAAGTGGGTAGGTCGGTCGCGAACCCAAAACAAGAAGGACTAGAATCATTGTAAAAGACGAGAAACAGTCGGTCCGATAATAATGAGATGGAGTACAACTTGGATTCAAAAATTTGAACGTCATCCAGTTGGCACATGTTTTGGATACACTAAAGAATCTGATGAACTCTACATTGAACTCTTTGGATATGTAAACCACGGTGAAGAATCACAGTTGGTTGTGCAAAAATAGTTTTCAAAAATCCATCTAGTTTAAGAATAAAATACCTGACACACGCGCGTGCGCATACTTAAAGAGGGATATCGTCTTTAACAGAAGAGACCTGAGCAACAATATAATCAATGCAATCGCATGAATGCCTGCTTTGCTTCCAATTGACTTCATCTCCCCCTCCTTCCTTACTGCTTATCGCTCACGGGAAATTTCTGGAGGGAATATCCTGTGAATCGAGACAACGTATTGCTCATATGTAATTCTCGCTGCAATGCGGCAACACGCAGCTTTCACCTGTGAGTCATACAATAGTGATTTCTTTGAGCGGCATTCACTAATAAACCAGTTTTAAAAGCATTTCACAGGTTTCTTAATCATGCAACCGTCTATTACTACCTACATCAATTATCGGTTTTCACGGTCGAAAACGGGTACATTTAAATACATAAAAGGCTTGAAATTCGATTATACAATTTTTAGTCTGATCCTAATAATTGCAAGCTAACCTGTCATTTTCAAACAACATGGAACTGTGGCATTTTCTTAATTTTTCTGATTTCCATATCCGTGAACAAAAAAATGTTTGGAAAGGACTTTTTGTAATGAAAACATTTGATTTTACTGAATTACAATGAAAGGCTTACGAATCGAAAAAATGTAATTATTATTATGTTTTATGTACTTCTTTTTCACAATATAAAACTGTGAGTTTTGTAATTCCTTACCGTATAGAAAATACATTAAAATGATTAAAATTGTACTAAAGAAAACTGCACCAACTTTTCAAGTGATTCCTACTATAACATACCTCTACTCCTTAAGATGTTCTAAAAGGTCCTTGACTCTGAGCGAATCAGATTAATACAAAGCTACTTGTTTTTTTATAATAACTGATTTACTTTAATAGCAAGCCCTAAGCTGTTATGCAATTACAGGTAATTATACATAACTCATTTGGTCTAGCTCTAATTTACCGGTCGGTATCAAAACTCTTATATTTATTATTACAACTAACAAATGTCTTATAAAAATGTCCTTAATTATCTTAAGGCGAGTATAGGTTACTGCACTTGATTTGATAAAAGTTATATTTAATAGATAGAATTACTTATTATTTTTTTAAAAACAAATTTATGAAAACTTAATATGAGAATTCTTATTTCTTACTTTAAAGAATTGGGTTTGAATGAAATATAAATTAATACTTATATTAAATATGGTGGTGTGTTTTCTTGTAATATAGTTAATAAATTAAAAATATTTCAAAAACAAGAATACTTTTAATGAATATATTTATTTGTATATGAAATAATACTCGTATATGAATAAATATATTCATTAAAAGTATTCTTGTTTTTAAAATATTTTTAATTTATTAAATTAATACTTATAGTTGATGAATTTGGTTTATTGCGTTAGGTTTTTGCTCCACTTAAATTTGACCATCTATGCAGTAACTAATATCTCCTTCACTTAACTTCACTTCCCTATTCATTCCAATTCTTCTATACGGTAAACAAGTTTCATTTCCGTAAATATCTCCTTCACTTAATATCATCTCCCTCAATTAATATCACTCACTAATTATCTCCCTCACTTATTATCACTTTTTTTACTTCGCAACTTTACCCTGGTATTTGAATTTAGAAATTGTTACAAAAATTAACATCTCTTTCTCTCGAGTCCTGGATTTTGACTTATTCCTCTGCTGTTCCCTTTGGATACTTTCAGTACGGGTTTCATCCCGTCTTCAATTGCATTGACTACCTAATGCCGCTATTTTTTCTTATACTCTATCAAAACGTATCTTTCCAAACCTTCTCTTTAGTTTGGGAGGTAATTTCTAGAAATTTTCCAAGCTACAGGTATTTTTGACCATCTATGCAGTAACTAATATCTCCTTCACTTAACTTCACTTCCCTATTCATTCCAATTCTTCTATACGGTAAACAAGTTTCATTTCCGTAAATATCTCCTTCACTTAATATCATCTCCCTCAATTAATATCACTCACTAATTATCTCCCTCACTTATTATCACTTTTTTTACTTCGCAACTTTACCCTTGTATTTGAATTTAGAAATTGTTACAAAAATTAACATCTCTTTCTCTCGAGTCCTGGATTTTGACTTATTCCTCTGCTGTTCCCTTTGGATACTTTCAGTACGGGTTTCATCCCGTCTTCAATTGCATTGACTACCTAATGCCGCTATTTTTTCTTATACTCTATCAAAACGTATCTTTCCAAACCTTCTCTTTAGTTTGGGAGGTAATTTCTAGAAATTTTCCAAGCTACAGGTATTGGCTGGTCTTGCTCTTTCTGCATTTTAGAGGTTTTTCTCCATAAATCTACATGGTTTCCTCGATGTCTAACTAATGCTCCTCCACATTGATTCTGTCACGTGTTGCTTTACATACATTGTAGCCTTTCGAGGTATTTTATAATTTATGGTAGGCCAGATGGCGTGCAATAGCCCTTGTTTCCAAAAGATTTATAATTGACTGCACTTTGATATTTAACGACAGTTTGCTACGATTTCATACAGTTTCAAGATTTTACAATATTTCTCCTAAAATAAGGACTAACGTTATAGCCTACATTTTTTTTTTTTAATTTTTGAGTTATCATGTGAACAGCCACTATGATATCATTCCCTTCCAGGCGCGTATCCAAGGGGGGGCGATGGGGCAATCGCCCCCCCCCCCAACCCTCAAGAACTTTGGGTTAAAAATCGACAATATATTATTAAATTCTGACTTTCTATTAAATTAGACTTTTACTTAAGTTAATTCGTCTTTTATTGTAAATAAAAAATAAAATTTTAATTTTTAATTTGAAAATGTGACGCGTTCGTTCGGCATACGCTCGTAAACGTCTAAACGTTTTAACAACAGATAGCGCTAGTGAAGCTTAGTCTCGAACATATGGATCCAAGCCCCCAGGGTTCCTGCATGATCTGTCTCGGGATTTTTCCTGGCAGGGTTTCTTTCTTGCCAGGTTTTTTCATCCCGCTCTTAGCGCGACACTTACCGTACTGTTTCATTTCACTATCTCCTGATTCTCCATGGAAAGAGCTTATGAGCTTGGTACATGGGCAATCAATCCCGTTTCCTTCACTCGCGGTAGGGATACTAACCGCATGCGCATGTGAGATGGAGGTAGCTCGCTAGAGGTTGGACATATGATTTTCAATACGTAATTTTCCATGCGTAATATTCGCAGTTGAGTCCGGAATTGTTCGTGTTGGAAGAATAACTACTTATATTAATTAATTAACCATTTTTATAATAATAGCTTATTATGAAATTAATAATATTCTCTAGCCATAAGTGTTATCGAAACTGGAATAATTATTTATTAAAAAGTCTAACACACACACACACACACATTATATATATATATATATATATATATATATATATATATATATATATATATAATGCATCAATCGCCCCCCCCCCCCAAAGCAAGTCGCTGGATACGCGCCTGCCTTCGAAAAATAGTAAATGATTTGTGAATATAGCTAGAATTAAGGTAGAGTCATAGCACCTTTATATAGCATCACGGGGAAGGAGTCGCCACCACAGAGTATACCTCCTCTTAAGCGGAGTGGAGAGGCGGGTCTCCCGGCTCTTAAACTCCCTAATACCTTTTTAGTCACACTCTGTACCTTCGATTTTAATGAACAAAAACGATTATGAAAGAATTGTGATGTAGATAAAATTGAGTTCTACTCTTTACATGACCCAAACTAACTGTCTTCTCAAGTAGTAATACCCTCGTATGAAAAAGGAATATCCTTGTAAAAAAAAATAAGGAAGGGTCCGTAAGGAAAAGTAGGACTAAGAAAAGAGCTTATTATTTTCCTGGTAATGGGAACAGGGGTGAATACAGGTGAATACTCGCTATTCAGCTCCTATACAAACATACATACATACATACATACATACATACACACGCTCGCGTCAGCAAGCTCATGTGTGCGTTTAAAACAACGTGAAAAGAAAATATTTCTCCAAACACACTCAGCTGTTTTATTCATTTACAGATATGGTAATTTGTTTTGTAGCCTGAGTAAAATACAAACAACCAAGTTCATAAGTCGTATTTCAACAGCATATTTATTTACAATAGTTTCCTTATCAAGAAAATGGCCTTCATTACTCTAACGCTTATCACTAGCCTTGACCTCAAGTAAATACTCGTATACAGACAATTATTAAAGAAATGCAATTACAACAGCTGACCAGACATGTAAGAATTACAGTACGGAAATTAACTACTAATAAAATTCGATTAATTTAAAACTAATCAGTTAATGACGACGCAAATAACTGTTAATGTTATCCAATGAATATGCATAATAATATAATATTGGATAGTAGCATAAAGTAATAGTCATTGTAAATCAATAACTGACGTAAATCAATAATAAAGAGACGTTATATATCCAAAGAAAGTTTATTATGGTAACATATTGATAGGGCACATATATTCAAGATAGATATTGGTCAATATTAAATTAGTTCTGGTATGGAAGCAAATGCAAATTCGATTCTTTGACCATGACTATCTCTGGACCAAATATTACACTATTGCTAAGAATTTCAGGTATATTATTGTAAAATTCTATCTTCCTACTTCAACGGACTTTTGCGGTTTAAAAATAGTCAACTTCTTCACTTCAGTAATTGTTAAGTTTATATTATAAAACATCATTTTTTTCGTACAACGAAACCTATCTTAACAGATACTTTGTAAATAGTTTTTAAAACAGCTTTTTTAATAATTATAAGGTACAACATGATGCGGTAATTCCCCAAGAATTACTACATAAAAGAGGGTGCTTGTAAAGTGTGGTTATGTTTTATTTTTATAATGATAACTGACGCAATTTTTAACATGGTTTCCAACTTTAAAATCACTCTCTTTCTTGTTTAGAATGTAAGTAACGAATGTAAAAATTTTAATCTGGAATGTAGAAACATAGACAAGAGCTCCAGTAGAAAAATAAGTCGGAAATTATAGAATTTTATACAAGATATTTTTCGTTCCTTTTGTAATATATGAACACTAAGAACAAAAAAGTGTAAGTAAGCGTTTTACCACACTTAATTACTTAAATTATATAATTAAATGTATTCCGAAAGCGGTAACTTAATCAAAACAAAAAAATGTTCAAATACAGTTAAAAATATGGCATATATATTACTGAAAATATTTATACTGTATTGAAAGAATACCTTCTGATTTATGCTAAACAGTCAATTTAAACATGCATTGCCTATGAAAAATCTAAAAAGGGTTGTAAGTAATAAATAAAATTAAAGTAGGAATCTAAAACCTCTTGGTTTAAGGTAACGAGGAAGATCTTAGCTTATACTGTATAAGCAGGATTGCATACTCATCGGTGTCATAAGGAACTGCCCAATCGTTACACCATCGAATAGAAGAAGAATTCTACTACAGTTTGATTTAAAACAGAATATTAACAGGTCTGTGACGGAATAGGGATGCGGTGTTGTCAGTTTGAACGGTGTGACACTGACGATGAACTGAAGTTTAGCGTAGAATTGCCAACACGGCTTATCACCCGGGAATGTGGTTTTACCCTTCTCCCAGACGGCTTTAGCCCCATCCCTTCTGACAGATTTCACTTTCGTAGAGTTCTGTTTTGTTTTAAATCAAACTATAGACGCTTATCTGAGCAATGTCGAGCCTTATGTATACAACGACTAAACTGTGATAATGTGAAATTGACGGAAAACGTTGATGATGATAAATTTATGAAAATCTATCAATAATTGAAGCAACCATAAGTATTTAGTTATACGGATTGGTTCAAATATGTAATAAATATTCAACTTAACTAAAATATTAAAGGATACCAAAGGCAGAGCTTTATCCCTGAACTGCACAACAGTGAACATTTGAGTAGGACTCAAGAAGTCCAACACGTGATGCTTTATTTCATCCTTCTCCTGCTGTGTAACTTTGTTTGTCACTATATCCAGACCTTTGTACACCTGGAACAGAGAAAATACTAGATCTTAACGCACGCATTACAATTCACACAAAAATAAATCTAAAAATTAATATTGAAAAAGTAAATACTTCGTTTTGGAAATTGGAACACTAAAAACAATCCGAAAAGTAAAATATTTTGAAAGAAATAAGGTCTATTTCTCTTGCAGTTTTGAGGTCCAGTAATTCTCATCACTCATAGTAGATTAGTACAAAAAATCCGTGCGAGGATGAACAGCAAAACACGGCCAAGCATCAGCGGATAAGCGTGATGGATCATGCGAACAGAAGGATCTGATTATCCGAAACGCGTCAGTAAGGAAAATGACAACGCTAGGAACGACAGAAACCTACTATATTCAAGCGTTTACATTACTCTTTAAAAAAATATATGTACACTATGAAATGAGCATTTCCACCACTAATAGCTTTAATAATAACTGAAAGTTTTGCTTATTGTAGCATTCTTGTTACAACGTTAACCAACTCTGCGCCACAAACATAGATACGTAAACTTTGTCACATTATTATGATGTCTGCCTATCATGTATTGGGGTTTTCATTAAAAAATATCTCCGCAGTGTTGTAAACATTGTTAACAAGATGCCACTCTTATGGACTACAACAATGGCGCTAAATTCTGATGAAATTTTTAAAAGAAAATCCATATTAAATTTCAGCGAATTCTAATGAAACAGTATTTCCAGAATATTTCTCACTATTCTTGAGAAGTACGGTTTACCCTTCACCTGACCTTTCACAAAACCTTTCTTTATATAATAGCTACAAAAGTGAAGAGACGTTTAATTATGTTAAATCCAATCGGAATAAATTACCACTAATGGGAAACGCAGGCATACTACAACAACTGTTATTCAGAGAGGCTAAACTGTTTAGTGTAGTGTAAGTAATGAACGACGCATGCGCACAGCTCGGTTATTATATTTGCTGTGTCTACGTGATGTAATTAAACGACCGACTGTATCGTGAGTTGGCGCCAAAAGAATTTCTTCAATATTTACAGAAAACGATTTATCTGTAAAGTTTAAACGAAATTAGGGCAGTGCGAACAAAATTTCAGGAACAAAATTCAATTCGTACAAAGCGTGTGATAACATAACCGACGATAATATTTGCTCTACATTCCTACAATATAAGGACATTGGTTCCAAGCTAAATAAAACAATTTATTTTTAAAACAACTAGTTTTTCTTATATTACAAACTTTCGTGTATACCGCAAACTACCTTTTTATACTGTAAATTGAAATGTACAGATACATATAAATACAGTACTGATTACTTGAATTTTGTAGTCCCTTACGTTCGGCGAATCTTATTAATGACTTAAACAATAGTTTATGACTAAATTTGTTAAAACTTACTGAGACAGAACGTTTTCGATCGCTATTTGCCGATCTTCATCAGTGTCTTCTGCTTGGAGATGTTGGGTCAAGCGGTGACGGTTTTAAAGGTAGGCTTTCGATAGTATCAAAGAGTACGTGTGATTTGTATTGTGTTTGTTCGTTTAATATGTTTGTATTTTGTGTTTTTGTGTGTCTGTAAATTTCATATTGTTCTAGTGTGTTGAGATGTGGTCTTTTTTTGTTGATGTGTAGGATTTCTAGGTTATGGTAAATGTCTGTGTATTTGTGTCCTGTTTTTTTTATGTGGTTGTAAAATGTTGAGTTGGTGTTCTGTTTGTGTTCTTCGACTCTTTGTTTAAAGCTGCGACCTGTTTGTCCAATGTACACAACTTGTTATTAGTTTTGTATGCTATTTTGTAACCTATTTTGTGAAATTTGCGGGCTATTTTGTTTGTTGTTTTGTTTATGAATGGTAATGTGATGTACAGTATTTGTTTTCCCTGTCTTTAGTGTTAATTTTAGTGTTTTTTTTTTGTATTTTGTACCATAGTTTGTCTATTATTGTGGTGTTGTATCCATTCGTGTATGCTAAATATTTAATTGTGTCTAGTTCTTTGTTTATGTTTTCTGTGGTCATTGGGACTTCTTTAAGTCTATGGAGCATGGATCTGAAGGCAGCGTGTTTGTGTTGGATAGGGTGGTTTGAGGTGTTATGGATAAGTGTGTCTCGTTATGGGTTTCCTGTAAATGTTGAAGCTGTGTTTTTTTCTGATTACTTCCAAAAACTATTGAATTTCTTCTAGTGACATACTTTTTATATGTCGTTACATCGGAAACGATCAAATGAAAATATTGTGCAATCACTGATAGCCAATTAAAACCAATACACAAAAACATCAAACTAACTCAAACTCTCAGCTGTACATGACCCGGATAAAGAGTAGCTAATATCAGTAGCTAGTATCAGAATGTGCTCCGTTATACGACTCTATAATGGAAACACTTGGTTCATTCTTTTTGTACTGGTGTTAGTTTTTATGAAATTATTAAATTATCAGCGCATACAGGAATGCAATTATTTTTGCAAACAAACAATCAATCCATGCATAACAATGACCGTAAGCATCCATTAGCTCTACTAACCCTGTATTATGATTCTTGGAAACTTTCTGTAATATAAATCAAAAACTTTCATTCAAACCAATCTGACAGACCCAATCAAAGTACAGAAATAGAAACGTTTATAGAAAATTGGACTGGTTAGGTTTATTAGGAACAATTCCCTCTTGAATTACAAAACGGCTAAAAAATGGTCCCTTGGTGAGATGAATTACATGGGAGTTCATAATCTGTGAAAAACAATCCTCTATAGAGATATGAAAAATGTGAGTTAACGAGAGAGAGTATTAAGCAATAAAAAAGAGTCACACTTGATAAAAATTCGCAGATCTTGTAGACAGCTTGTCTGAACGGTGATGTCGAAATGGGCCCACGGTCTGTTAGGGTCGTAAAAACGACGGTTGAATTGGGTCCATGGTCAGTTCGGAAGTAGTCTCGAATTGGTCCCATACCTCTACAATCATGACCTACAAAATGGAAAGCTCGCATCCACCTTAGCTTTAAATACAGTCAAACATCTAAAATAGATGTTTGGTTACGGTCAGATGGCGGTCAAACATCTATTTTAGACGATTGAAACATATCCTTTTTATATCAATATAAATAGTCGATAATAATATTTTATGTTATGTGTGCACAAAATGATAAACCCATCTGGCCACACCATTGCCAGGTGGCCATTGGAACGGTTCAGCATGTCACCGTTATAGGGTTAACAAAAACGCACACGTAATGGTATGCTCGCTTGACCTGGCGAGCACTAAGTTATTGGTAGGATTATTCGTAAGTTTAAATAATAATTAAAAGATGAAAGTACAGTATTTTTAATGAATTTTATATTTCTTTATGTTTTAGTAAAGTTTTATTGTATTTATTTGCTTCCATTATGTTTTAGTTTTTAATTCCATCGTATATTAAGATAAAAACGAATATCTGATCACTTAACAAAACTAATGTTGCCCGACTGACCAGGGGCCCAATTGAACCCCGACCCCTTGATGGTTGACGGTAATCCATCTAGAGATTGACCGTGGGCTCAGTTCAACCGTGTCCGACTGAATAAGAAGGAAAATCCGGTGGTGTAAGTGGTAAATTAAGAATAATTATCTTTCGGAAACGTTTATTAAAGTAAGCATCAATCGAACACTACTCTTGATCTTTCGTTTACAATAAAAACTATCTTTGTATGAGAAATGTCGTATATTTACTGAGTTCCGTATCAATTATATGTTTATATAAGCCAAAACTCATGATATTAGCTGACACACGACACAACTACAAATACCATTTTAAAGCAGGAATAGTGACTCAATGAATAACGATTTAAGCGCTATTAATTTCCGAGCCGCCATGTGTGACAGCTCATTTCATGGGTGCAAGCGTCTCATAGTAAACTGAGATACGTAATTTGGTCTTCCTCGAAACCAAACTGGTTTGTTATAAAAACTGTGAAGTGTATAATGCTTCGCTGTAAACGTCCAGTCAAGAGATGAGTCAGCATGAACAAGCAAAGCAGGCTAAGATTGTTCTTTATTCAGCTCTGCTGCCGTCTTTTCTTATCTCAACGTATTCTGTGTTTGGACTGTATCATGCATTCATTCTTGGTAAAGCACGATTTATATTTATATAAATAACAATAAACAATACTCAAAATAAAATGCAAGAAAGAAATGGTGTATATAATATAAAATGTCACGATTATAATCAATTATGTAGGACATACAAGGAACAAATTTTAAAAAAATATAAGGAACATTTACACGCAGATATAATACCGAACGTATACAAATCAAATTTGGCTATTCATGGTATCAATAATGGACACAGATTTTCTGAAATAGGATATAAGAAATTAATTAAAGAAATATACAAAGGGTTAAAAATGAATACAGGTATATATGAAACATTAGAAATTTATAAATATATAAATTTACTCACAAAGTTGAAGACAAATTAATTAATGAAGAAAATCAAGGGAAATCAAAACACCCAACTATTTACAAAGTCATTGACGCCATGACAAATTTACGTAGAAGTATAATTGACAATAAAAATATGGCTGAATTGTAGTACATGCAATTTAATTTTTGTAAAAACTTTTTTCGTTGTTTAATTCTTTTTCCTGTAGATGCTAATACGTATTTCATTGGCGAAACGCTTTGAATAATATATAAATTTAAACTATTTTTGTTTGGAATATTTTTATTTATTAACTATATTAAAATAAAACATATATCCATATTATATATATATATATATATATATATATATATATATATATATATATATATATATATATTCATAATTAAATGACACTTTCATAAACAAGAATGTTTTTATTTTAGTTTTCTTCATACATTGAAGCTTTTCGCTGATTGGCAGTATCAGCATTATCAAAATTTTCAAAGTACCTTATAGTTCTATGACTACATCTGAACTGTTCATATAATCGTACTCTATAACCGTAAGAGATCATTGTTGTATAAAGTTTTCCCTTGATTGTAACCAGATAATATCTGCAAAATAACCCTAAACATTTTCCCTTCCGTTTGTCAGCTATCTATTCATTCTTCTCTCTATTGCTGTGTCTTTAGAAACCGTTGACATTTTTAACAGATATGTAAACGTGTGTCTGTCTACCAGTTACGATATGATTCCATATATCCCTTTCTACTATTTAGTCCATTTCTAAAGGCTTACTTACTTGTTTTGGGTTCACTTATTACCCTTCTTGTTTTTGTATATACAACCGATGGTACATTTCATGAACCTGTTGTTCCATCCCCTACGAATAGTCGGAAGATCTAATTTTCTTTTCCTGATAATATAGTAGTACATTTAAAAAAAAAAAATAGGAACTGAATTTAAGCTATAATGTTATTAATTATGATTTCTTCCTTATATTTGGAATGTAATTAATTCAATTCCTTCTATTAGCTAACATTCTCCTGACATATATCTTGTACAAAGTTTCAATTGTTAATAAAACACGTTTTTATTCATCCAATCAAGTTCAAATATATTTTTTTAAACTTATAGTGGATGACAAATGACGTGAATACAGTTTTTTCAAATAATAATTCAATAATTTAAATTTAAAAACCTTCATGACTCTGTCAGATACGAACTGAATGTTTGAAATCCAACACTTTAGCACTGAGCCAACTTTCCCACAGCTAAAAATCAAATACTTAAAGATGTATATGAAATTATAAGTGAAAGGTTCTTTGCGATAGTGAGGCATTACAAGAGGTGGATAGAATGAGAAGTTAACATTATATTAGACAGCTTCATAAATTAGAAACGAAAAAAAGAAAGGTAATAAATAGTAACAAACAAAAATAATACTTATACTGTATACAGAGGGAAATGGGAAATTGCAAGGAAATTCGCTTTCTATTCTGCCACTTAATATTGTAATTCTGTCATATGATTATACACATTTATATTAAATGCAATTATAAAATAAATAGTAACTAAAATAAAAATATTTTTTGTTTTTATTAGGAATTTATTTCAGAAATTTTTTTCTTTATTACTTGTTTATTTTATATTTTAATGTATTTTATTTTATATTCATTTATTATTTATTATATAATTGGAATTTTACTTCCTTTTTTGGAGAAAAGTGAAATTTAAATATTTATTCAGGTCCTCAAAACTAGTCTAGCCTTACAAATAGCCAGACTTCGCGAGCCACCCCCTCTCATAAAGATATGCGGTTACTAGCCGTAGCGTGATTTTTAAAAATTTTCAACCTATCATCCAGTAAGACCTAATGCCTACGTAGGATAAGGAAAGGTTATTTAAGGTAAGATATAAAACTCCATAGGTATAGGACGTAACAGACCTTCTCTCTATCGGTGTCATAAAATGGTCTTGCGCGAAGAAAGATAAGAACGGATAAACGGAATTAAATAAGACTAAGGAAAGAATATTTTGGATTCTCCCAGTCAAAATGGGTCAAAAAAGGGTTTGCACTTGGTCAGTGGTCACTTTGCTTTTAGCTGTCGTGGTGATTAAGTTCGATTTAATCGAAAGAGACTTATCAAAAGAGGCTGAAACTTCGACTTTTATCCACATGAGACTGGAGGAAAACAAACATAGTATATTAAGTCGGACGAAATTTTAAAAAAAAACTACAAAAATACCTAGAAACTAATGTTTTGTTTAAGATCTGTTTCCTAAATCCAAAAAATGGATTAGATTAGACCCAAGTAATCAGATGGTAAAATCAAATAAATTGTTCATATTGTAATATAGATTAAAATGAAAAAAATTCTGTAAAATGGAAACAAATTCTTTTAAATTGAAAATATAAAACATCAAAATTATCGAGGATACAAGCTGATTCTAAACACGCCAAAATGAAAGCGCAAGGTATCTCTATCATTTTGCCAGTCCAAAGCCTGGAAAAGTGTGATGGAAATCAGGTATAATAGATAAAGTTTTAAAGGATCTCCAGTCCCGAGAAACTAAGCGACACCTATGTTTAGCTCAGAGGTAAACTCATTTATGTAGTTCAATGATTTTAAAAGATTTGCGTTCGCCTAAAAGTTGCACGCAAATTTCGCCTGTTACAATGTTCTGACGTCATCAAGCTTACCCTCGTCATCTGTCAAAACTTGATTCTGTACGCATATTTCGTTGTACGCATCTTTCGTGTATTCGTTATTATTATTACGTTGTGAAGACAAGGGCAGCCCTAATCTACAAACGCCTCTTAGTCGGAGAAACAACGACAAGCTTAATGGATTCTCAAAACTTGGATAAGATATTCTTTTACGCTTATTAACCGTTCACAATTTATCATTATGTTATGGGTTATTGGTATGCAAATATGTAGAACATTAAATGCTATGAGTAACGAGTTCGTCCAAATATAGTTAGATTCAATAATCCCTTGTGTTCGTTTATGTAAGTGGTTGAATATGCACGCTACGAATAACTGATAAATATCCCGCCAATAGTTTTAAAACAGAAAGTTTACATGGATATGGTTATTCGTAAATCGTGATAATGGCTGCACTACTGCAGTTTGTGAATAAATAAATAATTTGCAATAGAACATTTATAGGAACGAAACTGCATTTCTAGTATAAGGTATAGGCCTAATCTGTTCTTTTCAGAAAAAGTATAAAGATCATTGTTCCAAAATTATATCAAATATTTATTTTATTCAAAATCGATTAAAAATAAATTGTTTTGTATTGCTTTATAAACAGTTTTAGTAATAAAGTTCCTTTATTTAATGTATATATATATGTTGCATGAGCAAATACGTTTTGGTGAAACTTGTTTCAAGTCGGCAAGCATATTTAGCTTATGTAATGGAAATAAGACAAAAAATATGGCTGCAATTCAACTAACTTGAGATTACAAAATAAATTAAACGGCTTGTTTTCGCGATTAATTTACTACTTTGTTATTTTTTGTCCATACCTGAATAAACTACCATAACTAAATAGTGTTGACGTCAATAAAATTTTGTTATAACAAAATAAAGTTCAGAGAAATACAATTAAAAAAAAAATACAACTTTTTAAATCTACTGAAAGCGTGACATTTTCGAAATTTTGTTTTCTTTTTTACATCCTAGGGGTTTATTTTATGAACGTAATGGAGCTAAATACTATAGTGAGATATTTATACATTTCTGGAGTGTCAAGAGTTTTAGTTATAATAAATGAGTTGTTAAAAATTTGAGATTGAACAACTGAGGTTATTTACAAATTTTACCCGCTAATATACCCCTAATATACCCGCAGATATATCTGCAGCAAAAAGTGAAAATAAGCTACCTCTTAAAATGGACGTAAAAAAAAGTTTACCTGGAATATAAGTACAGTAGGTAGAGTCTCGAAATTCCGAATACAGATTTTTCGAGCTTTCGTTAAATCCGAGCCTAATTCTATTTGAAATAAAATGATGAATTGAATGGCCAAGAAAAGACATGCGGTATGCAAAAAAAATGAGTCGGGCTTCCCAGTAATGTCCATATTAATACGCTATGCTAAAGGAAATGAGTCGGGCTTTCAAAAAATGTTCATATTAATACGCTGTGCAAAGGAAATGAGTAGGGCTTCCAAGAAATGTTTAAATCAAAATGGTATGCAAAGTAAATGAGTCGGTGCTGCAAGAAATGTTCATATCAATACGGTGTCCAAAGGAAATGAGTAGGGCTTTCACGAAATGTTTGTCTCAGTACGCTATGCAAAGAAAATAAGTCTGGCTTCCATGAAATTTTGAAATAAAGTTCTAGGCCTATAACTTGTTTGGTATCCTTAATTATAGTATTGTATTATGGTTCATTAAAACCCTAATATTTTTTCTAATCCACAGGAACGTATTTTCGTGTGATCCGAGTTTTCGATAATCGAGTGGGGTCTCGGTCGCATCTACATCGAGTTATCGAGAATCCGAGTGGAGTCTCGGTCACATCTACATCGAGTTATCGAGAATCCGAGTGGGGTCTCGGTCACATCTACATCGAGTTATCGAGAATCCGAGTGGAATCTCGGTCACATCTACATCGAGTTATCGATAATCCGAGTGGGGTCTCGGTCACATCTACATCGAGTTATCGATAATCCGAGTGGGGTCTCGGTCACATCTACATCGAGTTATCGATAATCCGAGTGGAGTCTCGGTCACATCTACATCGAGTTATCGATAATCCGAGTGGAGTCTCGGTCACATCTACATCAAGTTATCGAGAATCCGAGTGGGGTCTCGGTCACATCTACATCAAGTTATCGATAATCCGAGTGGGGTCTCGGTCACATCTACATCGAGTTATCGATAATCTACTGTATAACTAATTAAGAATAAATTAAACACATTCTACACCATTTATCGCAACAAGTAATTTTACTACTTTTCCTTTCTAATTTCCTTTCATTTCTGAAATTAGAACTTAATATAAAGAAAGGTAGAATTATTATATTTTATTATTATTTTTGCACAATTATAAAAGTTGTGTTCATTTTACTTTTTATTGTTATCGTTTATTTATTTGCCTCCAGTAAATTTAATAGTGTTATTGGGAAACTGTAACGCATTTACTGTCTTCAAGTACTTAAATACTTGTTATCTTGAATCATTTGTTTATAAATTGTAGCAAACAGTTAGGATATATTTATGTCCTTCAATAATTAGGCCAACGAATAACCTACTTAATACAAAATCATTTGCATTGTAACATTTCGTCCCTTTGGCATCGTTTGCCGCCTTGCATGCAGGCCTGCTTGCTATTCATGATTTAACTAACAAAGTACAGTGTGTGTAAAATGTCTGTCCGACCGTCTATCTGGGTTATAACGGGGGATTGCTTGCTGCTTTCGAATTCCTGAATCTGTACCCTCCGGCCTCGATCCAACGATCCAATTAGCTTTAAATCGCTTATCCTTTTCAATGCGCGCTAATAAAGCATTATTTACACGATCCTGTTTGAAATTCGACACTTCTTAAACGGATGCCGAAATGTTGCGATTTTAATTTTATAGCTTTGGAAAACCAATTAATTGCAAAAGAGAGCCGCTCCAAGAGCACGACCTTGACGCAAGAGAAAGTTCTGTTACATAAAATTTACTAGATAAGGCATTAAAAGTAATTTCAGAGTTATATCAGCAATTTGTAGGCAGCACACTATGTATTGCAACTTTTCAATGCGTTCTTAAATACGAAACCAAAAACATTTTACGAACTCAGTGTCTTCATAATCACCTATTTTCACGAAAGTGACAGTTTAAAGTGTAAAATTCGTTATAAGTGGTTTCAAATGACGCTCTAAAGATCAATTCCCACCAAATTAAGTTCAGCACTTCAAGAAAAAAATATAATAAAGTACTGAACTCAAAATGTTGTTCAAAACTAAAACTCAAGTCATACTTAACTCTGATTCTAATGACAGTATATTTTTTTCATGAAACTGTAATCGAAATTCTTTGACTGATTGAGGTATGATTAGGAATGAAAGGAATAGGAAATTTGTAGGGAGGACCAATGTAGGAACAAAATACGTTTTCTTGTATTGAGAATGGGAGCAGAATCGTGGCTCGATTGGACAATGTTGCTTAAATACTATTTTCTGTACATTTATGTACTATTTGGGTTGCTTTTATTTATACCCAAATATATAAAAGAGAAAAAGCGTAACAAGATAATCGGTTCTTCTAAACTTTAATGCACAAGGTTGTATTTAGCTATTTACAGCGGTAAAGCGAATACAACTTGAAGAGAATCATCATACGAATGCATTCCTTTCAGTAGTCGACCCATTTCTTATTAATAACAGAGTCGTTAAGTAAAGTTATTTACTGCGGTACTATAAACGCACACGACATCTGTTACGGTTATTTAAATCTTTACAACTAACTGCCTCCTTGATAAACATCATCACGGCCTCTTGGTAAGTATCAATGACTTCTTGGTAAGCACCACTACCTTCTTTTTAAGTATCACTGACCTCTTGTAGGCGAGCATCACCTACCTTACCATCTTGGTGAGCATCTCTGACCTCTTAGTAAGCATTACTACATTCTTGGTAAGCATCATTACTTTCTTGGCGAGCATCATCTAACGTCTTGATAAACGCCACTGCTTTCTTTGGTAGGCATCACTACGTTTTGGGTGAACATCACTACCTTTTTGATAGGCATCACTGTGTACTGAGTAAGCATTACTACATTCTAGGTAAGCATCGTTATCTTCTTCGTGAGGGTCACCTACCTTCTTCATAAGCGCCACTGCTTTCTTTGGCAAGCATTACCACCTTCTTGGTGAGCATCACTGCCTTCTTAGTAACCATCACTATATTCTTGGTGAACATCACCTACCCTCTTGAATAGCGCCACTGCCTTCTTTGGTAAGTAACCATCATTACCTTCTTGGTGAACATCATTACCTTCTTGATAAGTATCTACCTTCTTGATACGCGCCATTGCCCTCTTTGGTAAGTAAGCATCAGTACCTTCTTGGTAAGCATCACTGCTTACTTAATACGCACCACTGCCTTCTTTGGTAAGTAGCCATCATTACCTTCTTGGTGAACATCATTACCTTCTTGCTAAACATCTACCTTCTTGATACGCGCCATTGCCTTCTTTGGTAAGTAAGCATCAGTACCTTCTTGGTAAGCATCACTGCCTACTTAATACGCGTCACTGCCTTCTTTGGTAAGTAAGCATTAGTACCTTCTGGGTGAACATTATTATCTTCCTGATAAGCATCACTGCGTTCCATATAACCATTACTACATTCTTGGTAAACATCAATACCTTCTTCGGGATCATCACCTACCTTCTTGGTAAGCATCATTGCCTTCTTGATACGCGTCACTGCCTTCTTTGGTAAGTAAGCATTAGTACCTTCTTGGTGAACATTGTCACCTTCTTGATAAGCATGACTGCCTTCTGAATAACCATTATTACATTCTTGGTAAGCATCAATACTTTCTTCGGGATCATCACCTACCTTCTTGATAAGCATCATTGCCTTCTTGATACGCGTCACTGCCTTCTTTGGTAAGTAAGCATTAGTACCTTCTTGGTGAACATTATTATCTTCCTGATAAGCATCACTGCGTTCCATATAACCATTACTACATTCTTGGTAAACATCAATACCTTCTTCGGGATCATCACCTACCTTCTTGGTAAGCATCATTGCCTTCTTGATACGCGTCACTGCCTTCTTTGGTAAGTAAGCATTAGTACCTTCTTGGTGAACATTGTCACCTTCTTGATAAGCATGACTGCCTTCTGAATAACCATTATTACATTCTTGGTAAGCATCAATACTTTCTTCGGGATCATCACCTACCTTCTTGATAAGCGCCATTGCCTTCTTTGGTAATCATCCCCTACTTCATTGGTAACCATCAGTTGCTTCTTGCTAGCAACATCTTTTTCAAGGATGGAATCCGAAACGCGTCGATTATAGAGCTGACATCGATAGGAATGTCAGCAGACGTCTTCTGTACTAAACAGTACATGCAATAAACATGTAACTTACAATCGGTTTTTAAACAAGTTTCTATTTAAACTGTGTTTTTATAAATATAATTGTCAACACTTGGAGTTGGAGATTACGCTATGTTAATGCACTTATTAGACTAGCGCAACTACCAACACATCCAGTTGAAGTAGTACAAGGTTCAAATATTTATAGTGAAATGACCTGTCCACAAAAAAAAAAGGTTTTCACACAAAGTTTGAATCCAAACGTAAGATTACCATGAACCCAGTAGTTAAAAAGAATTTTAATACTCTCTATCTTTCTCTAATCTCTCTCTCTCTCTCTCTCTCTTTTTTCTCTCGCGATTTATAGTGTCGTATTGTGTTTAAAGCGAAAAAATCTCCTAATACAAAGGATTACATTTAGGTAATACGAAAATCGTAGAAAATGTAACGATATAGTTACGATTGAGGTAAGCCTAGAGTGGGCGGTGGACACTGTCACCTCTATCTGCTATATGCCGAGAATATTAATGTCGGTAAAGTTAGTATGTAATTACAACAGTCCTCTGTAATATCGAATTTAACAGCAGTAGGCATGTACAACCCGTAGCTCCTTACCCTTTCTGACCTAAATAAAAAAAAAAACACTAAAATTTTGAAACGTCAAGTAATACAGACATTGCTCATAGAAATATGGAGTATAAAAGTAAAAGTATTTATAGATTTTAATCATCAAAAAGTTTGCATACTTTTCAACTTATCACTGAACCGCCGTGAAGAACCTATAAACATACACCAGGTTCTGCCATTGGCGATACCGTGCGGAGAAAGTTCGATCGAGTTGGTGACAATGTGCAGTTGATTTAACTTGACAAGCGCAACTTTCCTGAGTGAAAGTAACGAGCCAGTTTGCACAAATATGATGGGGTTACCTAATTTATTCCCTCTATAACGAGCGGCCAGCCGCAGTGAAAGATGGAATCACTAAGTGAAACATTGCAGCTATGAAGAGGTATGAAGAGCAATACCGAACAATCCAGAAAAAAACTTACGTCCTCTTTCCTAACAATTTAAAGAACAGATTAATTCCCTTGCTGACACGATACTAGACTCGCCGCCCCAAGGGTAAAAAATCGTAATTTTCACCACCTGTACCAAAAATTTCAATTTTATCCGACCCATTTCAAAAGTATACTAACACATCTATTGTTCGACTACACTGTCAGCAGGACACACAATTATTCATTTATAAATATTAACTTCCTATGGCAATTTCACTAGAGAAACGCCTTATTGCAAATTGAAGTAAGTAGCAATGAATTTTACACAGTAATACAGTATTTTATAGCGAATATTGTTTTACTTAATGGCAAACTTGTAGTGTTTTAAAGGTATTACTAGAAATAATTAAGCATGTTTGTTATTTTTTATCTCAACACTTTTTTGCCAAGAGATAACAAAAGTAGTAATTTAACAGTTAATTATATATAATATAATATAAAACTATTATTCATATTTAAAGTAATAATTTTTATTTGAATTCCTAATAAAGTCATTGAACAAACACTTGTAAATATAAGGAACTTCATTTAATAAAATTAATTTAAGTTGAAGAGATATCTCAGTAAACTAATTCATATACTTAATAATATAGTTTCTTTCAAAGTTCGAAATGCAATTATTTTAAAACTTTTAAAATGTTTTATTAAAAAAGCACAAGACCCAAGTAAGCTCTCAAGTAAGTTTCTCCTAAACCAACATCATGATTAGTTCTTGTTTAGTAGTACTGTATATATATTAAGGCCACTATCTTCTCAGTAAGATCCCTGTATGTAGTGTAGGGAACATAATCTCCTGATACAAAACTAGTGTATGTATAAGACCAATCTTTACTCGGTAAAATTCCTGTATGTAGTTCAGGTCGAAAAACAATCATAATCTCCTGATACAAAACTACTGTATGTATAAGATCAAGTTCTTCTCGATAGAATTCCTGTATGTATAAGAGCTCTTTTCGGTAGAATTCCTGTATGTGGTTTAGGTCGAAAAACAAACATAATCTCCTGATACAAAACTACTGTATATATAAGACCAAGTTATTCTCGGTAGAATTCCTGTATGTGGTTTAGACCGAAAAACAAACCATCTCCTGATAGCAACTAATGTACGAGCGTATGTATGAGCTCAGTGAGATGTGTGAGATGAGTGGTTTAAGTGGAAAACATAACAAAACACTGAATACTATCAATAAGCCCAAACTAATGATCAGTAATAAACAACAATAGTCAGTCGTAAAAACAAGATGAGGAAAAAACCTAAACTAGATAGTACAATATCTTCACAAAAACTTTGTATCCAACTACAGTATTGTACTTACGCTACTCTGTCACAACTCTGTCAAAATTGCTCTAGATTTGCTAAATTTTTGGGCCTCATTCTGCTGAATACTTTTGCTAATACACTTATATTGCTTAATTTAAAATCGACGAAATGTTACTATGATAATGACAATTATTACTAGTAACAAAAATTAAAAGCTGTTATGATGAAAAATAAATGATGATAATTAAACGTTTAAACCTTTTAATACTTAATAAAGTGTTTGGTGTCATTTATCCTAGAAGTTAATAAGTATTTTTAAGCCCTTCTAAAATTCCTCTATTTTATTTTTGAGATCAGAAAGCAGTTTCGTTCATCAAAAAAAAAAAAAAAAAAAATGTTAGAGAAAATGTCGGAGCAATTGTTTTCCTAATATTATATAAAAGATTTAAATTTCAACTCATTACTTAGCATTCCCTTAAAACGACTTTGTCCACGTCAATTAATCTGTGTAAATTCGCACAATAGAGGTAAATTAAATGAGTTTAAGCTTTAGACAGGATGATCACTAGGTGATCCCGTCATGACAACCCTATCAACATCCTATAGTACAATTTGTTACCTTTTTAAAAACGATCAGCCATACTACTATTATCGGCTCCGAAACTACGAAAGGAAGAATACTCTCATCATCGTGAAGGATTGCCCGTGGTTCTATGGTGGTTATCCAGTAAGCCTATGTCTTTTACAGCTAACGGACTGGGTCGCTTAGCTGAAGTAGAGGAAATGGAAATAAGATATGACTAACTTAATGTTCCCGTGGTATTGGAAATGTGGGAAAACTAAGGATCGCCTGGGCTGGGGCGCTTAGCTGAAGTAGAGGAAATGGAAATAAGATATGACTAACTTAATGTTCCCGTGGTATTGGAAATGTGGGAAAACTAAGGATTGCCTGGGCTGGGGCGCTTAGCTGAAGTAAAGGAAATGGAAATAAGATATGACTAACTTAATGTTCCCGTGGTATTGGAAATGTGGGAAAACTAAGGATCGCCTGGGCTGGGGCGCTTAGCTGAAGTAGAGGAAATGGAAATAAGATATGACTAACTTAATGTTCCCGTGGTATTGGAAATGTGGGAAAACTAAGGATTGCCTGGGCTGGGGCGCTTAGCTGAAGTAGAGGAAATGGAAATAAGATATGACTAACTTAATTTTCCCGTGATATTAGAAATGCGGGAAAACTAAGGATCGCCTGGGCTGGGGCGCTTAGCTGAAGTAGAGGAAATGGAAATAAGATATGACTAACTTAATGTTCCCGTGGTATTGGAAATGTGGGAAAACTAAGGATTGCATGGGCTGGGTCGCTTAGCTGAAGTAGAGGAAATGGAAATAAGATATGACTAACTTAATGTTCCCGTGGTATTGGAAATGCGGGAAAACTAAGGATTGCATGGGCTGGGTCGCTTAGCTGAAGTAGAGGGAATGAAAATAAGATATGACTAACTTAATGCTCCCGTGGTATTAGAAATGCGGGAAAACTAAGGATCGCCTGGGCTGGGGCGCTTAGCTGAAGTAGAGGGAATGAAAATAAGATATGACTAACTTAATGCTCCCGTGGTATTAGAAATGCGGGAAAACTAAGGATCGCCTGGGCTGGGGCGCTTAACTGAAGTAGAGGAAATGGAAATAAGATATGACTAACTTAATGCTCCCGTGGTATTTGAAATGCGGGAAAACTAAGGATTGCATGGGCTGGGTCGCTTAGCTGAAGTAGAGGGAATGAAAATAAGATATGACTAACTTAATGTTCCCGTGGTATTAGAAATGCGGGAAAACTAAGGATCGCCTGGGCTGGGGCGCTTAGCTGAAGTAGAGGAAATGGAAATAAGATATGACTAACTTAATGCTCCCGTGGTATTGGAAATGCGGGAAAACTAAGGATCGCATGGGCTGGGTCGCTTAGTTGAAGTAGAGGGAATGAAAATAAGATATGACTAACTTAATGCTCCCGTGGTATTAGAAATGCGGGAAAACCAAGGATCGCTTGGGCTGGGTCGCTTAGCTGAAGTAGAGGAAATGGAAATAAGATATGACTAACTTAATGTTCCCGTGATATTGGAAATGCGGGAAAACTAAGGATCGCACGGGCTGGGTCGCTTATCTGAAGTAGAGGAAATGGAAATGAGATATGACTACGGAAATGGCGTAATAATCCTTTTGAATTATTATTAGGGGAAATTAAGGTTACCAAAACCTAGCAAGTAAATTTACGAGAAGTAAACGAGATTTGTAATTTATCGGTCTCAAGGTATACTTTGTATTAATTGATTCTGTTATGTAGGCTATGTGTTCTTATTTTTGTTTTTAAAAGCGCGATTCGTTTCAATTTTTCATAGAGTGTCATTCCTAAAGTAATTAATGTATTTAAATTTTGTTTTTTCTGTTTTTTACTCTATCTGATACAACATTCAAAAGTTTTTAAAAAACCTTGTTTTTTAACAAAACATATTACAACAAAATCAATATACTTATAAAGCTGTTAAATGTACAGTACATCTGACAGGAAGTGTCGTCTTGTTAATTCTGCTGACGTCACAATTAACTCAAGTTTTATCGTATTACGAAATCGGGATGGTGGACTAATTGGGCTATAAAAGCTAATTGTAACTGAGGCGTCCCAACTTTATACATAAATAATTCAACATTTTTCTTGCATAATTGCGGCCATACTTAATTTGTCCTAGAGTGTGGTCAAGGTTCGCCGTGCGTTACCCCGTGTCTGCTTCCTTTACAGTCAGCCGATAGCCTGTTGCTATTTATACTGTCTAATTATAGGCAGCTTTCCGAAAGGAATATATGTGCCACTTATGTCATTTACATTTTGCGCCAGATAACTCTGAAGAAAGATTATGGTTATCAAGAGAGTAATACAAATTTAAAAAATTACGAATTGCAAAATAAAGACCTAACGATAATAAGCAATCAAATGCTAATCTCACCATCCTGTAGCTGTATAAAAATATAACTGAATGTGTGAGTTTGACAGAGATAATTACCTCTTCTGCAATTCTGAATTAATCTACAGTTCGTTGTTTTACGGCGAGCCGTAGCCGTTGGAGGATTAGTATAGGTAGAGGGTCAGGTACCTGGCTCTCACACGTGCGTTTACCATAAGCTGTCAGAAGCGATAATTCTCGAAGTGGGTATCCGAATACAAAAGTACAAGGTTTAAAATTTATAACAAACCTTCATTGAAGTTAACATTTTTGTTATGTTCGTGTAACGTCACGCCAATGAGACCATAATTTACATGTTTAGGGGTTTATTAATGTTATGGTTATTATTCCCAAAAAGTTTTGGGGTTTCTCAATAATCAATTTTTTCATTATCTATAATTTCTATTTGTAATAAAATATCGAAATCTTGTTGCTGTTCATGACGAGCTGGTTGTTGATTACTTATTACACTTTGATATTACTTGCGACCAGACTTTTTGTTAACTAAAGGTTGTTAAATTGTTAACTTACACTTTGAGGAAACGTTTTCGTCTTACGACTTCTTCAGCCTTCTTCAGTCTGGACGCAAGTAATATCAAAAGTGTAATATGTAATAAAATAATACGTTCATGGTATAAATAATAATCGCCGTTTTAATATTAACACCGAACCGATCGCCTTTCGCGCATGCACCAATTATAGGCCTATTACAAATATTTTGAAGTACATCTCAAGTACATTTACAAACACGTAAGGTTACATATGCATTTCACAAAAAAAGTATTCCAAATAACCGTTATTAAACTTAAAGCATAGTTAGAATTATTTTTAGCTTCTAGACTAGCTAGCCACTTTTGCTGCTGAATATTTTCAGGTAGAACCCTACACACCAACGAGTATAGGGAAATTTAGGGTTCCTTGATGAGTTTTATGGATGAGGACACACAGCAGACTAGAAGAAACAGTCAATCTTCAACCTATTTGAATGATCTGAATTTTAATGACTTAATTGACCTATATACAACTAAAAAATACATATGTTCGTAAGCGTCAGCAACAAAAGGGCCAGACCAGGCCTTTATAAATGGAAATAATATTAGGATGCTTTCTATTCTAATGGTCTGACCAAAATTACCTGAACCAACAGGTACCGCATTATAGTATTCTTCGTTTCGCCTACCAGGCACCGTGAAACTCGTACATTATGCATTGAATACGTCGCTTTTTCCTTATAAGCCCCGTTTCTTCCTTAACATTACTGAACATTAGAAATTACTTCAAGATACTCTCAAAGTATTTAACCCGGTGTCGGAACCGAGCGACAGGCGTCGTAAATTTTTTTATTAATGTGTTTAACTACTTTTTTTTAGAGATATAATACTGTGTATGCTAACATACCAATAAGCAATCCATACAATTAAAAATATTATAAAATCAATTTACATGTCACAGAATTCTGTGTGCGGATGTAACCCTGACCCTACAAGGCTAACAGATATATAGTACCTATGATGTAAACTGTCTTGTGGACTAGCATGAGCCTTATCACTTGCAGCCTCCCACAGCCGTATTCTTAGAGAGATCCCTACTAACATGCCCCCTTAAGTCTTGTAACCTGTCTTGTAAATCCGGTCCGACTCGGACGTAATAAGTCTTGTAAACCTGGTCTGTGTAGGACGTACCTTATAACTTGCAGCCACTTTTTTTATGAGTCACTTACTACCATCCTAACTAAATAAATTAACTTTCTTACTCTGGTTAAAATTTACAAATTCGTATAGAATATTTGAAAAGTACGTCAAATTATAATAAGGATACAAAATACCACATAATTTGGAATAAAACAAACAATATATACGTAGCCTGTTTATTTGCGGTAACATTCATAAAATTACCAAATTTCATTTACTAAATTATGTCGTGATTGCTATCGTTCTTCTTCTACGTACTTTCAATTATTCGATAAAAATTGGGAAATTATAATTAGAATGAAAGTAAATTTATTAGTGAGGTGACTCATTAGGAAACTGCTATGGGAGGCTGTAAGTGATAAGGCGTACCCGAGTCCACAAGACAAGTTACATCATACAAACTGTAATTGTAACAGCATGACTGTACAGTTTACAACTGAGTTAGAACTAGAGTTATATTCAACACATAAACCGTTTAGGTCTCACCGTAATCCTAAATAACTGTCTATTACTTTTAAAGCCAAAATACTGCATTCCTAAAAGATGACAAATGTTAAGGTCAAACATCTATTAGTATAGTACTAAATAAGATCAATCATAAGTTGTTTGCAAACATCTTATACCGTATTTTATCGACAACAGGTCGGTTGAAAAGATTTATCGGCAAGTGGTATGATAAAGGAGATGGCACAACAAACGGTTTCCATGGTGACCGTAGTCATCACAGCATAAATCTTGCATCGCCAAGCTTCATCCCCTCTCGGCCTTAATTCGTTCGTATTATAAAAATATGAAAGGCACGTGGCAATCACGATTTTGAATCCTCCCTTAAGCTATGCCAAACACGATATGCTGTCAAATATTTACGTAAATACATATGTGAAAGAGCTTTAAGATGTTTTTAATACCGGAGATATATTTCCTGCCTCTGAAATGTTACAGAGGAAGCTCCGTAAAACTGAAATAACAACGCAGGAATTACAGCGACGTAGCAACACCCTTCATTCCCTTTGCAATGAAATAACCGAATATTTTCTTTATTTGATCCGATTATAGCTCCTTTTTAATAAGAAAGCCCTAAATGATCCTGTGGTTGGCAAACTTTCATAAAAATCGTGAAGCGTACTTTCTAAACAATATTCCTGGAATTATTAATAAAAAAAGCAAATGAAAACAGTTAAAATGTAAAGAATTCCATCTATTACAATTTTTATTTCGTAAAATGTATTAATTCACTTAAAATCTGTAATCCCTTGTAGCAGATAGACACCTTTCATGACCCTGGTAGGATGAGCGACCCTGCCCATGCTATACCACAACCTTAACTATTTCCAGTACTAGGAGGTAATTATTTCCACTCCTTAGTCACATGTAATTCAATCTACTCTTCTTTATCCTTCTTCTTACAGCGATCCCGATAGATAGTAGGTCTACTTGAAGAACGCGACTCTGCAGTTAAGGATAATTTACAAGGAATTTAATGTCCATACCTTACGTTTACAAATTTTTCCCATCCTTCGTATTTAACGATAGTGAAACTGACTGAACCCCTTTAAAAAGCCTATCAGTTATAATACGTTTTCATTATTTCTAATCATTAATTTACATATAACGTTTTTTACAAAAACTATTATGGTTGGTGTCTAAACGGTGTTGTTCAAATTCCATTTTAATAATTGTGAGGCATATTACGTTTCCAAAAGTGTAACTCCCGAGACTTAGCAGCCCTTTGTACAGTTGCCTACTTGGCATTAGAAGAATGAGGGAGCCTGCAAACTCAATGTTGTCAAACCTTGCTGGCATAGGTATCGGTTCGCCAAAAACCACTTTCTCTTCTTGTTCACCTACCTCTATGCCTTTATGCGAGAGGGGTAGCAGCTGTAAGACCTTCCCCCTCCACACTATTTGTCGAGCTCCCCTCCTACGCATCTCAAACCACTTGTTATATCTCGTGGGTTATAACTTAAATCGATATATGTTCTCGCAAAACTGAAAGATCGTTTTCATTGTGTGCTATTTAGCGAATAGCATATATTTTTTAATATTAAGCCCAATTTCTGACATTTTAATTTATTTCTTACAAACAAAACTTATTCCAAAATTTATTTACTTGTCAGACTATAAAAAAAAAATCAGATTACTATCTTTCGTTGCAGTTCCCATTGACGTCATAATTTATAGAAATATGTTCATAAATATTCTACACCCAACAACGAAATATCTTTAAAATTAGTTTTTGCTTTTGCTATGTTGACTACGAGTTTATAAATGAAGTAAACCCCCAGATTTCACTTTACAATCATTTCAGGCGGCATCTCATAACGGAACTGTTTCCTGTAAAATATTTCACAGGTAATGTAAACAGTATTAATCGGTTATCCACGTTATCGATATTGCAAAAACAATTCATGTTATACTTGTACATGTTGATGCAGAAAGTGCTTAGGGACACAGAAAAGCATTACTTGGAATAAAAAAAATAACCTCGCTTATTACAAACACTAAAGTTTATAAACCCAAATAAAACAAAGCATTAAACTACATTACAATATAAGTATTAACCATCCGGTTAGGTTAGGTTAGGATATAAAAATTGAAAATTACGTTACTATTATTACTCAAACTGTTAACTTAGTGAATGCCTCCAATTTCGTAAAGGCCTACGTCACGGAACAAGGAGGCTGTAGTTAGTTTCATGCTTGAATTGTTTTGTTTACCTCACGCATTAGTAAACTTAATTTTTTTTTATAAAACCAAAGCTATCCTAACCAGAACTTCACAACATAGCTATTTTGTAATGTAGTTTATTGCTCCTTTCTATAAGAAAACTTTATTTTATGTAAAGTAAAGTTAAATGCATCTGAGTTTTCTTTGTGTTCTTGTGCACTCTCTACATCACCAGGAAATTATTTTCGTGCAATATCTGAATACCTGATAGTTACGTAACTTTTTAATGTTTACCTAAAGATTTTGGTTTGGGTTAAAGCAAATAATGTTTTTAAAATTTATTTTACTATTAGTATACATTGAGGAAATATTTTCAATTAAATTGATAATGAGGTAAAAGTTTACTAAAAAAGAATATATATATATCACTTTCACTTATGTACTTACACAAGAATCTTACTTGGTATTTATGCGAGTAAGATTCTTGTTTAAGTACGTAAGTGAAAGTGATAAGTGTATACAAGAAAACAGTGTTGCATAATCTACAAATATATATATATATATCACCGTAAGTGGTAACAGGGAAAACCTTAGTTAATTGGTGAAACAAATGAAGAAATCGTCGATTTTCTTCGAAACATTCCTGGTTGTAAGGACGTTCAGGTGTTGGCGTAAACGAATGGATGAAAGAGAAAGTTGATGCGTTTATTACTAGTGATATTATAGACTTAGTGAGCACACAGCCAGCACCTGCCGAAGAAGATGAATAAAAACAAACCATGACTCACAGTGAAACGTTCCAAGCATTTGACCAGCTGATAGAGTACGTCGAACAAAACGAACCATCAGCAGCCGATCGTCTACTCATTCGAAGGTGGAGGGATATTTCATCAAAGAAACTTGTTCAACAGAACAAAGAAACCGCCATTAGATCTATTTTTATCAAAACTGATATATGTATGTTCAGTACAGTATTAAGGAATTATACATACAGGAATGTCAATTGTACGTACGGTTCTATATTGCCATTAAAATATAATTACAATATTTAATAAGTGTAACTTATTTACTTAAAACGTTCATATATATATATATATATATATATATATATATATATATATATATATATACATCTTGTATGAATGATTATGATTATGTAGTATACAAACGTACACTATTACAAACATAAACCATTACCGATTTTTTGATATCCGGATCGGGCTGATCCGGATATGAGAGGTTTTACTGTACTCAAATTAGTTAATTCTGTAATAATAAGTCATTATTAATTTGCAAGCCTCTGACGAAGGGAACGTAACTAAAATATATATAAATCTAGCCTAGTAAACGTGTAAGGTATTATGATTTGAATAAATTAAATCAATTCAAATAAATAATTTACTTCACCGCAATAAGTTTATTTATCTATCCAATATATCAAATACAAATAAAACCTAACGCAATTTATTTACTTTTATTAAGGAAGTCAATAGGACGTCAAAACATATGTTCAAAGGGTCCACGTGCTGTTGCCACAAAATTTCCAAAAGTATGACATCAGTCATGGGATTCGCCATGTAACTTGGTTAAGTTGTATTATATTTTAGATTATGTGTATATAATCTCTTCTACAGTTAATTCCTAATTCAATAAAAAACTTTTTTTGATCTGAACAGGTAAAAGAAAGACCGTTCCTTCAATAAAAGACTTAAAAATTCAATAATTAGTAATCCTTATTGAATTTGCTAATTCTTTTGACTTCAGAAAAAACTAGTCACTTCTCTAGAAGAAGTACTTCGATGTATGATGCAATTTCCGTATTAGCGGATAAACGGCTCCTGTTATGAGCACTTTTTATAATTCCTTTTTATAAATTTTGCTTTTATAAAATGTATTCTAATTCGGCCAAGCATTACTTAAAAATATACTCCTCCGAGTTAGATCTTAAGCATCAACACTATTCTTATATCACGTGCTGTTTTACGGTCAAAAGCGTGTTATTACACACAAATGAATCACTTCCGACAGACCGACACGATGTGTGATACTCCCTCAGGTATAATGATTCAGACCTCTCGGAACTCGAAACAATGATTCACTCAACGCAGTGGCGCTGGACAATTGCCACACAGTGTTAGATGCAGTTTGGGATGCATCCAGCTTTGGGATATTTTAGAACCCCTGTCTATAATAAGCCCTGATATCGTACAGGCCTCTTACTGTACTGATAAACGTTGCACAAGCATTTCGCTGCCTTTCCTATTTAAATGTAAACAAGTTTCTTAAATTATTAAAATCTACGTCAAATTCTAATCGAAAAACTATCTTCGATTATTGTAGGAAAAATAGAAAACTAATAAAAGATTATTAACTAACAATTATTTTAAAATTTTTTCTCATATATCTCCACTCTTTCTTAAATTTAGAAATATAACTAAAATGGAAATCAGTATAGTAAATTTGCAAATAGCTAAGCTCATCAAAATACGTCGCTTCTCGCAGTTTGGTTTAGTTTACAAAAAAATTGGTCTGGTTTTCCTTGATATTACTATTATCCAGCGAATACGTTAAACTACATTTTATATAAATATTATTCCATGTTTTGCATTAATATATTTCTATTATAATCAATCAATTTTAAATAACAAGAATCAATTTTGTTTTCTGATTACACTTTATCTTCGGAGTGATCACAATGTAAAACACTTATGTAAATTACTAGTTCATTGTTTAGTGATTGACTTCTACAACACTTTCTTCACAGTCGGCTTGTATGAAGGTTATGGATACGTATCAATAGTCGAGAGGCGATTCTCTTTACTGTCGTTCAAGGTCACTGTCAAGGACAATATCCTTCGGGTCGTTAACGTCGAAGCGAGGCCATTTTAGGCAACTTAATGAAACAGGTAGTGAAACAATTAGACACTTGTGTGCACTGACACCGAGAGATGAGGCCAGTTCGAGGAGGCTTTGTTGACTTCAGCAGGTCAACATTACGCCGCACCGCGCCGGTACGCTTTCAGTATGAAATTAGTTACAGATATAATATTTCGCACAAACTTAACCTTAACACGTATTTAATATGTGTGAACATACCACTGTCAATGTATTAAAAGTAAACCTTATATTTATTTATTTAAAGAATAAAACGTTATGATCTCTAAAAATCTAGCTTCGGAATATAAAAGGCATGCTGGGAAACCAAAGAACGAAAGAAACAAAAATTAAAGTAAATTCGTGTAATAAAGAAGAAGGTTTTTTACTATAAGCTGTAAAATATAAAATTTTACACCAAATTTTTTAATATACTCATCTTCATTCCTATATTTGAGTACAGTTTTCTGCCTTTCGTAACGTTTTCCTCTGTTGACGCGTTTCAGAGTGCCTCTATTTTCAAAACTTAAATCGTACTCTACGAGTTTTATACGTCATATTTCTTGTCGTTAAACTTTTTCAAGGATTAACAAGGTTTTGATAACGACGGCCCGATATATCCTATCTTTTGAATTAATGTATAGAAATATTGTTTTTCGGAAAAATATTTTATTTTTGTCACTAACGCAATTAATTTTTAGCATTTCTTAAAATATCGACCCCTTACTTAGAGTGGCTGCTACGACTTGCAGGAAGCATATTGACAAGAACAAGATGTTTTACCCTCATTCCGGGATTTAAAGCATTAAAATTCATTCAAAAGAAATTTTAAACATATACACATGGCCACAAATTCCTGAGGTAAAACATAATAGATAATTACCATTATTTGTCGATTATATTACAGGTTTATTTTCAAAGGATCCAAACAAGTAGTTATAGCAGTATTATAGACCATTACAGACGTCTCTGATGAAAACAGAATGTGGGATTAAGTTAGAGAAAAAGAAAAAAACCACTGGAATTGGGAGGTAAAGAACCCCTAGCTCCGGTGTTGTGGATAGCAAGGTTTATTCCAGAGGTTAGTTGACAATTCCTTTGAACGAATATCATGGGTTTTGCGGTGAGAATAAAGTGGCAAGAAATACACGACTATAACGTTGAAAGTTATTCAATATTAGTTGCAATATGAGTTCCGGATTCGTTGATGAAACAGAGAAGCTTAACGTCAATTACTTCATAAAAAAATTAAAAAGTTATAAAATACAACATTTGATAGGCTACAGTGCTTTGGCCTAATAAACCTCATACTTTTCCAATCTATTATTGAAACAAAGCACACAAGAATCTGACAAAGCATCTGATAGAACAGGGAATTCCTGTCCTCGGTGGCTCTTTTATATAGCTATTAAAAATGCCATGTCATTTTAAGCAAAAGTAAATTGGAAATCGTTCGTTTTTCAATGTGCATGACATAGCTGTTTTAAAATTTCTTTTGAGAGCATTCCTTAAATACTTGTCAGTAAATATTTACTATTATAAGAAGTAGAAATTCGGCATTTTAATTAACTACAATGTTATAAATCATGATAAAAATAGTGTTTGAAAAATAATTGGAAAACAAGACTTCAAGGCGCAGAGATGCAATACTAGGAACTAGGAAGTATCATTGTTCTTGTGATAAGCACCTTATCCTTCGATAAATGTTCAATCAATTTATGTTATCAGTCGACAGTTGGGTGCAGTTCCAACAATATTCTTCGAGGTCAGCGTATTTCTTGTAAACTATGGAGCACTCTATCCCGGAAATGTGGCCCTAAACTTATGTACGAACAAGTTGGCAATTAAAAACGATAAGAATTTTGGTTTAGACACATATATTTTACAATTAATTTTAATTTTAAACCTATCAGTAGTTTCGATTAAATTGTAGTTCTTCTGATTGATGTAATTAGTTTTCCATCTTAAAAAAAACTTTATATATTTGGGATTTAAATTATTAAAGCAGTTTAAAGATTTAGTACGTAATATTATTGATTATTCCTGGATATGTAACTGCTAATTCTTTGGAAAAAAGAATGGTAGATTTGTGAATTAATTTACTTTTAGCAACAAAGTTACATTGTTCGACAAACAAGTAATATAAAAAATATTCTTACTCAAGACAACAAATGAAAATTTTATTTTATAACTACAATTATTTAAAATATCTATATACATTTGTCAACAATAATATTAAGTGGGAAAATAGAAAGAAAATGTCCTTCCAATTTTCCATTTTCCTTTCTGTGTATAGGTTGGACTATTATTTTTGTTTGTAACTATTTATACGCTTTCTTTCTTTCGTTTTGGCGTTTCCAATGTGCTCTAGTTCTTTTCGATTCCTTTTCGCATTGTCCGTTTGTGAAGCAAGGTTCGATACAGTCAACCCAGTTTGTTTTATTCTTTTCATTAATTTTTAATCTTAGAGCATTATTTATGATATTGTGTGGTAACCATAGCAACAATTTAAGGTAAAGCAATGGATGTTTCGACGACAACCATATGGGGGCAAAAGAAAATTTCATATATAACTTTGAGAAAAACATTTATAGCTAGGGAAAGTTGGCTCAGTGCCAGAGCGTTAGACTTCGAACATGAGGATACTCACTTCGAATCCGGCCTAAACCTCCCCCCCATTTTGACAATTTAATTATTGAATATGTATTTGAAAAAACTGTATTACCAACAATTGTCATCTACTATTGGTTTAAAGAAATGTACTTGAACTTGAGTGGATGAATAAAAACGTATTTTATTAACGATTGAAAATTTGTACAAGGTATATATCAGGAGAGTATGAGCTAATAGAAGGAATTTAATAAAAAGGCCGACCTACAAGGTTTCAGGTACCAGGTCTCTGCTTCACAAAGGTACCATACTGGAACTATGGAGGCAACTGCAAAATATTTTTTTTTTACTTTCGTATTCTCTTAAATAAGAAGCTCCTTAAATAAGTGCTTCTTATTTTACATAACTTGATGAAGCAGAAAATGATAATAAACCACAGGAAAAAACAACAGATCAAATGAACCTTCTGGAAGATAGTCATAAAATTTGTGATTGGTTCTGATATTTTATATAAAGTAATCCATCACGTTTTCGTCTCCCAATGGACTGAAGAATGGATAACGATGGATGATAACAGAGGAAGATCAAGAGCACTTTCAATCAATGGAAGTGTTGTAATGTTTCAGAGGTAAAGACGAAGAAGAGTTGATGTTCTCAACTTCACATCGGACAATGCCAATCCGTAGATTTTGATACCACGAAGTTCCACTATTTTATCAACACAAGATAGTGATGTTGAACAATCGGCAGATATGTCCTGGTAACATCGCATTACCTTCAAAAAAAAAAGTATAAAGATGACATTAAGGGATTGTCATGACTGTCGTGTCATATTTCTATTTATTCTCTCTGAATATTTATGATAAAATTTTAAACCCTTATCTTTCTATTTGCGTTAATGTTTCTTCAATAACTTTGTTTTGTTGTATTTTTTGTCATCATGTTTTGTAACATTTTTTATTGCTACTGCTTCGTTCTTTTCATTCATATACTGTCATTTAGTTTAATTTTAACATACCATAGTGAATTTCGCTTTATTTCAATATGTTATATCATAAATCAAGTAAATGTAATTCGGATTTTTGGCAAAATATCCTTCAAGTAAACATACAAACAAGGAAAAGAAACTGTAACGTTTTTATGCTTTTTTAAAATCCAAATGGTTCCATTTAAACTGGTTTCACATTAGTTAAAAGATATGCTAACTATGTAAACATATTTCAAAAATCTTGACATTTCCAACCAGTCAGCAAGGGGAAGGCATTTTTAAAATTCCTTTATAAAGTGAATGAAACGGTTCAAGTTACAGAAGCGGACGTTGCACGGTTTTCTGCGAACTGCGTGCTTTACGCTCTATACTTGCTTACGCTGCTGGACCAAGGCTCGGTTTCCGATTTTATGTTCACTTCTGAATAATTTATAAATACGCGCTGAGAATACCTGTTGCTTAGACAGCAGGATGTCATTACATGATGGCTAAAGGGCAAGTTAAAGCTGATTAAGCAACACTAAACAATACTTCCGGTTCAAGTTCATAAAACAGGCGGAACACTATTACAAAGCTAAGGTGGAAAATATTGACAGAAGTAATTTAATATTATATCTTTCGAAATACCAAATTATTAACGAAGTTTTGTAGTAAAAAATCACAAACTGGAGAGCAGTTTAAATATTTACAATAAGATACAATATAATGAAAACATGTTAAATAAACATAAGAAGGATAACAAATTTATTGGAATTTCGACAGAAATACAAATTTTAAACGTTTAATTTAAATACTAGTGTACATTTCGATTGCAAATCAATCATTTTCTAGGAAATTATTGTGAGAATAACTACATTTGTAACAGTAGTTATTCTTGTTATATTTTCCTCTGAAGATGATTATTTTTCAAACGAAATGTACATTATGATTTAAATAAAGAGATTTTGTGGTCAAGTGGTTTTATTTATTTAAAATTAACAATTATACCACAGTTGCTCCAAGTTGTTAAGTAAAATGGCTAGTATTATAATTGGTATAGTTTTGTAGTTTTAGGGCAGTAAGTGTGAACATGGCAGCTCTTGTGTAGGTTTGCCTTTCTTAAGTAGGCCTATTTTCTACCAAGATCTACTTTTCGGGTGTATCCACAAGAGTGTCCTCTTAGGAAGAATAAAAGAAGGTAACTTGAATAAGAAAAGGATATGCCAATAACAGGAACGGCGGGGAAATTACTCAATCACGTGTGCAGGGTCACGTGCCTGAAGTAGATTAGCCGAAAAGAGGTGACTACCCACTACTCGGCGTGTTCTCTGCCGCCTCGTTCGCCTACATACAATCAGGTCGAATGCTTCGTGTGTACAATGTGTCGGACACTTTTACATTCATGAAATATGACCTTAAATGCGCATAGGGATATCTTGGGTGCCGTGGCATCCGCCGATACTGTTAGAAGTTTGTATTGGGTGATGTTTTTCCTAACGTGATTAAATTTAAAACAAAGTTACAAACATTTTGAGCAATGTAATTCAGATACTATTTTTGTATAAAAATATATCAGCTATTGATTATAAAAAAAACAAAAGAAAGATAAAAACAAGGAAAAAATGCAGTGTTCTTTCAATACTTATCAAATTATTTTAAATTCTCGAACTATAAAACATTGTTTGTATTTTAGGTTGACCTTGCTATATTTTAAAACCTGATTCTCGTGAAAGAAGGATTGAATTGTAAGACTGTTTTGGATCTAAGAACCGGAAGGAAATGATATTTTATCTACAGATAGTGAAGAGGGAAACCTTCAAGTTAAGTGATCACGAAACTAACTCAGAACAGTCCTAAGATTAGCTCTTACAAATAACAGGTCAAGATCTATCGACATAAAGCCTTTCGTCTATTTGAGTGTAAAATATTACATACGTATTTTATGTGACTATGTGACTTTTATGTGTGTCGACCGACCACTACATAATGATCACATTTCCAGCGAATGTGTAACCCATATTATGTGCCACAAATGCATTGGGCTACTCCATGTAGGATCTTCACAATTATAATTAATTCTTCCATTCCTTGTATATTATGTAAACACATTATGTGCCACAAATGCACTTGCCTCTACGAAGGATGGTCACAATGTTAAATAAAACTTCCATAACATGTTATGCCACGAAGGATGTTCGCAATAATAATGCTTACTTCCACAGCTTGTGCAACCACATCATGTGCCACGAATGTGCACAATAACGTTACATTAAGGCAAGGCCTCCGCAGGGGGCTGTTCTTAGCAGCACCCTGTTCAACATTTTGATTAGCGATGTTATCCCAACCATCAAAGAGATACCAGGTGTTGAAGCTATACTATACGCTGACGACCTGATAATATGGGTCACCAGCAGTACAGTACTATCGCTGGGTTGGAGCTTCTTTTCAACCAAGCCCTGCAACGAGTCGATGTTTGGGCATACTCAAACTCAAGTTAGCGAATAAAAAACTCCATTTTAACTCAATACCCTATCTCTAAAACTTCAACCAGTAAAATTATTTTATATGGACAAAGAATTGGGAGCTAGATATAGCTAAATATCTGGGAGCGGTCTTGGATAAAAAAATTAGCTTCAGAGCTCATGCTAAATCTTTAGCTTCTGAAGAATTGCAGACTAATGAACCGCTTGTCAGCACAAAAATGGGGAGCATCTCAGGATGACTTAGCTACAGCATACAAGACCTACAGCAGGCCTGTTTTGGAGTATGGCAACGAGGTTCTAATAACAGCTAGCAAAGCTTAGTTATGGTTCAAAATATAGCCCTTCGAAGCATAATCGTGTCCCATCGCATCAATGGTAATCCAAGCAGATGTTGAACCCCTAGCAGTCCGAAGAAGTAGAACAACACTTTATAACTTTGGGGAAGAAGCAAGCGAATACATCACTGTTTGATGACGTATCGATCAGCGACAATGAAGTTGAAACCAAAAGAACACCACTGATGAAGGCACAGGATTTGATGAAGGAACTGGGATTACAAGTGGATAAACCTGCCACACTTCACCCGTTACCCATGTGCAGGTTAGCTCTTCTGAAGCACTGTACATCAAAGTAATGCTCAATGGATACCGAGCTTCATGCAGCGGATTTGGATACAATTCATGCTCAATACCCAATGAATGAGTGGATTCATATTTACACAGAAGGATCCTGCGATCCTACTACGGGTAACATTGGGGCTGGCTACTTTCCTGTGTTATTACAAGGTACTTTAGCAGTGGGAGCCTCGCTTATCAACTACGATGGTGAGGTGCGTGTAATCCATGAGGTAGCTGTAAAGTTAGCTGCTATACCAGAACCCCTCTGATTTGTCTTCCTTATTGATTCGCAGGCTGCGATTTGTGCAGTTTCATCCAACAACGATACTGCCTGTGAGCGTATCTATAACGTTCGTCTAGCTCTTCACGACCTTGTACAGAGGAGGTAGGAACTTGTGCTGCAATGGATCCCGAGTCATGTTGAAATAACGGGGAATGAAAGAGCTGATCTTCTTGACAAGCGCGGGCTTAATCACTCCCAACACCGAGTGAATGTTTCTCTTCTTTTTGCAAATGCGCAAATAGCGAGGAAAATAAAAGAACTCACCCGCGACTTTTACCTCTAGTCGTGGAGGGAAAAGCTGGGAACAACTCATCAAAGATAGTCCACTTAGCCGCACGATTCCCCGTAAGTTGGAGTGGCGTCCTTTCGTACTCTAACGGGACACGACTACCTTGCGGCACTATCCTTGTGAGATACAAGGATTGGTGTTTTGGTCTCGACAGAGTGCCTGCTTTGCGACGAAGCGAATTCACAAATGGACATGCAACACCTCTATAGTTACAGAGACCTGGCAGAAATCCGAAACAGCATTACCGAAATGAGCTACCTCAAGAGTCTTACCATCATCTACTGGAATGCGCGGCACCGTATGGCAGAAATGGCAAGAGTGGGCGTTGGATGAAGAAAAAGACATTGTGTGCCATTCCTATAACTCCAACTCGAATAGTGCTATGACCATACCATAATTCTACCATTTATAAGCAGTAAAAGTCAAATTAATTACTGGTCTTCAACAAATACCTCAACTACAACATATTATAAATAAATAGCCTCTTAATCGCATAAACCTTTTGATGTACATTTAAATTGTAAAGCAATCATCTTCAGACGAAATTACTACAAGACTAACCCTAGTACATGCGGATTTAAATACATGTGTATGTTTTAAGAGATTGTATTTACTCATAATAAAAAAACTACACCACATTTGCTCCAACTTATTATTAAAACAACGTAATATAAAAAATTGTACTAAAACCAATAATTTGTACAAAATGCTGTTATATCTGTCTGCTACTTGGTGTAGTTTAAGTAAGATAAAACGAACATAAATACCTGTCACAGCATATGCTGTAAATAAATATTCAATGAATTATGTTTAATAATTCAAAAAATGACAGTAAATGGATTACTCAAGTAACTTAATGTCCTGTATACGAAATTACTTTCGACTTATCTTCTGATTTCGATTAATTAATATGAAATTATTGTATAAGTGAATAAACTCTCACAGCGGTACTAGATCACAAAGTCGCCCCTAACAGCTTTTTGGTGTAGACAGAGAGTGAAGCACCACACGCTACTGTATGCTGCTTCTATGTGTCAGCACTCTGAATGCATTAGTGTATCCAATTGCGCCGTATCGCGTGCGTGAGGTCTTGTCACATTGTGCGTGCTCAGACTTAATGTTTAGGAAGTGATTTTTGGTGTCATCAGTGGGCCTAAACAATTCGGCAACTGCCATGCGCTGACAGTAATTGCATAGTCCTCAATGTTTTGAATGATGCCTAATTAATATAGTCAGTAAGCCAGATAGTAATCGAGCTTGTGGAAATTAACAACGATTGTGACCTTTTAAAATATAACTGTATATTATAGCGTAACAGTATACTACTGTACACATGGGTATATTGGAGTTAGGAACAAACGCCTATAAATATTACACTAACACCCAATATATTAAAAAACGCCTTTTATAAATGTAAAGAGCGTTAGGACTAGAATAATGAGCAATTATCTTGGGACACTTATTGCTTATACTCTTACACTGATGCAATAACTGGAGCAAGTTATTGGGACAACATTTTGTTGTGAGGAGTGTTCCTTTCTCTTTCAGAAAATGAGGCATGCGAGATTACGCTGCTCTCTTGTGGAGGTTGCTGAAATACTTCATCCAGAAAACCTTGTAGGAAGTGAAAGAGTTAATATTACTGCTCAAACTATACTACGCGAAAAATATGTACGAGGTACGACAGTTCCCCATTCAGTTTAGTTGCAGAATAACTGATTTGAAGAAGGAACAAATAATTAATATTTTTAAACTGAATCAACTTTTACAAAGTATTTATAACTCCTTGAACAAATTTTTAAATTGTTCTGAAGGAATATAAAGAACAAACAGGTCTTCTTAATCAGATTTACAATTATCATTAAAAAAAACTGTTTTCAACTTAACCTGAGTAAAAAAATCTAGAAACATTATGTTTATCAAACTTTGAAATCGACGTTAATGAAATTACAAAAAAAATCATTCTTTATATAAAATTGTCAAATGTGAATTATAAATTTTTAATGTTGAAAAACATTAAAGAATAAATCTAAACTGTTGCAGCTGCAACAACAATTACCATTTGTTTGTTTCTTATAATTTGGGTCTTTTCTTGTAATCTAAAATCAAAAGGAACCAATGTACTTACAGTTTAAAAAAAATCTAATTTAGCCTATATATTCAAATTTATGGGGTGTATTTTGATTTATAGTTTCCGCACAGTCCTAGTTCATAATACTAAGTAGAAATTTCTTAAATTTAACTTCTATAACTAAAAAAAACATATAAATAAGTAAACACTTGATGACTAAAATTAAGAAATTGATACTTTGTATATAAAAAAAACCCTGCTCAAAGCATTCATGAACCGGAGTATATATCCCACACTTCTAACTAACCAGGAAGAACTTGATACGCTTAAAAACAGTATATTCAGAAGAAATCCTTATCAGGTATTTAATTGTTACTAAATGTGTTGTGATTCATGGTTTACATGGGCAAGGTCGCTTCACATGTGATACTGTATAAAAGTAGGGACAGTAAAGAGAAAACCATAAAAAAAAGACAGACTGCCTCTCTAAACCTTTTCTAATCCAAGCCAAAGTAAGGTACGAGGGATTTCCAAAGTGTTGTGATTCATGGTTTACATGGGCAAGGTTGCTTCACATGTGATACTGTATAAAAGTAGGGACAGTAAAGATAAGAACAGACAGACTGCCGTCTAAACCTTATCTAATCCAAGCCAAAGTAAGGTACGAGGGATGTCCAAAGTGTTGTGATTCATGGTTTACATGAGCAAGGTTGCTTCACATGTGATACAGTTGATACTTCACATTTGATACTAATTGCCCCTCCAAACCTTCTCCAATCCACGTTATATTAAGGTACGAAGGATGTCGAAAGTATTGTGATTCATGGATCAAATGTACAAGATTGCTACACATCCTATATAAAGGTGGATACAGCAAAAAAAATTTGAAATTGAAAAACAGCGATTCCCTCTCTAAACCTACCCTAATCAAAGTCGTAGATAGGTGTGGGGGATGTGAACAGTTTTCTGAAACATCACGCAAGTGTCCCAGGTTCGATTCATTCAAGTAAACCTACCCAAATCAAAGACATAGTTAAGTGTGAAGGATATGCAAAGTGTTGTAAATTATCATCCAAGTGAGCAATGTCACTTACCTGAAGTGAACCTGCTCCAATCAAAGCCATAGGGGAGACATCTCCACGTTAAGGCCAGTGTAGAGACAGGGAAAGCGGATAGAAAATGAAACTCCTCTGGTACTCATAATGGAGTACTTCTCTTGTGAGAAGTGTATGAAGATTCTTTCTACTTGAAGATCATAAAGAACACTTACACAACATAAAGTAACTGCTATTCAAACACATCACGGAAACAGTTTAATATTAGTTGTTTGACCTGATAATCAGCCAGCCTTTAAAAGAACTACCTTCGACTAAACCTTTCTTCACCTAATCGTGCTTTGGATCAGACATATCATGCATCCTTTGATAATAAAATGTTTTCTAAATCCTGAAGTTATTTTGCAATACGAGGGATAACCAATTCACTTTAAAATACTCAAAAACGTATTCGAGTGTTATGTATCGCTAAACGTCCCCTATGCCTCAAATATCCCAGCCTTGGCTATAAACTTCAACAAACGTTAGTTTTTATTACCAAACTCGGCTCAACTGCGACAGAAACCTAGTTTTAAAACGGCAAATCTGAGAAAATCTCTAACACCAGGATTATCGTATTACAACCTGAAACTGTTTACAACAAACAGCTGACGAAATTTACAAAAACTACAGTTTCAACACTACTGCTTTATGCAGCAATCAACCTGTACCATCTACCCGGATTTAACGATGTCTATAGGCACTAAACAGTATTATTACTGTTTTAGTTTGGAGGTTTTTGTGGTTAAGGGCGAATGTCCCCTTAATCAGGTTAGCTTTCTAACACGAGGAAGCAATAGAAAGTACATAACCTCAAAAACTGGAATAAATTGAGGGTTTTTTTTACAGTCCATATCATAGAAAAAGGATTTTATTAAGGTAAAGAAAGACGATTACTAAGCACGTGTGTGTTACTGAGCTGAGGAACGAGTGAAATGAATCCTAATTAAATAGTGGTTTCAAACAGATTCAGTTATATTTCCCTTATGAATTACGCTGATTGGGGGATGTGTCGTGATAATTATCCTGCTTAGAATTGACACTCGTCTTATAGAAATTCAGGATAATCTACTTAAAAACCATTCCATTTTTATTAAATTGTCTGCGTTAATTTATAACTGGTACTTTAAGATTTTACTGGGCGCGTTTATACTGGGAACGAATTTCTATTCCAGTAATTCTTTCATAGAGATATGACCTCAAATTTAATCTATCTAGAATGTGAATCAAATACATTTATCAAAAGGTAAACTTTTACATCACTGTAAATCGATTTATTATAAACGTTTTTAAATATCTGTAGGCAACATGAAAATTAACACAAATAAAATTTCGACAAGAAACTATTGGTTATTAAGACTGCTTTAATTCTTTATGTGTTGGCAAGTAACAACTCCATCTATACTATATATAAATCATCTAATTTATTATTATTTTCAGTTTGGTGGAAGGGCTTCGTATAATGATAGTGATGGGAATAATAAAGGGAAGAGAAAGATGCTGTTGGGCACAGTGAAAAAAACACCTGAAAGGTAGGCGTGTTTCTAACAATCTAAGAGCAACAATATATTTGCTAATGGGAATTAAAATTAATGTCAGTATGTCTCACACGCCTTACGTGAATGTGAACAGACGGTGAAAATATGTTCTATGCCAAGGTTATTTATTAAACTTTATTTACACAAAACACAGGCATGCTAATTCCAGGTGAATGACTCGCTCACCGATAGCAACGCTTCACAACGTACATCGTGTGTCAACGTGAAATATCCGGTGTAAAGGCAGCACACAATTACGAGCGCTGATGGCACTTGAGTTTACAAAATCAAATTATTTCAATTTTCCTTTCATTCATCCTATTCATTCTTTGTAAAATGCAGAAATACATTAGAGATGACGTTAAACGTTTCATCACAGTTACCTGTTCAATTGCCAGCGTCAGTTTATCTTGTCTCGTTGCTTTATTCGCTTTTGTTTCTGAATGATCAGGTCCCAGGAAAATGTGCTAATTACATCAAGTAGCTGAAATGTTAAGAATACAGCAGAGATGATCTTAAACGTTTCATCACAGTTACCTGTTCAATTGCCAGCGTCAGTTTAACTTGACTCGTTGTTTTATTCGCTATTGTTTCTGAATGATCAGGTCCCAGGAAAATGTGCTAATTACATCAAGTAGCTGAAATGTTAAGAATACAGCAGAGATGATCTTAAACGTTTCATCACAGTTACCTGTTCAATTGCCAGCGTCAGTTTAACTTGACTCGTTGTTTTATTCGCTATTGTTTCTGAATGATCAGGTCCCAGGAAAATGTGCTAATTACATCAAGTAGCTGAAATGTTAAGAATACAGCAGAGATGATCTTAAACGTTTCATCACAGTTACCTGTTCAATTGCCAGCGTCAGTTTAACTTGACTCGTTGTTTTATTCGCTATTGTTTCTGAATGATCAGGTCCCAGGAAAATGTACACTACTCACTACAACCTCCTAAAACTTGAAATAATAAAGTATCCTTTGTGGTAAATAAAATACTAACAGTGCAGTGCCAGAGAGCATTATTGAAATAAAGAAAAAATAAATGGTAATGAAAATGACAATACTAGAGCGAAGGTCTGAGGCGAGGCAAAGATATATGGAAATTCTTGTGCTTGTTCTACAAATTTATTAATCTGTGTACATTCAGTATTCCTTTTATAAAAATATTTTACTTCTCATTTGTTTGAAAAATAATCAATGTTATTTTGTATTTTAAAATCGAATCAACAAAAAAAAGCATTTACTGATAAATGAAAAAAGATTGACAAATTAATCAGAAAATAAAGGAAACAAAGCTACTTGAAGCTTATTACTCTGGTATCTATAAGTATCTAGATTGGAATACTGTTTATACTTTCACACAAAAAATGACTAAAAATGAAATTTTAGAAATGCATAAACTTGGTACTTGCAAATGTGCGTAAAATTGTTTATGTTGGTTGCACAATGTGTACGCACCTGAGACCAATTAGGCTTCTATCACAGTGCCGTACAAGTTGAACGAACTGCTACTTGTAACTTAATGCAAATTGTTATTAACTTAATTATAACGACTCAGACTGAGGTCGCCAGAGCGGAAACTTTTCCAATGTCTGGCCGTAATTAATTCTAAAGGCGAGTGTCGCTTAACAGCAGTTACCGAATTATTCATTCATTCGTCCCATAAATAGAATTCTGTTTATTTAAATAAACAATTAAGTAAAACTAAATAAATGGCTAGTGTTGGGTTGGAAAAAAATTAAAGGAAATTAAGATTACTTTGCAAGACCCCTTCATTAATAACAATCGCCTTCTATGAATGCGAGAATAAGGTTACACGATAAAGCGGTCATAATGAAGTGTCTACTTGCTGCACCACGACTAATAGGAAGTATAAAGAACGATAGCTGGAATGATGTTAAGTGTAATGTAGATACGTATGCAAAGACGTACATCTACACGAGACCTAATCTCTACCGTGGTCATAATGTTTCCCGCTAAACCCTCGATTTAGAGGAGCCATAAAGAACGGTAGGGGAGTAATGCTATAGATAGGTTGCTCACTGTTGCGACTGTCAGCTCATCAACAAAATCTGCCCACTGCCCTTATCTCAAGTAGCCAACCTCAATATCTTACTGTAGATATTTCACCATCCAACCATTTCATATTTAACCTGACCTTTTTACCTGGGCTAAGGTAAACTGCCAGATGAAATAACCACTTCCAGAAATGTTTGGATCACTCTTTTATTCATAACTGCCACGTGTAACCTATAGACGGTTAATTGAAAAATGCCCATTAATTAAATTTACAAATAGCAGTTATAGACATATTGAAATTCATGTCAGCATTCTCGTAAAAATGCTTACTCAGCTTTTTTTCATAACATCGTAAGGTTCTCTGTAATTTAATTTTTTAATAATATCATGAAATGAAAATGTAAGAATTTATTTTAAAAAAAAAAATAGTAATATAAAAAAATTACTTTTTTTATCCCGAAAGAATATTTTGAATGTTAAACCCGCCAAATCATAGCAACAACGGTTACTTTTTGAATCCAGAGATTCGGAAAATATGAGAAGCTTAATGATAAATCAAAATTTAAACGTATGGTATCAAATATCAGTGAATTTGCTAGATATAGCTGGTTTCTCACAGAAACACATAAACAGCTCAACAACCCGGCAAATACTTCCGGAAATAGCTGCGGCTACGAGTCGTAGGAGGCTGGAGGCTGGGTATTGACAAAGAAATGGGACGTCATTGCTAAACACGGAAAGGTTCGTATTACGTATTCAAAATAACAAATGCATCTGCGTTAGATTTTAATCTTCTTCACAAAAGAATACACTGAATTGTTAATGAGAACGTTGCAATTCTAAAAGAGTCAAACGTGTATTTAACTAAAAGTGGAATTTATTTTACCGAAAGAGAGAAGCAAATTATCGGTTTTAACTTTGGTCAACTTGGCGTTTTCTAATATATATATATATATATATATATATATATATATATATATATATATATATATATATATATATATATAAGGACCTCTATTATTCCGAGTTAATTGTTTAACCTGAGATTCAATAAAATTAACAATTATACATCCACAAAATACATAACCTTATTAAATTTAAATAACAAAACAGAAAGAGAAACAAGTAAAACAGTGCTTTACAATGTGTGTAATGGAGGTTTTTTTTATTTTAAAGCGAACAGCATATGCTGGTCGTAAATTATCAAGTTTTATGGATTTCATGAGATAATTCACTATCAAGGCTCTATACTAGTGTTACGGATACCGTTATCCCACACAGAGCAACTAATATTAAAATCAATTTTACCCAAAACCTTGATAAATTGGGGAAATTAACAGCGCCGAAGTTTCATCCCTACAAATGTTCAATTCGTCACTAATTCGTCAAATACTACTACACTGAAATAGTAATATTTCAATTTGTATTCTTTTTATTACAATTGAGGTGTGTAAATCTTATAATGTAGACTATCGTGTAGTATCTCGTCATCATTGAGTTTTTGTTAATATAATAATTATTAATCTTAAGATTAATATACTTTGATTATATAAGTGAAATCAAATGAATATTCCTGATGTTAAGGTTATTAATCCAACTGATACTGTAATTGGTCATGGGCCATAATTTACTAAATGGTATGGATGATTTTTTGACATTTAAATTTCTCTTGAATAAAGTGTTCTTAATACAGTAAATACAAATGCTTGAATTACTGATACTGCTATTTCAAATAATATTAATGTAACTAGTGTAATGATTATTATATTGTTTATATTAATAGTTATATTTCCTAGTAATGATATTAATAGATGACCAGCAATTATGTTTGCAGTAAATCGAACTAGGTTCATCACGTTAACTAGAATAATGTGTAACTTTTATCGCTTCTCTAAAAACTTACTTTTCATGAGTTTCATCTGTTAACATGGAACCGAAAGATTTATTCTAAAAGTCTTTCCAGCACTGTTAAATACCCGACCCAAACAGGTATGCTAAGAGAAACCAGCACTCTTACACCTCCATCGAAAGACTTATTCCAAAACGTCTTTCCAGCACTGTTAAACACCCACCCCAAACACGTATGCTGAAAGAAGTCAGCACTCTTACACCTCCACCGAAAGACTTATTCCAAAACGTCTTTCCAGCACTGTTAAACACCCACCCCAAACACGTATGCTGAAAGAAGTCAGCACTCTTACACCTCCATCGAAAGACTTATTCCAAAACGTCTTTCCAGCACTGTTAAACAACCACCCCAAACACGTATGCTAAGAGAAGTCAGCACTGTTACACCTCCACCGAAAGACTTATTCTAAAACGTCTTTCCAGCACTGTTAAACAACCATCCCAAACAAGTATGCTAAGAGAAGTCAGCACTCTTACACCTCCATCGAAAGACTTAATCTAAAACGTCTTTCCAGCACTGTTAAACAGCCATCCCAAACAAGTATGCTGAAAGAAGTCAGAACTCTTACATCTCCACCAAAAGACTTATTCTAAAACGTCTTTCCAGCACTGTTAAACAACCACCCCAAACACGTATGCTGAAAGAAGTCAGAACTCTTACATCTCCACCAAAAGACTTATTCTAAAACGTCTTTCCAGCACTGTTAAACAACCACCCCAAACACGTATGCTAAGAGAAGTCAGCACTCTTACACCTCCACCGAAAGACTTATTCTAAAACGTCTTTCCAGCACTGTTAAACAACCACCCCAAACACGTATGCTAAGAGAAGTCAGCACTCTTACACCTCCACCGTAAGACTTGCTAAAGAGAAGATAGTATTCTCACACCTCAACTGAAATACTTATGATACCTACTACTTATCGAAAACAGTAGATAGTACCCCTCTCCCGAAATACTGATGCTAAAGAGAAGAGGTACTCTTTCATTTTCTGCTAATTATACCAAGTATATAGAAGTTTATACTATTCTGACTTCTACTAAAAAGTTATGTAAAGAGCAGACAGTACTTACAATAAACAATTAATAATACAAGAACCTTAATATACAATATATTAAGGAAATGATAGATTACTTTAATTAAATTTTGCAAACTTAATATTTGCTATTCAGTCTAAATTCCGATTTAAGAAAACAAATATTTATTTCAGTCTGCCATTATAGGACAAACATTTTTCATTAAACCTATCCGAATCTTTAAAAAACGTGAGAACGTTTAACTAAATTGTATTAAACAAACCATATGTTAACCCTAAATTCCAAAAGAATTAACAAAACTTCTCTGAACATAATCCCAAGTCATTCTAACCCTATATTTACACATTAGATGAATACAGGGTATCCAAAGCCTTAGTTCTTTAAATACCAAAAAATACATTTAAAAATAAACTAAATTCCTACATTATTCATTTAAACCAATACTTAATAAGGAAAAACGTTATATAATATAAAATTTATCATACAATGCGGTTAAACACGTGTGCCGCCTCGTGTGTATTGTCAATATCCGTCCTTTATGGAACTGCAAAGCTAACCTTCACCCAATTCACATTACACTATTATATTTGCTCTCGTTCAGAAATCATTTGCAAACCTAACGACTTTTTAGATCAATAGCGTTCGACGATAATGTAGTCATTGTTAAAGAACGGCGAGACGAAAGGTCGTTAAAAACTTTAAGGTTATTTGATACGTAAGAGTAATATACATAACCATGACAACTGGACAATCGAAACACAAAGACTATGTCGCGTTTCAGCTGAACAGGTTTAAAAAATTGTTTCATTGTTATGGATAGTACCTGTCACTTCATTCGGTTCAAGACGAAACGATTATTACAAACACGGCTACTGATAACACTTACAAAAACAGTACACTGGAAAATAAAAACAGTTTGGTTTTTTGCCAAATTGTTTATATATTATTATATTACTTTTTCTTTATAATAAACGATTGTGATCAACTTTACAGCGGCTACATAAATAACTGTTCAACTTTCTCTCTGTCCAAGTACTCGATGATTTTATTCTTTTAATTTGCCTTTAATCACCTGATTTCTGATGTTTTGCTTTCATTTACATTGAAAAGTAATTTATGATCGCATATTTTTCGTGGACTACAACTTTTTAAATCATGTTACATATTCAGAATGTTCTATACATCAACAGCTGTCTACACATATTTCAAGATTGTTATTCCATACGTAAGCTAATTTATCTAATATTGTCCGTTTCATGCAGTGTTTTGACAATCCTTATCATGTTTGTAGGATAGTATTTATACTGACCCTCTACTTCCCGTCTCGCCTACTGCGATGTCTCAAGGCCAAGTGCACGGTTACGTGTCCGCACTGTGCATGAACAAATCATGCCAGACCGAGGAGGTTTATATTGCCTTACCTACCTCTCCATTCATCCTTGTGCTCGTTCTATAACGTTCTGAAATAAAGTTACTTGGTTGGAACACCAAGTTGGCAAGCATCCGAAGTAAAGTTTTATTTTATTGTATCTTGTTCGGCGAGAAGACAGTTACTTTTCGAAGCCTCCAGGATCTTCTCGCGATACAAACCACAGTAAAATTATCATTTACTTCGGATAGTTGGCAACGATTCCGTGTTTGTTGCCACCGATGCATGTAGGCATCTTACCCCAAGTCGAAGACTGACAAGCGCTTTTTCCAAGAAGTACGCAGAGCAGGCCTACTAACTGTTTACAAATAATAGAATCGTTCCAGGATTATTTTACCGATCAATGTACGTTCAATTAATCTATAGCATAAACGTATTTGGACCGCTTTTGACCAATTCGTAGAACAAATAACCAGGTGGAAGCCGGTATTTAAAATTTAAAAAGTCTATCTTCATGCCGAATCCCATTGTTTATCTTTTTGTAAAACAAATAAAGATGTAGAAGAAATGACAACAAAATTGATGCCCCTAAATATTGGTCTTCCAACAAAAATAAAAGAAAGAAATATCTTCTTGGACAAATGAATCAAAAGGTCTATAAAGAAATATTTAGAAGACCTTTTCAAATTTAACAAATTTGAAAAAAAAAGAAGAAATACTATAAACATGAGAGTCAATTAAATGGTGCAAAACCTGTACTTGTAATTAGTGCTAATTTTGTCAGCCCTTACAAGGTAGACGACTACATGATTGTCAAGGCAGAAAGGTCGCTTGTAATACTAGACTTGGTTTGTAATCATTTACAAATCGGTTTAGTGATATATAAGCAGCTGAAACAAAACCCGGGACATTTCTTCCCCCAGGGTGGGAACTAACACGATCCCAAGGTTTTCTGAACAAATCAGAATATGTGTCATTTGGATAATGTTTACATCCAGAGGATAATTTTAGTATAAAGCCTCTTAGTTCAAGGCCACCTCAGGCTTCATACCAATAACCATGCATCCTATACGCAGTGCGGCGGCAAGGATATTTTATAACTATTACTACTACTACGTAGCGCTACAGCCCGGGGTGGGCCTTGGCTTCCTTAATAATGTCCCGCCATGTACTTCTGTCCTTAGCCTTCTGTTTCCATGCTGTAATGCCGAGTACCCTTAAATCTTCCTCAAGGTCCTGTAGCCATCGTTTTCTTGGTCGGCCAACTCTTCTTTTGCCAATCATAGTGCCAAGTAAAAGTTTGTTTGGCATTCTATTGGTGGGCTTTCTTATGATGTGACCCAACCATTCTGGACGTCGCGTTTTAATAAAATGGATCACATTTGCATCTTTGTATAAGGAATACAACTCGACATTATATCGAATCTTCCACACATTTCTTTGTACATGGGCAGGACCATAATTTTTTCACAAAATCTTACGCTCAAACAATGTCAACTGATTTTTCATCGCGGCGGTTAATGTCCACGTCTCCGCTCCATACAATAACCTATAAATCTCTATACATGGTCTAATGGCGGTATCCGTGATGATATAGTTAAAAATACGAAATAAATCAAACTAAACTATGATAGGTATAAGTGATTGTCTTAAAAGATATTACATCGTGTTTAACGAACAAGAATCATCAGCCAATTTAAAATATACGCCCTACATACAATCGTTATAATAAATACGTACTGAGATTTCTTACTTATCTAAATAATTTTCATTTCACTCCAGATGATATATTCACCAAAACTAAAATTATATAATAATTATAAATTTAAGAAGATGCTGGACGTATAAGGTCCATAAATCGAGTTAGATAGAGTAGGGTGCTTACGGCGACCTCCCAACAGTTTCTGTCATTTTGAGTGTTTTCCCCTCTCCATCTTCCATGTCCCTTCTCTTCTTGGCTTCATTTACTTCATCACGTCATGAACTTTGAGGCCTTCCTGTTCTTCTACTGGACTATATTCCATAACTGTGGCTATTCATTCTCCTCCAATTTTCTGTCTCATATCACCATACCTAGTCGTAACTGTAGCTATCCTTCCTCCTCCAATTTTCCGCCTTATATGACCATACCTAGTTATGACTTCTATAAATGACATAACTGTGGCTATCCATCCTCCTCTAACTGACCCTCTCACATGATCATTCCATTGACGTGTCTCTTCTATATAGAATAGCGTCTCCGCTTTAATTCTCTCTCTAATTTCCTCGTTTATCACTTTGTCCATTTGTATGAGCGTATACAATTTTTTCGAATACTTTCGTTTCTATAGCATTATGTTTTAATCTTGTTTCAAAACCTTTTCAGGCGGTTTCCTATGGAAATAACAAAATACAATTGACCTTCAGGTCAATTTCAAATAAAAAATTGTAATTTATGAAATTATAACTACTTGATTTCTGCAATACAACTTTTTCTTTTCTTAATCAAAAATGTATTCGGTATTTTCGTGATATTAATTCAACTGTGAGGCCATTATTTTCACTTAAATCAATCACAGGAAAGCTCGTAATTTTAAGTAATTTTAAGAAATTAAGAGATGTTAAATATTACTTCAAGCTCTCATCTCAAGTTAAAATTTACACTACGTTCTTTAACATAGGATGAAGTTGTACCCTCAATAAAATTACAAGTCTACAGAAAATATAGGAATATATAGTTCATTTTAAAAAATGCCTTCTTTCAATTACAAACTGTACAGACCTAAACAAACTTTCGAAACTGAACTTTTAAGAAAATATGTCCATCAACCACTGTGAGCAAGACAAAGAATATTAGATCACTTCAAAACAGAATATATTATCCTAACATAATAGACTTGTCAACCTGCCCTATACTTTGCTGTCACAAACTAGACACCTCTTTAAAAAACGCTGCGTTCAGCTGGTTCCGGCGGATATAAGCCTGTATTACTTGCTTGTAGATTTATTTAACACAATTCCTTTATTTCTAATCATTACTTATAAATTTGCATATTTTAGTGTCATCTTTAACACAATTAATTAGTCTATGTATTGAGTTGTATCACTACTGACTCAAACATTAGCCAAAATAGTGTTGCATTCACTGAGAGCCAGATTCAACAAGTGTGATATATATGCACGCATTCCAGTCAGCATTAAGATAAGCAAGTAATTGTGAACTCTGTTATCAGTAAGGAATAAGGAAGTAAAATCTTGCACAAGGGAATTCCGTTCATAAGTGTAAAAATATTTGATGACTATTTTAAACTATTATCAGCAATCTTAAGCCTATACAAGTACACTTTAGGATTTTAAGAGATCCTAAAACGATATTTTTTTTCTTAAATCGTTTCAATTTTTATATTTTTATTTTATTGTGGGTGTCTACTTTCTCGATGTATCTCCTCTTGTTTTGCATTTTGAACAAAGACTATTTTTAAGTACCATTTTCTGTCCCCCATATAGAAATCTTGTTCTATTCATATTCCGAACCTATTCGATTATATAAAATCCAGAATTCTCTTATTTTATTTTCACATTTTATTGTTCAAACACGAAAAACAAAAAGTATATGTTTATTATTTTGTTTAACGAACGCACAGTAAACTAACCTATTACTGAAAGAAGCTTGGTGTCAAACACATCAACTATTAAAAAAAAGAACTTACATTAATACACACATCACTATAAATATCCTTAGGGCGAATACGGGTTAACCTTTATTAACGAAGGTCTACTTTAGGTAAGCAACCTCGCTAACTCGAGTACCTTATTCCCCTACTCTTACTAAATTTTGCTGCTTCTTACCTTTGCTTTTTCTAGGAAATTCTTGATGTATCGGGTAGACACCAAACTACTTTTGCCAGGCGACAATAACCACTCGAATTATCCTTTACACTACTCTTAGTAAATCTTTATACAGGCGAATAACCAAACATGGTTATTATCGCCTAAACGCGTATCACTTAAAATTAGAAACCTAAACCTAAAACAAATTACTTAGTCTAATACCTAATACTACTACAATCTATTTAGACGGACGACTCTACCCACTCGAATTATAATTTCCACTACTCTTGGTCGATCATTACATCAGTTCTACTGCTTCTTAATTACTTTAATTTCTAGGATAACCTTGGAGTAACAGGAAGACACTAACCTACTTTAGATAGGTGATCTTACCTAACCCAATCATCATTTACACTACTCTTGGTCGATCTTACATCTGTTCTACTGCATCTTAATTACTTTAATTTCTAGGATAACCTTGGAGTAACAGGTAGACACTAACCTACTTTAGATAGGTGATCTTACCTAACCCAATCATCATTTACACTACTCTTGGTCGATCATTATATTAGTTATACGACTCCACAACTAACCTCATTTTTAGGATAACCTTGGAGTAACATGAAGATACCAAAATTGTAATATTATTTTATTAAGAAAATAATAATATTAATATCATTTAGCAGCATTCAGTAAACAAATCGGTACTGTTGTTTACAAATAAATTTAAAAAATTGTGAATTAGATTATTAATAGAAATGTAAAACAATAAATGGTAGAGGTATAAGATTTTCACAGGCCATCAAACATGTCCGAACTGGGATGCGCGGAAGGTTAATAGTTGCTGTGAAACTCTATTTATTTCTTCTTTACCATTTGTTCCTCTAAGAATAAGGATCGCTTCAAAACGCATTAAATTAGAGGGATCATGAAAATTTAAAAAATTGTGAATTAGATTATTAATAGAAATGTAAAACAATAAATGGTAGAGGTATAAGATTTTCACAGGCCATCAAACATGTCCGAACTGGGATGCGCGGAAGGTTAATAGTTGCTGTGAAACTCTATTTCTTTCTTCTTTACCCTTTGTTCTTCAAAGAATAAGGATCGCTTCAAAACGCATTAAATTAGAGGGATCATGTAAATATGATCCGTAGCAGTCTTGAAGCAATGTTTAATTAAAATTTTTAATGTAAATTATTTTAAATAAGTTCATAAGATACGGTGTTTTATATATTTTTATATATTATTAAATTTTTTTGCTTAAAATTGTCTAGGTAAATACATCTCACGATGGAAAGTCTTTAAGAGTTTAGGGCAGTAAAATAGTGCCAAATTTAAAATTTGTGTTACTAGACGAATAATATAAAAAAGCGATTAAGCCACGTGGTACTACAAATTATATTTTTCAAATACCATTTTATACATTCAGAATATGTATAATACATTTAATTAATGAAACAATCTTAACAATCTTGGTTAGATATCTCATATCTATACCAAATATTCACTTGATAAAGTGATATAACTTGATAAAGAGGTTTAATATTCTCAAGCTCGAGATCTAGCAAGCTCAAGGATCTCACAGATTTTTCTCTTGTCAGTTAAAATTTACCTTGCAAATTAAAGCTCGAAGTGTTATATCATGTTTCTTGTGAAAGTGTGTATTGATAAATAAATTGTTTTGAATATACAGTAGAACCTCTGGAATCCGAACCCGAGAAATCCAACACGATTTTGAGAAAACCAAATTTAGAAAGTATCTAAAATTTAATGAAGTAGGCCTATGTACTGAAATATTGCTACTTATGTAAAACAGAACTGAGATATTTAATATTCTGGAATTGACACTGTAAAAACATGATATAATACGAAGGCCTATACTGTACTACTGTATCTTTTCATTAACATAGAATTTCTTGACAGCAAAATAAAAATAGAAAAGACAAACACTAAACTATATTTTTCACTTAAAATCAGTAATCTTCATCTGGCGAAGAGATACTTAAAGCTATCATTTATAAACAGACATCCGTTGAATGTAAAAGAATAGAATACACTTGTTGCAATATTTTTCTTGAATGAAGGTCTACAGTACAGTATTCATACGGAAATATGTAATGAATGTTCTAATATTGTTCGTTAATAAAAAACGCACTTCTGTCAAATGCAAAATACACTGCAAATTTGAACTTTTTAGGCAAATCCGAACTTTTCCACATCCGAACAGGCTATAGCCAAAATTAGTTCGGATTTGAGGGGTTCCACTGTATATTAGATTTGATTTTTTTAATATGGCCATACCATTTATGTATAGTGTAAAGTATAGGAGGGCGCTGGCAGATGTCATTTCAAGAAGAGGGAATGTAGTATCAAAAAGTTTGGAAACCCCTGCTCTAGGAGGAGACGAACACGTTTCTTATATGAAGGGGTAACGCTATTATTGGATCACCGATATCTAAGTGTTAACACAAGACCGAACCCCATGAAGAAAGCGATTGATAACGCATCTTTAAGCTGATATACTACCTATAAACAAACAAAATATAAATTGCATACGAGATTTTTTCGTAATAACTCCCAATGGCTAAAAACAAATGACTAAAACGCTTCGAGTATGGCAAACAAACCTTAAAGCACGAAGCTGGAAATACTTTATTATTGTTAATTATCAAGGTCTTTTCCTTGTTGCAGAACATTGGAAAGTCACGACAGAATTAATGGATGCCCTATGTATTGTTAAAAATCACCATTATTACACTGTCTATTGTAATAATTCTGCTTAAACCTATTTAAACTTACGTCTATCTACAACTAACAATTTTAGGCATACATTAAGTATGACTTATCGTCTGTAACGAATAGGACAGGATTGTTAGTACAAACAGGAGTTAGGTAGATATAAAAAACTGAACACTTGTGAATGTTTACAAACTTGCCTATAGTAGCACTTACTAATATTTGTTGAGCACGGCCGTTTCGGGAGATGTGTCCCATTGTCGACTCAGACCGTAACTGATCTCAAGGTTTACGTAGGTTAGGGTATTAGGGTGGGGTGGGATATTATGGTGGTGTGGGTGTATTTTGTGAGTATTAGGAGTTATGATGTCAAAAAGTGTGTGAGTTGTAATGTAATTGTGTATTGAGTATGTGTCCACACATAAATATAAGTCCCGATATATAAGTGCTACTATAGGCAAGATTGTAAATATTTACAAGTGTTTAAAGAAAACTAGTAGCTCACGTGAAGATGGAATCAACAAATATAAAACTGCTAAGGATTATGTTTACAAAGTGAGGTACGTGAAGGATACCTTACTCCCCCCCCCCCCCGGTAAGAAAGAAACATATCTAGGTCTAGAAAATGGGCATAATGATCCCCAAGTAGTCTATTAGAAGCAAGGGAAGGTTATAACTCGTGGTGCCAAATTTTTGTTCTGAAACATCGAGTTAGGTTTTCACGATGAAATAAGTACCTTTTTGCTACTACGTGTAATTAATAGAATAAATCAATTTTTCTATACATTTCATTATTTACCTAAAGCGTCTTAAAATAACAGTGAGCCAGATTGGGAGAGAGGAGGGATGGGGGTGGGATTTAAATAGAGGTGATGAGTCAGTGTATGAATAATGTCTTTTCATTCCACTAGGTTTTAAATGTAAATCAAGAGGCGCCGGTAGCATGTACAATTAATAGTGAGAGTGTAAGAATGTAGTCCTATAGTACTGTAATTATACACATTATAAAACGCAGTACGTTTTATAAGTGTAAATATGGATGCAATTTGTTATATCTCTGTAAGTATTGGGTTCTGCTGGAGTACCATGACGAAAACCAACCCCCTCTCAATCGGTGCAGAGAAACTGTTTGTTTACATGGTCAAGTCTCTGACTAGTAGGTAATTATGCAATAACTAATGTGAATATGTTTAATATGTTAATAATGATGAAGGTGATGTATTCTAATCTGATATCAAAGGCTTGAATATTTTACAAGGAATCGCCGCAGGTAGGCAGTGGACTGGACTGCTCGTGTAGAGACGTTGATGCGGTCACAGGCGCCTTCCTCAATTAATTGCTTCACTCCGCTCCGCTTTGCACAGTGCAGTTCTAAAAATACACCGTCATTCGCCACGCTTCGATGCACGCGTTACATAACCACCGCACGCCGATACAGACATCATTCATAAGGTTTCGCTTCCTGCACTATGCACTATGCACTAGATACGCGACTCGTAGCGTATCCTCATACCAGGTCACCCTTCACTAGAAGGTTTCAAGATAAATGCAAAATTGTTAAAATATACATATGTTACATACAGAAAACATAAGTGTATGCACCCACTGGCATGAGAGATGATGTCGTTGTGATCTGTTGTAAAAGGTTATTGTTTACGAGGAAATTTCCTGATAAAATTATAGTGTAACAAGTTCTTAGTTGACGACTATTATAGCTTATGAAGGATAGGAAATGAGTGGGATTAAGGTAGTGGCAAAATCCCATGGTATAGTATCTTATATGGGGGATCATGATACCACGTGTGCATTTTACGTACCTCAAGTAGGATTTTACGTACTTCCTATCGTGTACATAAAGAGGAGTAATCCGGAGGTGTAAAAAGGATAAGGAATGGTAGGTGGAATTTGGAAGATCTAAAGGACATAATGATCTCTGATCCTGTTACTGAGAATAGAAGAAAATCATGGTATCGCGAGGTCAAAGTCACTAATCAGAAGTAGAAAGTAGAGTCGCTCTCAACCGGAGGAGGTAGAGAGTCTACTCGCTACGAAGATACTCCTGCATCCTACTTGAATATCGACATCTGCTTAAAGTTGCGAATATGACTCTGAATGTTCTTGGAGACCGGAAGATTTGGTTTGACAAGCTGTTCTAGACCGAAGATGCTTCCGACCAAACTGTTTGGACCCTCGCCGTGGGTATTGTAGGTGGACTACCACTAGCTTGTTTATTTCTAGACGTAGACATGGTAGCTTTTCTTCCGTAAAATTGCTCTATATCAGTGTTTCAAAGTAGCCCTTTGAGCAGAAAACACCAGGTAAATTGTAAAAATGTGAGACAACGAGGATAGCTAAGAGACGAGATGAAATAAAACTGGGAACAAGTTTGGTTACCTGGGACTTGATCAGCAAAGCAAGAATGAATGCGTAAAGCTAATTTCAACTTTTTCTTGTAAGGTTATCTCTGTATTGTGGCTTACATCTAAACACATTCACACAATACCTCCTCTTTACGCACTTTTCACCTACTTGGATGTGTTAAAAAAATATGGAGTTACTGTTCAATCTACTCCAATCCGAGACAAAAACAAAGAATTTTTGTATTTATTTATACCAAATTAAACGAATTTGTTTTTTCAACCAAAAAACCAAGTTTTTTCCATCATTTAACGCAATCAAATGTTTCTCCTAACAAGTTATAACTTTTAGCAGGTAAACCGAAACACCAGAAAAAATACTTAAAGCTTAATTTAATAAAAACAGAAGTGCCACTCTTCAATGTAACATTTATTTATATTCCTCAATATAACATGGTATATGTTAATGCATGGTTTAAATGTTTCTTTTATAAACATGAAATTCAAGGGACGATTTACTCGAATGTTTGTAACGCTCATACGCAATACCACATTTCTCAAACCTAGACACCTAAAGGCGACAAAAACCGTTCAAGACGAGGAGGGGTCGCCGAAGACCCTATCTAACACAGAGTGTGTAACACATGGCACTCGACGTTGTAAAAAAAATACAAGTTTTTTTCTTAATGATTGTCACTCGTCTCCGGAAGGGAGTTTTTAATTGTGGTGTGAATGAATGACTAAAGCACGGCTGCGCTAACTGTAAACCAAGTCCCGTCCTTTCAGAGCCAAATAACGCGACATTTCTATGGCGGCATATGAGGCAAACATAAACTGGACGTGTCCATTATTACAGTAATCCTAGATACATGAGTACTCTAATCCTAACAGATATACTGAGATATTGTACAACAGATTTTAAACAAAAACAATTTCAAAACAAACACTCCTTTAATAGCAACAAATATTCTTTTGTTGGAGGATTAACATTAGAGGATAGTTACAAAGTGTTTTATTTCAGCCTAAACACACCTGTCTTTAGTGTTTGAATTCAGTTTCTTACTGAACAAAACTAATACAGCGTTAGAGTATGGTTTACAAGTGTTTTTTATTTCGCCTTAAACACATTTGTCTTTAGTGTTTGAATTCAGTTCGTACTGAGCATAACTACAACGATAGAATATGCTTTACAAGTGTTTTATTTCACCTTAAACACATCTGTCTTTAGTGTTTGAATTCAGTTCGTACTGAGCATAACTACAACGATAGAATATGCTTTACAAGTGTTTTATTTCACCTTAAACACATCTGTCTTTAGTGTTTGAATTCAGTTCGTACTGAGCATAACTACAACGATAGAATATGCTTTACAAGTGTTTTATTTCACCTTAAACACATCTGTCTTTAGTGTTTGAATTCAGTTCGTACTTAACAAAACTACAACGTTAGAGTATGGTTTACAAGTGTTTTATTTCACCTTAAACACGTCTGTCTTTAGTGTTTGAATTCAGTTCGTACTTAACAAAACTACAACGTTAGAGTATGGTTTACAAGTGTTTTATTTCACCTTAAACACATCTGTCTTTAGTGTTTGAATTCAGTTCGTACTGAACAAAACTACAACGTTAGAGTATGGTTTACAAGTGTTTTATTTCACCTTAAACACATCTGTCTTTAGTGTTTGAATTCAGTTCGTACTGAACAAAACTACAACGTTAGAGTATGGTTTACAAGTGTTTTATTTCACCTTAAATACATCTGTCTTTAGTGTTTGAATTCAGTTCGTACTGAACAAAACTACAACGTTAGAGTATGGTTTACAAGTGTTTTATTTCACCTTAAACACATCTGTCTTTAGTGTTTGAATTCAGTTCGTACTGAACAAAACTACAACGTTAGAGTATGGTTTACAAGTGTTTTATTTCACCTTAAACACATCTGTCTTTAGTGTTTGAATTCAGTTCGTACTGAACAAAACTACAACGTTAGAGTATGGTTTACAAGTGTTTTATTTCGACTTAAACACATTTGTCTTTAGTGTTTGAATTCAGTTCGTACTGAACAAAACTACAACGTTAGAGTATGGTTTACAAGTGTTTTATTTCAACCTAAACACATATGTCTTTAGTGTTTGAATTCAGTTCGTACTGAACAAAACTACAACGTTAGAGTATGGTTTACAAGTGTTTTATTTCACCTTAAACACATATGTCTTTAGTGTTTGAATTCAGTTCGTACTGAACAAAACTACAACGTTAGAGTATGGTTTACAAGTGTTTTATTTCACCTTAAACACATCTGTCTTTAGTGTTTGAATTCAGTTCGTACTGAACAAAACTACAACGTTAGAGTATGGTTTACAAGTGTTTTATTTCAACTTAAATATATTTGTCATTAGTGTTTGAATTCAGTTCGTACTGAACAAAACTACAACGTTAGAGTATGGTTTACAAGTGTTTTATTTCACCTTAAACACATCTGTCTTTAGTGTTTGAATTCAGTTCGTACTGAACAAAACTACGTTAGAGTATGGTTTACAAGTGTTTTATTTCACCTTAAACTCATCTGTCTTTAGTGTTTGAATTCAGTTCGTACTGAACAAAACTACAACGTTAGAGTATGGTTTACAAGTGTTTTATTTCGACTTAAACACATTTGTCTTTAGTGTTTGAATTCAGTTCGTACTGAACAAAACTACAACGTTAGAGTATGGTTTACAAGTGTTTTATTTCACCTTAAACACATCTGTCTTTAGTGTTTGAATTCAGTTCGTACTGAACAAAACTACAACGTTAGAGTATGGTTTACAAGTGTTTTATTTCACCTTAAACACACCTGTCTTTAGTGTTTGAATTCAGTTCGTACTGAACAAAACTACAACGTTAGAGTATGGTTTACAAGTGTTTTATTTCACCTTAAATATATTTGTCTTTAGTGTTTGAATTCAGTTCGTACTGAACAAAACTACAACGTTAGAGTATGGTTTACAAGTGTTTTATTTCACCTTAAACACATCTGTCTTTAGTGTTTGAATTCAGTTCGTACTGAACAAAACTACGTTAGAGTATGGTTTACAAGTGTTTTATTTCACCTTAAACTCATCTGTCTTTAGTGTTTGAGTTCAGTTCGTACTGAACAAAACTACAACGTTAGAGTATGGTTTACAAGTGTTTTATTTCAACCTAAACACATCTGTCTTTAGTGTTTGAATTCAGTTCGTACTGAACAAAACTACAACGTTAGAGTATGGCTTACAAGTGTTTTATTTCACCTTAAACACACCTGTCTTTAGTGTTTGAATTCAGTTCGTACTGAACAAAACTACAACGTTAGAGTATGGTTTACAAGTGTTTTATTTCACCTTAAACACATATGTCTTTAGTGTTTGAATTCAGTTCGTACTGAACAAAACTACAACGTTAGAGTATGGTTTACAAGTGTTTTATTTCAACCTAAACACATCTGTCTTTAGTGTTTGAATTCAGTTCGTACTGAACAAAACTACAACGTTAGAGTATGGTTTACAAGTGTTTTATTTCACCTTAAACACATATGTCTTTAGTGTTTGAATTCAGTTCGTACTGAACAAAACTACAACGTTAGAGTATGGTTTACAAGTGTTTTATTTCACCTTAAACACATCTGTCTTTAGTGTTTGAATTCAGTTCGTACTGAACAAAACTACAACGTTAGAGTATGGTTTACAAGTGTTTTATTTCACCTTAAACACATATGTCTTTAGTGTTTGAATTCAGTTCGTACTGAACAAAACTACAACGTTAGAGTATGGTTTACAAGTGTTTTATTTCAACCTAAACACATATGTCTTTAGTGTTTGAATTCAGTTCGTACTGAACAAAACTACAACGTTAGAGTATGGTTTACAAGTGTTTTATTTCAACCTAAACACATATGTCTTTAGTGTTTGAATTCAGTTCGTACTGAACAAAACTACAACGTTAGAGTATGGTTTACAAGTGTTTTATTTCAACCTAAACACATATGTCTTTAGTGTTTGAATTCAGTTCGTACTGAACAAAACTACAACGTTAGAGTATGGTTTACAAGTGTTTTATTTCACCTTAAACACATATGTCTTTAGTGTTTGAATTCAGTTCGTACTGAACAAAACTACAACGTTAGAGTATGGTTTACAAGTGTTTTATTTCACCTTAAACACATCTGTCTTTAGTGTTTGAATTCAGTTCGTACTGAACAAAACTACAACGTTAGAGTATGGTTTACAAGTGTTTTATTTCACCTTAAACACATATGTCTTTAGTGTTTGAATTCAGTTCGTACTGAACAAAACTACAACGTTAGAGTATGGTTTACAAGTGTTTTATTTCAACCTAAACACATATGTCTTTAGTGTTTGAATTCAGTTCGTACTGAACAAAACTACAACGTTAGAGTATGGTTTACAAGTGTTTTATTTCAACCTAAACACATATGTCTTTAGTGTTTGAATTCAGTTCGTACTGAACAAAACTACAACGTTAGAGTATGGTTTACAAGTGTTTTATTTCAACCTAAACACATATGTCTTTAGTGTTTGAATTCAGTTCGTACTGAACAAAACTACAACGTTAGAGTATGGTTTACAAGTGTTTTATTTCACCTTAAACACATATGTCTTTAGTGTTTGAATTCAGTTCGTACTGAACAAAACTACAACGTTAGAGTATGGTTTACAAGTGTTTTATTTCACCTTAAACACATCTGTCTTTAGTGTTTGAATTCAGTTCGTACTGAACAAAACTACAACGTTAGAGTATGGTTTACAAGTGTTTTATTTCACCTTAAACACATATGTCTTTAGTGTTTGAATTCAGTTCGTACTGAACAAAACTACAACGTTAGAGTATGGTTTACAAGTGTTTTATTTCACCTTAAACACATCTGTCTTTAGTGTTTGAATTCAGTTCGTACTGAACAAAACTACAACGTTAGAGTATGGTTTACAAGTGTTTTATTTCACCTTAAACACATATGTCTTTAGTGTTTGAATTCAGTTCGTACTGAACAAAACTACAACGTTAGAGTATGGTTTACAAGTGTTTTATTTCAACCTAAACACATCTGTCTTTAGTGTTTAAATTCAGTTCGTACTGTACAAAACTAATACGACGTTAGAGTATTTATTTTGTTCAATACAACAAAGTCTAATACTTTGTTCAATAAGACCTAATGTGTTAATTAGCCAAATAAACCCTTAACTAAAATTTGTTAAGAATTCGTATAAGTTTTTTTAAAACCTTGAATTTTAAACCTATTTTAGATTCGTTTGTGCAAGACCAACTGTAAATGTAGTGCAAGCACTACAAGAAACGACCGTTTCCCCTAGGGTAGGCAAGCCTTACTGTCAGGCTATAGGCTATTACTGGCATTCCTTCGGAATTCTACTTTACAGTTAATCTACTCATTACGATTTTATGTGTTCAATTTATGGCTTCATTTGAATTAACCATTTACACACTTTGTAATATAACTGTGTCACTTGACTGGAATCTGACACAGGCATAAAAGATATTATGTCTTATACACATTGACGTATTGTCGGTTTTCTGACGCCGATAACAATTTTTTTCACGTGAACAATGAAAGAATTTATCTGAAAGAAGCAAAATTTTCCCATGATACATGAGAGAAATTAAACTAGACGAAGAGGGGGTGCATGGAAGTACTGTATGTACTTATTCTGATTGATAACTTATAGGTAAATATCGAGTGTAAGAATATCATTGTCAGCATGTCCCATATCTATAAATCTTTCCTAAGCTCACTTCCATAATTTAGATGAAAAAAATTTCTTTGTAGATGAGAAAATCTCTTCGAAGATGAAACATTTTTATAACCTAATACAGGCGCGTATCCAGCGACTTGCTTTGGGTGGGGGGGGCGATCGATGCATTATATATATATATATATATATATATATATATATATATATATATATATATATACATATATAATGTGTGTGTGTGTGTGCGCGCGTGTATGTAAAAACATAGAACAGAAAAGTTCTTTCTACGCTTGCGTTAGAAATCGGTAACGTGATAAAGATTCGTAGCAAATTAGACTTCTTAATAAATAATTATTCCCGTTTCGATAACACTTATGGCTAGAGAATATATTATAAAAATGGTTTATTAATTAATATAAGTAGTTATTCTTCCTTCACGAACAATTCAGGAGTCAACTGCGAATATTACGCTTGCAAAATTACGTATTGAAAATCATATGTTCGAGACTAAGCTTCACTAGCGCTATCTGTTGTTAAAACGTTTAGACGTTTACGAGGGTATGCCGAGGGAACGCGTCACATTTTCAAATTAAAAATTAAAATTTTATTTTTTATTTATAATAAAAGACGAATTAACTTAAGTAAAAGTCTAATTTAATAAAGAGTCCTAATTTAATAATATATTGTCGATTTTTAACCCAAAGTTCTTAAGTGTTGGGGGGGGGCGATCACCCCATCGCCCCCTCCCCTTGGATACGCGCCTGTAATATAATTCGAAGGGTTTGAAACCCTTTCGAAAGGTTAGAAAGTACATGCTTCGGGATACGTTTTTTTACCATATTCGAAAATGAAAAATTACAAAATCAATAAATAAGTTTGTATCTGGCATTGACTCGTACAGAAATGAACGTGTATGTATATTTATTTAGGTTTGGTTTCTTAGTTTAGGTTTGAATAAACCTTGTTGAAGGAAAACTTTTGACAGTAAATGTTTTTCGCTAAAATAACGAAGATAATTGCTATAAAAAGTAAGCAAATATTTTCATAAGAAATAGAATTTTTTGTATATTGTAAATCTATTTAAATTACAACAGCCCTAGATATACACTTAATAATACTGAAATATGAAAAATAGTTCACATAGGCCCGATTTAACTTTCCCAATTTAACTTTGTTAGGTAAAAGTTGAACCGGTGCGAAGTGAGGGCTGTTTTGCACTTGAATAAGTAAAATATACTCTCTGAGGGTATACATTAGTATCCTGGGCCCGAAATGACAATAATTCTCCCGAGAAGATATTTCTGGATGTATCACTCGATAGTATAAGTTTTAAAATCCTCAATCTGTAACCAAAGAGGAGAGTTACAAGTTTTGTTCTTGAGGGGCCTAAAAGATTTCCCCTTGAGCAGGCATCCTCACTACGCAGCTCCCGAGAACGATTTCTTGCTGCCCTCAGACTCTTAACATTTGGAGAAATTCTGTTCCTTCAATCTATTAACATATATGCCATAGAGAGCTGCGGAAGATTTCGCTAATCGCCTTCAAACAATTAACAATTTTAAGTCCGGTGTTCCTGAAGTAAAGTAAAATACTGTGTATTTTCCTACTTTTATATAGAAATCAGTTGATTTATTTTAGTGATATATTAAACTTATGTTATAATCATATTGTTTGTAAGTTACTTAGTGCCACTTGTACTTGAGGCCCTGAGGAAAACGATATGCAAACTACTTGACTCTCTGAGAAATCCTAGTGAAGATCCCTGCCGTGGACGGTATCAGCGGGAATCCGGGGTACTCCCACGATAAAAGCTTATCGACATTGAGCCAGCATCCAAAAACGTACATTATAAGGTACGTGTCTCAAGCTACTTTTTTTATTGGCAGGTTAGGGTATGGTATTCAACGATATGATTCTCACAGAACGTAAATTGGAGGTTTTTAGACTTATAGCTTTGTAAAATTTAAAATTTTTCAAATTTTTTTCGAAATTTGCAGCCAAAGTCCAAAAATATCCCTGATTTTGTTTAAACGAGAAACATAACGTTGAATACCAAACATAGTTTGAAACAATTTCTAAAATTTAATTTTTTGCGTCAAAATAAAGTTCACACTCGTATATTACTTCGAACTTACAGTCATATTTAGAAAATAACTCGCATAGATCAAAATAACAACTGATAATGCCGAGTATATTTCTTGTATCATTATTATTATTGCAGAATTTTAAAGAGTTCATTGTAAGCTTTTGATTTTAAACAAATAATACACCTGTTCCAAAAGTTGGGGGGGGGGGCACTCGACCTCCTTTACCCCCCTTAACTCCGCCCATGCCCATAACCAAACCTATTCTTACTTCAATAATACTGTAAACTCCCGTGCAATAATTTAATACTATTTTGCTTGCGATGAATATGAAAGCAAATCTAACCTAGTGTCTGCCGATATGACTTTGCCTCTGATTGAAATGCGTTGAGCAATAGCTACACCCAAAACTTAAATACATTCAAGTCACCGACATCAGGACATTTTCGATTTCATACCGTACATTTGTATAACTAGCTGTCACTAAACATATTTCGATACTTATCAGATTGTTTTATTTATTATTAGAGTTTCACGACAGGAGAATAACAGCGTTTACTAACCTAAAGCATGAATCATGAACGGTGTCAATTTTTTATCTCCAGCCTTTTCAGATCTTGACTAAAAATCTTTAAGATTTTCATTATGATGCAGTCAATTTAGTTACTTTTTCGAGTGAAAATTTTAAATTAGTCTCACGGTCAAACTTTATATCGCACAATTTGTTGTCTAATCTCAATAATTACATTTCCTCAATGTGTATATTTTTCTTTCGAATTTTTTTTGTAAAATTTGAGCCATGGCTCAGATATAATAAATACTCTGCAAGAAAGCCTCAACAAAACATATTATATACAAGAACCTTTAATCTTAAAAATCTTTTAAAAAAATATAATTACTTAACACACAAATATGAATTGTTATTATCGTAAAAGTTAGTAAATGATGGCTTTAAACAGAATATAGAAAATAACCAAACTTACATAAAACCCATGAATCCCAACTAAAGCTTCAGTACTTTGTGTGGAAAATATTTGTATAGCGTTTAATTGTGGAGCCCAGTGTGGTAAATTACCGAAGACTTACTACCTCTTCTCACTGTGTTAAAGAACAGCCTGTGTCGCGATGTGTTATAATTACACCTTTATTTTATAGATTGCATAATCAAATCTAACTATTAAAAAAAAATGCTTGCATAGTTTAGCATTGCTCCTTTTTAAAAGAAACTTTTAAACTCATTGGTTATTTTTATGCTGAACACCCTCGCATCATTCTCTCAGTGGTAATGGAATAAGTAGCTAAAAATAAACCGCCTATTTTCAGACTCCACTAGCCTAATTATCCGTCTAACCTGGAGGTTAACAGATCTAATAGGAGTTATGAAGAATGTGACTCCCGGTTTCATACCAGTTGTGTCCAGTTCCGAGCTTAATTCCCTTCAACGCTACTCTTTATTAAATCATTAGTTGTTGTATATAAGCAAACATATCCCCAACATCTGTTTGTTTCTTTTACGACTTTGTCAATTTCAGTAATTCGTGTTTTTTTCTAATTGAATTATTTTGCCAAAAACCAACTGTAAATAAGTTTAAATTGGTAATAATCTGTTGATTTTTTATGAGTTTTGTTCCCGGACGTCTCACAACATTTAATAAAGCTTTTACGATTTTTTAAGAAACGATTGCACTTCACTTCAAAGGTCTAAAAAAATATAAATATGCTACTTCAAGTTTAATTAGCAATCTAATGTGTCCGTCTCCTTTAGGAGAGAAGGGGAAACGCTCAGTCAGCACTTCAAATTGACAACATTTGAACGATGTCTTCAACAGTAATGATCATGGGTTCTATGTTTGAACAAATGTCTAAATCTAAAACTATTGCCGTTTACTGTTCAATGTTTCTGTTTTCAAGGTAATCAACGTTCAGTATCAAATAACTGTTTGCAACATTTGTCGAAGCAATTCAGTAAAACGTTACACAAGCGACTTTTTGTAGATTACTAATAGCTAATTTACAAATTAATAACTGTTATTTATCGCAAGTTATGGCTCTCAATCTTGAACAAACAAAGAGTTGTGAAAACTTGGGAGTGGCGTAAGACTTTCAACTCCAGCTTAGAAGGGTCGTAAAGACTTGGGAATGAAGTAAAGGCTTACAACTCCAGACCTGGAAATGTTGTAAAGACTTGAGAGTGGTGTAAAAGCTCCAGGCTCCAGACTTGGAAGAGTTGTAAAGACTTGAATGTGGCGTATAGACTTTTAACTCCAGACTTGGAAGTGTTGTAAAGACTTGGGAATGAAGTAAAGCCTTACAACGCCAGACCTGGAAATGTTGTAAAGACTTGTGAATGGTGTAAAGACTTTCAACTCCAGACTTGGATGTAGTGTAAAGGTTTTCAAATCCAGACTTGGAAGGGTTGTGAGGTCTTGGGAGTGGTGTAAAGGCTTCCAACTCCAAACTTGGAAGTGTTGTAAAGACTTCTAACTCCAGACTTGAAAATGATGTAAAAAAGAAACTCCACCAGTTTTTTATTTCCGCAAGCTGCACCAACGCAATTGCGTGAACACAGTGAAAGTGTAAAAGAAATCCAAATACTCTACTTTCAAGACACAAAGGAATTTCTCTTCATAAAGAGTCCAAAACTTTTCCTTTAAGAAAGAAAGGAATTGAATACATAACCGCTTCAGAAACTTATATAACTTCTACTCATCAATACTGTCACGAAAGTGCATCCTACTTCATAACCATGAGCCTGCAAGGGACACGGTTTAAATTATGTAATTAAAACTGCATTTTAATCTCAATAGAAAAAAAGGAAAGAACACGCAATGCTGTGATTATATAAACCACAAGACGATAATTTGTTAGTGTATATAGTTCCTGGTGTATAAATGCTGAAATACAATAATGTTTTTAGTTTTAAGGAATTAGCCAATAAGACAAGACCTAATAAATAGAAAATATAGTGAAAATAAATAAGAATAAGTAAGAAAAATAACCCCCTTCGGGGACAGAGTGATCATAGCATTACCTGAACCGGGGACTTGGAGTAGGTCTCCCCTCTATCAGTCATAGAGAGCCGTCTCCCCTTTTCTCTCCTTTGTACGAAGAGGACTAATGACGGATGGATAGAATTAGGAAGGACTAAGGTAAGGACATAATTATACCCTGGTGCAGAGAATAGAGGGAACTTAATGGCATAGTGTGGGCAGGGTTGAAGTAGACCTGCCTCGAACGGGGTGAAGAGAGCCGTCTCCCCTTTTCTCTCCTCTGTACGAAGAGGACTAATGACGGATGGATAGAATTAGGAAGGACTAAGGTAAAGACATAATGATACCCTGGTGCAGAGAATAGAGGGAACTTAATGGCATAGTGTGGGCAGGGTTGAAGTAGACCTGCCTCGAACGGGGTGAAGAGAGCCGTCTCCCCTTTTCTCTCCTTTGTACGAAGAGGACTAATGACGGATGGATAGAATTAGGAAGGACTAAGGTAAGGACATAATGATACCCTGGTGCAGAGAATAGAGGGAACTTAATAGCATAGTGTGGGCAGGGTTGAAGTAGACCTGCCTCGACCGGGGTGAAGAGAGCCGTCTCCCCTTTTCTCTCCTCTGTACGAAGAGGACTAATGACGGATGGATAGAATTAGGAAGGACTAAGTTAAGGACATAATGATACCCTGGTGCAGAGAATAGAGGGAACTTAATAGCATAGTGTGGGCAGGGTTGAAGTAGACCTGCCTCGACCGGGGTGAAGAGAGCCGTCTCCCCTTTTCTCTCCTCTGTACGAAGAGGACTAATGACGGATGGATAGAATTAGGAAGGACTAAGGTAAGGACATAATGATACCCTGGTGCAGAGAATAGAGGGAACTTAATAGCATAGTGTGGGCAGGGTTGAAGTAGACCTGCTCGACCGGGGTGAAGAGAGCTGTCTCCCCTTTTCTCTCCTCTGTACGAAGAGGACTAATGACGGATGGATAGAATTAGGAAGGACTAAGGTAAGGACATAATGATACCCTGGTGCAGAGAATAGAGGGAACTTAATAGCACAGTGTGGGCAGGGTTGAAGTAGACCTGCCTCGACCGGGGTGAAGAGAGGTGACTCCCTATTAACCTCTTCAGAAATGTAATGGTTTACTTAGACCGTCCTGCGTACCAACTTATGTGTGTGCCAACGTTTCTTAAACGACGCTATTTTAATTTGTTTCAGACAATAAAAACACGTAGCGCACTGTGTCTACGAAAATTATTCAAAAATATAGCCTATTTTCTTTTTACACATAGGTAGATTACAATGTGAAATCTCAAGTCAATCGATCGATTTAACATCACCAAGATGTTAAAACTAATAATGATTGAAGGATGGTAGGTTTGAGCAGAGAGATAGATATAACTATACATAACTTTGAGCGCTGGGCTACTAAGGGACTCGTAACATGCCCCTTAGGGTGTGCAAAAACCAAGTTGGTTAAACAATTTCTTTCACCAATCTTAGGTTACATTATTTCATATCTGTTCTATTGGATTTTGTCTTGTATTTGACAAAGTTATAAAATTATGTTCAGTCGTGTTTTAGATGGTTCGATTTAGTTTTTTTTTTTAAATAACTTTTACTTAATAATATTAGAAGCATTAATCTCACATATTAGTACTGTTTGTAAAATATTCACATCATTATTTTTCATGTTTCCAAAACTGTTACCTATATCTGACAAAATATTTTCTCCTGGCGAAAAACCTATGTCGGTTATCATTGCCAAACAATATATGACAAAATAAATGGTGGAAACATTTCGGAAACTCTTTAAAAGAGGTTTCAAGTTTCTCTTCTGAAATGTTTACAGCATTGAATTAGATATACAGTAAACTCCCGATTATCCGTGGGCGGATTAACCGGTTTGCGGATTATCCGGGGTCTGTCATTGTTTTACAAATATCCAATTTTTATTCCAATCAGATTCATGTGTTTAAATTTCCAAACGGTGAATTACGACGTAAATACATATAAGGCTTAATAGAAGTTAAGATGAAGGGAATAGATATGTAAATGTAAATATGTACGTACTAATTTTTACATTGAAAGGGAAGCATCCTGACGCGGGCCAGCGAAATAAAAGGGGCGAGCAGACTACTGTATATAAGAGACAATGACAAAATGCTTGGACGCCCGAAAACCTAATGTGTATCATAAGATTTTAAACAAATGTCAGCTAATCTCGGCTATAAATAGTTTAGAACGTGGCATATGCATTATCCATGTGTCATATACATTATCGATCTTTATGGCTTTGTGACACACGTGACACAAGTAGACACTGTGCGACAAAATGGTTCTCAAGAAACTTAGATCGCACATTAAAGCTAAATCAATGCTCACAAAAAAAAACCGACGAAAGTGACAGATTTTTTGGTTAAAAAGTGAAAGTATTATGTGTAAAGGAAATTACATATGTACATACATACTTACTTTTGACATAAGGCCTACTTACGTACGTATTGTAAATAGTTAGACATAAATGTACATGTTATAATCCGTCAAATACATCGACATTTTAAATTATTTTCTGTATTTATCTTGTCCTCTGAAGATTGTTTGTGAATTGCATTAACCAGCGTAATTATTTGTGTAACTTATGGTATAATAATCGATTATCGATCGTTTTGCGTATTCTTTGTTCATAGCGGATTATACGGGGAATTCGTTATCGGGCGTTGCCGGGCCCCACGGATAATCGGGAGTTTACTGTAGTATTTTCTTGCAAAAATATTAAGTACACGTATTTTAACCCCAACGACAAAGCAAAATGATTTTCCTAATGACTACTCGTATACGAACATATTTTAGTTACTTCTTCTTGGGTACATTTTGAATTCAGTTATTCAATTGAAAAATCAAGTCAAAAGTTATTAAGAAATAAAGGAAGTGAGATTTAGATTTAATATTTTTCTATTTATTTAAATACGTCACTTAAAATAAATAGCATTTTACGTTTCACTGAAATTAAATTTCACGAAATTAGAACAAATAATGAACTTGCATTCCAGACGGGTACAGTTCTGTAGTCTGTATGATGTAACCTTTCTTCAGATCGCTGGCCCGCACGTGCCTTATCGCTCGCAACTGTTTCCTCACTTGCTCATGTACTAGATTTCCATTAATTAAACAACTTTTTAATCCTAATCATAATTTTTAAATTTCTATTTCATATTTAAAAAGTACGTAAAAATACAAGATCGCTACCAAACATACACGCACGCACACATAGATACGTTTATATGCAGTAACAATTGAGTTGTTTATAAGAATCTTGACAATCAATAATGTCTATTATAATTATACAGACTATAAATACTGGAAATGGCCACTACACAAATCACAAATATACAAAACGATAATGCTATTTTATGTGTATTTTTGAACAGCATACGGCTAAAATACGTATGTATGTGAGTGAATATAATAACTTTTTACCTCCACATAAATCCCATGCACTGTAGCATTTTGTATTAATTGAGTTTTACAGCTTTAGTTTAATTGAATTAATTAGGATAAATTATTTTTCTCAAATTGATGTTTGTTCTATTAGAAATAAATTTACAAGACAGCATTTTTATCCATCCATATGTATAAATGGCATAATGATAAGGTGCAGTATTCGTTAAAGTGTTTATTGGTTAACAAATTTAATGTTCCGTTACGAAACAGTAATGGATGCATAGTACAGTAACGATGAGAATAAATAATTTTTATACTTTGCACTTCAAGATACATCAATATGTGACACTTGCCTCTAGTAGAACGTACTTCTTCATGAGGGCGGCCGTTTTGGGAAATAATCCCCTGTCATCTATGTTAAATGCAGACTTGCATTTTAAATTCAGCTATATAACGTCCGTGTGCTATTTTCTACGTCCGCATTTCCTACATCGTTTCCCAGCTGTAAATATTATTCCCTCAGCTGTTACTTTCCCGCGCATCTTCACCACGCTCTTCCGGCTATAGTTCTTGCCATTTAGCAGGACCCCTCGTTGGCATTTGCGCACCACGCTCCTTCCACAACCGCAAACACGATACAGTCTGAGTTTGCATGCTGTAACTCCAGTTCGGTCAATCATCATTACTAAGGAAGACAGCCTCTTTCAGGCTGAGTTGACTGTACAAGTGAGAGTTGAAGTGCAGTGGGAACAACCCTGGCTACCGTTCCCCTATACGCCAACCTTTTTGGCGTGTACTATACCGAGATCCTTACTTCCTCGTGGGTAAACCCCGATTGCTTTGTTTCGTTTTGCCAGATGAGCTGCAGTTCTACTTCTGTAATGATACAGAGTTCTGAGTGAACTTGCTAGACAATTTTTTTTTCTAAATACATTTACAGAGTAGACTAATTTCGCGCTAACCGGTCTGCATTATCACCCCGAATCTCTTAGAGCTTAGAGTAAGCTTAATCCATTTATTTACTAAGCAAAAATAAATATGCCTTCATTTTACCGTAGGAAGCTAATCAGCATATCTCTGTTTGGGGAAATCTGGACTGAAGATGGAATCTCATAAAAATGGAATGAAGGGTATAATCTATCCGCTACTTAAAAAGGTCATGTTCCGAGCAGCAGTAACTACAAAGCTACCAGGATTTTAATGTGTGCCTATAAAATCCTCTCAAATGTGAGAGGATAAACTCGTCACATTTTCTGAACAAAATAGGAAGGTATCAAGCTGGTTTTAGAAGGGCGAAGTCCACGACAGACCAAATTTTATATCTAAGAATGATCCTAGAGAAAGCTATGGAGTATAAGATCACAACATATCATTTGTTCATAGACACTCTGCGTATGAACGCATAAAGAGATCCAAGCTGTATACCGCATTAAGAAATCTCGGGATACTATCCAAGCTTCAAATTGGAGAAATCTCGGGACCCTGCAAATTTGAAATAGTGGATTACGTAATTTATCTGGGATCCATAATTAGGTTTCTATTGAGGTGAATAGTAAGATATCCAATGCAAATAAATCATACTTTCGATTACCCAAACACCTAAGCTCTGAAGTATGTAAGTAAGAAAACAAAGATGATACTGTACAAGACGTTGATCCGTCCGGTACTAACGCATGTCTCTGAAGCTTGGGCATTGACGAGGAATGGAGAAAACAACCTGGCTATCTTCGAGAGGAAGATCTTCAGGACAGTTCTTGGCTCTGTGGATGTTTGTGGCCAGTGGAAAGGAACAAAAAATTGTGAGCTTTACGTGCTGTTTGGGGAAGTTAATATAGTGAAAGTAATAAAAATTGGAGACTGCGCCGGGCAGGGCATGTGGCCGGAATAGAGGAGAGTGATGTACCCAGAGGCCTATTAGATGGAACTATCTACAAAATTAGAGTAAAGGACGTCTTAGACTTAGATGGACAGATAGATTGCGTCGCACAGGATGCCAGAACCCTGACAAATGTGAGGAACTGGAAAGGAGCAGCACAGGATCAATCTACCTGCACGTTGATAAAGCCAAGGTCCACGCCGGACTGTAGCGCCACAGAAAATAAGTGGCTAAAATGTGTACATTTCTCACCCGTTTTAGTTACTTTGCAAGTGTAGTCCCTTAAGTGGTAGGTATAACCCCTCCGATCAGTACTACACAACTAAGGTCCTTATGCTGTAACAACGCTTAGTTACCTTAATAAAGGTCCTTAAAGAAACTAAACTATCATATCAAACTTCTAATAAAATTGGTACACACCAACAAACTAAGGTATAAGTAATATTTGGTCGTAAAAATATCTAATACAACTCTTAAAAGGCTAATAAGAGTGCATATTAGCTTTGTTAAACAAATGACAGCTTGCTTAGAATAAAACCACCAAAAGACTTACTTTAAAACAGATGTTACAGATATATTGATTGGATTATCATTTTATATACATTTCCTTAGTCTTATTTATTATTAAAAAACTAATGTTTTACTTTTGTAACTTGGAAAGTTTGATTCTTTTCAAATATAAGAACAATTTAAAGCTTTTTAGTTTATTTCAAGGTAGTTTATCAATTATAAATACTTTAAATAGACAAGACACCTATATACGTGAACTTTTTTAAGGTAATCATTTGACTGTTATTGCAATTAAGTCTTTTATGTATTTTTTTTACTATTTTTGTAACAAATTATTGTTTTTCTCATGTTTTTCAACTTTTTTTGTTGTAAATAATGTATATATACTTAAAGTAGTATGGTTCATGGGGAACTATGAGACATTGATATTATCTCTTGAGTTGGAAAGTGTGCTGTCAAGAGTATGGTGAAATATGGAACTATTTACACTATTCTGAATTGAGTTTTCAAGAATGTTATTTGTATCAGCTAATTTTTATAAAATAATTCTCCCTTTTAGGTAGATGAAGTAAATTATTGCTTAGTAACTTGTAAACCCTGGTTGAGGATAAAAGGTGTTGATGGTTAAGCCCTGACAGGGTCGCTTGGCTAAAAAGTAGAGCTGCTCTCAACCGCAGTGAAGATGTTAAAAATGTTGTTTTTATTTAGGCTTGAAAAAAAATTCCAAATAATAAGCAATTAGAATACATAGTATTCCATGTGAATGATTGAATATAACTAACGATGGTCAATAATAAAAAGAAGTTACCAGCAAAAAAATAAGTCATTGAATAAAAGAAAAGAATGTAAAGAAAAAAATTACAGAAAGTAGGCTAATATGGTAGAGTAGGTAAACATATCACATTAAAAAAAATTCAATAAAATCGGTATTATTTGGATCAAAGGTTGGGTACGAAATCCAGGTATGAAAAATGAAATTAATACAATTGAAACGGGCTTTGTTAGGAGTGTCGTTTAGAAAGGATGGGATTCGAAAAGATAAGAAACAGCATAGAAGCGAGGAGGCACATTTCAGATAAAGGTTTTAAGGATGACGGAATTGCGTTGGCCTAACGAAACTTATAAACGGAAACCACCAGGAAAACGAAAAAGATTATAGAAACAATAGCGATAGTGAATAAATGTAGAGCAAAGCTCCAATAATCTCTATGTAATAGTGATTCTGTAGGCCTAAACATGGTTTTGTCCAAATTTATTATAAGTTTTTATCAACAGAACACTATAATTCCGAATTACTTTATTGCAGTTTCCGTTGAAAGAATCTCCAATTGTATCATTACAGTCTTATTAATTTTCGCGACTCTAAATTGCATAAAATAAAAGTGATGACACAATTTTTATGTAATTTACACAGCTAATCTACCACTATAGATAGAGTACTACTATGTCTTATGTAAACTCGAAAGTCCTCCAGAGATTTAGTTACACGCTTACACGCGTGCGAAAGCCTACACTTCAGCTGCCCGGATTGGAGAACTATCTGCCAACGATGTGTCTCCTACTAGGCCTTGGTCTACAAAACTAAAAATTTTTGAACATTTAGGTAATTTTTACTGACATTTTTGAATTCTACTTATTATATCTCAAAAATAGAAGCCAAACACGATGTAATTACGTCACCCCTAAAGATAAGAGAAAAGATAACCGTCAACAAATATCTATTTATAATATTCATTAAATTACACTAAATATCGACATAGTTACGTCGTGTTTCCCTCTGTTACCAAAGAATAATATGTAGAATTCAATAATGTCAGTAAAAATTAGCTAAATTTAACAGTTAAATTGAGTTTTAGTTTTGTAGACCAAGGACTAGTAAATGACTCGGAAAACTATCGACGGCAGGTAGGCACTCAATCGTTTTGTGTGTGTGTGTGTGTGTGTGATGTAGGTGTACGTGTGCGTCTGTGAATGAGCGTGCGCGCGACTCGAGGTACGAGGAAATCTTAAATCTTCTGGGACGCTCCTAGTATGGGTAAAACAAAGTGCTGATAAAATAAACATCTGATAATCTAAAACAAATTTTATTAAACATAACAATTACGTTTCTTGTTAATGTTCATCATTCAAATATCACATTTTACATTCTTTTTCAAAGAGTCTGTGAGGTTTATGTCTACACTTTCATTTCATAGGCGAATAAAAAATTAATAAAAATATTGATGGCCAATCCTACATAGCTATTAAATAACAATAACAACTTTACACTACTGTCAAGGTTTCAGAGTTGCAAGGAACGAAGGTTAGCTTTGTCAAACATCACTGAAGTTGAATTGGTATTTTTAAAGATACTACCTACTAAGAAATGTATATTATTTTAAAGGAATAGAGTTTTAAGGCAGGATAGTACTGAGGTTACTGAATCACGTAATACAATATAGCTATTAAATTATACTATTGCGATACGTTTGGTTAAAAAAACACACAAACTTTGTATACGTAAGATAATCATTTCGTCTTACAAGTACAATCCTGCTATGGCTTTATGTAAAAATCTTCATTTTTTTATAACCAAATCCGTTCCATCCCAATATTTAATGGCTTATTTTAGTATAGCAACATTCTAATATAGGACAACATCGTGTGCTAATTCATGAAGAAATAGAGATAAAAGAGTGTATTTTACTATTAAGGTTATGTCTACAAGATGATAACTAATTCAAGTTTTAACCATTATTTTATGTTTGTGACACTTAAAATCACATGTTTCTTGTTTAGGATGTATTTTTTAGTAACATCTGTAAAAAAGGGAAAAAAAGAAGTATTATTGCACTGTGTTTTACCTATACTTTCAAATTTGTGAAATTTCCCTTAATAATAATGAAATATGGGTTTGAACGTTTTTGCAGGTGGAATGAATATAGTTATTTTAATGGACATAATATGGTGGAGATTATAACCAGCCCTACTTGGTAATATAATATAGCCTATATATACAAGGACTGTTATAAGGGTAACTTGGCAGGTTCTCTCTTGGATTAACCATACAAAAATAATAATAATCACTGGTTTGATTAAGAAATACGGTGTTTTAAAACAAATGAAAATGCTTACAAAGGTTTAAGAAAACATTAAAAGAACCAATCGGCCTATGTGGGAAAGTAACTGAAAATCTAAAAAAACTTATTTAATACAAAATCTGTCATTAGAGAGCTTTTAAATGTGTTAAAACAGTACTGACTTTTGCAATTTACTGATACTTTCATTGTACATTTCTGAAAATTAAATTTTATTATTTTATTTCATTATTCTTATACTTCTTTACAATTTTTATTCAATTCTAATGACATTCCATTTATAATTAATTAGTTAGAAATTTAATTTTTTGTACGTGTAAATCATAGTTATATTTCTAATTTAAAGTTAAGTCAAAAACTTTTCTGAGACTTTTTGATACTTAAGACTTTTAAAACATTTTTGTTGGTAGCAAAATATATCATAGTTTAGTATACTTTTCAAATGAGATTACAGTAATTTAGAAGCAAAAACAAGTAAAACTACTAAACTTTGATTAATGAAAAATATTTCTCTATTAAATAAAAAAAGTTTTCATACATACAAGATCAAAGAGTGTGTTGTAGGAAAAGTGAAATTTATCCTAATATTATTTAATTTGGGTATAATAGAGCGAATAATTTTTTTTTCAGAAGATAAATGCTATTTTTCAGGAAAAATATGAACAATAAACTACGTGATAACTTGTTATATCCATTATTGGAGAGAATTTGTATTTTACAAAAGGCAAATAAATATTTACAAAAGTTAATGAAGACAAAAAATGTGAATTAAATATTGAAATCATAAATAACAGGACTGAGATTTTTATATCATGGTTCCAATAAAAACTGTTTTACTTCAGTGATTTACAAAGATATACTACTACCTCAAGTGCAAAAAATTACCTATACTGTACAATAATTTTTTTTTAAAATTAATACAATTGCATTTGTATTATACGAGTCAGTTATTAAATATTTATTATGATTATAATCATTATACATGAAATTAATGAGTGGATTTGTGTAAGAAGTTCTGCTTATGAACCTAAATTTCAATACTGTACAGTTACAATGTCTCAAGAAAAGATTTTAAGAAGAAACTAAAGTGAACAAAGTAAAATTACACCAGTATTACTTTTAGATTTTAAAATTGGTTTGGTAAGTTCCCAAAATAGTTAAACTGACAAATAATTATTAGCTCAGGATTTCAATTCACATCTCGTTTTAAAAGTCATAGCGTCACACATACCTATAGCGAAGATATGTAAGGCTGCCGAAAAACAATGTATATTTATTAATCACTTAAACAATAGTTTGACTATCGGAAATTTATATTTAGTAAATTTGTTAAAACTTACTGAGACAGAACGTTTTCGATCGCTATGTGCCGATCTTCATCAGTGTCTTCTGCTTGGAGATGTCGGGTCAAACGGTGACGATTTTAAAGGTAGGTATTCGATAGTAACAAAGAGTATGTGTGATTTGTATTGTGTTTGTTCGTTTAATATGTTTGTATTTTGTGTTTTTGTGTGTTTGTAAATTTCATATTGTTCTAGTGTGTTGTGATGTGGTCCTTTTTTGTTGATGTGTAGGATTTCTAAATTATGATAAATGTCTGTGTCTTTGTGTCCTGTTTCTTATAAGTGATTGTAAAATGTTGAGGTGGTGTTATGTTTGTTGTTCTTCGACTCTGTTTAAAGCTGTGACCTGTTTGTCCAATGTAGAATTTGTTACATTTGTCGCAGTTTAGTTTGTATACGCCTGGTGCTTGTAGTTTATCTTTGTTGTTGGTGTTGTGTTGTATTTTGAATTGTAATTTGTTATTGGTTTTGTATGCTATTTTGTAACCTATTTTTTGAAATTTGCGGGCTATTTTATTTGTTGTTTTGTTTATGAATGGTAATGTGATGTATTTGTTTTCCCTGTCTGTAGTGTTAATTTTAGTGTTTTTTTTTTGTATTTTCTACCATAGTTTTTCTATTATTGTGGTGTTGTATCCATTTGTGTATGCTAAATATTTAATTGTGTCTAGTTCCTTGTTCATGTTTTCTGTGGTCATAGGGACTTCTTTTAGTCTATGGAGCATGGATCTGAAGGCAGCGTGTTTGTGTTGGATAGGGTGGTTTGAGGTGTTGTGGATAAGTGTGTCTGTTGTTATGGGTTTCCTGTAATGTTGAAGCTGTGTTTTGGGTATGGGTATGTTGGTGTACATATTTGTTATGTCGAGTGATAGTAGTGTTGAATTGTATGATATGTTTATGTCTTTTATTTTATTCCCGAAACATCCTAGAAACCCAATTAATACAGAACAATATACCTAAAACCCACGTTACTGCAATCATAAACATCCTCCAAATCCTCACCGAACAAAACTATTTCACCCACAACTCAAACTTCTATTCACAACCAGATGGCCTAACCATGGGAAGTCCTATCAGTAGTGTCCTAAGCAAAATTTTTCTACAACACATAGAAAACACCCAGATACAAACAATACACACGCACACAAAATTTTTTACTGGCACAGATACGTCGATGATAGATATCATAACTCTAGACAGAGGCAACTCCTGTCATGTGAAAAACTCCTCACCTACACAAATAAAATACACCCAAAACTCCACTTCACTTTAGAAATTGAAACCAACCGATCCCTAAACTTCCTCGACCTAACCATAACAAAAAGCCACACACAAAAACACAGCTTCAACATTTACAGGAAACCCATAACAACAGACACACTTATCCACAACACCTCAAACCATCCTATCCAACACAAATACTCTGCCTTCAGATCCATGCTCCATAGACTTAAAGAAGTCCCAATGACCACAGAAAACATGAACAAGGAACTAGACACAATTAAATATTTAGCATACATAAATGGATACAACACCACAATAATAGACAAACTATGGTACAAAATAGTTTTAAAAAAAACACTAAAATTAACACTACAGACAGGGAAAACAAATACATCACATTACCATTCATAAACAAAACAACAAACAAAATAGTTCGCAAATTTCAAAAAATAGTTACAAAATAGCATACAAAAACAATAACAAATTACAATACAAAATACAACACAACACCAACAACAAAGATAAACTACAAGCACCAGGCGTATACAAACTAAACTGCGACAAATGTAACAAACTCTACATTGGACAAACAGGTCGCAGCTTAACACCAACTCAACATTTTACAATCACTTATAAGAAACAGGACACAAAGACACAGACATTTATCATAATTTAGAAATCCTACACATCAACAAAAAAGGACCACATCACAACACACTAGAACAATATGAAATTTACAGACACACAAAAACACAAAATACAAACATATTAAACGAACAAACACAATACAAATCACACATACTCTTTGATACTATCGAAAGCCTATCTTTAAAACCGTCACCGCTTGACCCAACATCTCCAAGCAGAAGACACTGATGAATATCAGCACATAGCGATCGAAAACGTTCTGTCTCAGTAAGTTTTAACAAATTTACTAAATATAAAGTTCGGATAGTCTTAAGCTATTGTTTAAGTGATTAATAAGATTCACCGAATGTAATGGACTACAAAATTCAAGAATGTATATTTGACCTTCACTGGATAGCAGGTCACACATTAATGCTACATTATAAATAAGATTACTAATGCCCTAGCTAAGAATTTTATATTAATAGATGATCAAAATCTATTTTATTAGATGCTTTTGAAATCTATTAGCATGTGGATTTAGAATTACAGTACAACTTTGTTTAACCATCACTCTTTAAACCGTCAGTTTCTGTTAACCCTCATAGCTTTAATAACACAATAATACTGTAATAATAAAGAGCTTTAATTTGCAGTGACACGTCCGCTTTGTTTGTTAAGCAACATGAACTATTTCACCTGTAAGTTAATATTACTGTACATTATTTTGTCACATTTGCAGCTACTGTGTGGATCTTTTTATCATATAATAAATAGGTTTATTTGCTATTAAAATCATGTTTATTTTCTTTTCACTCAGAAATATACTACATTATTGTGAGAGTGATATCTGTCTATAATATAATTGATTAAGGTTAAGTTTTGGAGGAATAATACAGTGTTTCTGTTATCAGTCTATTCGCTCAACCGTCATGACCACGGTCCCGACAATGACGGTTAATCGAGTTTTTTTAGTGTAGTGTCCAATTGTTAAGTGATGTACTTTGTGGTATTTAACAGGGGTATTAACAAGATGTCCATGTTCATGCTTCCAGCAAACATTTACAGTATGAACTGAATACCACTATCGTTATTACTTGATTTTTTTACAGAGTTCTGACAAATGTTGCAAAGAAATAATACTCCTTTAGAAAACTATCATTTTAAGAATCAAATGATTCACTGTTTTAAGGTAAATTATATGGAATAATTGAAACACACATGTTAGAGTTATTAGAAACTATCACGGCTAGGTAGTGTGGCCAAACTGGACATTTGCTAAAGGGCAGCACTTTGCCTGTAATTGTAACTAAATATTGATAACTTAAATAGCTTCAAATTATTTAATAACTTGAATAATTCAAAATTTATAAACTTGTAGATTTCTGAAGAATTAACATGTAATTTACATTTTGTAATTTGTCCTAAGAGATGAATTTGTCCTAATAGATATATATTTTTCATCTATAATTCTTAAGAAAATAGCCTTAACAACCAGCATATTCAACTGAATAAGAAAAAAGGTTAGGGCACTGTACAAAAAACACCACCACATGGAACGCCATAAAGTACTGTATGAACTAATTTGAATCAGAAATAGGAGAAAATATTACACTAACTTGTTTATTACCTCTGATTATGAAAGTTGTTTTGTTACAAGTGAAAATTATTAATGTTTTAGTAGTGATAACAGTGATAGTTTTTTTTATGAAGAAATTTAGTTCATAGAAAAATATTTCGGAATTTTGTTTAGTGCTATATGTTAAATTGTAAAAGTAAATATGTACATCAAAAAATAATAAGATGTTTGGTTAGATAGGTACAATATTTTAAATTATTATAAATTAACTATTTAAATTTGTATTGCATATAATATTTTGTAATAGCATTAAAAATGTATCTGGTTAACATTTTATTACTAGGTTCAGATATTTTTTTAAATTTTTACTTTGTTAACCTACTTGTTAATGTTAGTTTTATTACATAATTCTTTTTAAACATGTTTTTATTACTAAAACATTTTAATTCTAAATTTAAAAATTTCATTTTAATTTTACATAAGATAATATATATTATTAAAATGTATATGTTTATTGTAAAATGAAAATACCTCTTTTTTTCGAGGCGATGAAAACGTTGGTTTGTTTGCTGAAACTGTTTTACCATTAACAATAAATTGCAATATTTATTAATCATCGAAAGAGAAAAATAAGGACTTTCGAAAGATCAATGTGTTTTTTGCCAATTGATAACTGAAGTAACAAGGGTTTTAAAAGCATTAAAGACCTAGCGATAGCAATAGATATGATTATTTTTAAAAACTTTGCCATCAAGAGTTTATTCAGAGAACATAAAAGCAGAAGATACTTATCACAAACAGTGAGAAAAAAAACTTATTTACCATTTCTATTTTATTAACAGTGGCAGTGGCATTTATTTCCCATTTTAATAATCATTATCTTATCAACAGTATATTTAATAATAGGAATTAATTTAAATGGCATGGAATTGGGAATTTCAATTTAGTTGTGCCAAATAATTTTGTTTCGAAGAAAGAAGTTGATTCACTAATCCAAAATTCTAAGTATGTTATCGCTATTAGAAATGTTAACAGCATGCAACATTGTATTATATAACACAATACTATTACTATACAATACTGTATTGTATACTATTAGAGTATAAAATAATAGGCAATAGAAAAAATAATTAGATAATAATTAGATAATTAGATGAGAAAATGCTAATACTATTTCAATTGCACTTTTGATATTAACATGACAAAAACACCACTACTTACTAATATTTTTCATCAGATGTGTTTCGCACTAGGTCAGCGCAATGTTCAATGTCACAGACAAGACTGTTGCTCAGGTGTGTTGTGTTTGTGTGAGTCTGTGGTGTATTGGTGTTCTGTGGTGTGTTATTGTTCATTGAGTAGTTGTTAACTACGTGTAGAAATTCAGTATTGTACCGTGAGTGTGATTTGATTCAAACACTTTATTTGAACACATAATTAACAACTACTCATAATTAACTGGTTTGAACAATAACACACCACAGAACATCAATACACCAAAGACTAACACCAACACAACACACTTGAGCAACAATCTTGTCCGTGACTCACGGCATTGAACAATGCACTGACTTAGTGTGAAACGCGTCTGCTGAAAAATATCAATAGGTAGTTGTTTTTTTGGTAAGTTAATACCAAAAGTGTAATTATAGGGAAACCTTAAGATGTATAACACTGCAAGTATTTTAATTGGTTGTAACAAAACTAATTACCCTGCCAATTAACAAAACCAAGAACCCCTTTACCTAAAAACATTCAAGTTCAGAAGAGGCGAGAGCTACTTATTTCATTTTGGTTTCCCCAAATTAATTCATGTGTTTATTATTATTATTATTTACCCGCTTGTAGGAAAAGAGTAGATGGATTAGGTAGTATGACTAGGAAAGGAAATAGTTATCTAATGGTATTATAAACAAGGGGATATTATATCATTGTGGATAAGGTTGTTCATCTAGAATACCTTGTCTCAACTGGTATGAATAGAGGCTACCTCTCTTTGATGGATCTATATATTCAAAGAGCAAATTTAAAAGAGTAGATTATAGTTGCTCTTTCTGTATATCCCTTCAAACTATGTTAACTGTACACGGATATAACAACACAATGAATGAATGTTTATGATTAGAAGATCATATTTTTGTCAATAACCCAGTTGAACGATAGATGCCTAAGGCATCTAGCTCTTGATCCAAAATGGATTTAGAGTTCATTGAATAGTTGTGCTTTGATTGTTATTTATGACTCAAATTTTATCTTTGAGATGGTAAGATGTTTTACTGGTTGACAGTTTTACAGTATTTAGAAACAGCCAGCTGACCCAAGGATCTACTGTAGAGTGCTCTCTGAGGTTAGGAAATTTTCTACTACAGCAAAAACTGAGCATTCTTGGTCATTGGAGCTCATCTTTTCCATTCAAACCATCTTGCAAGGAGATGCTAGAGCTTATTCTGTGTGACTATCCATCTTTTAGCTTGGAGAGCAGGTGTCTGAAGCCCAGAATTTTTACCAAGAAGGATGTTTATAAGCTCTAATTGTTTATTGCAGCATAAGCTACGGCCTATTGCAGCTGAAATTTAAAGAAGACATTGGATTATTAATGTTATAAGATCTAGAAGCCGTACTATGAAGTAAGTAACTAAGATATCATGTATATCCCAACAACGTTCTCTTAGTAATGTAGCTAGACTACACTTCCTCTGCGATAATCTTTAATTTAATAATATGTAGTAACAAAATATGGTCACCAACTTTATAAAAAAAAAAAATAGACCAACATAATAAATGTTGCAATATGATATCCTAAGAAAAATAATCAATCCTAGGACAAACAAGAAAAGGAAATGGCAAGAGTTTTACAATGACAAACTATAAAAATTATTTTAATAAAAAGAAATATATAAAGGGGTCTTACATAAAAAAGTTATATAATCAAGTAATATTATGAGGATAGAAAGCCGTTAAATACTTGTATGTTCAAGATTACGAGTAAAATTTAGTCACTGAAAGGATAATTTTAGGACAGATTTAAATACTGAAATAATTGAAACTAACTAGATTTAATTGCCACAAGTAAGCAGAACTTAATGTAGCAGTTTAAATTAACTTGACAATATTCTTTCGTGTATAAGTAGATAAGTTAGTCTGCATTGAACTGTATATTCTATATTGGACATTTAAAATGGTCATAATCTATTCATGGGGCCAGGGAAGAAATAGGTGCAGTATAGTAACATTATTTATGAATCCTCCAAATACACCAGTTATTTCTCACATATTCAGTCATTTTTTAAAAATTACATCATTTGTAAAAATTATTCTTTCGTAAAGGATTTTGGGAGTTGTACATATGCTTTCAGCAAGTTAGTCAGTCTTGCCTGTTGGAGAGGGAATAGTAAACTAATCACCAATCAACTTCATTAAAAAAACGAGTTGGTATTTTCAGAATTCCTTACACATATTTCCTTGAAAATGAAAACAGTGATCGTTAATTCAGAAAGTTATGTGGCTATGTTGGAAGACATTGTTAATTCCCAGGTACTACACATTATTATTGACCCTACAAACCTGTATTTCCATCACGATGGTGCAATTGACCACTTCACACTAAACAGTATGACTTTTTCAAAATGAGATATGTAATGTCTTGTTTCGGCAACATTTCTTGTCCAGTTCAGTCACCCAACCTTTGTGAACTTTTCCTCTAGGGACTCTTAAAAAATTGTGGGGCCAGAGGTGTGTAGTAGACACCATTCAAAAACCCAACAACCCAAATTTACAAAGTTACAGATATTAATAAGAACCTATGGGTATCACAACTTCCAGTAATCGTTTGCAAGAATGGATTGATGGATTGAACAACTGTCTAAAGCAAATTTTTTTAAACAATTTTATAATATGTTTGAATTATATACTCAACTATTATTATAAATATGAATATTTATTTTCTTCTTCTTCCATATATAGGTTATGGCCATTTGAAATAAGTCAATTGGCTCTGGGCTCCCCTGTATTTCATATTGTGGTTGAAACGTTTCACTTATCTCATAAAACATCACATTAACAATCAATACACTCTTCTAGTTTTGAATTTTAAAAAGTTCAAATACATCAAAATAAAATATCTAATTACTCAAAATTTAAAAGTGAACGAAATAAAACACTTAGGAGCATAAATGGTAAAAATATCTAGTTGATGACAAGTAATATTAAACTCTTTAATTTTGTAGTTCATTACGTTTGGTGAATCTTAATCACTTTAACACTAGCTTATGACTATCCGAACTTTGAATTTTGTAAAAATTTGACAGAATTTTTTCGATCACTATGTGGCAATCTTCATCAGCGTCTTCTGCTTGAATATTGGGTTAAGCGGTGATGGTTTTAAAGGCAGATCTTCGATAGTATCAAAGAGTATGTGTGATTTGTATTGGGTTTGTTCGTTTAATATGTTTGTATTTTGTGTTTTTGTATGTTTGTAAATTTCATATTGTTCTCGTGGGGTTGAGATGTGGTCCTTTTTTGTTGATGTGTAAGATTTCTAGGTTATGGTAAATGTCTATGTATTTGTGTCCCGTTTTTTTTATGTGATTGTAAAATGCTGAGTTGTTTTTCGATTAGTGTTCCCCGACTTTGTTTAAAGCTGCGACCTGTGTGCTCAATGTAGAATTTGTTGCAGTTTAATTTGTATATGCCTGGTGCTTGTAGTTTATCTTCGTTGTTGGTGTTGTGTTGTTATTTTGTATTGTAAATTGTTATTAGTTTTGTATGCTATTTTGTATCCTGTTTTTTGAAATTGTGAACTATTTTATTTGATGTTTTGTTCATGTATCGCATTGTGATGTATTTGTTTTCCCTCTCTGTCGTATTAATTTTAGTTTTTTTTCTATATTGTGTAATAGTTTGTCTATTATTGTGGTGGTTTATTATTATTACTAAATGGACACAACACCACAATAATAGACAAACTATCACACGATATACAAAAAAACACTGAAGTAAGTGTATAACACAATACTTAAGTAATAACACAACTATAAAATATATTCACTGCTATATAAAAATTTTCTCAAATTCAAGTTATAAAAAATTGCAATTTAAATGAATATATCATAAAAATCTCATAAACATTGTATATTACAGTTGTAACTTAGGTCGAATAATTCATGATAAATCTTATTTCAAAATAAGATTGTTTTATTTACCAATAATTGTGTTAATAACACAGTTTATGAAGTCTTTATTAATTTGATAAGAGGTTAAACAACTTTAGGATATAACATTATGAAATGTATGTAATAATGTAAAATACTTGGTACACCATTATCTAATAGCATAAAATGTTTATGGGTATGAGTAGAAAAAATGATATTGTAGTTTTTTCTTAGAGGGTAATTGTTTATATTTCTAAATCACCTACTTATAGGTCAAACTACATGCTTTAAGAATGACCATGGCCAAATATAATATCAATATACCACAAATGTAGTTGAAATAAATTGCACTGTTCTACTACTTATTGAAAATTATGTCTAAAATAAAGGCACTTGAAACTCACAATAAATCTAAACTAAACTAAAAGTGTAACTAAAATAAATACTTATAAAATATCGTTACCAAAATAACAAGGAACTATTTAAGCTGCAAAATCTTTTTTTAAATAAATATAGATTGCTTTGATTATATAAATTCATCATATTAGGACTAACATCCTACAACGACTTAGAGGTTAGGTAATATTAAAAAAAAAAAACTGGCCAAAACATTACTAAATAATGAAAGTGTTTTGATATCATAGTTACTATGCCTGTTTACAACGAAAACAAACTAATGTAGTCTTCAAAAATTGATCATATAAAAAGGTGTGGCAAAACTAAAGTACACCTCAAAATGAATTATAATTTAAACAAATTGATATTTCTTATTGTAATTGGCACGTAATATTCAAGTGATTATATTAAGAATTTTACAGTTTGTAAATAAGACAAAACAAAACACAAAAATAACCTTCTCCTATTTTTAGGTTATCTTGAACATGTGCTTTTAGCTGAAGCAAAAGGACACTGACAATAAACCCCTATTTTCAAAACTCACCTGCATAGAATCAGCACTGATAATTTCTCCATTAAATTTTCTTGCAATTTGTAATCCCAATTTTGATTTTCCTGTACCCGTAGCACCTAAAATCACTATTATTGGTAAACGCAAAAATATAGTATCACTAACGACCGCGGCCATTTTGCGACTGACTGTTACGTCACACAACCGCTAGATCCAAAGCTTTTGATTGCAACGCAATAAATACAGTTCTTAGTTTCTTTCATATTACAATATACAGTAGCTAACGTATTTGAAAATCAAATATTTTAATTAACAATCATGATAAAACAAATATGTACCTTATTGATACCATTATATAATTAGTGATCTTTAGAATTCATAGCATAAAATTAATCTCCAAAATTATGGAACTTCATCTCCTATTTATAGACAATTATTTAAAATCATCTTTTAAATTTTTTTAGGAGAGGATGGAGTGATGTTACCCAGTATTGTAAAATTATTGTTCAAAATTATATCTCTTTTATTATCTCTAAAATTTGTATACAATTCTAATGTCTAAGAAATTGAAAACTTATTTATTATCAAGAGGTAGATTGCTAAAACAAACGAATGTTTGATTAGGAAAATTAATCCAAACATGATTGATTTTAAAATTCTAGGACATGATATGTCTAAAATATTTTATAGCAAAAAATCACCACATGTTGTGACTCAGGTTCGAATAATTTATTAATATAACTTTTCAGATTTATTAGACATATCTGTGTTAGCTACCTATTCATTCTATGCTTTTTTAATGTATAAATGTTATATTCGTTTATTATCAGCTGAATTACATAAGTATCAATGCTTGGATTGGGAATTGGTGTCATGTAGTTAAATTTTCATTAGTTTGTTAAAGAAATGAAATTATTTTATTTAGCCTAATGTATTTTAAACTATACATTCACTACAAATTTATAATACGAAATAGATAGTTATTTTTATTCTTCAACAAATTGTGAATCTTGTTTTATTTAGAACTCCGGATAATCTCAAAGACATTTAAAACTTATTGAAGGAGTAATGTTTGTAATACCCAATATTTTGAAAATTATGTCAGTTTTCATCAAACAACTTTGTTGACTATTCACTGGAATTTACTCCGTATTTTTTATATTATTATAGTTTTAATGCTCGATTGTTTCTTCATAAGTAACATTGCTAATATTCTTTACAGGTAGATGACCCCCCCCCCCCTAAATGCTGGGTAAATAAGTAAGAGTAAGGATGAAGTATAATTAAATAGGTAGGAATAAGGGAGTTGTGAAGTAAGTGGTGCAAAGGAGGGTAATCATGTTTCGAGAGCAGGTTTGGTTCTTACAGAGCAAAGTACCATCACTAAAGTAAAGATTTCCACTGTCTTAATAGGATTACTAAGATTTGTACATCCGTTATTCATCAAGGATTGATATGTTTAAGGCTGGGACCAGAAGCTTACTTGATCCTGCAAAAAATCGAAAACTTATTGCTGACCAGATCAAGGATTCGTGAAGTATATACCGGAAGAATAAGCCAACCCTGTAAAAAGGTCGCAAAGAAATGCGAATCTGGTTGGTTAGCTATACAATTTCTTTGTACTACACAAAAGATAATGTTGATTTTCTTGGCTACAGACGAAACTCAGACGATAGATAATTCAGTAGGTTAATTTGATGAATATTAATTACTAAGTTATTAAAAAAGTAGGGTTTTTTATAATTACGTATTATGAATTTTAATAACAATTTTCAAAATAAAATTAAAATTGTTAATAAACGAATTTTTTTAAAATTATTTCTATTATTATTATTAATTTTAATGTTTGGTTATAAATATTGAAAGAATATTATTCCATATTTAAAAACTATTTTACTTATATTTATAAAAAGCGTATCCTTGAGTAATTTTGAAGACTACTATTGATATAATTTTAATAAAAATCTTTAGAGTCGATGTTTTTAAATTTTAACTTACTGATTTTTATTGATCTTAAGTAACAATAAAGATATTAACCAATAGCATCCAACAAAATACACAACAATCGGATCACTCGCTTCGCTTGTCTTCGGTAACGTACAGATGCACGTATACCAACTGACTTTTAACAGATACTTGAAAAACAAACAGCCTGGTGGAAATATTGTGAATCTCTTCCAGTGATACGATAAGTGAATTAACAAACGTGAAACTTGGTATGAAAGATTTACAATTAGAAAGTGAACTCATCTATGCAGGCACGTATCCTGAAATACATCTACACTCTTCCGTGGTTTTGGTGTGATCTCTGCCCTTTATAATTATCCTAATATAGAGCCTGGTGGAAATATTTTGAATCTCTGCCAATGTTACGATAAGTGAATTAACAAACGTAAAATTTGGTATGAAAGATTTATAGTTAGGAAGTGGGCTCATCTATGCAGACACGTATCCTGAAATACATCTACACTCTTCCGTAGTTTTGGTGTGATCTCTGCCCTTTATAATTATCCTAATATAGAGCCTGGTGGAAATATTTTGAATCTCTGCCAATGTTACGATAAGTGAATTAACAAACGTAAAATTTGGTATGAAAGATTTATAGTTAGGAAGCGGGCTAATCTATGCATGCACGTATCCTGAAACACATCTACACTCTTCCGTGATTATTGTGTGATGTCTGCCCTTAATACTTATCCCTATATGAAATGATAAAGGAATACAAGTACGTTTCATGTCACCTAGCTTCGAAGTCATTTAAAGTCGTGGCTCACGGTTTTTAAAGGCATGCTCTCTAACGAGGTCATAGAGAATTACTAGAATAAGAGCATTTTCCAGTTTTTATAAATGTAAGCTAAAAGTAACACTCTGTTCTGATGGAACGAAAATTAAGTAAACTTTACTTGTAGGAAATCTACATTTTCAAAAATAATAAAACTAAAATAAATATAATAGTATCTTCCAGGTAAGGGCAATATAAGTTCAAGATAGAAACAAATAACAAGATAAAAAGCTTTATTGATGTAACTCTATATTAAAAGCATTATAGAAGAAGCCAAGGTTTGTTTGTCGTTTACAAACTAACTTCTCAGTCCCACCAGCTGATGGTCATTTACAGCTACTGAGTAACAACAGTGTCATATCAGGGGCGGATCCAGAAATTTTTCTGGGGGTGCCATTGACTCATTTTTAGCACTTATATATACTGTATATATATATATATATATATATATATATATATATATATATATATATATATATATATATATATCTGCTATTTTTCTTTTAAAAATTCTGTATTATTTGATTATAATAAACAGTTACCAATTTACTAAAAAATGCTTACTTTAGTATCTAGTTGGCTACAAATTAAACTAAATAATTTCAATTAAAAATAATATTACAAATTAGAAAATTGTATGTATTTTAAATACAGAATTCAATTCGTCGTTTGTTCTTGTCGGCAAATCTATCTATAATATTATAATTATCTATTGGTCTTGTACGGTGAATATGTAACAATGCTAACCCTGTTAATCTATCTTGCGACTTAGAACTTCTCAACCAGGATTTCAGTCTTCTTAAACATGAGGATGTTCGCTCTGCGTTAGCATTAGATACAGGTATACTGGCATTTATCCGGGGAAAAATCCAATTTATGGATAAACTGACGGGATGCAATCTTTTAAAAAATCTATAGCACCAAAATAAGCAATGTCTGTCTCTCCAGCCCATTTAATATTCCACCGTCCAAGCTCAATATTTAACTCTTTTATAACCTTCTCAGGTGGACCATGAAGAAAATATTTATATATTTCGACCAATTGCTGAATTCCAGACTCTTCATAGTCAGTCTTATTACCTGGATATAAAATAGAAAAATTATATAACTCTAAAGTTGTATTCGAAAATCTTTCTTTTAAGTCACATAACATGTTGTCCAATGCTGGAATGTATAATGATTGTCTATAATATGATTCTGCGTCAGAGAATCTATTACAGAGAATACAGAGTTATAAATGTTCTTGTAAATTTCTTTTACCTTTTACTCACTGTTAATAAATAAGTAACGACAGGAGTTCGCTATCGGCCATATAGTCGTTCTACAGTCAGATCAGCAGTAATAAACCTTTGCCACAAATTTCCAAGTACAGTTAAATCACTTTGACAAAAATCGCCTCGCGCAGGTATTTGGGGGTGAGGAGTGGGGTTTGGCCCACCGCGAGGGGGAGGAGGAAGAGATAGTTCTAAGTAGAAACGCTACTAGCCTGACTACATTTTTTTTTTTTTATACCTTGGGAGCGGGTTTTAAACTGCCAGAAGCACTGCTACCTTAAGGTATATTGTACTTACCTCCCTGATCTAGTCAAATAGCCCCTTCCCTCTTACCAGGTTTAGGAGTTTCCTGACTAGTGTTTTACCTTCAGCATCCACCAAAGCCGTTCCATCACCAAAGAGCTTGAAGCGCCTCTCGGCAAGTACTTCACATCTATAAATGATGTGTGTGGCAGTCTCCAGTGCCTGACTATATACTTTCAGCTGAGTTGATTCATTTATGGACGTCAAGAGAAAAAACCCGGGTACTACCTGGTTGCACCATTTCTTAAAGAAACTAAAAACATGTTCACTATAAAACACCAATTACCAATTAATAATGTGTTTATTTTATTTTTTTTCATATATAGTGTGTAGAAACAAATTTCGCTTGGGGGCGGCCATGGGTACAGTGGCCGCCCAATTGGATCCGCCCTTGCATATAACAATTAACATTTAATTCAAAATATAAGTGTAATAAAAAATTATATTTTAATATGCTATATGTTATAATATTAAATACTTAAATTGTTTATAATTTTGATATAATAATAAAAGCTAGTGCCATTTAAAAATAAAAATTCATAAAGTTCATTTTAAAAGTTATATAAAATATATGTAGTCCGTACAGGAAGTAAATTCCGTTTTCTTGGCGAAAAATTATTTCTATACAATCTTTTTTTTTGGAATAGAGATGACATTTTGCAAACACTCATAGCGGGCAAGAAACACAATCTGACAGATACTTTCTAGACGTATGTATACCTACGTACCTCGTAGCGTACATGTGTATAATGTACATTCGTTTGTAGTGAACCCGTCATTCCTGAGCTTGAACCGAAAATAAGTTGCAGATTTTTTTAAAAATTACATGTTTTAAAGATTGTTTTAAAAAGTCTGTTTAAATTTCCACCTGTGGAGGAGGAGTCAATCTTCGTTTTTTAATCTTTCCAATGTGGATCAATACTACCTTCAATTTTATACAGAACGGAATTTTTAAAAAATGTTTCGTGAACATGGTTAAATTACCACTTTGTTACCCCCTTTGTAGAATTCAGTTTCGATTGAAGTCTCCAACATCGTTCGTTAAAACAATTTTATTTGAGGATAACTTTAATTTGAAATATTTTAAATTATTTATTTTATATAAAAGGTTAAATTTAGCTGCAATGATATGAACCAGTTTGTAAAAAAATTTAACACGCTTTATGATCGCACTGGAATGAATCGGAGGACACGTGGACTATTTTTTTAAATGATTGTGCTATTTTTAAAAATTTGTGGTTCTGTAAATTAAAACCCGTATGCTTAGCAAATCATGTATTAAACTTGTTGCGATTTTAATAAAACTTTAGCTCGCCCCCATGTTGTTTTAAAGGAGTGTAAAACTTTAAGAAGAGATCTGTGATGTAAAATAATGAGCGAGTGGTAGCTTACTCCAATTAGAAATTTTGTAATGGAGACAAAAATATATTTGGAGTGACTTGCTGTGTGAAATACATTTTTTACAAAAAGGATTAAAACAAACCGTAACTGAACAGATCAAGACCTTGAAAAATAATAATTGCAGTTTTTGTGTTGTACATCTTGAGATTTTTGACGGAACAGAAATACACCACAGATTCACACCAACACAGCACACCTGAGCAACAGTCTTGTCAGTAATTCACAGTATTGAAAAATGCGCTGACCTAGGGCGAAACGCGTCTGCTAAATAAACCAGTAAGTAGTGGTTTTTGCCAAGTTAATACAAAAAAGTAAAAAATAATTATGTTTTTTTTAATAAGACTCATTTTTTTCTAGTGCTCTACTGAAGGTTTTCATGGAATGGATGGAAATATAAGGTAATTTTTTGGCTTTAATTAATGAATGTGATAAAGAAGATGGACAGTAAAGGGAAATTTTTAGTAAAGTAAGATATTAGGGGATGTTATTATGAATACGTTTTTAGTAATAGAAGAGTTTAATTTGAAGCAAGAGAAGATTTTCTCGTAGATTTTGTTCTACAGAACGAATGGCTAATCGTTTAAATTTCAACTTGTTAAATAACGCCTTGCAAATGTATATTTTTTGTACATTTATGAAAAACCCACTAAAACAAATATGTCTTAATTGAACATTTATAAAAATGTAATCGAAAATGTGTAGGTATCAGTATGTTTTACACACATTTACAATAATTAAAAGTTTTATTATTAAGTTCAAAAGAAAAAGTTTTACCTTTGGCAATGTAGTGAAAATGTGTAGTAATCAGTAGGGTTTAGTAAACACAGCAAATGTTGGTGGAAACAGCTGATTTAATGAAGCATTATGTTGGGTACGTGTTATCAGGCCCAGAGTCAGATTAAATGAAAAGAAACTAATCATTCTGGTGATTAAGGACTGTCAATGGAATTTTACAGTTTGTTTAAATAATCTTTGTAGACGTTTAAACTGACCTCGGCTTTAAATTTTATTACTGTGGATGAACTATTTTGGGCGGAGCTGGTTTTGCTTTAGTTGTTTGTAAGAAAAATACTCCTATATAAATACATTTATTTACTTGTATAACAAGAAGTATAATTTACTTCTAGTCAAGGGAAAGAGATTTACTGAAGATCAAACTCTACCTTCCATTTCGTCTCAGAAAATAAATCACTTAAAAATCAACGAATGATTTGGAGTATTGACAATTTAACAAAGCGAGTTGAGTCTAGTTACAAATTCTGTCGTTTTACAAAAATTCAAACTGTGTAACTAGGACAAAAAAATTAAATAAAACAAATTTAACCACTTAATAAAATGTGAATACAATACAAATAAGAGCACAATAAACAATAACTAATTTACACAATTATTTATATTAAATCCATATGTACATTTCGATGACCAAATCATCTTCAGAGGGTATACTACAGTGAAGTTACAAACAAACCACTGCCTAGAGTTTTGTAGGATGGACGGAAGACCCCTTGAACCTTTATCGTACTAATAGACTGAAGGCCACCTTGAAAAATTAATAAAAATAAAGTTAACTATAATCATAAAAATACAAATAAATCATAATAATACCTGATAAAAAAAAGTAAATATAATACGAGTATATTAAAATAGAGAATGATAGAATGAGGTAGCTATGGGTTCTTTATTTTCATTAGGTGCATTTTTAGCTTGTGAATGAATTATTATTTGCGTTTATCGTTCTTTGTAGCATATTAATTGTAATATTGCAAATCTGTAATTGAATTTTACTTCTATTTGGCAACATGTTAATGAAACTGAATTGAAAAAATATCATTAAATATCGATTTCCAATATTTATTAATTTACTTTAAATACGACTTAATTACATTGAAGCCAAGGCCTTGGTGGCTCATGGAAGAACCATCGGTGGTAGATAGGCAAGTCAGCGCGTGAGTGTGCGTTCTGATGGAGATGCGAGCGTGGCTCCGGTACTGAGTCTGGATGACCTGTTGTAACACATAGAACAGAACTGCATTGAACCCACGCTTCTGCTTTGCAGACAGAATGAAATGAGATGGTTCTACGATAATCTGTTAAAATAAAACATTTTAGATTTAAACCATTTGCTGTCATAAGATTTATATTTAAACTCTACCTGTTTATAGCTCATTATACAACATATTTGCAACAATCTCTCTATATTATATAACTTATAGCTAGTAGCCAGCGTGATAAATACAACCTATCAAACTTTACGTATAGTTTTCACAGTATTAATTGTGTTGAAGGTATTCGGGTTTAATCATAAATGTATATTTATAAGACATTTTCAAATATTATTAAGGGTTATTTGTTTTTAATATTATGTTTTTTAAACTTAGATTTTTTAAACTAAGTTTAGATGTTAATAACAATACTAAATAAAGATATCCCATACACAGCTAATATGTTCACACCCTATCCCCATTTTTTTACTTTAGAAAGAGTAACATATTTATTTATGTCGATTTTTTAATATTAAAATTATAATTTTTTTCAAAGTAAATTCTAAGTTTTCTAAAACAAACATTGAGAAAGAAAATGTAATGAAATCGATGGGTTATTGGAAAATTCAATGTCAATGGAAAGCTGAAAAACGATAACACCGTTTAAAAGAAATAGACAAGAAAAAGTGATGATATAAATGATCGGTAAAGAAGAGCGAAACGTTTACTATTAAAACTTGCTAACAGTTAACAGAGATAAATTTCAAGATTTTAATAACGATATAGAGAAAAAGAAACCAAAAATTATTTACTCTTGTGCAAATCAAGAACTCGTTAAAACAAAAGAAAAATAACAAGTTAACCGGTCTGACGGTAAATTTGTGGAATTTCTAAAGTATGTATCCAATATTGTGGTAGAACTATTGAATTTATTTTTAGCCGATTTTTAGTAAGGCCATATGAATGCAAAGTTTTAACAATAAGAAAAATTGTAACAATTAACAAGATCTCGATGTCAAAAGCTTCTACAAGTTGATTAAATGGCAGGGACTTAAATGACAAAATATTAAATCAGTTTGGAGAGTGTTAAAAGACAAGGAAGACCTTGCGACGATAACTTGTTTTGTCTGAAACAACTAAATGGAAAATTACTAAAATTCGGTAGCCATTTACATCTGGTGTTTATAGCCCTAAGAAAGGTAAATGATAACGCGTCTAATAACAAACTTAGGGACAACCTGAAGCGTTAAAGATAGGCCACATCCAAAATATATGCATTCAAAAACGTATATAAAAGAAATATAAGTTATATCAAGACGAGAGAAGGAGGTTTAGAATTTGTTCACGTTGACATGAGTCTGAGGCAAGGATGCTGACAGTCTCTTTCCCTCTCTAAGATTTACCCTAACTCAGCTTTAAAACAGTGATACGACAAATGTGTGAAATAGGATATATCAACTGCATTACACACATAGCACTAGGTTCCTCTAAATGAAGATATTGACTATGTTAAATATATTTGTTAAAAAATTAGTGAGCCAATTAAAATAAATGGGATCTGACCATTAGTACTGTGAAAGCAAAATATTAGAGATGGAAGTAGGTTGTGCTGTACAATATTTAAACATTGATGAACATCTGATAAGGGATATACTAAACGCTACTGATACCTGGGAGTAGTATTGACTGAAGGCGGAAACGATTGGGAGGTTATATTGCACAAAAAACCTATAGATAAAACAACCTAATAGAGAACCTAATAGATTTTAAAAAAATCAAAATACACCTATTTACAACATTGAAGAAGAGTACAGCGACTTTGCTCAGTTCCAAAGTCCTGATCAGTAAACAACTACACGAAGAAATGAAAAAATGCAAAATGACGAAAATGCTGCTGATGCACATTACAAGATCACATAAGAACGAATAGGATGTCTGGTATAGCTCTTGCAATTCGTATAGTTTTGTTTTTCGTTAAACTATTGCGCGCGATACACGGCGCACGCACTATTGCGCAATACTCTTGCCATTTTCCGGCAGTGTGTATCTCAACCCCTAAAGGAATTCGTTTGTCTCTCTTCACATCTATCTTCTCTCATCCTTGTCTTTCATCTTGCACATTGTTTTCACCAAATTTTATCTTTGCAATCATTCATCTAATAAGTGTTGTGAATTATCTCAAAACAAGTTATTATTTTATAATCTTTAACTAGTTATTAACCTAACATTGTCATGGCTTTATTATTGAACGTTATTAAATAAGTGTTTAGCACGGGATAAACTAGCTTGTGGAACTTTTTAATTCTTTTAGTAAACATTTACGTTATCCCTTTTAAAGTGTTTCTGTGAATAGTTTCTAGTGGAAAGGCGGTATACACACCAGGTTTCATCGACTACACTTATTTATAGCACGAAAGATAAGTGTTTTTAGTTAATCCCTTTATTCAGACTTTGTGCTTAAAGCATTTGGTAGATTATAACCTTAAGGCAACTCACAGATTTTCCCTTTTTAAATTTATCTGTTTGGCCCTCCGGTATTATTATTATTTATTATTTCTGTTTTGGTGTCAAACTCAAGGGGTGAACACTACAGAGAAATACTGAATATAGAAACATTATTTTCAGAGACTATGTAGAGAAACGGTCATATGAAGAGAGGATAATAACCTGCCAAAACAAATTTTGAAATAAATTTCCAAGAGATGAAGAAGAAAAAGAAGAAGAAATAAATCAATGTAGAGTAGATTAGTGTTATTACGAACCGAAGAGTCTTGATTTAATTAAGAAAATTAAAAACGAATAAATGCATTATAAAACTGTTTTGGGGGGGGAGCTGTTGAAACACATTACAAGATTTAATAAGAACGAATAGAATCAGAGAAATAAAGAATTTAGACATCACTTGAATAATAAAAAATAATAAATCAGCATACCTACTACTGCCATATGAAAAAATTGGTGAGTGATATACTATCAATAAAAAGTTGGAAATGTATCTTTAAGAGACGAAGAAGAATGGAAAATCAAAGAAATCATGGGACAGAAGGATTGGTGCAGCTATGAATTAAAGAGTTATTGAGAACTCTTCTCTTAAAGAAAAGTTAATACCCTTTTAGAAGGCATGGGGAAAAACTCATTCACAAATAAAACCGATCGAATCAAAGACACACTGAATGACTAATCAACACGAATAGTAAAGTCGGACCGGCGACGAAAAACAGTCGACTATACTAAACTGTAGAGAGGCAGTGACTCAGCATCCAAAGATGTTTGCGCTGCACTTACACTAGATTCGTGGAGAAAAGGCCAATAGCACATGTAGACAGAATCGTTTTGGAAATTACAGTACGTTTCTGTCTTAATATTATTTCTGAAATCGATTCGGATAGTCAGCAATTATAGAGATATTGTGTTTTTCGCAAATTTCCTTGCTAAACGCCACAGAAAATATAGAACTCTTGTAAGCCAGTCTCTTGCCTAGACTGTGACGTAAGGCGGGTTATTCCTGGCTGTAAACTAAATGCTTAAATTTGTACATTAAAGTACGTCGGTGGGACCATACAGGAATATTTTGATAGAATATCAACAAACTCTTCAGTGAATATTTTGAGAACTATTGACTGAATACATGAATCAGTAGCTACAAACACGTGGCACGTGTTATTGACGTCCCGTTCACTCGATTGGATCACGTTAAACTGCAAACATATTGCACGTTGCAGTCGCTGTTTACAAACATCTCTTACTTCTTTGTTTATAGATAAGATAAACAATATTGTAATTACTCAATGATTCAAAGAGCCATTACTGATTAATTATGTTATGTCTGGTGCAATTGATTTTTTAAAACCAACTGATTTGGAATTAATGTGTGAAAATTTCCGCATTCTCAGTTTATAGCTGTTTAGAAAAGTCTGTAAGAGTTTTTAAGACATTTTGTGCAGCAAACTATCTTTTTACGATAAAAATATTGAATTTTACTCCTTTTAGTATCAAAACCATTATTTTAAAAGTTTTAATTGAATTTGTAATTTTATATTAATAGGGTCAAAATTAATATTAAAGTAATCCTTCCAGATTGTCAATGCGCTAATGCAAAGTTTGTGTAATTATTAGCGTCATTTTAACTTCTATTAATGATTTCTATCTGTATTACGCTCTGATCTTTACTGTATTAATAATTCTGCTATAGATTACTCACAGGTCTCCCTGATCTTTACTATAATAATAATTCTGCTATAGATTACTTACAGGTCTCTCTGGTCTTTACTATATTAATAATTCTGTTATAGATTACTCACAGGTCTCTCTGATCTTTACTATATTAATAATTCTGCTAGATTACTTACATGTCTCTCTGGTCTTTACTTTATTAATAATTCTGCTATAGATTACTCACAGGTCTCTCTGATCTTTACTATATTAATAATTCTGCTATAGATTACTCACAGGTCTCTCTGATCTTTACTATATTAATAATTCTGCTATAGATTACTCACAGGTCTCTCTGGTCTTTACTATATTAATAATTCTGTTATAGATTACTCACAGGTCTCTCTGATCTTTACTACATTAAAAATTCTACTATAGATTACTCACAGGTCTCTCTGGTCTTTACTATATTAATAATTCTGCTATAGATTACTCACAGGTCTCTCTGATCTTTACTACATTAATAATTCTGCTATAGATTACTCACAGGTCTCTCTGATCTTTACTACGTTAATAATTCTGCTATAGGTTACTCACAGGTCTCTCTGATCTTTACTACATTAATAATTCTGCTATAGATTACTCACAGGTCTCTCTGATCTTTACTACATTAATAATTCTGCTATAGATTACTCACAGGTCTCTCTGATCTTTACTACATTAATAATTCTGCTATAGATTACTCACAGGTCTCTCTGATCTTTACTACATTAATAATTCTGCTATAGATTACTCACAGGTCTCTCTGATCTTTACTACATTAATAATTCTGCTATAGATTACTCACAGGTCTCTCTGATCTTTACTACATTAATAAATCTGCTATAGATTACTCACAGGTCTCTCTGATCTTTACTACATTAATAATTCTACTATATATTACTCACAGGTCTCTCTGATCTTTACTACATTAATAATTCTGCTATAGATTACTCACAGGTTTATCTGATCTTTACTATATTAATAATTCTGCTATAGATTACTCACAGGTCTCTCTGATCTTTACGATATTAATAATTCTGCTATAGATTACTCACAGGTCTCTCTGGTCTTTACTATATTAATAATTCTGCTATAGATTACTCACAGGTCTCTCTGATCTTTACTACATTAATAAATCTGCTATAGATTACTCACATGTCTCTCTGATCTTTACTACATTAATAAATCTGCTATAGATTACTCACAGGTCTCTCTTATCTTTACTACATTATTAATTCTACTATAGATTACTCACAAGATCTCTCTGATCTTTGCTATTGTAACACTATTTAAAATTATTTTGTTTTAATATATTAGTTGTTATATATTACAGTAACATGTTACATAGTAAATAGTTAACCTGCAAAGCTAAGGTCTTTTTAAAATTGAATTTTATGAGCGGTACGTTCAATTAAAAAAGCACTTTTTATTTTTGAAAATAATACAAATTAAAATTTGTTGAGCTTGAGTTCACATACAAAGAAAATTCATTTAAAAAGAAAATCATACAATTTTTACTCTCGTGTGACGCTGAACAAAATTAGGTGGAAGTCTTTAAAAAAATGTTCTGATTCGGAAAATTTTAACCAGATAACTCCTTTCATCCGAATCAAAGCATTTAGGGACTCTGCCAATACGAAATTATAATCTCCCCCTATTACATACTAGGGGATCATTATAGCATTTCCTTAATCCCTCGCCATCAACCCTTCTTTTTCCAACTTTTTTTCCAACAGGTGCTCTAGATCTTTATGAGTCCGAAAGAGCAAGTTTCTTCAAGTAGGCGGCCCTGCACTCTTGTTATCATGAACCTCTTTTTCATATACCAAATGATTTTATATCCTCGTCAACTTACCCATATTCACAATCCTTTCCTGTCTTTTGCAGGCAATAATTATCATACTGGTTTCTCGCCTGACAACAAAAACAATAACCTAACCTCAAACTTCATGCATAAAGCAATTTTTTTGTAGCCACTATGTTTATCCCCCTCCTTTTGAGGATAAGAAAGGATTGTTATATACGTAAGATTAACGTATAGTGCGGATTATGCAACGTAACCGTGCACTGGGCCTTGAGAGATAGTAGTAGGCAAGAGGGGAGGTAAAGAGGCAGTATAAATGCTTTCCTACAAACATGCTAAGGACTGTCAAAAAACTGATTTGCATGAGACGATAGATATTAATTTGATGATAAATTAGCACAGGTATGAAATAACAAACAACCTTGAGATATGTGTAAACATATCGGATCAAGAAGCTGTTAATGTATAGAACATTCTGAATATGTAACATGTTTTCAAAAGTGGTAGTATACAAGAAATCTCGTGCTAACTCTCACGGTCAAGTGCACAGTTACGTGGTCCGCACTATACTACATAATACCCTCTGGTAGAAATATCATGGGATCAAGTAGCCAGGTTGGGTGCACAAGTAAACCTAATTTCCTTTGTGGTCATAATGAATGTTATACACGTTACGCCATTTTTTTAAAAGAAAGAAGGAAGAATATATGGTATTGAAAGGACTAAGCCATACTCAGCGACGAATTCACTGGTAAGAAACAACAGTTAATCGCAGTAAACGTAATTCTTTTTCATGTCTCTGCTACTTCTAGTATTTTCAAATTTCTGATTTTTCATTCAAAACTATCTCGTAATGATTTTCACTTCTTTGCAATTCTTTAACTGTGATAAAAAACATTAATTTGCTTTAAAAAAAAAAAGATAATAAAATTCAACGTTTTTTACGAAAAGCGGATTCTATTTGTGACAATGTTTTATCAATTGCTCTAAAAGTCAGATCTTATATGAAAAGGAAAAGGAAAAGGAAAAGGAAATTTGGTATTCAACCTACGAATTCTGAGGTTATATGAAGGTCAGTTTCACACCTTGATGTGCTTTCCGAGATATGATTATTTCCTTATTTTCGTATGATTACTTCATAGTTTGATGAAATACTATCTACATTGAATGATAAAATCTGTAAATAAAATACCTACACGTTTGTTTACCGGCAGAGGAGCGTTCAGCAGCTTAATTAATTATTCAATGAATTAAACAACTATTAAAAATATCGATTATTTACGAAAAACAATCCTGTTAACACAAGTAATCGCAGAAGACGGTTTTCTCTATTGGCTTGTATTTACTGACTGATATTAACATAGATGGCGCGCTACGGAATGATAGAATAATAGTTGTTTCTGTAAAAGATGGGTAAATGTTTTAAAATAGCGAAAATTAATTGGAAACTAAAGGGAAAGGATGTATTCGCGGACTCCTTCCCTACTCTTACCAAATAAATTTTTATCATTAGCTCTGAAGAATATGTTTTGATTACCACTCACATATATGGTTAGGACTCCGAAGAAAGAGTTTCGAATTTTGGAATGCCACTTCTTTATCGATCATTTCAGCCCAAATGGGTAGCCTACTTGTTTCTCTCCCAAAGCCAGAGCTGTAAATATTGTGTAATAGTTTCATATTTATCCACCGGAATCTATTTTCATATTTTGTGTCACAACTTCTTTTTTGTACATAATACCATATAGTAATAATATTATATTTGTTGATAATTATGAAACTTTTTGTGTACAATGATTTATTATTTTTGTTTAATATGACGAAGTGATTTTCATTTCTCTCTTTTAAAAAAATAATAAATAAACAGTAGGCAAAAGTATTTCTGTTAATCAATCTGCTATTCGTTTGCGAGATGAAGTAAAAGGACAGTCGGGGGGGGGGGGGGGGGCATACGCGCCAACAGAATCAAGTTTGTCCTGCTAAATAAGTTATTATGGTTATTGTATTTGTCTTACATAATTCTCTGCATGCAGGGTACAAGTTCCTGTTGTCGAACGCCGAATGTCCCCGGCTTCCGTGGGAATTAATAAAAAGTTATAAGATTTCTTGTTGTCGCGTTTCTCTCGCCGGGACAAATACGCTGAGGGTGATTGTATTCTATATAAGAAAAAAGACACTGATCCTCTGGAACTTGGAACAGAGAAAAATTATGTTATTGTGTGGGTATGGTTGCTTATCTGAAGTTAACCTGCTTTCTACTACCCGATACCCTCCGTTTTTTATGAAACTCTTGATTTAGAGTAATTTATCATTTGTTTATATTATTTTCTTTTGTTTTTATTACTTACTGTTTTCATGAACGTACTGCGTGAACTACGTAGCCATGCACTTGGCCTTGAGAGGTCACATTAGGCGAGACGGATGGTAGAGGGTCAGTATACATAATTTCCTACAAACATACATGTTAAGGATTGTCAAATCACTGACTTGCATGAGACGGTCGATATTAGATTAATTCGATGATAAATTAGCTTCGGCGTGAAACAACATACAATCTTGAAATATGTGTAGACATATCGAATGCAGAAGCTGTTGACGTATAGAACATTCTGAATAGTATACGAGAAATCTCGTGCGATCACTCAAGGCCAAGTGCATGGTTACGTGGTCGTACTATAAATTGATTGTAAACACAAGGTAGGCGTTGCAGAAAAGATATACTGACAATTTGGAACTTGGAATAGAGTAAACTACGGCATTGTGTGGGTAGGGTAGCTTCTCTGAAATAAGCCTCCTCTCTACTACCCACTGCTCTCATGAACCTTTTTATTTAGAACTATTTATGGATTGTTGATATAGTTTTGTTTGTTCTTTATACTATTTTCATGAACTTCATTTGTTTGTAAACACAAGGAAGGCATCGCAACATTTTCCCGTTGTGGTTGTGTTAAGAAAGAAACTAATGTTAAGTCAAATAAATATTCAAAGTAATCCTTCTACAATTAGCTTAACAACTTTACTTTCTATTGTTCATGATAAAAAGGTTTGTTTGTTTTATCGACGATTGGTAAAGGATTAGATATTGTACCCTTTTTAATTTTTGCAATAAAATTTATAAAATTCACTGAATTTCTATGTTTTAATAATAAGGACGATGTTACTAAAAAAATCCACTTAAATTATTAATGCAATTTTTAAAATAGTAATATCTGTAGATATTTTAAGAGCTTGTTGAGTAAATTTAATTTTAATTAATATTTTGTGTTAAATTCTATACCATTAATTTTTGTCTAACAAGTATAACTGACATTCGTTATCTTGCGGTTGCAGTGAAACCGAAGCATTGAAATAAATTTCTAATCTATCGTAACTTGAGTTACGGTCTGAGTTGACAATGGGACACATCTCCCGAAACGGCCGTCCACAACAAACAAAGTAAGTGCTACTATTAGCAAGTTTAGAAACATTTAAAAGTATTTAGTGATAACTAGTAGCTCACGTGAAGTTGGAATCAACAAATATTACAGGTTTTGTTATATGATTTTATATTCTATAGACATTATAGACCCAAAGAGTATATAGGAAAATATTAACATAAACACAAACGCAATTGTGTAGATTGTGAGGGAACAAGTGTCGAAATGGATGTATTAGGAGCTAGAGAAATATTTCACAGAACAATGAACAAGAAAAGTGCGAAGGATGGAGACTTAAAAGCATTGGTACAATTGTTAATAAATGAACTTATAAAATAATATTATTGAAAATATACTTTATTATTGAAAAATCTAGATTTTCGGAAATGTGGGAAATCGCATGTGTATCTCTCACGATATAGCAAAAGCCCTGCGTTGTGCAGGAGGAGAGTTCTCCGACTAGTGGAGGTGGAAGGTAAGGCAGGTTTGCACATCTACCCTTCTCTCGCATCTAGGTACAGTGGTAAACAAGATTCAGTGGTTATGATGAACGGAGGTTTAATGGTTACAGCAGCGAGGTTAAAAAAAACAGTGAGTAACACTGACTGAGAGTCAGTATACTCTCACACCACTCTAAATGTTAAGTAGGTAACTGCTCATCAGACGGCCAAGTCTTTTGCTATATCTCGCGCCTTGTTGCCAATTCCATGTTAAACCTCCGTTTGTCGCTCAGTGACATCATAACTGTGGTGGAGTGATTTACTAGTGGAGTAGCTTGCTGCGTCCTGCAATTTCAGTCGCTGGCAGTGGCGGGTTGACTGTCAATACGTTCGAAATGGCAACATCACATCCCTACCCTGCCACAGGCCCATTCCTATTCTACTTTAAATCGAAGTATAGTAGTTCTGTTACGGTGAAGGGAATCATAATTGAATGAGGAGGTTTCAAGTTACTGATGGGCAAATCGGAAGGTAGTGGAATGAGGCAGAACACTATCTCCTGAAAAACAGAATAATAAAACCTGACGAGAAGAAATCCTACCAGGCAAAAACCCGCGAGAGATATTAAATGGTATCTTTAAGTAGGTTTTAGGGTAGGAAATAACTCTGTTCTACAGATCACTTGTGTTAGTTCAAAGTCTACATTTAATTTCCAGAGAGGATATACGCCCATGCATGATGGGAGCCGACATCCCCACTGTGCTCTAGTTATTATGGCTGAAATAAAGCCAATGTTTAGAGGTTTTATAATCCAGAACAAAATAGTTTTAATTTCAAAACTGAAAATCCCAATGAATGTGTTGCTAATATAATTTAATGACACATTTCTATTACAAATATTTTTGTTTTTAAACTGATTTTGCTGACCTACAGTTTATGTTGTGGTTTCTTCCAAGATGTCATGTTATCTTTAAATTTCAGTAGTAAATACATGACCAGAATGATCCCTAACTTTACTACGATATAGGCGTAAAACAAAAACGCTTGAGAGCAAAAAAAGGGTAACGGCAGAAATAACTCCAGAACAGAAATTTCGAGCTCCAGAATCCCAAATAAACCCTAATATTGGCTATTAACTAAATGAAAACCAATCAACCTGACTGGGATAGTTTTACGAGCTCAGCTACAGTTGCAACTGTTATTACAAACTGAATCTGTACATTCAGATATTAAAAGTAATAAATTTGAGTTGTATTTTTAATGATTCAAGATGAATTGTCTAGTAATTTCCTGTACCTGAGGACATCACAACGTCCAGAAATAAGAAAATATGACATGAAAAATCCAACTATTTGAAAATACTCAATATTGGGCATTAATTTTATACCACATTTTATACCCTATCTTAATTTTGTAAATTATTTTTTTGTTTTAAAATTAAACTTTTATGAGATAAAATTAGTTTGTTGATTTTTTTTGTAAATTCAATGTTTAAATAATCAACAAACTTTCAAAACTAGCAATAAAATTATTATTATATTTTTCCAAGTTACCAAAAGTATCGGTTCCCTTATCTTCGTGATTTAGCAGGCTATTTACTAGTTAATATAATTTTGTTTTTAACCCTTTGTACTGTTATTACATATGTTTTGTGGATGGTGTTTCTTGCATTAACGAATTCCATGGCTTATAGAAACTGATTTCCATAGCTTCATTATAGATTCCCTTAGAACAATCTATCCTTGTCCTGTAACAACTGTAAACATTTCAAACTCTCCAATCCTATTGTTAAATAAAAGATTTATTAAATACACTTTTATTGTAGATAAACGAAATATTTTAAGTAATATATTAAGAATATAGTATATTACAGTGTGTGTGTGTGTGTGTGTGTGTGTGTGTGTGTGTGTGCGTGCGCGTGCGTGCGTGTGTGTGTGTGTGTGTGTGTGTGTGTGTGTGTGTGTGTGTGTTTGTGTGTGTGTGTGTGTGTGTGTGTGTGTGTGTGTGTGTGTGTGTGTGTGTGTGTGTGTGTATGTGTGTGTGTGTGTGTGTGTGTGTGTGTGTGTGTGTGTGTGTGTGTGTGTGTGTGTGTGTGTGTGTGTGTGTGTGTGTGTGTGTGTGTGTGTGTGTGTGTGTGTGTGTGTGTGTGTGTGTGTGTGTGTGTGTGTGTGTGTGTGTGTGTGTGTGTGTGTGTGTGTGTGTGTGTAATTGTGCAATGTAAATATATATACAGTTATATTCAACATACAGAAACTTGCAATCTATCAAATACATGACTTATGCTTTCAACATAATCATTGACCACGATTAGGGTTTTGGAGGGTAACCCAAACAATAGAATTAAATAGTTTCTTTTCGTAATTTTTATCAGCACAAAATTATTTAAATTTAGTCAGTCTATTAACAAATTTTATATTAATTTCAGGCTCTCATAAAGAAGTTTAAATATTACAACTTTTCATATACTTCGTGAGTTAATAGCAAACAAAGAGCTCTCAGTAAATACTTGTGTATAGAATGTCCGTAAAAGGCATTAAATGTGAATAAGTCCTTTTAGCAATGGCTGCTTATTTTTTAAAAAAACTAAAAAGCTAATGGGTAGTTACGCCTAATTATGGCTAGCTACGCCTGTGAAACCGCTACCCCCAAGAATTCAACCTCACACCCCTGATTCCCGTCCATGTGACCAGCGTCAGGTCCGAGACGAGAGGCTTGGTGCCACTACCCGTGGTACCAGTATGTAAATTGACCTTCCTGTAAGGCCTATACTGGTCACCCTCTAGACTTCCCGCCCCTGGAACTAGACGAACTCCAAACAGGAACAGCTGTTCGACAGCTTTCCAGAACTACTCGGGACCAGTAGACCCTTTCGAACGGCCAGATTTTCATACCTCTATACCCCGTCTGATTAGTTCGAACCAGTCCCACTCCCGAACCCCCAGACTAGGGACTTATTGCTAGGGGGGAATTACCCCCTCGTTAGACATTGAGAGAGCCTACTTATGGCTATTTACGCCTACTTCTGACTAGACTTTTATACGTGAGAAATTGCTATAATAGAGGTTACGTTTTTTAAGAAACTTTCGAAAAATTCTCGTAGACTCAATATTTTTTTGAGCTATAGTTTCTGAAAACAAGTTTATTTTTAAGACAATTTTGTGTCATTGCAAACCTTTAACTTGATTTTCGAATTGAATAGCGCCTTCTATACGTACTTAAATATAATTCTCAATAAGTAGGGCTACTTTTTAAATTTGAGTGTTTTTAAATAAAGAGCAATTTAATTCGCTCATTTTACCATTTTGTGTTTAACTGTAGACTTAGAATTTTGTTTAAATTAGCTCCCAGTTACCTCGGAATATCGGTAGCTTCCATACTTAAGCGTATAGTTTATAGTTTTGATAATGTAGTTAATCCGAAACGCGTCAACGAAAAATAATGTTTTGATATTTGATGAAAGGCAGAAAAATGTACTCAAATGTGTAACAATATTCCTAACATTAAGAACTTCTACTGTAGTAAGATTAAGAAGATGGGGAAAGATTTCGTGCAAAGATTTTTCGTTTCAACGATTACAAACATTTTTAACAGCAAGATTAGAAATGAAGATACGAAATTGTTTTAATGTTTTAAAGTACAATCTTTACTGGCTTGTATTTGAATTGCGATCTACGTTTTGCCATCCCTCGGTTTAGGCTATAAAATCCAATCTAATCAATATAGACCTATAGAAGAACCTGTGAGGTAAAGTTATAGGCCTACACATCCCGTTTTATGGCCAACCTTCACCCTACACTTCCAGATATTATTAATGGAGGAGAAGGTCACAATCAATCATACGTCCAATGTTTGTATTTTGCTTTCCTTTCAAATAAAAAAGTAGTTTCAAAACACTGTTTTAAAATTAAATAAAAAAAATTGTATACATTTTTCACATTAGTGATCTGATAGAGCTTAAAACACGCTGAAAGACAAACTTCTAGGTATGGATAATTTTCTGTTATAAACCATTAGTTCTTCCTACAAATAAAAATGCATAATATCTTAATGACTGAGATACTAAAAATTAATTAATAGTTTACACCGGTGCTTAATACACAGGCACTTCATGAAATACAGCCGTTTGCTTTTGGACATTTACTGGGCATAGCAAGTAATATAGTGAACTATAGGTTCTGGTTTTTTGAAACATGATATACATAAATCTGTCAATTTGTCAGTTCTCGAAGAGAGTAAAAATCTTTTGGAAGGAAAGCCACAAGCAATCTGCAAAAACAAAACGATATATCTTCCTAACTATAAAAATGCACGAAGTACGTAATAATTTTAAAATATTTTTGTTATAGTGATGCAAATATTGAGCTTATTTCTTAGTTGCGTCCAGCGCTCCATCTTTTGTGGCCCTTTCATGAGCTATAAGTTGGGTTGAACCTATCATAAAAAACGAGAGATTTGTAGACTATTAACAAAGTATTAACGAATGGCAATGAAATTATTCTCAAGGATAATATGTCACTAAGGAGAATAATTAATCTGCAAACAAACCGGTAAGCTTTCCTAACCATAAAAAACTTGTTCGCTACAGGGATGCAACATTTCTTAATTCACACACATACACTCACACATACCCACATGTATATATGTATATATACAGTACATGTACACACAATAGTATACATTATATATATATATATATATATATATATATATATATATATATATATAATACGTTTTCTTGTTTAATAATTTAAAACAACATAGGTTATTCAAATACAAGAATATTTATTAATTTATATACAAAGCTTTTCGTTGGTAAACAGTACCAACATCATCAGGCCTGATATACTTACTGTGTATATCACTGTTTTTAAAACAAATACTACATTAATTTTATAAGAAAATAGTCTTATATAATTACCTATTTATCTATTTTATTATTTAATAAATTAATTATTATGCGCCAAATTTGTATTTTGAAAAAAATAATTTTTAAATTTTTTTAACAAAAACTGCACTCATTACTTATTTAACAAACTTTAACAATACTAAAACATATAATAATAATTTACAAGTTCTAATGTTACATGAAATAGAAATTGATGAATGGCGAGCTACCTCAACTTCATCGTTAAAACGACAGTGAAACTCTTTACAATTATTTAAAAGTTGTTAAGTCTTAATTCTAATATTACCTCACTAAGTTCAGGTTCACACAATGGTTATTCTTTACTAGTTACATTTAACTATATATATAACTCTCTCTATATATATAACTATACATTTAACTGTTATATATTATATGACAAATGAATATTAAATGTAACTAGTAAGGAATAACCATTGTGTGAACCTGAACTTAGTGATTGGTACACACACAGACACAGACACACACACACACACACACACACACACACACACACACACACACACACACACACACACACACACACACACAGTGTAGGCTATATTTTTGAAGGGGCCAAAAGTAAATATAAAATTTAATTTGATCTCATGCCATATGCAATCTGATCTAAAAATATATGTAATTTGTTATTTCTAATTAAATATTATTTAAATATTTTAAAACTTTTTATTTTCAAAAAATAGTACTTTCTTTTTCGAGATTTATGATATACATAAAAACAACCTTAAATAAATACATAGACTAACGTATAGGCAGGCAGACAAAGCATAGGCCACGTTACATGTAAGAATTCACTTACCTCTTTCAAATATTTAAGGGTGTTTGAGGATTGAAGGTGGCGGTTCCCTTTCAGCAAAGAAAACAATGCATGGCGGTACACTGGGTATCTGCCTGAGAGTTTAGGCGTAGATATTGTGAAATCTTTTTGCAAACGGAGAGGAAGATCCATGCGTTATGTGGAAAGGTCATGTGATGCAAAGTAAATTGTTTGAAATTCCAATTTGTGGAATTTTCACTCATAGTAAACAGACGCCTATTTTCAAGCATATTATAACTTTTAATTTATTTGGATCATCGTTCCTGCGCCGCCTCTAACTCTCCTGCCTTTATCTATTATCAAATGGTTACTACTCTCGTCTTGAATGGGAAGAGGATTCAGTCACAAAAGATGGCCGCAGTAACAGTTATGGTCTTAAAGAAGAAAAATGGCGTCCATTATATTAACAAAATATTTTTTTTTAAAATACAAAACGAATAACAAAACTATAGTAGAATTTTAAAATATGAATGAAGTACATAACTTCAAGTGTATAACTTGAATACAAATTTCAAATATGAGTTAAAGAATGATAATAATTCAGATTTTGAATTAAAATTATTTATTTTCTTGAGTAAGTGTGGAATATGAATAAGTGCAATTAAAAAACATTAACAAAAACCAGGGCTGGGTATAAAGTGCCTTCGCCCCTAGGCCTAGGATTAGTGGCGTCCTCTTCTAAAGAAATAAACTAAGCAGTATTAAAATTACTGTATTTGATAATTAGTTTACTTACATAATGAGTTTACTCAAATAACAAAATTATAAAGATTGAAAATTAAAACAGTAAATTTACAAATACTGTTTTTTTTTATTTCTAGCGAATACCTCTATTATGCCATAGTATGGACTGTCTTGAGCTATCTTTCCCTCAATGGTGAGCAGATAGAATGTCAATCTGTCGTAGCTAAAATCTGTCGATCTTAAAAAAGTCTATAAGCGTTGAAGGATGGAAAAAGAATTTCTCCTGTACCGTTTGTAGCAGGAGGACTAGGATCTATTCTTAAGGCAATATCAACGTTTGGGTGGTTATCAACTGCTTCAAAATGACGAAAAATTGCTAATGTCAGTTTGGCCAGCCTCCCGTTTACTTTTTGTAGTAAAAAGACTTCAAATGTAAACACTCAACTACAACAATAGACACGAAATCATCGGAATACCATTTCAATAATTCTCTTGCAAGTTTGATAATTTCTGAGTACCCCAATGATTTAATGATCTCACTAAATATGGAGCTGAGTGTATTTATTTTCAGGTATCTGATAGATCTGAGTCTTGTTACACACAACTATCTATGTTTACGTCTATTGATAAAAACGAAATTGGAATGCACAATAAGCACGTACAGTAGTATACTCTATAAAAAAATATTTTGTTTTAACTTTATCTTAAAAATATTTTTTGTTACTTGAGAAAACAATTTCTATAGTGCACCTTGCGCTCTTTGGTATGGTGGGCCTTAAGGTAAATCTAGCTCTGAATACGACAAAATTAATTTAATTATAAATCAACGCCTTATGAGCATTTCTATTACCAAATCATCATTTTCAAAGGTACTGTTATTAAGTACGAACGATCAAGAAAATTATCTTTAAAAAACGTATCTCCAGTACAACCCAATGCTGAGGTCAAACAGTTGCTTTGGAATTGAACAAGAAATTCTTCTGCCTAACTTTTATAATGATATTCAACTTTATCTTCCAGGCATTACGTTTTCTTTAATATTTTTAATTAGTATCAGGATCTTTATTAAGGAGCCACTCTAATTTTTATTTCAAATGTACTGCAGTACGCTACCCTGAGCCACAATATTTCCCATTATTGTAATGCATAGGCTAGAGAATTAATGTTTTTATTTCATAACAATAATTTGAATTACATTGATTATTTCTGTGCATCCTCAAATGACCAAAAATATTTTAAATTTTTTTCCAAAATTTAAAGCAAAAGGCTTATAGATAATAATATTCCAAAAGAAATATTGGAATATAGAGATTGGAATATTGTAAGATTAATTTAGAGGCATGAAACCCCACTGGTCTGGGAGATGGAATATCACTGCACTTTTAAGTATACCAGTATGGCTATTAGCGATAGATATGGCTAACAGATTGTTGTGAACATAAGAAAGATGGCAGGATTAATGTAGAGGCACGAAACCCCACTGGTCTGGGAGATGGAATATCATTGCACTTTTAAGTATACCAGTATGGCTATTAGCGATAGATATGGCTAGGAGATTGTTGTGAACATAAGAAAGATGGCAGGATTAATGTAGAGGCACGAAACCCCACTGGTCTGGGAGATGGAATATCATTGCACTTTTAAGTATACCAGTATGGCTATTAGCGATAGATATGGCTAACAGATTGTTGTGAACATAAGAAAGATGGCAGGATTAATGTAGAGGCAGACACCTCACTGGTCTGGGAGATAGAATATCATTGCACTTTTAAGTATACCAGTATGGCTATTAGCGATAGATATGGCTAGGAGATTGTTGTGAACATAAGAAAGATGGCAGGATTAATGTAGAGGCACGAAACCCCACTGGTCTGGGAGATGGAATATCATTGCACTTTTAAGTATACCAGTATGGCTATTAGCGATAGTTATGGCTAGGAGATTGTTGTGAACATAAGAAAGATGGCAGGATTAATGTAGAGGCACGAAACCCCACTGGTCTGGGAGATGGAATATCATTGCACTTTTAAGTATACCAGTATGGCTATTAGCGATAGATATGGCTAACAGATTGTTGTGAACATAAGAAAGATGGCAGGATTAATGTAGACACCTCACTGGTCTGGGAGATGGAATATCTTTGCAGTTTTAAGTATACCAGTGTGACTATTAGCGCTGGTGATGGCCAGGAGATTGTTGTGAACACAAGATCGATGGCATGATAATGTAGATGCACAAAACCCCACTGGTCTGGGAGATGGAATAGCTTTCAAGTTTTAAGTATACCAGTGTAACTATTAGCGCTGGTGATGGCCAGGAGATTGTTGTGAACACAAGATCGATGGCAGGATAAATGTAGATGCACAAAACCCCACTAGTCTGGGAGATGGAATATCTTTGCAGTTTTAAGTATACCAATAGAACTATAAGCGCTAGTGATGGCTATGAGATTGTTGTGAACATATTAACGATTTCAGGATTAATTTAATGAAATAAAAATCCCCTGTTTGATGATTATCAGGGGGATCATGGCACCATGTGTGCAGGGTTACGAACCTGAATTAGACTTACACTCTATCTACATAGAGAAAACGTATCTACTCGTTACAACCCTTGTAAGGAGAAGGCTATGTAAAGGTAGATGTGTTTAGGTAGTAAGTATAAAAAGTCATAATGATTTACTACTACTAGGAATAGAAAAATGTGGTATCAGATGGGTAGAGTCTTACTTGAAGTAGCCCGAGATGAAGAGAGATGGTTATCTACTACTGTACATCGGAAATGGGACTTCTCATGTTCACATGAAAAATCCTTGAAATGAAAAATATATGTGGAGGATGGGCGAATATAAGAGTAGGTACACTGAGAGGACATTATTCTCTCCTTGTACGCGGATTAGTTGAGATTAATATCGTACGCTAAAGGGCAATTTGAAATAGATGCTCTCTCTACAGAGGTCCAAGAGAGTTGTCTATCTATTACTTCATCTACTATTAAAATTAATTATTAAAGTTTTACGTATTCAGTTCTTTTTAACACATTTCAAATGGAGAACTTATTAATGATGATTAGGTTGTGCCATCTGTGTATGTATTGATTTTATAAATTATAGATTTTCTATATAAACAATATATTTTTGAAAATTTAATCGTCATTTGAAATTTGATTAATAATGAGTCTACAAGTTATATTTTCTTTACTAAAACCGTTGAACATATCAAAGGCTATTAAAGGATAAAACTAAACCCTCCTTACAAATAAAGTCTTTCTTTTCGACCTATTTGGCTAATCACAGGACTACGTTTACACTGCTTTTGTAAAGGGCAGCATTAAGTTATGAATTATATACTCACACAATTCCCCACTAACTAGCGCAGCCTTCTTCATTACGTTTCATTCTTCAGCCACAGCCACCCCTGAGTGATCTTTATCTTTTCTTTGTGTTATTTTATTTCCGGGCCAATAAGCACCGAGGGAATCGGCAATTGTCAGAATGATGAATGGAAAGCGAATATCTCAAAGTAAACGGCATTTCTGGGGCGAAACGTTTGTTATTGTCTACTGCGGTGAAGGCTTTGTGGAGGCCTTGACTTTGGCAGGAGGGTTGATTTAATAATAGCCTAACGAGCTGTTTAAAACAAATGCAGAATGAGCGGCCTGGGTTGTGAAATCAAGAATGGTATTCGCCTGTAAAAACGATTTTATTAAGTAGTGTATAATGTCAGTTTAGTTTGCATTTTTAGTCTGATTGTTTTAAAATAAAGATTCATTTAACTTACAAAAACAGTACTTGTTTACCCTCAAAATAAATTCTTGAATTTTATAGTCCACTCGAAATATGAACTCAAAATAAACATATACAAAATAAAAAGTATTTATTTACCGTTCCCATGTATACGATTTTAGTAAAAAAATATACCGGGCTGTGCATAAAATCATTAGGAATACAAAAAAAATCATACAAACCCAAAAATTAAAAATTTTGTAAAATAGCAATTCCCTGCTCCATGGCACACCTGAAACGTTACTAATTCAAGGTTTTGGCTTTAATATATTTTTTTAACGTACTAACTCGCAAAATGCCTCGAAATGTAATTAAACTTACTATTGACTCCCAAAAAAATCAGATTTATGTGCCACATTTATAATTCTATAAAGCTTGTGTATCGGGTAAAATGTGGGGCTAATAGTGTGTTTTTTAAATGTTACTTTTGCTCAAAATGTATAATTTTATAATTACCATTAATTTCTTCTTTAAAGTCTTCATTATTCTTAATAATTTCATCTATCTTTCTGTTAGTTTCATCAAATTTTTTATTTTGCTCTTCGAAATTTGTACTTATGAATTGCATTAGCTATAACATATCTACCCCGGTGTTAATGCTAGTCCCTACAATTGTCTCTGTCCCCACACCCAAATTTTTTTCATCTACTTTATTCATGATTTAAAGTCTCTTCCCTAATAATGTTCACTATAGTCTTAATAATGTTCACAGTTTTTTATTAAATTTCCTTAATTAACACTTTTACTTAGGCCAATAGATTAATAAGTTTGTTTATTAGTTTATGATTTATATTCACCATTTCTATTTAACTGTGCCAACTAGTTGGGCGCCAAATTATAACTTAACTTTTGTTATAATTAAATTTATATTTTAATGTTATTTATTCACCTCTCCTATTTAATGTCCCACCTTCAGGTTTATAAAGAATTAACAATCTTATCAATTTCTAAACATCACTTGCATTTATTCTCTTCAATTAACTCTACACATTATTCCAAATTTATATTAATATTTTGCAGTGACAGGATTGATATCTTAATTAATATTACAATGATAAATGGTGGACTTCTGAGGCTTTAGATTTCTAATAAAATAACATAACAAAAAAACAGTATTAAAATTGTATTCTTGCTCTCGGGTCGCTATTACGGGAACTTTGCTTTTTAAATTAGAAATGGTGAAACTAGAATAATTTTTATAAATTTTGATGAAATTAAAATTTGTTCTGAACTAAAAGATAGATGTCTGTTGGCTAAACTTATATTCAAATAATACTTATTGTTCTGAAGAGTCCCTGGAATCCTGGCTTTGTTCACTTCAGCGCTTACACTTGACACAAAAAAAAATTACTTTTATATTTCTAAAAAAAACTTTACGTCGCACTTTTCTAAATTTTACTTATAAAAACTCTTTACTTAATTTAACAAAAATTTTTTTTTACATCACTTCCATCCTTGTCCCCACCAACCTGTCTTCCTCTGAGACTCTCCTCAAACTTCCTTCTTTAAACCCCCGATCAGTTATTTTTTATTAAAAATCCCTCATCTCTCCCACTACCAATGTTCTTTGTAAGTTCCCACAGTTCGTCTAATCTAACGGTACACGGTTAATTTTCCCATGACTATATAGGCCACTGGATTTCCCGTCTCAACAAGCGTTGGACCCTCTATTGTCAATTTGCCGGCACACAGCTTATAGCTTTCCTGGAAAAGGATATGGATGGTACTTGCTTTGTCCGCACTAGAAAAACTATTTGTGTCTTTCCTTGCTTAATTCTACAGATGATTATTTTAGCAACTAACTGAATTTAATCTAAAGCCTCGTACTTTATGTTATAATACACACACACACACACACACACACACACACACCACACACACACACACACACACACACACACACACACACACACACACACACACACACCACACACACCATACAAAAAACACATACCATACACGCTAACGCGCGTGTGCTGTGTGTGTGTTGAGATGGATAAATCTGTCTCAAAATAGATAATGTGTAGCTAAGCGGCAAAAAGTCGGATAATTACCGTTCAAATTTCTAATAAAAGCTAAAAATGTTAAACGGACCATGCTGCTAAAAAAATATTAAACTCTGAAATCACAAGTGACTGTTATAGGCCAAAGTGTAAAAACGAGCACATATCACTAAACGAGAAAGTACAGAGTCCATAAGATTGCAAGTTTGAAACAAGTAACCAGTTGAATTTCGAAAAAGTAGTGGAGCGGCCGAATCAGGGAGACAAAAAGCAACTCTCGTGGCGAGTAGGTTATTTACGTAGATCCAGAAAGCTAAACTCAAGAACTTTTCCGGGGCTAAAAAACATATCTAGCAAAAGATGGAAGTGGAGAATGTCTGTTTCCAAACGTCCATGATTCGAACTTGAAGTGTTTATCATGTAATAACTACGAAACTAAGAAACAGCTTCAAAGGCGGCCCTACAAACTATCACTAGCGAGTGCAACGAGATTCCATCCTCAAGGAACAACGGAGAAGTTTCGATCCAAGACCATGGGGAAGAGGAGTACAACAGTGATACTTTTTGGGGCAAGTCAGAATTTTAATAGCTAAATAACCATTTATTAAATTTTACAAAATTTTATAAAATCAGATTTGTTTAAGTAAAATTTTGATAACTAATTGATTTTAATAACAAAAAAATATATAAGCACATGACTTTTTTTAAACCATAAAACAGAAATATAAGTGGTGGCATAAAAGTTATTCATATATAAAATGCCAGTTTTAATTTTCAAGATTAATATTAAAGTTCACAAGCCAGTTAAGACAGGAAATATTTCAAGTCATTGTAATATAACTTAATTAAATTCAGCCAAAACAGGATGAAAAATTCATAAAGAAAATCAACAATTATTAAGCAATTACTTAATTTACTTAGTTATTTTGTGCCCATATCAAATATATTAAGTAACCAGGATCCAATACTGTAAAAGTGAAATAATTATAAATTTGGTTTTTGTAAAAATAAGATTGCAGAAGAGTAATTTTTAACATATATGTTTAGGCGCACAAATATAAATTAAATTCATTAGGAAGTAATGTCACCTAATACTCTTAGAAATATATTTATAGACACAAAATTAATTTTTATAAATTACTATCATGTTGTATTTAAATATTTGTCATTTTATGTGTTTAATTTTAAGTATAAAAAGCCAAAATGTTGTCAAGTATCGACAAATGCTAAAGAACTTTAAATAATAATGACAACAGTATAATATAATTGATGAACTTTATGCCAGCATTCTAAAAACATTAAATTTATTTCAAATTAAATAATAACTTGTCAAAATTATGAAACATTGCAAACTTTTAGTAAATTTAAGATACATTTTACATATTATGAAGAGAAGATTTTACTTAAATATTTTAATCTTAATTTAATTAAATCAAGATAAAAAAATCAAATTTAAAGTTATTATAATTATCAATTTCTGAAATTTTTCCAACCATCAACAAGAGCAAAATCAAAAAATTCAAATCAAGCTAGAATAAACAATTTTTACAGTAGTATTCCTGCAATAGCAAATTAGTAATTTTACAAGTTTAACAAAACGTATGTGTGTGTGTGTGTGTGTGTGTGTGTGTATGTATGTGTCTGTGTGGTTATATAAACCCATAGTGGAGAATGTAAGAGATCCAGGTATTCCATGTCTAGTGTCGTGCACCTAAAGCAAAGCGGGGTACACCCTTACTCTCTATAGGGGCTATAAATAAATGTCAACTGTTAAACTCCTTTATACCCCTTTAAACCCAGTTAAACCCAATTAAACTAACGATGATAAGGAAGAGTAGATCTAACTAAGTAAGGCTAATGAAAAGACATACAATAATGATTTTCTGGTCTTGGAGATAGAAGAGAATTAGGATTTCTTATAGTCAGGGTCACTCACCCTGACCTATTTTAAGTAGGTGACAGCCGTGTAATACAATGGTATTATGCGGTACTTGAACTATTCAAGTATAAATAAGTACATGCACTTAAATGCACACATAAATTAAATTATTTCCCCATATGAAAAAAAAAATTGTTTACAACATTTTTGTAATAACACAAAAATGCTTATTTTAAAAGATAGTTTTTCCGAAAATATAGATTTAATCTTTCTTTATTATTATTATTATTACTACTACTACATAAATCTTGAACTAGAGCTTTTTTATTTGGACTTTTAGTCTTGCTTTTAATATAAAATAAACCTCTTTCTATCAATATTAGTCACTTTGATCACTCACTCTGTGGGAAAACATCACCAGTCGCTGAACAACAAATGACTAGACGGGAAAGAATTTTAATATAAGATAATGAGTTATCTAATGCTTAGCCGTCAACAGATATCGTTTATTCGTCTTAGGGATTAAACCGGAGGTAAGGTATAGGATTTAACCTATTAAAGGTAATTTAAATACCCAATGTGGTAGAAAATAAGAAACTGTCTAACTAATAAAGCGAGCATGCATTTATAGCTGGGAAATAACCTACATTATAAGTTGATTGTAGCTCAAAACACTGACAATTTTGTATAAAGCTTTCAGTCACATTTGTCAATATTATCCAAACCTACAGCGGTTTCATCCCCGTTGTGGGAATATTTACATACTTCCTCAAATGAAATACAATAAATCAGAAAACCTTTATTGATGTTATAAGTCGTCAAGGTAAAAATTTTCTAATTTTAGTACAAAACGTACAATATTCAATGCAACATTTACAGAATCGGTGGAAATCTGCTTGGAGTGCTCGAATCTCTTAGCAGAATTAATATGGCATATATACATACCAAAACATAGCAGCAGAGCATGTATAACACATTTCAACATCGCATGGAAGGTCTCAATCTCTGAACAGATCAAACATGAGACATACCAATTAACAGAAGAGCCTGTATATCACATTATAACATCGTATGGAGGGTCTGAATTTCTTAAGAAATCAAACACGGGATAAACAAATCTCTTAACAGCTGATGGCAAATATTACAATTCAACATTGAATGGAGGGAATGTTGATGACTTACTTAGAGGGCATGAAAATGTGATATGTTCCCAAAATTTATCAATTATTTATTAATGATGCTCTAATTAATATTACCTGAATCACTGATATTACTGACTTATATTATACTCTTGTATTTATATTATATTTTTTCACATTTACATTTTTTGCACGTAATTGCAACTTAAAATTAATTTCCGACTATCGGATCAGAAATTATTACAACAAACGGGTTTCTGCTGTACTTAAACAGGCAAGTGTAGCAGGAAAACGTCGTCTCTAGTTGGTCACACGCCATCTGCTATAATCTCATCGTTCTTTTACAAACCGGTGAAATGTACAAAATTCAAATAATAACGGATATGTTTTTGATTTATAACGGGAGGTGGTCAAGGTGTCACGAATAAACGCTTTAATTTTGTGTCAAGGTTAAATTTATATCAAAACATTGTCTAACATTAGAAACAGCGAGTTGGATTGCACAATATGTTGACAGAGTGCATTGAATGCACTGCGATGTGCAACGTAACGAAGTATCCAATGATAACACTGTGTCAAACAATGTTGTACGTAGAATAAAAATTGTAATTTCTGAAACTATTAATTATAATTTGGTGAGCCTAGTGCAATAATATTTAAGTTGAAAATATAAAGTTTAGAAATCTAGAGAGAGCTATGAATATGAAATTGAAATAAAAACTTAAATTCTGATTATACATTTTGAACAGTTGTTAGCTCTACGTGAAAGTAAAGGATAACGTTTATCACAATGTTAATGCAGTAGATCAATACTGTTTTGATAAAAACTGTATAACTGATTACGCCTTGGCAAATTATTAAAATCGTGGCGCGCGTTTCAATGTATAAATATGGCCTGGTAATTTACATATATTAAGTACTTTGTCATGATATTTCTACAGAGCATAAAAGAAATTCTATTGCTGCAGACTTATAGCTATTATTGATAGTTGGTCGCCTGATTCTGCTTTAATGTCAATACGATAATTTTATTACTTTCGTTTAGTTATTATTGGCGTTTTAGTTGTTTTAATGATTTATACACACGTAATATTATTCATAATAATGTAATATTTTATAAAACTAAGTAAGGGTTAAAAGCCTCCGTTGTTCGTGTAGAGAGCAGGTCTATTTCTCGACCAAAAGATTCGGTTTCTCTCCCAGTTAGGGGATACAAGTCATTTTCAATTTTACTTATATTATTTCTTATACAATAATAGGAGTAAATGTATACATAAACATAACAGAAATAAAGAGAAAATAATTCAGCTGGAAGATATTCTGTAATCACAGTTAGAGAGTAGGTTACATCAAAGCTACCACACTGCACTAGGGAGCTATCGTTTTCTCATACTTACAAATAAATATCATCACAACTTCAACCCTTTCTTACCCTTTTCAAATCCCTCATAGAGCATGATAACGTTATTACTACAGTTAATTGGAACCCTACACAGAGTATCAACGTTGTATTAACATGGAATCGTTTTGACAGTATTTCAGTCACCAAATCTCAGGTTCGCTACTGTCTAGGTATCACCCAAACCTGGTATTGTTGCCAGGTTAAATCAAGTGACTACGATTTCTTTTCCTCCTTAGGGGCTACGTTGGATTAAAATAAAATGGCTTTAAGTAAATTGACTTCCCTTACTAACGCCGTACGATTTGTAATTATAATATTTTTTGTATTTTTAAGGATTTCTACAGTGTGACGACTCATCACCTACGAGGATAGGAAGGAAATGTTGATATTAGGGTAAGGGCATAAAATTCCCTCTTAGAGGACTATTGCCTCTCGTATGGGGAGATTGTGGTATTTCGAGTCCAGGGCCAGCTATCCAAAGTTGGCCTACTCTCTATCGGAGTCATAAAGGTGTGCCTACCCGTTACTCCCATTTGTAAGAAGGTGGATAGTAAAACGTAAGGAAAGGACCTTATGAAGTACTTCTCCTCTTAAACTGTGTAAAAAATGTTTTTGCTACTCGATATCCGAGATTATATCGCACTACATAATAGATATCATTGAGTTGTTTGCGATATCGTATTTGCATACAGTTCTTAAAATATGAGGGGAAATCTTTTCTAATAATGTAATTATTATTATTAAAATAAGGGTAGCTAGACTATAAAATAAACTCTTGAATTTTGTAGTCCGTTACGTTCGGTGAAACTTAATTAATCACTTTAACATTAGTTTATGACTATTCGAATTTTAAATTTTGTAAATTTGTAAAAACTTACTGAGACCGTTTTCAATCTCTATGTGGTAATTTCATCAGTGTCTTCTGCTTGGAGTTGTTAGGTTAAGCGGTGACGGTTTTAAAGGCAGGTTTTCGATAGTATCAGAGTATATGTGATTTGTATTGGGTTCGTTCGTTTAATGTTTGTACTTTGTGTTTTTGTGTATTTATAAATTTTTGATATTGATTTTATGGGTTGAGATGTGTCCTATTTTGTTGGTGTGTAAGATTTTTTGGTTATGATAAATGTCAGTGTATTTGTGTCCGGTTACTTTTATGAGATTGTAAAATGCTGAGTTGGTGTTCTGTTTGTGTTCCTCGACTCTTTGTTTTAAGCTGTGACTTGTTTGTCCAAAATAGAATTTGTTGCATTTGTCGCAGTTTGGTTTGAATACGCCTGGTGCTTGTAGTTTGTCTTTGCTGTTGGTGTCGTGTTGTATTATGTATTGTAACTTTTTATTAATTTTGTACGCTATTTTGTATCCTGTTTGTTGAAATTTGTGGGCTATTGTATTTGATGTTCTGTTTATGTATGGTATTGTGATGTATTTGTATTCCCTATCTGTAGTGTTAATTTTAGTGTTTTTTTGTATATTATGCAATAGTTTGTCTACTATTGTTGTGTTGTATCCATTTGTGTATGCTAAATTTTTAACAGTGTTTAGTTCTTTGTTTATGTTTTCTGTGGTCATTGGAGCTTCTTTATGTCTATGAAGCATATATCTGAAGGCAGCGTGTTTGTGTTGGATAAGGGTGGTTTGAGGTGTTGTGGATAAATGTGTCTGTAGTTGTGGGTTAATGTAAATGTTGAAGCTGTGTTTTATGTGTAGCTTTTTGTTATGGTTAGGTCGAGGAAGTTTAGGGATCGGTTGGTTTCAATCTCTGAGGTGAAGTGGAGTTTAGGTTTTTTTTTTATTACAGCGTCAACTCTACAAAATAAAACATTTTTCCTCCAGTTAAAAACTTGAGGAATTAATTGTTTGTTAAATTAATGTATAAGTTTGCGTATACTTCGTAAGATAATTTGATAATATTAAAATTAAAAATTGCATTTATGTTCGATGTTTTAACAATAAAATTTTCTTAATTCTTTAAAACAACGGGTATTATTTGTAGTTATTTTAACGTTTTAATACTCATATCTCTACTTTATTTCTCCCTTGTAGAATTTAAATAATGGTTTTAATTTTTTATCCTACCCGTATAACCAGTATAAGGTGTGTCTTTTAATGGACAATTATGATAGACTTGGGTCGTGTCAAGATTACTTTCTGGCATAGTTTTATGAAAATAATTAAATTAGACCTACACTTTTTCGACATGGAATAAAATGGGGCTAAGCAGTATCAAAGGTTGTAGTAGAAGAGAGAGTTGGTTTTCCAAAAAGCTCTTAAACTCTTGGTGTACCCATTAGAGTGGAAAGTCTCTTTATCTCACTTCCCCTTTCTCCGAGAGTGAGAGAGACAGAGGAGGCTGGCTGGCTCAAAGTCCGAAGATCGAAAAACTACCTGGCTACCCTTGTCAAACCACTGGCTTACTGTCCTACACCCGATTTAATCCGCCAAGAAAAATGTTATATCCAGGTCCAAGATACGAATTTTTTTAAAAATAGGATATTATTTTTTAGGACAATTCCATCAGTTACGCTATGTTTATTGTAGATTAAAACTCTCTAAAAATTAAATTCTCCTATCCCAATTTTCCTTCCACTTCTGATGAACGTTTCTGAGTGTTAGACTATTTCTGATTAATTGGCTACTCTAGTAGTATGATTTAGTCTCTGGTATGAGAGCTGTGACCCCATCTTTTTCTCGTTTGTTTGCACCATTAAAACATTTTCTTCTTTAGCCTATTCGGTGGCGTCGACTTTCCGACCGTGGGACTTCCGACCACAGACACAGGCGTGGTACTCCCGATCACAAAAATTTCATCCGTGGGAGTTCCGACCACTGACAAAACCACGTGGGGTTTCCTACCATTCAATTCACTACTCCACAATAGTGATGTGACGAGTCGAGTATTTTACTCGAAAGGTATCGAGTCGATCAAATAGTTTACGAATTCCAAAATTAGCAGGTAGCAGCTGAAACGGCAAATTTAGCAAGTTTAAACGGCGATTTAATCGAGTCGATGAAATACTCGACTCGTCACATCACTACTCCACAACAAATTATGTAAATCATTTGAAAAATATCCCTTCACATTTTATCCAGGCTTAGGACTGGCTACGTAGGCCAATAGCGCAAACATAGGTATGTTTAAATATTTTTCTTTAGCAAGTGATTAAACACTCTTGTCGTACTTTAAGGATATAATTGTATTATTTTACATTACTATACAGCAAGTGATTAAACACTCTTGTCGTATTTTAAGGATATAATTAAATTATTTTACATTACTATACAGCGAGTGATTAAACACTCTTGTCGTATTTTAAGGATGTAATTATATTATTTTACATTACTATACAGCAAGAGATTAAACACTCTTGTCGTATTTTAAGGATATAATTATATTATTTTACATTACTATACAGCAAGTGATTGAACAAGTTCTTAAGCCTGTCCGATCCTACAGTCGGTAAACGTACACTTTTTAAAACTCTGTAAACTTACTCAATTCAGTCTACAACTTGTGCATGCCTCGAATTTTCAGATCCGACTGAATGTATTGTCAAAGAACCATATGAATGTTCAGGTGCTGGGGTTCCGTTATTAACCCCCATATAATGGGAAAAACCACAAACCTGCGAATATAGGTCATGTTAATAGGTCTTTATATAGGAAGAGTGGTGACAGATCGGAAATCCCACGTCTCGAACCCGATCAGTCGAAAACGCCACAGCAGCAGGTGTTCAAACAATAGGATCGCAAATACCACGGTCGGAAAACCCACGTAGCCACTTATTCGAGGTTTCATATTTATTTAATAGTTATTTTCCACTTCTTTTATACCTCTGTATACAGAATTTTCCTATAAGAAAAACGTTTTTCCGTATTGTGATAGTGTTCTCTGCGTATTATTTAATTGTTTTTTCGTCATGCAATTTATGAGTAGTAAACCAAATAATTTGTGTGCATATGCTAAATGTCTCTCTTAATCTTTCTCAGGCACACACTCACTCTCTCTCTCACACACACACACACACACCCTCTTTCACAGGTTTGGAATAAACAGATTTCTAGATTATCTGTCAATTTTAACACTCAGATAGACCTGCATTTTAACAGTTTTGATTCGTGTACCTCTTGTTTAAAATTTTCATAAGAGAATACATTTTACCGTAGGCTATTCCATAAGTTCAGTATTCATAAATAATTTTCAAACTTCACAATTTTTATAAACTCTGAATTTAAACTCTGAGTATAAACTCCACATTTTCTCAAAGGTTACTGAAAAGTCTAAAGGGAGAGATAATGGTCCACAAAATCTAACAAAGAAGAAAGCGTTTTAAGATAGTTTCCAAGATAGGTTTTGTATGTTCACCGATGCCCATTAAATCTTTAACTGAAGGCCTCTCTATTGTTCCGTCGCCAGCCTAGAGCTAAAGTCCGGTAATTGTACACAACTCAGGGGTCGGCTCGGCCCATCTATTTCAGATTATAAATCACAAGAATCGGCCTTCTTAATCAGCTGGATTTCGCAGAACAAATATTAACATGTCAGTTGACTAGTCGGTTACTTCAAACACTCTCGTAGGCCTGAACAATCTTTTAAACTTTTGATTTAATCATTGGGCCATTGATGATAACCAGTTTTGATAGCATATGTAAATAATTCAAGTTTTCAAGGCCGTGTCAAGATAGCCAACATAAACTTTAGTTAAAACTCTACTAATGGATAGTTTAAAACAGCTGATTTAAGTTTCAACAGCTGTTCGTTGTTTGTATCATATGGGAAGCTATAAATTACACGTATGTAAATCATTGTAAGGCAAACATCTGGTATTGTCTATTTCACAAATCAAATGTTCGTGGAAGGCGTGAGTTTTGCATAAATAACAAAAATCTCAATAAGTTTGTTTTTCTACTTCCATTTATTTTTAATACAGACAATGTCACAGAGAAAGTAAAAAATATTTCACAGCTAATAACACTAAATACTGTATGTCATATTTATAAAAAGGAAAATAGTACGCATTTGACAACAATATTTATGAATGCTTCAATGCATCTGAATAACTATTAAAGCAAGTTGAAGAATTAGTTTAATTCTTTGTTAAAAAAGTAAAAAATAGTGATCTTTTAATTTTTTTTAGTCAATTTAACATTTAATCCTTTTTTTATTATTTCAATTCTTTACCTTGATTTAATCTTTTTTTTTGTTTTTTGTTCATGTAACTTATGGTTCTAAATCATACTAGCTCGTATATTCATTTTATGATAGTAAGTCATAAATTTATTTTTTATATATTTTATTCATTTATTAAATATTTTATCTTTGTTATTTATTTATTATATATTTATTGTTACTTATGTAAATAGTCTTTCTTAGTGATGACAAAAAAATTGATTTGCCATTATAATAAAACAATACAGAAAAAAAGAAATTTAAGTCAACTCTTACTGAGGATGACAAAGAAAAATTTTATTGTAGATACATTTTATTTTATAAATACAATTAATATAAATATATTAATATAAATACATACGACAGAATCACAATTGTTAAGTGGCAAAGTAGAATTTCCATGCACTTTTCCCGTTATCCTATCTATATAGTATATGTATTTTTGGACTATTATTTTTGTCTGATTTTTATTATTGAGGACCGTCATTTGGGTAGATGTGTCCCATTGTGAATTCAGATCACTTTGTTGTTAGGTTAGAGTGTGGAGGGGTAAAATATGAATATTAGTGCATTTTTAAACAGTATTAAGGTTGGCCTATAATGGGGCATAGTGTACGTGAATTATGATGTAATTATGTGTCCAGTTGTGTTGGGTGTCGTTCAAATGTTTAAATATTTCATAATGTTCAATTATGTAGCGTTGGTTATTTTTGTTTATTTCTGAAGAATTTGTAGGTTTGATGTTATGTTTGTATAGTTGTGGTTTGTGGATATGAGATGTTTGGCAAAGTTTGGTTGGGTGCTTGTTAGTTCTTTTATGTGTTCTTGGTAGCGTGTGTGTAAAACGACTTTCCTGTTTCGTCTAAGTAAAAACTGATGAAGAACTGCAAGTTAATTTGTAAACACCAGTAGAGTTGTAAACTATCGTAAACAAAGGCATTTATTACAATACTAATGTATATTCGATGTTTTAAGCGATTAAATGAGACTTCTAGAATCAGAACGCATTTACCAAATCTTTACAGAAACCATATGCCTCCAGTAAAAATAAATGACACTTGATTGTATCAAAATCTAGGCAATTACAGAATCCATTCAAACGTTTTAAACACAGAGGCAATTCCTTATTGGCTCATGTTACATACAATATACGATTAATAATGAATGAAATTCGCGGCGCATGACGTCAGAGATACAGCTGCATGGTGGCTTTGTAATAATATACAACTCGCCTATTAAAATATCTGATGAGAAGGTTTTGACGCACAACTTACTTTAATTATCGTTACCAATTAGCCACACTTATTGCAAACAACAACAACAACATTTTTTAATACAAATACGACCTTCGTAGTCAGCAAGACCGACATGACTTGGTCAGAAAATCTCTTGTTACCTACAACAGTAAAGGTAATGATGTAGTTTTTGAAATGCCTTTGGTATTAAATAAATTGACATATCACACAACGAAGAAGGCATAAGCAGCTTAAATGATACAAAAGAAACCTGTTTCCATATTGAATGTTCTTCTTAAATATTTCTTCCTAAACTAAAGAATTTTAATTATGTGCGAGGAAAATTTATAACGCAGAAAAGTTCAATTTTTATATTATTACATTATTTGGTTTGATCTTAACTTTAGCTACTAGTATACACTTATATGCATTAACATATAATAATATGCTTAGCTATGGTAACACTTACTTTTTGAGTAAACGAGGACGACTGTTTCGGGAAATGTTGCCCTTTTTCAATTCGGACGCTAAATATGCCTAGGTTTTTTTTAGTATGAAGGTAAAGGAACTGTATTCTAGGGGTATTTACTTTTTTTTAAGAGGTAAAAATTTTAAAAATCGGATGTGAATTAAAATGTAACTAGGCGTTGAGTACAGAGAGTGGAGAAACAACTAGAGAACATAGTAGCTAGGTGGTTGATGGCAGTTTTCTTGGCTATCCCCGACCAAGATGGCGGGCCACAAGCAATGAGTCACCCTAGTAGATAGCGTCACTTCGCTTTTAGACGATTTGATATAAACTTAAAAATATAATGTTACTGATTAAGTTACGAGACTGTTGCCCTAAATAATAAGCCTAATATAATCACCGTATGTAATAATTGTACCTGTCAATAAATTCTGATTATAATAGTTTTATATAATAAATCAATAACACAAATATAATATTAATGACTAAATTACTAGACTTTTGCCCAATAAATGTATCATATTATTCTGTAGAGTTTTTGTGTAGCAAAAAGATCGAACGTTTCTCGATTTCCATGCTGTTCAGTCAACGGACAAATTTAATATTTCGTTATAATCTGTATGTATAAAGTATTTTAATGTGAGGTTGCATTATTATTTTAAAGTTGCATCCAGAAAAAAATAAATATAATCTTTCCAAAACCTTTTTAGGGCACTAATATATATATATAATGTATTTTCTATAATTTGTATGAATGTATATGGCAATTCTATTTCATTTCAGTGATTTGATTGTAACTTGTACGGTATGGTAGCTGTTACGAGTAATGTAGTTTAGAAAGATGTTTTCTCTCCACGTTCAATTTGAATGTCAGTTATATTTTACTGTCAAAATGGTAATTTTTGTTTTATGGTAATAAATGTTAACATTTATTGTAAAATATAAATCTACCTCTCAAAATTTACTTATTTTGTTTTTTTGTGAACTTATGGTGTCTTTGTTTAATGTTGTAGTTATCATTTAACGGGTCAATTTGACAACAGTAGTTGTCAGACAAGTATACGTATTTTTACGGCAGGGCAAAACTGGGAAAGTATTTTTTTGTCATTTGTTCTTCATTATGTACATTTTGTAAGGAAGATTGATTAAGATAACGTGATACAGATTCAATAGACTAGACAAATAACTAAACATGATTAACCCCCCAGCACCCAGTATGGTTGTTCTTTTGCGCTAGCAAGTCACACTTTCGGACAATAAAATCTAATGTGTGCGCTAAATACAGCAACGCAACAACCAAACAGGCGAGGTCATCGTAGCGAAATATTTTTTTTAAAGAAATAAAATTTGGAATCATACCTTCAACTTTCCCGCTGGCATCATTTACCTGACCATAAATTAAAAAAAACTTCACAGACTGACTTTTTTATCTCAAACTGTAATTCTATTTAGTGAGGTTTTTCATTCATTTTAAGACAAGAGGACTATTAAAAATTTTTCACCATCTTAATCTCTTTATTATACATTACTATAAAACTAAATTTGGTTATTTTTTGACAATGGTAACTGTCATTGTCAGGTTTAAAACGCTTTTGGAGTGAAACGATAACTATTAAGCTTTGTTCCTAGCCAAGTCTTGTTTTCCTGGCCTGATCCCTCACCAAGAGGGCCGACCCCGCTGCACCGGCGCTATGACATGAGAAAACCCATACCACCAATGTGTATATAATAGATATCATTAAGTTGTTTGCGATATCGTGTGTACATACAGTTCTTAAAATATGGGGGGGGAAATCTTTTCTAATAATGTAATTATTATTATGATAATAAGGGTAGCTAGACTATAAAATAAACTCTTGAATTTTGTAGTCCATTGCGTTCGGTGAAACTTAATTAATCACTTTAACATTAGTTTATGACTATCCGAACTTTTAAATTTTGTAAATTTGTAAAAACTTACTGAAACAGAACGTTTTCGATCTCTCCGTGGCGATCTTCATCATCAGTGTCTTCTGCTTGGAGTTGTTGGGATAAGCGGTGACGGTTTTAAAGGCATGTTTTCGATAGTATCAAAGAGTGTGTGTGATTTGTATTGGGTTTTTTCGTTTAATATGTTTGTAAATTTCATATTGTTCTAGTATGTTGAGATGTAGTTGTTTTTTGTTGATGTGTAAGATTTCTAAGTGATGGTAAATATTTGTGTATTTGTGTCCTGTTTCTTTTATGTGGTTGTAAAATGCTGAGTTGGTGTTCTGTTTATGTTCCTCGACTCTTTGTTTGAAGCTGCGACAGTTTGATAGTATCGAAAACCTCCTTTTAAAACCGTCAACGCTTAACCTAATAAATACACAAAAACCTCTTAACCACCAACCTTCTTTATTTTACACTTATGTACATTTCAGTTACCAAGTAACCATCCTCAAAGGGATAACATACATAGACTGTCTTTGTATGTTATCCATCTGAGGATGGTTACTTGGTAACTGAAATGTACATAAAAGTAAAATAAAGAAAGTTTGTGGTTAAGAGGTTTTTGTGTATTTATTATTAAATTCAACCACAGCATATTCCTAATAAATATTAACCTAATATACTTAGAAATCATAAATATAATTTTGTTTATTTTCAAGAATGGTCATTGATAGTGCATATTTTGTACAGTTTCTTTGTGCGTCCTTTTATTCCATTTGTAAAACTGAGACTTTCTAAAACTAGAATTGTTCAAAAAGAGATATTTCTGAGAAATTTTCCTTTGATTACAGATGTCATTCTAATCCTACAGGTGATCCACACTTCTTATATATCCTTCACAGACGAGAATACCCATAAAGCTATTGTGCTTTTCACGTTAACACAAATACGCAGGTGGATGCATCATAAATTGATAGATATCAAAATCAGGTCATTGTATATAATATGTCCAAGTTTCTAGGCCTTCATGCTGAGTCGGTCTTTCAGTTGAGGCACTTTGCCATTAAGTCATCTATGGATAGATTCTGAAAGATTGTTTTTGTGGACAGATTCAGTCTAAGAATTTTTATTTTTTTAGTTCTCCCTAGTAACAAAAGACCTATTGTAACTCCCCATGACTTTTCACCTGCCGTACTCAACAATACAGGATAATGGGCACAAGGTAGCAATTTGTGGAAGTATATTTACTTCATATCGTTTATTTTGTTAAGAATATTTAACCCAAATTACTATTTTCATGCCTCGTACACTTTCTTAATTTCTCATGATAGCACGTAATAATAATTTAATAAATTAGCAGATCATTTCGATCATGTACAAGCTTTCCCTTCGGGCTGATTTACACGTGTATAGTAGCTAAATCTGTTAAATCAAGTAAGCTGGTCTAATCTAGTTACTTGCACCGTGTGAACATTTTGATTTAGTATTTGGGTTAGAGCATGTTTTAGTAATGTTAGTGGTCTGTTTAGTCAAGTGAAGATTTACTTGATCAAGTGGCCTTACCCGCTCCCCACCCCATCAATCAAAACTAAATACACCCACCTAATAAATGTTAACGTATTAAATAAATTTAGTTCACAAGTTTGGTTATATTGCAGAGAGTTTCACGTATAAGATTTCATTTCTTATAAAATCGTCATTATAAAGCGAAGGAACTACTTTAAAATTTGGAGAATATCATGGTGAAAATCAGTGTTTGTGGAATACAAAAGTGGCAATTAATATGAGACACGGTCCCTCTCGTGATTTATGGGATACGGATTGACAAGTACAAGTCCTTCTACGCTTGAGCGGACAATATTATCCCGTATCGTAAATGCTAGAACCTTCTAGAAGTAAGCGGATAGAAAATACTGGAAGCGGGAAGTAGAAGGAAAAAGAAATTGTTAAGAAGAGAGATCATTGTGTTTTGTAACGTAGTGAAGGGAGTAAAGGTTTAGTGACAGAATGGCAGTACGTGCTAAGTGTAAATAGACGATTCGTAATTATTAGACCTAATTAAAACTCTGGACAGTTTTATAAATGTTAAGTATGTAAATAATAGTAGCCATAAAAGGGTATGAATAATAAATAGTGTAGAATGTCAAATGATGTGATTTTACGTTGTGAAATAACATTGTCCTACACGAGCACGCGTGCCCTCTCGCACCACATCCTGTATTTATAATATCTTTATTTTATTGCTGAACTATAACTTGTTTTCAAAGCATCTAATTACTTTTAAAAAAATGAGAATGTAAGACTTTGAACCCTGTCAATTGATTGACATTAGCTCTGTTGACCGCTAGAATGGGCGATTTATTCCGATGAAGCGTCCAGTAACAAGATTATCACTCGTGTACATCACATTCGTATGCTAACTTTGTCGGCTGCTGCAATTAACGTTTTTCTTTCGCTGTAATTCTCAATAATATACCAACTCTGATAGTACATAAAACTGCCAAGTCCAGATTGTGGGACGTGATTTTTTTATATTTACTTGATTTATTCAACGAAATAGCTAGTATCTTCGATGAGTACAAAATCAATTATCGAGTTGTGAAAATGAAGCAATTAACAAGAAGAGATGCAATTAACAAGAAGAGATTCAAGAGTTGTGGTTTTGTTTGGATTAGCAATGCTAAACCTGACCTGTAAAACCAAGAAAAACTCACTGGGCGTATTTTGAAAAGATTTGAGAGAAGAATGGAATATGCTATTGGAAATTTAAATAAACTAATATAAGAAAAAATATGTAAATAATGAAAAGCTAGAAAAAGAAAAAAGGAAAAGACTTTGTTTAGGAAAAAAATGTATTTTCTAAAAGATACAATGGAAAAATGAATGGAGCAAAGTTCGAGACAACGAAGATACACAAAATTAAGATGCTTAAGTTGTGCAGAATATAGAAAATATAGAAATTTTTTTTTGAAAATGTTTGATTTAGGATTTCGCTTTAAGTAGAAATCTGCAATTATAGGCGTATTGAATGCTACGTTCTTAAGAGTACAGTATTTTGTTACTAAACCTTTAGAAAACATCGAAGTCTGAGGAGGTAACATTTACAAATGCTACTGATAATATTTGCGGAGCGATCCTTGTTACTATAGTCGAGTTCATCTTTCACTCCCCCAGAACCAATAACTCTAATCTAAAGTGGTAAACACTGGAAACATTAACACTCTCCTCTTGTCATAATATAGCCAGTATCTGTTTGTCACTAATGATGGCAACTTTGTTCCGAAAAGTGTTTGATAAGATTGAATCATTGTTGTTATGAGATATTATATCATTATTGATCTGACGAGTAAACACCCTAACCCAGTGGTTTCGAATGAGTGCGCCGTATCATCATCAGGGGCGCTGCGGTTTGCCTCAACAACGTTTAAATTTAAAATATCATGAAATAAATCACAATTTGTGATGGTATACAATGTTGTAGCTTACAGTAAAATTGTTACACTTTTTTTAGAGCAAATGGGCTTCTACTCCTTATAGTAATCCTTATCAGTGATTATTTTTTTTAATGACTGTAAATTCTTGTCATGACTAAATTCCACTACCTAGGTCAGTCCTATACCGTGTGTTTATGGTTTAATAACATATGGTTATGTTACTTTCTGTCACTTAAACTTAATTTTAGTTTTAAAATGCTTAAAAAATATATAACAATATTTAGTTATTCGGTATTATATACAGCAGTAAAAAAAAATAGTAAGTGATGACAATTTACTTTAAACTACTACCTATGAAATGCTAAACCTGACCGCTAAAACAAAAAGCCATTGGGCGCATTTGAAACGGTTTAAGAAGAATGGAATATGCAGTAGTTCTATTTCAAGTAAGCATCTCTAAACACGTGCTATAATATAGGCCTTATATCCTGTGACACGGAGCTTTACTAAACCTTTATTCACAATGTTTTTCGTCCATTACTGGCTTATCACCTTTAAATTACATAAAATACATACCAAACAGTATATTTTTTAAAATTCAAATAAAAATGTGTCAGAAATTGTAAGATTGTTAAAATTGTATTTTAACAAATATAAATTCCTTCCAGAAATATATTTCCGTGGTTTCGATATGTCTGCTAAAACTGAGCCTTAGCGTGAAAGCAGGTTAATCTATAGTTACCTAATTCAATCCTAAATTATAATAAAACACTTCTGCTTCGCGTAAAGGCGTAAATTCTATTTTATCCAGTTTTTATACTTTGAGCCACTGGGAATTGTAAGACAGTATTTACGGTAGGTCCATGGAAACAATCACAGTGACAGCGGTCAGTGACCGATGTTATAATAATAAAAATTGGCACTAAGTTTAAAACCGAGAATATCATGTCCGAGATAGAAAGGTCGATAGCCCATGTTGCGGCCAGGTGTTTGACTCGGTATAACGAGGGAACGTTTTGGCGGAAGGTTAAGTCGAATTGCTTTTCTCAGAAGGTGGTTGAGTTAATTAGGACGGAAACAATGTTACTTTGGCTAAATGAAAACATTTTTTGGCATGACTATAAATTTGGCAGCACTAAGTGATAAATCTATTTTCTACAAAGTTCCGTTCTAAAACCGCAACGAATGGTGTTGACAAATTACAAAAAACTTGAAAAGTATCGGTTATTATAATAAAAATATTGCTAAACATAACAGTGATTTTATTAAAATTTTAGTTTTAAACCCACGATTCATGTTTAATTTTAAAATCTCAATAATAAATTATTTTTTCAGGCTAATGTTGGCCATCATTACTTCCGAAGAAAGGATGTTTTCCAATGGTTTTTCCAAACAATGTTTTCCGAGGTAAATCCTTTAAAGGCACTCTCTTCACATGGTCAAATCACTGCAGGTAATTTTTAACAGTTATTTCTTAAAATATCTCCCAACCTTTTCTAATATTTCAATGTATTTTTAATATAGGGCGCTTTTGTATTCTTTATTTAAATGTAATTAATTAAAATCAGAAATTTCTGTTTGCTTGTTTATTTTTAAGATAAGAAGATTTGTCAGTAAGTGTACAGGTATAGATGATGAATTTATTTTTTATTAGGTTTAATTACCAGAATTTTTCGAATCTCCCAGTTTTCTGAAGCTCCAGCTATAGACCAGAACCTTTTTAACAGTTATGATGCAGGCTTTACAAAAAAATACAGCTCTTTGACAACGCTAATGATTGGATTGATATCACATGCATAACATCTTTCTTCTTCACATGCAACAACTAGATTACTTGGATTTGTTATTAGTTTGATGGTTCTTTGATTTCAAAATAAATCAAGATATGCAGTAAATTAGTAGTATTCTGTTCGTTAAAACGTTATGATCAGTAATATTAAATGGTTTGTATAAAATTATCAGCGTTTTACATGCCTATTGTACTACAGTCATGTCTCGGTAATCCGAATTCCGGTAGTCCGAAACACCCACTAATCCGATACTATTTTCGAAAATATTAAAACGAGAAATAAATAAACTGCTATAAGAGAGGCTCAAAGAAGAAAGGCAACATCGTTTTGTGTTAATTTGCTATAACTTCGGTGTATCGATCCCTTTTGATTAATCGACCTATAGCAGTTCAATTTCAACGTTTACGGCAAGGAACCGATAGAATCGTTTTGCCATCGCAGCGTGTTAAACTTTAATTTTTATTATGACATTTTTTTCTCTTTAAATAAAACACAAAACACTTTCGTTGTCGGATAAGTGCGGCATTCTAAACCGACTTGATGCCGAGGTAACTGACAAACAATTATCGGAACAAAATTTTTTGTCGTTTATGTCTTCAATGGAGCAAGGTAGCAGTGCGCGGAAAACAGGGAAAATAAGAGAATACGATTTGGTATAAAATGCTCTATACAGATTGTTTCTGCAGGAACGATCGCGAAAGAACCCCATATCTGGCCCTTTAGTGCAGGGAAAGGCGAATTTCTTTTTTTTCTGAACTCTATCTTAACAAGAAAGGGTTTAAAGCCAGTAATCATTGGCTTGACAATATCAAAAAGAGATGTGTGATTCGGTGCCTTTCTATCACGGGAGAAAAATTGTCTAGTAATCCGGATGCTATATAAAATTTAGTTTACAAGTACGAAGACTGTCCACCAGGGCGAAATATGACCGAACAAAGATTAATTTATATTTATGCATTACTCAAAGAGCTGTGGAAGCTACAAATTACGTCTATTGTTCATTGGCAAATGACAGAAATCAAGAGCTCTTAAAGATTGCTCCATACCCCTTTTTTACAAAAGCCAGATATATATATATATATATATATATATATATATATATATATATATATATATCACTTTCACTATATGTACTTAAACAAGAATCTTACTTGGTATTTATGCGAGTTAACTTTCAAAGATTGATAGTAGACTCCCAGTCTATCACAAGCCTCGGTCAGTTATGCTCGACAATGGAGATACGACCAATCTTTGAAAGTTACTCGCATAAATACCAAGTAAGATTCTTGTTTAAGTACATATAGTGAAAGTGATAAGTGAATACAAGAAAACAGTGTTGCAAAGTTAAATATATATATATATATATATATATATATATATATATATATATAATAAATTGAAAATATTTCAAAAACAAGAGTACTTTTAATGAATATATTTATTCAAAGCTTTTCGCCGATAAAACAGAATCTGCATCTTCAGGAAAATAATTATTTAACAAAAAGATTTTTTTTTTGTTTAACTATATTACAAGAAAACATATCACCATATTTAATATAATATTAAATATATATATATATATATATATATCGGTCTTTGCGTTGTATGCACATGGGTAATGTGCGTTGAAAACATAGATAATAAGCTTTGAATGTGATATCTTCAGAACCGTAACACCTCTTTAGTTTCAAGTGAAAGTTAAAGGTTACAAGACGTTAGAAAGCTTTTCCTTATTATGGAACTCCGCCACAGAGAATAGCAACATAACTGATTCTTGGCAAAGGTAAAATTGGTTTTTACCGCGCGTTCACTCACTAGATCTTAGAGTCGCTACTGTCAAATCATCACCCAAACAGCAAAGTTGAACCTCTGCCTGCGCTCTTCACTTCCCCGTTGAAGCTGTGAGTACGGAGAAGCAGTACAGTGACAGTCTGTTGTGATTTGTCATTTGTTTTGTCTTTACATGAAATGAAATTTCTTTTGACCTTTCAAGCAGTTTTACTACAGTTGGCTTTAGGGTTTAGCTAAAAAAATATTTTTAGCCCAAAATTGAATAATCGAGTTAGATATAAGAAATTTATCCTTTAGAACGTATTAGTTCGTGAAATAATTACAGTTTGATTTTATTGTGTCTACTGATAATTTATAGGAAGAACTAGACTAGGTTTTACCAAAAGGCAGATATTAGACACATGTCACAATACCTGACGTTAACTAAGACAAGACCCAGATTTTACTTTGAAAAGGTTGATGCATGAAGAGTAGCAAGTGGTCATAAACTAAGGCAGTTGTATTGTACTCTCTTTGACTTTTTTCTTTAAAGTCTTGGTGAAATAAACTATGTTTAATTGTATTCTGTCGTGTAACCATTGTTTCTTGGTTCTTTTTCTTCGCTTCAACTCTGCAACATTTAGTGATTTGGTTGATTAAGTTAACATCAATTACCATTGAGCTAAAACTGTGTTGTGCTTCTATTCTCTATATTTGTTCAGTTTTACCTTCTTGTTCACGTCAGTTCATGCTACATTGTACAATACTTTCTTTGTATAGTACATTTAAGTCTTTGTTTTATTTTTAAATGTACATTTTGTTTTCGAATTCGTACCCGTTTTTACCTTCTTGTTCACGTCAGTTCATGCTACATTCTACAATACTTTCTTTGTATAGTACATTTAAGTCTTTGTTTTATTTTTGAATGTATATTTTGTTTTCGAATTTGTACCCGTTTTTACCTTCTTGTTCACGTCAGTTCATGCTACATTGTACAATACTTTCTTTGTATAGTACATTTAAGTCTTTGTTTTATTTTTAAATGTATATTTTGTTCTCGAATTCGTACCCGTTTTTATCTTCTTGTTCACGTCAGTTCATGCTACATTCTACAATATTTTCTTTGTATAGTACATTTAAGACTTTTTTTTATTTTTAAATGTAAAATTTGTTTTCGAATTCGTACCCGTTTTTACCTTCTTGTTCACGTCAGTTCATGCTACATTCTAAAATACTTTCTTTATATAGTACATTTAAGTCTTTGTTTTATTTTTAAATGTATATTTTGTTCTCGAATTCGTACCCGTTTTTATCTTCTTGTTCACGTCAGTTCATGCTACATTCTACAATATTTTCTTTGTATAGTACATTTAAGACTTTTTTTTATTTTTAAATGTAAAATTTGTTTTCGAATTCGTACCCGTTTTTACCTTCTTGTTCACGTCAGTTCATGCTACATTCTACAATACTTTCTTTATATAGTACATTTAAGTCTTTGTTTTATTTTTAAATGTATATTTTGTTTTCGAATTCGTACCCGTTTTTACCTTCTTGTTCACGTCAGTTCATGCTACATTCTACAATACTTTCTTGGTATAGTACATTTAAGTCTTTGTTTTATTTTTAAATGTATATTTTGTTTTCAAATTCGTACCCGTTTTAACTTTAACTTTAACCAAACACTATTTCTTATTTTTACCAGCATATCTTACAGATCTTGGTTACTGTTTTTGCACCATCGTAAGTAAATAGAATATGATACATTTTTGAGTGATTGCTTTTTTAACAGAACATTTGGTATTCTATTCATAGTCTATTTTTCGAAATCTTTAGGTAAACTGTTTCTTAAAGCTGATATTTCAGTGAAAATTAGGTACCATACGGAAGTCACAGGATCTAAGCCTATCTCCGTCAAAGCAAGCAGGCGGTCTCGTGCGCTATCAAAGGCCTTCTTGTAATCGATTTAATCTGTTCATCTATATGCACGTGGAGACAACGTTGTGGCCAAATTGCTTATTGTGCCCCACATTCTACGGCATGCAAATGGAAGTTAATTTTAGTCCTACTTTATTCGTATGGTGTGCTGAGTAATTAAACACAATACAGCGTCAGTTTAAGAAGTATTACTTAGTTAAACTGAATTATCTTTGTCATTTTACTGATCATAAATATTAGGAAATTTATTATTAATATTATTCCTACAATTATGAGAATTTAAGATTGAACAGTTGAGACAATTATTGAGATAGAAGGTAGGCAATTCTCATTACTCCAGTTAAAAAAAAAGGGATAAGGGCCACTTCAGAAAAGCCATTCTGACTATGCATTGTCCTTATTCTCCTCTATTCTTAGTATCAGGGAATAGTTATACTCTTCCCTTAGCCTTACCAAATTCTATCTACTCTTCATTTTTTACAAGGGGGCGTAACGTATAAGGTGTAAAGTACAACGAGACGTAAAGTATAGGGTGTAACGTATAAAGGGGCGTAACGTATAGGGTGTAACGTACAAAGGCGCGTAACGTATAATGTGTAACGTACAAGGGGACGTAACGTATAAGGTGTAACGTACAAGGAGACGTAAAGTATAGGGTGTAACATATAAAGGGGCGTAACGTATAGGGTATAACGTACAAAGGGGCGTAACTTATAGGGTGTAACGTACAAGGAGACATAACGCATAGGGTGTAACGTATAAAGGGGCGTAACGTATAGGGTGTAACGTACAAAGGGGCGTAACGTATAAGGTGTAACGTAAAAGGAGACGTAACACATAGGGTGTAGCGTGTAAAGTGGCGTAACATATAGGGTGTAACGTACAAAGGGGCGTAACGTATAAGGTGTAATGTACAAGGGGCGACCGTATATGGTGTAACGTACAAGGGAGGGTAACGTATAAAGGAGCGTAACGTATACGGTGTAACGTACAAGGAGACTTAACGTATAGGGTGTAAAGTATAAAGGGGCGTAACGTACAAAGGGGCGTAACGTATAAGGTGTAACGTACAAAGAGACGTAACACATAGGGTGTAGCGTATAAAGGGGCGTAACGTATAGGGTGTAACGTACAAAGGGGCGTAACGTATAAGGTGTAATGTACAAGGGGCGACCGTATATGGTGTAACGTACAAGGGGGTAAGTATAAAGTGTAAAGTAAAAGAAGATGAAACGTATATGGTGTAATGTATAACGGGGCGTAACGTATAGGATGTAACGTACAAAGAGGCGTAACGTATAAGGGGTAACGTACAAGGAGGCGTAACGTATAGGGTGTAACGTACAAAGAAGCGTAACTTATAGGGCGTAACGTAAAAGGGGGGCGTAAGGTATATGGTGTAACGTACAAGGGGCGTAAAATATAAGGTGTAACGTACAAGGGGCGACCGTATATAGTGTAACGTACAAGGGGGTATCATATAGGATGTAACGTACAATATGATTTAACGTATAGGGTGTAACATACAAGGTGGCGTAACGTATAGGGCGTAACATACAAGGGGCATAACGTATATGATGTAACGTACAAAGAGGAGTATCGACATCTTTATGAAACCGATAGACAGTCGATCAAGTTCCGATACTCAGCTCTTTACACGTGATGCCATATCTTCCCAATGCCCTGAACAATTAGGTTTTACTACCTTAATACTATTTATAACAACTACTCTATCCAAAATAACCTTTGTTAGCGACACTGGCTAATCAAGTTATTTATTCTTTTTCCTCACAAGCCAAAAATATCATAAACATAAATTACCGTACAAGGTGTTCCATTAAAAAACAATAATTGTAAAATATTGATCCCATTATTAATCTTTTATCCTTTGGCAATCAATTCATAAAGTATATAGTCTAATAATGTCCTTACACCTACAAATATTAGTTGGTAATCACAAAACAAATTAAAAAAATATTCTAATTTTTACAAATTCAGTATCTTTTACAATAATATAAATGATTGGTTTTAATATTTCTTAAAAGTGTTATCAGTTCATTATATATATGTTAATACTCACTTTAATAGCAATATGAATGTTGTAGATATTTATTGTTGCTCTCGAAGCATCTTTACTTTGTGCAGGCGAAGCAAATAAAGAGCTAATAGAAAGTTTTCAGACAATAAGCCTCCTCCTCGATTTCATTTCTGTAATTATCCATTCACTCGAAATGACTATGTTTAATCTATAGAAAAATACATATTATATATTAATTAAGAAATATAGATAAATTCAGTAGGCCAAATATTTACAAAACATACAATAGTAAAATCAGTAAAAATATTACAAAATATTTAATGATAAAGTAGAAGTGTTGGGCAATTAGAGGATACTCTGCATAAATAAAATGCTTGAAACAATCACTGACAACTAAACTAAGTTCCTCTACTATTCTATTTCTCTTCCCTCTATTAAAAGTGTATGGTTCAATGTGGAAAGCCACATGGAAAATACAGTCTGTATGGTGTAACCTGTCTTCTGACCTTATGGCTACTTTGGTTGGCCCGGACATTATAGCTTGCATCTCCCAGCATCTGCTTCCTTAATGAATCATCTACCCGCATCCCTAATGAAAAGTACGTAAAGATATAAGAAGAAAGTAACCAAAAACGACGTAATTGATTGTTACGTTATAAGCAACAAGATTTATAAACACGCTATGCCTAAATTGTTTATTATTTTTACCAAACTCACAAACCCTATAAATATAAACTTCTTTCTGTCAACCATCATCTGCATGTTTTTGATTTTCCTATTCATATATTCTTCACAGGTTCTTCCACAACATGTCTAAAAGATCGTCTAGGCCAGGGGTCTCCAAACCTTTCATACTGATTATTTCAGCCGTACCTGGTGCCATACTGATTATTTCAGTGAGTTAGTTGGATTCATTTCAATTATTTGTTAGATATTGTGCTTAAGTTGAATTTTAGCTTATTATACTTTCCATTAAGCTTAACCTAGCCAACAAATAAAGCCGAATTATTATCATTTTGTATTTTTTATCCAACTTATCACAACAATAAGCCATTAGCTGTTGCGGGCCGGATTGATGACACTGGCGGACCGGATTTGGCCCGTTCCCTCTTGTTTAAGATTGCCCTGGTGGGTATCAAATGAGGTCCGGGGGTACTCCACCCAAAAGAGTTTTCATTAACAAAAAAATTCAAAAGAAAAAGTGGAAATAGAGAAATCTCTAGAGGACGTTAACAAGGACCTAGATTCCTATTCGTACCAGTTAGACACCCCTCTTCCCTCCGGTTGCGAGAAAGTTTATTTCAGGTAAGCAAAATACGTGATTACATACTTTTTTCCTACTCCTAGCACAGGGGGATCCTAGTACTACCTGATGCCTTATATACTACCTTTGTGTCACTTCCTTAGTACTACCAAATTCCCTCTCCTCTTACTCATCATTCTTCTTAGAAAAGAATGTAATGAGTAGACTCTACCCGAATAGAGAGTAGGTCTATTTAATGAATGCGACTATGCCACGTGATTCCATGACCACGCTACTACCCTCTTGGAAAATCCTATCTATATTCACTTTTCCTGTCCTGCCTAGGCGTCTTTATATAAGAATGCGACTATGCACACGTGATACCATGACCACGCTACTACCATCTTGGAAAATCCTATCTATATTCACTTTTCCTGTCCTGCCTAGGCGTCTATATATAAGAATGCGACTATGCACACGTGATTCCATGACCACGTTACTACCCTCTAGGAAAATCCTATCTATATTCACTTTTCCTGTCCTGCCTAGGCGTCTATATATAAGAATGCGACTATGCACACGTGATTCCATGACCACGTTACTACCCTCTTGGAAAATCCTATCTATATTCACTTTTCCTGTCCTGCCTAGGCGTCTATATATAAGAATGCGACTATGCACACGTGATTCCATGACCACGTTACTACCCTCTTGGAAAATCCTATCTATATTCACTTTTCCTGTCCTGCCTAGGCGTCTATGTATAAGAATGCGACTATGCACACGTGATTCCATGAAAACGCTACTACCCTCTTGGAAAATCCTATCTATATTCACTTTTCCTGTCCTTCCTAGGCAGATAGTATTTATATTGGTTGATCGACCAAAACTACACGAAAAATCTAGTTCCGTACAATAACATGTTTTACTTGCGCTTCAATGCCTTTGACTCAAAATTAATAGCTGTCACGGAGATTGCCGAGCACGTTGAAAGTTTCCTTTCAGCACCCTCCAAAAGTATGGTAAGGGGCGCCAACCACCTGGAACCACTGCCAACTAAATGTCACGAATTGACTACGACAAAATATCCTAAGATCTACAAAATGTTACCGTTGAGTAGTGTAACGTATTTGGTTACCGTATCAAGATAAACGATATCGATTTTTAAAAAAATTGTCGGAAATTTCTGCTTGATAACACTGCACACCATATGTTCTATTTAGGATTATTTTGTCCACCACGCAAGAAGATTTTCCAAACCAAATGTGCCTCCATCTGCCTTTATCACGCATCTTCTTCTTCATGCTTTTACCAGGCTATAAATTATTATAAAATTATATAATCAAACTCTTGGTAGTGTTACTAAACACCGTACTTTTCCTGTGCTCACTGTCGTCTGTAAATATGTAACATGTTATTGTGTTCAATAGTTGTATTTATTTTATATATTTAATTTATATGAGTCCATTAGAAATTGTGGTTCATAAGAATAAAAACCAACGTATGAATTTTTACTATGTATTTTACTTATGAAACTAAGATTCGGTACCTACCATAAGTTTTTTTTTTTTTTAACGACGGGATGTGCTTTATGCACATAGTGTGGGACTCCTCTCGACATTGCACTAGGCTCTACTTGAGATAATACCCACTAAAACCCGTCTTTTCCACGCAAAGATTCCACCCCGGGACCGCCGAGGCATTACTTCGAGGTGGTGCCTTTTATCTAGTGACCTCTATCATGGATCTAACCATCCCTCATCTTTTTTACAGCGTAGAATGGTGTCGATGTACCATTCTACAGTCCTCCAATTGTCTCCAGATGCAAGCATCATCCGCATGATATTCTCTGGGGAGAGACTCGCGGCACGTGCCATCAACCGGCTCCTCTGGTCTGCGAATCTGCCACACTCAAAAAATGTGTTGTCTTGCGTCATCAATACAGTCGTTACACATCGGGAAGTATTTTGATAAGACTTTTCCCATCCTATAAAGATACGCACGGAAATAGCCGTGGCCTGTCAGAAATTGTGTCATGAAAAAACTAACTTCTCCGTGTTTGCGTTCTGTCCACTCCTTCACTTTGTTAATCAGGATGAACGTCCATCTCCTTGTTGGTTCAGTATTCCATCGCTGCTGCCACTCAGCCATGGTTTTCTCCCTAGCTCTCTTCGCTGCCTCCACTTTACCTACATCCTTGCTGGAGGTATAGGCAAGTTTCCTCTCTTGAGCCACCTACCATAGGTTATGTTATAATTAGTTTTGTGAAACATATTTAAACTCTTTAAAATAACTAAACTGTTCCTTTCTTTCTATACTGAACATTCATTATCACTCAATCACTTAACCCGACAATAAATAAGAGAGATTGTTTTTTCCCATTTAAGAGATGACCTTTCATAAGATAAAACATTTTCTGTGAACAATGTACTCGCTGGAACCACTTAATCACTTAACCCGACAATAAATAAGAGAGATTGTTTTTTTCCCATTTAAGAGATGACCTTTCATAAGATAAAACATTTTCTGTGAACAATGTACTCGCTGGAACCACTTAATCACTTAACCCGACAATAAATAAGAGGGATTGTTCTTTCCCATTTAAGAGATGACCTTTCATAAGATAAAACATTTTCTGTGAACAATGTACTCGCTGGAACCACTTAATCACTTAACCCGACAATAAATAAGAGGGATTGTTCTTTCCCATTTAAGAGATGACCTTTCATAAGATAAAACATTTTCGGTGAACAATGTACTCGCTGGAATGTATGACACACCTGCACCTGTCATTAGCCGGTCCCGGGTCGCTACTTTTCGGGAAATTCCGACCCCCTAAATGCGGATTACAGCAGCACTGACGAAAAAACAAAAATATTTCCTGTGGAAATTACACTTTTACTTTACAAAAAGTTGAAATTATCACGGCTGTACCAGAATGGACTCCTAAGACAGTGACTGTATATTTTGAAACTGATGCAGTATCTACCTTCAAGGAAGTGTTTCCGTCAACGGAAATTAAAGGCTGTTTTTTCAAATGAAAAAATGTATATGGAGGAAGGGTCAGGAGTTTGGACTAGCACGTGAATATAAATAAAATGCAGAACTTCACCTCTTACCGTATGTGCCTATCTTTGGCTCTTCTAAAACCAGAAGTATCAGGTGGTTGGTTGGTGGTACGATCGCTGGATCCTAATAACTTAAAACTTTCTGACGTTTTCGACTATTTCGTCAACACTTGACATCGCATGACTAACGTTGTCGAAGGATGACAGAATATTATCAACAACGTACTTGGCAGATCAAACCCGAAGCTTTGGGACTTGTTAGTCTGTTAAAAGAAGGAAGCCGAGTGTTCAGCTCTCATATGTATGAGACCAAGACCCGGAAAGAGGAGAAAAACCAAATATCAGAAGTTGGATGATATAATTGAAAAAATTATTAGTAACTTTAAAATGAGCAGCGACATCAGATCATGCCTGAAGACGTCGTATATGCACATGCTTTAATACATGTAGACTTTATGTAAATAAGTTGTAGCCGAAATAAAAATGTAAAAAAATATTTTAAAAGTAATAAAAATAAATAATAATATAAAAGTAATAAAAAAAAGGTGTAAATATTTACTACGACGAAGCTTCATGGCTGATTTTAAACACACCTAAATAGCTGTAACTTCACAGTTGTTTAGCGAATCCAAAGCCTGGATAAAGTGTGACGAATCAGTTTTAAAATAATAACAATAAAAACCTTTGCAAGTAATCGTAATATAATTGACTACATTTAACGTGTCAGCTGTTAAAGTTAAACACCCTTAGAAAGGTGTGCGCGATTGTCACGACACCACTCGCTGAGCAAGTTTTCTATCTTCTTTATGACCCTAGTTAGCATATTAGTAATCTAAGAAAAAGGCAACAAATACAAGTACAAGCCAATAAATACAACTCCTATCTAAACAATTTAGTTTAAACTGATCATGGATGTGGCACTAAATGATTAAATTGATGTATCTCATTTGGGCTAGACAACGTTGCAATACCCCACAATCCTTCATTATCTTTGACACTTCGATTGGGCAAAGTAGATTTTATGCAGCCTTCCATGATTCTGATTGCGATCACTGGGTAAAAGCACACGGACCTTCTCTACGACGCGACCCGACGCTGTAAATTATTGCTGTAATTAGCCTAAGCTTTGAAATTGTACTTGCACTTCCTTGCAAATTGAGCTAAACAAAATTGGAACACCAAAATGTATTAGCGCAAATATAACTCCCCAAATAAAGACTTTCTTTTGCTAAGCGTTATAACCAACCTTAATAGTAAATATAAACACTTTAGGTGAATATAATGAAATACCAGTATTCTTACAGTAATTTGGCCGTCCTAATTTTAATTTTCATGTTAAAATTTAAAAAAATTATTAACTTTAGCTTCTAACGGCATGCAATTTTAACGATAAATTGAACTCAACAATAATCAATGCCGAGTTTATTACATTTACACTGTTTTGTTAGCAAATTATTATCTTATTCAGTTTATTAATAAATATGTGAACTTGAGATTGGCTAAATTAAAGTAAAAAAAGATTGATAACATTATTAGTGTTCAAATTTATGAAAAGAAAGAAATTGTAGTGTTGCCTTTTGTTGAACTATTGCAGAACAAAATTAAAAAAGTTGCAAAGAGTCATAACATTGACGTTGTTTCCAAATCCGTTGACAGAACCCAGTCCTTTAATAAGTTGGGTAAAGACCCTATAGTCAAAGAGGAAAGTACTAATGTTGTATATAATATTCCATGTATTGACTGTGATTGCAGTGATATAGGTCAAACTGGTCAGGCAAACAAAGAATCAAGGAACTTAAGTCTGATTGCAAAAATGATAGAGTAAGGTCTGCATTATCAACCACATGAGAGAAACCGGTCGTGGTTTTGATTTTGACAGAGTTAACATTTTGGAAAAAGAAAGCAACAAACAAAAAAGATTATTGTCAGAAATGATTTTTATAAGTGGAAAAGTGTTAAAGAGTTTCAGATACTGATAATTTGAAAAGAGTGTTCAATAACTTTCTCAAATTGATCAAATGATATTTTGAATAGCGCCGCTTCATGTGATTGACTGAACTTCTGTCTGTTTATTGTAACTTGCTGTCGCTCGTCTCAGTATTACTGTAGTATGAAGGTGAAAGTGTAAGCACGGATTGCTATTGACTAACCCTTATCCAGTGTTTGTATGTTTCATATTGTGTTTAAAGGTTGTAATTGTAATATATTGTGAATCTAATTTTTAAATTATAACGATTATTGTTTTATGTTTATAGATTTGACAGCTTGAAAAGACCTACCTAAAATGTGACCTAAACGTTGCTTGTATGATATTAAAATAAGAAACTCAGCTTCCATTATAGTTTGAGTCCAATTTATTGTTAAAATAAATTTATGTTTATCTTTATATTATAGCAAATTTAGTCATATTATTTGAAGTCGTGTTTATTTGTATTTGTCTATCAAGCGGCCCTTAGAGAGTAAAATATATTCTTCAATATTATGTGAAATTCCATAGGAATGCAATTTAGTATTAAAGAAGACAATTAGTTTGCTTCAAAATTCAGACGCTGGTGCTGTATTGAACTTTAGAAGAATAAGAAAATGTAGAGGGAGAATCTGTATAAAAGAGTTAACAATTCAAACAAGGAAAAGTTTACATAGAACGAGCTCTTTTGCATTTATATTATAACCAATAAAGTACACTAATTCGTTTTAAAAAAAAAATAAGACACAAAACCTATAAAACAAACTTTGAAACTACGAGTGCGAACCCGGCGAAGTTCTCCAGCTGATCGATAATTGCCAATTATTGCGCAATAATTCTGACAATGTTTCTCATATTGTGCAATATATACTTACATTTTTAAATATAGTCAATAATAATGCAGAATTCTTCACTGAAATCTACACACATAAATTTAGCACTCATATTGGCCGGCTATAGAGAACTCTTGATATTTCAAAATTAAATATTACCATGAGATTTAAAAAGAAACTTGAGATCCCCTGGAGGGTAATTCGCCAACTAGTAGATGTGTAAGGTCAGGCAGCTGTTTACCCCGATCTCATCTACTAGTAGGCACAATCGTTATGGCGGACCCCTACTCGTAGCAGCAAGGTTAGACTAATAATGAGTAAGCGGACCCCCCCCCCCCCACTCTAAATGTCATGTCTGGGCTGGGCAAGTGTCTTGCTATAGCTCACAGTTACACTATAGTTCCCGTGCAACCCTTTGAAGAAATAGGTAAAAATGAAATTACACTTTCTATTTTTGTAAAAACTGTGGATATGCGCTTGTTAATGTACAAGCCGACTCCATAGGTCAGGCGAGGGGGATCTCACTACATTAAATTATTTTATATTCTTATTGCTAAAGTACGTTCTTAGTAGTTCATTAATCTACCCGAAGAAAAATAATTCTAACAGATCAAAATAAGTTATATTTAAAACATCTTTCAACTATTAGCCTATACAAACATTACAGTCTTACTCCCCAGTTTGAGATCATTAGACAAAGTGAAAAGCAGATGTGTGTGAGGGGAGTCTCAAGCTAATCACCCAATATGAATATTACCTCATAAGAAGGACTGTGAGTGATAGTTATTATTCCCGCACTTGGTTTAAATATTTGTCATTAGTTCAACTCGGATCATTACTAATTTAAATTAAATTTTTTTAAATAACATTTTTCAAAACTAAAAGCGCCATAATGTCGGTACAGTAGTTCAATAACCCTTTACAGAGTATGCACTTAAAACTATAAACAGGTGTCCTTCAACAATCTGATAAATGTTTAAGGGTTATAAAATTAATAATAACTTTAACAATTAAATACTGGTTAATTGCATTTACATCCTGGAGAATGTTAACCTAATACGTTTAATATGTTGTTCAACTCTGTCAGTGGCAGATATTTTAAAAATCAGCAGTCGTTCGTATAGGCCTGTTTTCAGATGCGATATAGTGTAAAGTTCAATGTACAAGAACTATGTTTTATGGTCATTTTAGAGGCCAGTTGATAGTCATCAATTAAATTGAATTGATAATATTACTTTAATTTAATAATTTCCTTAATATTTTTGTAAAAACCGTTTACCTAATAAAATGTAATTATGTTATTTTATAAATTTCAATCTTATTTCACCTCCATTTTAAATTTAATTCCAACAATTACATTTGTTTGCAAAAACTGTTATACATCCCAAAGGTTTATTTCATCCCTTAGATTTGATAAGCTGTGCTAGATCACACTTGTTTTGATTTCAATTGGTTCATTTTGTAGTTAATTTATATACAGTTTGAATCTTAAAAAGAATTTGCCACCTGAAGCAAGGTTAGTGTGGAGTAACTTTTAATTTGGTCGTATATTATTTATTTTCGATTTAAATTAAGAGATAATTTGAAAACAAAATTGCAGCTAAATAGAGCTATTTGTTTTATCGATAATACAAAAAATACAGTGAACTGTTTGAAAACTACTTCAAGCTTGGGTTTCGGTCTTCAACTATTCGATTTCAACAAAGAAAGTGAAAACTTTGGTTGAGAGGTTGACCTAACATAAACAAAACCAACGGCCAAAGAAAAATCTGTTTACAAAACTGAGAATGATCAATTTTTTTATAATTTGGCTTTCTCTTAAGTGATAAACAAGAGTGCGAAAGAGAAATTGGGGGTCTTTGTGATCATTAAATGGGGAGAACTGAGAGCGTTTTTAGAATTATAGATGAAATATGTTCAAACATATTTCAAGAAAAAATATAATGACGGCTCAGCCGTATAAATAAAATAGAATATTTTACTCCCATGATGGATCATCCACCTGTGTACTTGTGCAATCGTACTTAAAAATCATGTAGATTTTTAGTTATAAAATCTATGGTATAACCTACTTCACCTCTAAAAAATTTCCTGAGTCACATATAAAAAAATTAAAATTATATTACTGAAATCGCTGGCCTTCTCGATGTTCCTGCACACGGCTGGAAAAGATAATAGTTCAAGGAAAAGTATAAGGCAGATCACAATAAGAGGTAGATCACGAACAAGAAGTTTCACCAGAAGTCATAGCCAACACTCCACCAATACTAAAACTTAAAGAAGCTAAGTAGACTAAGGAGTGCATTTGTTAAGAGGATTTCGATTTCTTGTAGGCTACTGTTATACAAAACTGTCACAAAAGTGTTAATGGTTCCAGTCTCTTGTTTCAGTTCGTAGAATTGCGTTTTAAATTTTGTTTCATTTCTCCCTTTGCGAGAAAGTGAGGTAAAAATAATTAATTAGATGATTTTGTTTTGCGCAGATTTATAACAAATTTTATTTTTCTCTATGTCTATTGAAGCTTATTTTTTACTGTTTAAAGTCGAAACAATAAATAGTCGAAAGAAAGTCGTAAATCTATTCGCAGTATTAGGTTTAAATTTGTATTAATTGCGGTTAAAACTTGGATAGACTAGTTATTCGTTTAACTTACTTTCGAAAAAGAAACTTTATGGGTTAAGATGACTGAACGCTTTAGTTTGCGTCAGTACGTCCTAAAGCTAGATTAATTTAAGTGAAACTATTCGATTAGAACTTATTCTCATATATGTTCAAATATTAAATTAAATATCAATATCAAAGAATTAGCATTTGGTTTTTTCTAATTTTCAAAAACTTTAGGTAATATGTTACGTTAAATTATTTTACTTTCATTACATAATTCTCTTAGTTTTACGTCTCTTGTGGTAATCTCCCTTAATGCCTCGAAAGATATTGACAACTTCTACATCTTTTGTGATAAAACTGTGAAGAATCTAACCGCAGATCACGATATGCATTTCTTCTTAGAATGTCAGCCACAGGTTTAACCAAAATGCCATTACAACAAATGCTGCTATTCTCTGAGCCCACTGTACAGTCTACATCCATTAGGATACTTCATTTTGTCTATAAAATATCTTTCTGTATAAAACTTCCATTTTGCTTTTAAAATAAGCAACTGTAACTATTTATTAAGAGTTCTTTGACAGAGAATAAACCATTCAAGTTATTGCAAAAATAATACTAATAAAAAGTGACTATACGCTCGGACGACAATCTTTTACAAGTATGTTTGTTTATTTATTTGTATTAATAGATAAATATTGCATGATTTTCAAAATCGGACTTTCAAATCCGTGATAATTTTAATGTTTTTTTTTTTTGTGGGATTGATGTGTTTATTAAATGAGTTTTAATAAAAACTTCCTCAATTAGAGATTGGCGGTCTAGTGAAACCACACTTGTTCATAACCGCGGTTCGAGTAGCCTATGGCTGGAAAAACCCTTTGAGCTCTGCTGGATCTGTACAACTTATCCCTGGGTTGGATTGTTTTCTCTTATCTCTTAGCTTTACTAATTACTTAAAAACTCATATTTTCTCTATTCCCTATCTCTGTAGCATAATGTCCGTTAACTTCCGGTAAAAAGAGTTTTTAAAAAATACAGTTTTGATTAAAGCCTATGATACTATTTATTAGGAATATACAGTGGTTGAATTTAATAATAAATACACAAAAACCTCTTAACCACAAACTTTCTTTATTTTACCCTTATGTACATTTCAGTTACCAAGTAACCATCCTCAGAGGGATAACATACAACGACCTTTGTATGTTATCCCTCTGAGGATGGTACTTGGTAACTGAAATGTACATAAGGGTAAAATAAAGATAGTTTGTGGTTAAGAGGTTTTTGTGTATTTATTATTAAAGCCTATGGTATTTTTTCTTTACTACGCATCTTATATAGAATGCAAGGTTTACAGTTATTTTTTCCATTTTTAAATTCTTTCTTTTTTCATCATACTCGTTGCACCACTAGCCTTGGCGGAATTTTAGACGTTGATAACAACTCTTACAGCGATAAAGTTTACCAAAAATGAGCAATCAAAAAAAAATTTAGATCTAACATTGCATAATGTCTCTTTTAGATAAATAGTTAGGCTCTATATATAATAGTTAAACCCAAATAATATACTAGCCGTCAAATGGCATAATAAGAGGAATATTCAATATTACTCACAATGTGGGCAAGGTACATCACGGAAACACTACTCTAAGAAGTCGTGATACAACCTTGTTTGGTGGCGGTAGTAACCTGAGATATCGTTGTATTTACGGTGTCTACAATATTGTCAACTCCTCTGTTTTGCTTCGGCAAATCTATCCAACAGGTGGATTTATCGGAATATATCAGGGTAATTGTATAACGCCTATCCTCTAAGTCTCTATCAATGCTTGTGGCGACTGTGTTGAATTCAGAAAGTCACACCTTGCTCTAATGGTTTGTGTGCAGGTTCGCATTCTGAGATGATATATCTTTCTAAAAATATTTCTAAAAAACTATACTTTGAACCAAATTATACTTTTGTAGTATAAAATATAGATTTGACTATTTTTTTAATAATAAGCCCAGTTAAAGTGTTCTGTCTCTAGCTTTCTGGTCTAAAGTCCACTTCAAAAGTAATGTACTAGAAAACCATAAAAATACTCCCGTTATCTATGCAATTGTGGTCGCATTAATTAATAATTTTCTGGAAATTGCATTTCCTTTCTACGTAATCCCAAGCAAGTATATTTTTTTTTGTTTTTTGTTTTTTTTAAATTAAAACGCTTGTGACCTCTCGAAACAAAGAAGACTGGCTACACCGCCTGTCCACGGCCTGTAAACCTAACCTAACCTAACCTACACCGCCTGTCCACGGCCTGTAAACCATTAGCGCAGGTAATAAAAGACTGCTAAACGATAGGTGGAGTAGTGATTTAGGAGGCGGCTCGTGTCAGGGGAAGTGCGAAATACATGTGTATACCTTCCTACTTGACCACCGTCAATCCGGCGCCTAGACTCAGGGCCCTTCTCGGAACTGTCTTCAACAAATTGGATATTCTTTAGGAGGGGATCCACATTATAAAGTGCGTCCGGTAGCAATTTGTTTCAGTCTGTTTTCGAAACAAATTTTACTAGTCGGTATTTTAGTTACGCTTACCGTGTGATCGCCACTGGCTTCGGTAAACATCTGAAAACGGCAGCTATCATCACAACCTGTTTTATTAAATGAAAATATAAATTATCTTACCGCAAACGCCTGTGTAATAATAATTTTCCCTATATACAAGATGATGAAACGTATTTTTTTTATTTAGATAATAGAAGTTGATAATAAAGAGGGAAATGGTTTATTTTACGTTTCAGCATCAGTTGCTAAAGACAACCTTGGTGATTAGCATTTTCGTTTCCTATGAAAATATCCTCTCTAATGACGTTATTCAGTCCTCCTGATGCTGTTCAGTTTGATCATGGCAAATAATTAGTTTAAATACACAAAGCAAGATTAAATAAGCTATTTTATTTAATAGCATGGTCTAGTAAAACGATAAACACATTAATTTTTTAATCATGAATAATACACTATATTAAATGAGTAATTAATTATATTAAAGCCAGGATCCAACGATATTGCAAAAGCAATTTACTTTGTGACGCAAACACTCTTAAAGACATTGAAATAAAACTATAAGACTTGAAAATCTTTGTAACTTTGAAAAAAAACCATACGTAACACTAGAGCAGGTAGAAAATTATAAAATCACGACCTTCTTTCATTTTTATCGATATAAAGTCGCACACTGTTGTTAAGGAAGCATTTATTACGTGAGTTATTTGTATTAAACCTGAACCATAGGCCTATAATATCCTACTTCACAAAGCTAACGTATATGGGCGCCCTTACCCAAAAATTAAAAAAAAAACGAAATAAATATCTAGGAGGCATTTATAGACATATGGCTTTTTCCAGAAAGTTATTTAAAAAGTTGGTGAATTGTAGGGCATGACAGAACTAAAATATTTATATACAAAAAATGTGTATTTTCCGTGATTATTTGCAGATTATTGTTTTTTAATAAAAGGTACGAGTAATTAGAGTGTGTTTATTTTCTATATAGGTACATTAAGTATCGTAGTACTTTATTAGTAGTAGTAACCAAGTAGTAGATGAAATAAGGTTAAAACTTGAATTTTTTAGTATGCAATGCCTTTATATACAGCTCCTCCCTCCTACAAAACTATCATATGGGTGCGTATGCTAACGTAATGCTTTAACTTGTTATTGTAAGAATGTCTTTGTATCTCTTCTTGTATGTCTACATCTGTTAATTCTTAAGGTTTTAGGTTAGGTTGGGTTATAATAATGCATCTTTCGTACGCTGTTTATGTCTAAATAGCAATAACATTTTTTATTATAATAAAAATATTGGAAAAACCCCAATACCAGAAAAAATTTCAAAAATAGCAAATATTACAAGTTACTTAAGATTAAACCCTTATGTACTTTTCGATAACCATGCCATCATCATCAGATGGGCTTATTACAAAATTACAATGTAGCAAACAAGAAGTTACAAATTAGAGTGCTTCATCACTCTAGTTTGTAACTTCTTGTTTACTAGAGTGTATAATTGTAATAAGACCCTCTAATAATGATGACATGGCCATCGAAATGTAGGCTATATAAGGGTTTAATCTTAAGTAACGTATGCTATTTGTTATTTTTATTATTTTTGTGTTATTGGGGTTTTTCCAATATTTTTATGTAATATATTGTACCTATGTTCCCTTGGTATTGTATAACATTTTTTACGTACCAAGAAAAAGGAGAGTGTGCTTCGGTCCTAATCCTTTATCTTTATTTATAGGGTTGATAATGTTTTTTTTCTTTCTCGTTTTTTTCTGACAAAGGTAAAACCACATAACCCACAATCACATGTTCAGTGTGCCCATATTATAAGCTGACTAACGAGAAACGTGTTCTGACACCTCACAAAGACATGTAAACGTGCACACGTGCATGTAAGATGGGTGGGTTTGTAAATATTTTGTATATAGAACTAAAGAGTAAATATATTCTTTCTCTGATACAACATTAGTTTTACTGTAAATAGATGTCCTTACTTACTAGCAAACGCCCACTCTGGGCCGTTGAATAGATATGCTAGTGACTGTAGATATAATGCTTGTAATATTTCCTTAAAGGGATTGTGCAACTTTATTAAGAGAAAATAGTGATTTGTTTCTACAGAGATTTTTAAGACTCTGTATTTTTTTGCAATATCGTAGGTTCCTGGGTTCGATATAATTATATACAAATAAATGGATTGACGGTCGCCCCTTCTCGCTACTTTGCTAGGTCTAGCCATGACATGAGAATAGCAGTGTTCGTTTGCGGGTTGTATCCATATTTTTGTAACATTTTTAACGACGATCTTTGGACCGAACAACATAAGTTAGAACTATATTGCGTCATTAGTCGGAATATTTGCACAAGAAACGAAATCGCGACAGCCATTAAGGATTAAACTTAGGAACAGATACTGAAATATAAAATTATCTATTTTTGTTATATACAAATAATATAATATTTTTAAAAAGTCATTTCCTATTCAAATCAACATAGACACATTTTTATTTTAGTTTCTTTTTATTTTAAAATTACAACTAATATAAATATGTATATAGTCTACACATGTCAGAATGACAATATTAAGTGCCAAAATAGAAAGCGAATTTCCTTACAATTTTCCATTTTTTTCCTATGCATGGTGTTGGATTATTATTTTTGTTTGTTACTATTTATATGCTTTTTTTGGAGCTGACGCAGCCAAGCCCCACCCCTCATCCCCATATGCCTGCGCGAGGCGATTTTTGTCAAAGTGATTTTTTCTGTACGTGTTCGATTTTCTGTAAGAGCACACTCGTGTGTGTGCTTCGCAAAGCACTTTATCAAAACAAAAACTTTATTTCATCAGAAACATATATATAATACACAGAGATAAAAAAATATAGACTATAAATGTGTTATCGAAGTGTTACATGAAGTATTGAGTGGAGGCACGGACGCTAGTGACCGTGGAGCGGAGGTAGCGAAGCGAAGTAACATAACACAAAAGCGCTTAGTTAAAGTTAACCTTCATTAAGTCATGGTCTGATGAAAATCACTGATTAGGGGCTCTATCGACTTTCCTAGACGAAGGAATTGAACTAATGTTAATTTTGCATTGTTTACGTGTCTTAAAACTTTCATTGCAATCATTCCAATTGTTCTTCTTATCACAAACGCATCTGTGGTCCATTAACCCAATGCATTAAGTGAAACTGCAATCAAACCATCAAGAGCCGTGCGATAGCTACATATTGTGTGTTGCAAATCCTTCAGCTAGGTTAGTACTATTTAATGAAACTAGAACGGCTTTTCTCACTTATAATATATAATGTTACATACAATTCTTTTTTACAATTCGAACTAGCCTTCTACTTATTTTGATATGTACAAACGTCACTGTTCACCTCGTTGCTTATACAGGTTTACAATGGGTGTGTTTGGACAACCTTATATAGGTACAGGAATATATATTCAAACGCTACTATTCGTTGTGCTCGATGTGGAGGGAAGTTAGAAGAGTTTTTCTTGGTATTGCCTCTAATACTGTAGAAATCCTAGGTAAGGTTCATTTTTAACTCAGTTCGTAACCTGAGATACCAAGAAGTCCTTTTCTAGGAATTGCTACCGAAATCTGACAAACAACGTCTTAAGCAAGACAAAAACTTTACCGTTCTTTGTTGGAGCGACTACATGTTTTTTTAAGTATAATTACTTACTAAAACTAAACATCATATTTACTAGTTATTTTTGTACTCAAAATGGGTAAAATTAGGATTTTTTAATACTTTAGAATAAAAATAATTTTTGATTTTACCATTGTGACATTTGACAAAACTGTTAAAAATAAAGCATATGATGAAACCGGTTACACACTTCATCAAATTTATTCTTCTCATTCCTTTACAATTTTATGCATGCTTCCTTGACTGGTCGCGAACCTCGTACTGCAGGGTTTACGGTGGTATTATCTGCGTTACTGGCTACAGCATTCACACAACTGTTCACTCACCAAACTTTACAGTTTTGTACTGTGTACAGTTAGTACATGCTTCCTTGAGTAGTCGGTAATCCAGTACTGCAGGGGTTGCGGGGGTTTTATCTACATTATTGCCTACAACCCCTGCGCATCACTTCTCTCACCAATCCTTTACCTCACGTTACGAAACTTTACAATTTTGTACATGCTTCCTTTAGTGGTCGGTAATTCAGTACTGCAGGGGTTGCGGGTATATTATCTACATTACTGTCTACAACCCTCGCGCATTACTTCCCCCACCAATCCTTTACCTCACGTTACGAAACTTTACAATTTTGTACATGCTTCCTTTAGTGGTCGGTAATTCAGTACTGCAGTGGTTGCGGGTATATTATCTACTTTACTGGCTACAACCCTCGCGCATTACTTCCCCCACCAATCCGTTACCTTACATTACGAAACTTTTTAATTTTGTACATGCTTCCTTGAGTGGTCGGTAATGCAGTACTGCAGTGGTTGCGGGTATATTATCTACTTTACTGGCTACAACCACCGCGCATCACTTCACTCACCAATCCGTTACCTTACATTACGAAACTTTTTAATTTTGTACATGCTTCCTTGAGTGGTCGGTAATGCAGTACTGCAGTGGTTGCGGGTATATTATCTACTTTACTGGCTACAACCACCGCGCATCACTTCACTCACCAATCCGTTACCTTACATTACGAAACTTTTTAATTTTGTACATGCTTCCTTGAGTGGTCGGTAATGCAGTACTGCAGTGGTTGCGGGTATATTATCTACTTTACTGGCTACAACCACCGCGCATCACTTCACTCACCAATCCGTTACCTTACATTACGAAATTTTACAGTTTTGTACATGCTTCCTTGAGTGGTCGGTAATCCAGTACTGCAGTGGTTGCGGGTGTATTATCTACTTTACTGGCTACAACCACCGCGCATCACTTCACTCAACAATCCGTTACCTTACATTACGAAACTTTACAATTTTGTACATGCTTCCTTGAGTGGTCGGTAATCCAGTACTGCAGGGGGTTGCGTGCAAACACTTCAATTAAATGGAGCACCTTGAAGCAAAAACCGCTATTCGATTTAGGGTCTTTATGCAAAACATCATACATTCAATTGAGCGTTTTTATGAGCTCATTGGATTATTGTCATATCTGCTACCAACTGAAGAGTAGGAAAATTCGTTTTTTTTCTAACTCTGAAGGCAAATTTTGCTAATGAATGAGTTAATTCTTTTTACGCACTAGTAAAAACATCAACACGTATTTGATCATAACACCTTCTGGCTTCTTTACTACCTGTTGTATTGGACAGAAACTACTTATGGGATTATTACTTCTTCTAGCTTTTTGGCTACACCTTATAATAGCAAACCTACTTCTTTGGTCATCACCTCTGTGATATGTTTACCTACACGTTGTAATGTACACAAGCTACTTCTCTCCTTATTAATTATTCTAGCTTTCTTGCTACAATTTATAATAGCACAAGCTACTTCTTTGGTCATCACCTATGTGATATGTTTACCTACACGTTGTAATAGACATAAGCTACTTCTCTCCCTATTAATTATTCTATCTTTCTTGCTACAATTTATAATAGCACAAGCTACTTCTTTGGTCATCACCTCTGTGATATGTTTACTAACACGTTGTAATAGACATAAGCTACTTCTCTCCTTATTAATTATTCTAGCTTTCTTGCTACAATTTATAATAGCACAAGCTACTTCTTTGGTCATCACCTCTGTGATATGTTTACCTACACGTTGTAATGTACACAAGCTACTTCTCTCCTTATTAATTATTCTAGCTTTCTTGCTACAATTTATAATAGCACAAGCTACTTCTTTGGTCATCACCTCTGTGATATGTTTACTAACACGTTGTATTAGACATAAGCTACTTCTCTCCTTATTAATTATTCTAGCTTACTTGCTACAATTTATAATAGCACAAGCTACTTCTTTGGTCATCACCTCTTTGATATGTTTACCTACACGTTGTAATAGACATAAGCTACTTCTCTCCTTATTAATTATTCTAGCTTTTTTGCTACAATTTATAATAGCACAAGCACCTTCTTTGGTCATCAGTTATGTGATATGTTTACCTACACGTTGTAATAGACATAAGCTACTTCTCTCCTTATTAATTATTCTAGCTTTCCTGCTACAATTTATAATAGCACAAGCTACTTCTTTGGTCATCACCTCTGTGATATGTTTACTTACACGTTGTAATGTACACAAGCTACTTCTCTCCTTATTAATTATTCTAGCTTTCTTGCTACAATTTATAATAGCACAAGCTACTTCTTTGGCCATCACCTCTGTGATATGTTTACCTACACGTTGTAATAGACATAAGCTACTTTTCTCCTTATTAATTATTCTAGCTTTCTTGCTACAATTTTTAATAGCACAAGCACCTTCTTTGGTCATCAATTATGTGATATGTTTACCTACACGTTGTAATAGACATAAGCTACTTCTCTCCTTATTAATTATTCTAGCTTTCTTGCTACAATTTATAATAGCACAAGCTACTTCTTTGGTCATCACCTCTGTGATATGTTTACCTACACGTTGTAATAGACATAAGCTACTTCTCTCCTTATTAATTATTCTAGCTTTCTTGCTACAATTTATAATAGTACAAACTACTTCTTTGGTCATCACCTCTGTGATATGTTTACCTACACGTTGTAATAGACATAAGCTACTTCTCTCCTTATTAATTATTCTAGCTTTCTTGCTACAATTTATAATAGCACAAGCTACTTCTTTGGTCATCACCTCTGTGATATGTTTACTAACACGTTGTATTAGACATAAGCTACTTCTCTCCTTATTAATTATTCTAGCTTTCTTGCTACAATTTATAATAGCACAATCTACTTCTTTGGTCATCACCTCTGTGATATGTTTACCTACATGTTGTATTGTACACAAGCTACTTTTCTCCTTATTAATTATTCTAGCTTTCTTGCTACAATTTTTAATAGCACAAGCACCTTCTTTGGTCATCAATTATGTGATATGTTTACCTACACGTTGTAATAGACATAAGCTACTTCTCTCCTTATTAATTATTCTAGCTTTCTTGCTACAATTTATAATAGCACAAGCTACTTCTTTGGTCATCACCTCTGTGATATGTTTACTAACACGTTGTATTAGACATAAGCTACTTCTCTCCTTATTAATTATTCTAGCTTTCTTGCTACAATTTATAATAGCACAAGCTACTTCTTTGGTCATCACCTCTGTGATATGTTTACCTACACGTTGTATTGTACACAAGCTACCTTTCTCCTTATTAATTATTCTAGCTTTCTTGCTACAATTTTTAATAGCACAAGCACCTTCTTTGGTCATCAATTATGTGATATGTTTACCTACACGTTGTAATAGACATAAGCTACTTCTCTCCTTATTAATTATTCTAGCTTTCTTGCTACAATTTATAATAGCACAAGCTACTTCTTTGGTCATCACCTCTTTGATATGTTTACCTACACGTTGTAATAGACATAAGCTACTTCTCTCCTTATTAATTATTCTAGCTTTCTTGCTACAATTTATAATAGCACAAGCTACTTCTTTGGTCATCACCTCTGTGATATGTTTACTAACACGTTGTATTAGACATAAGCTACTTCTCTCCTTATTAATTATTCTAGCTTTCTTGCTACAATTTATAATAGCACAAGCTACTTCTTTGGTCATCACCTCTGTGATATGTTTACCTACACGTTGTATTGTACACAAGCTACTTTTCTCCTGATTAATTATTCTAGCTTTCTTGCTACAATTTTTAATAGCACAAGCACCTTCTTTGGTCATCAATTATGTGATATGTTTACCTACACGTTGTAATAGACATAAGCTACTTCTCTCCTTATTAATTATTCTAGCTTTCCTGCTACAATTTATAATAGCACAAGCTACTTCTTTGGTCATCACCTCTGTGATATGTTTACTTACACGTTGTAATGTACACAAGCTACTTCTCTCCTTATTAATTATTCTAGTTTTCTTGCTACAATTTATAATAGCACAAGCTACTTCTTTGGCCATCACCTCTGTGATATGTTTACCTACACGTTGTAATAGACATAAGCTACTTCTCTCCTTATTAATTATTCTAGCTTTCTTGCTACAATTTATAATAGCACAAGCTACTTCTTTGGTCATCACCTCTTTGATATGTTTACCTACACGTTGTAATAGACATAAGCTACTTCTCTCCTTATTAATTATTCTAGCTTTCTTGCTACAATTTATAATAGCACAAGCTACTTCTTTGGTCATCACCTCTGTGATATGTTTACTAACACGTTGTATTAGACATAAGCTACTTCTCTCCTTATTAATTATTCTAGCTTTCTTGCTACAATTTATAATAGCACAAGCACCTTCTTTGGTCATCAATTATGTGATATGTTTACCTACACGTTGTAATAGACATAAGCTACTTCTCTCCTTATTAATTATTCTAGCTTTCTTGCTACAATTTATAATAGCACAAGCTACTTCTTTGCTCATCACCTCTGTGATATGTTTACTTACACGTTGTAATAGACATAAGCTACTTCTCTCCTTATTAATTATTCTAGCTTTCTTTCTACAATTTATAATAGCACAAGCTACTTCTTTGGTCATCACCTCTGTGATATGTTTACCTACACGTTGTAATAGACATAAGCTACTTCTCTCCTTATTAATTATTCTAGCTTTCCTGCTACAATTTATAATAGCACAAGCTACTTCTTTGGTCATCACCTCTGTGATATGTTTACTAACACGTTGTATTAGACATAAGCTACTTCTCTCCTTATTAATTATTCTAGCTTTCTTGCTACAATTTATAATAGCACAAGCTACTTCTTTGGCCATCACCTCTGTGATATGTTTACCTACACGTTGTAATAGACATAAGCTACTTCTCTCCTTATTAATTATTCTAGCTTTCTTGCTACAATTTATAATAGCACAAGCTACTTCTTTGGTCATCACCTCTTTGATATGTTTACTTACACGTTGTAATGTACACAAGCTACTTCTCTGCTTATTAATTATTCTAGCTTTCTTGCTACAATTTATAATAGCACAAGCTACTTCTTTGGTCATCACCTCTTTGATATGTTTACTTACACGTTGTAATGTACACAAGCTACGACTCTGCTTATTAATTATTCTGGTTTTCTTGCTACAATTTATAATAGCACAAGCTACTTCTTCGCTCATCACCTCTTTTATATGTTTACTTACACGTTGTAATGTACATAAGCTACTTCTCTACTTAGTAATTATTCTGGTTTTCTTGCTACATTTTATAATAGCACAAGCTACTTCTTCGCTCATCACCTCTTTTATATGTTTACTTGCACGTTGTAATGTACACAAGCTACTTCTCTGCTTATTAATTATTCTGGTTTTCTTGCTGCAATTTATAATAGCACAAGCTACGTCTTCGCTCATCACCTCTTTTATATGTTTACTTACACGTTGTAATGTACACAAGCTACTTCTCTGCTTAGTAATTATTCTGGTTTTCTTGCTATAATTTATAATACCACAATCTATTTCCTCGCTCATTACCTCTTTTATATGTTTACTTACACGTTGTAATGTTAACAAGCTACTTCTCTGCTTATTAATTAATCTGGCTTTCGTGCTACAATTTATAATGGCACAAGCTACTTCTCTGATCATCGCCTCTTTGATATATATATATAGTACACGTTATAAAGGACACATGCTACTTCTCTGCTTATTAATTATTCTGGCTTTCTTGCTACAAATGATAATAGCACAAGCTACTTCTTTGCATATCACCTCTTTTATATGTATACTACACGTTATAAAGAACACAAGGTACTTCCCTGCTTATGACTTCTGGCTTTTTTGCTTTACTTTATAATGACACAAGCTACTTATTTGATGATCATCTTATTATTATGTTTACTACACGTTATGATGGACATAGCTAACTCTCTGCTTATTAACTATTCGTGCTGTTTAGCAATACTTTACAATGTTACAAGCTACCACTTTGCTCATCCCCTCTTTGATATGTTTACTACGCGTTATGATGAATATAGCAACTTCTCTGCTTATTAATTATTCGTGTTTGTTTGTTACACTTTATAATGGTACAAGTTACTTCTCTGTTCATCTTCTCTTTCATATGTTTGGTACATTCTATAATGATAAAGAAAAAACTTTATTTTCTTATTATTAAAATAATTTTCTCTTTTCAACCCCTCTATTTCATTTACTACACTTTAGAATGACAACGTAGTTTCTGTCCTCATCCCCTCTTCCTACATGTTTCCAAGACTTATTAATCACACAAGCTACTCCTTTAATACCCCATTGTGCTTCACTTTATAAAGGCGCCTTCGTATTTAAATCCTTTAACGCTTATAACATCAAATGTTTAGCGAGGAGCCTCATTGCCTTTGTATTTTACAATCAGGCTTACCGTTTATTTTTTTCATTTTAATCAGTAATATAGTTCTCTAAGTCTCTCAAGAAGGAGAAATATTTCCTACATACTCCAATACTTAAGCTCATACATGTACAGAAATTAATGTTTCCTGGAATACTTAAATCCGTGTAAATACGTTTGATTGTAATCGTGTGTTGAGTGAGCGCGCATGTGTCTATTCCCTCCTTATAAAAAATATGTTCTCCTAATGGGCCATTGAGAGCGACTAATGGCAAGTCATAAACGGATGTAGTTTAACCTCTAGCCGAACATCCAGAATTAAACTAAATCTGCAGTACAGTGTAGCGGTAATAATGTAGAACAATTGCATGGCATTTTATTGGTTGTTTGCCTACATCATTTGTGTGACTACAGCCAAACCAAACATTTTCTTACTGTATTGGGGTACGGTGAAATGTTCTCGGCCTGACAATGACACAGATCGTAATTTTCAGTTTAAACAAGATTTTATATTTATACATAATCTCCCTTGACATCAACATACTTGATCCAGCGTATCTCCAACATCGGTATTTCTTCCCGGAAGTGAGAGTTTGGAAGGCTGTTAAAATATTCATTTTATTCTCAATATTCATTATATTCTCAACTTCTTCATTGGACGTGAAGCGTTTTCCAGAAACAAATTTCTTCAGGTTTGGGAAGAGATGGAAGTCCGAGGGTGCTAAACCAGGAGAGTAGGGGGGATGGCCGAGTAAGTCGTATTCCAAATCTCGCAATTTTCCCATTGTCAACACACTTCTGTTAGCAGGTGCGTTTTATTGATGAAAGATGACTTTTTCTTCTTCCACGAAGAGCCAGGCCTCTTCCACGAATTTTGACATCCAGCTGATCAAGAAGGTTGAAGTAATATTCACTCGTAATAGTTCTGCCTTTATCAAAATAATCAATTAGCAAGATTCCTTTGGCATCCCAAAATACACTGGCCGTGATCGTTCTATCAAATCCGCTTGACATCGCTTTATTTGGCGCTTCCACCCACTGTTTCGACTGGTGTTTAGTTTCAGGCGTGTAGTGGTGGACCCATGTCTCATCTATGGTGACAAATCGCCGCACAATTTCAGTCGGATCCTTCTTAATTCGTTCCAAACATTGCTGTGAATATCATTTGCGAATTTGCTTTTGATCCGCATTCAGCAAATGCCACACCCACGTTGCGCAGAGCACTCGGATCGCTAATTCTTCGTGCAAGATGTTTCGCACCCTTTCTTCTGATATCCCCACAGCCTCAGCTACCTCACGAACCTTTACACTCCTATCGTCCAACACGATATCGTGCACCTTTACGGTATTTTACGGAGTGGTTGCAGTTTTTGGCCGTTCTTCACGTGGGTCATCTTCCAGCGACGTACGGCCACGTTTAAAATCAGCTGCCCACGTTTTAACTGTTGACTTTGATGAAGCAGTTCCCGCATACTTTTGACAACATCGGATAAACTTTATTAGGGGTTAATCCATGCAAAACGAAAAATTTTATTACCGCACGATATTCAAGTTTATCCATTTAAAGAAAAATATGCAAGATGTCCGCTACAAAAAAATCCTGTACACAAACTACTTGAGCGAACAGGTTAAATCTTATCTAATGACATGTGCACGCAGGCAGGAAGGATAAATTTTCACTAATTGGAATGGCATCTCTGGGTCAAGCCAAGAACTTTCCACCATACTCTTGTATTAGGCGACTGTATTCTCCAGTGTAAACCTGGAACTAAGCTTATGTTTTACAATTGTCTGAAGACAATTTAAAAAAAAACAATGTAAACAGATGTCAGTCCTACGTTGGCTTCCTAGGCCTAAGTAGAACGTTCACACTTGCTAGCGAGTGTTTATGCATACTCTAAAACGTTCGTGTATCACACACACACACACACACACACACACACACACACACACACACACACACACACACACACACACACACACACACACACACACACACACACACACACACACACACACACACACACACACACACACACACACACACACACACACACACACACACACACACACACACACACACACACACACACACACACACACACAAATATCAAGGTAAACGTACGAAAATGTTTGCAAATAAACAGGCTATGAAAGGTGAAGAATGTATTTTAGAATTGTTTTTTACAGATAAATATTAAATATCTTTGTCAATCTAAATTTATATGATTGTTAATTATTTAGAAACCTGAAGGTGTGACTATAAAAAGGTAAGGTAATTATAATATAACCTAAAAGTAAACTTATTTTAAATAAGTTAGGTTATAATGTGTGTGTGTGTGTGTGTGTGTGTGTGTGTGTGTGTGTGTGTGTGTGTACACTATTCCTATTCCGTGGTGTTTTATTCAGATCTTAAATAAAACAATGGTCAACAAATCACTTTACATATACGTCGTAAACAATAAGAAAGACATAAATACGACAACCAGATATACGAAACGAAAACACAAAACATACATTTAAATTTTAACTGGCCCTACATTTTAAATTCATCTACATTTGCCCTTAATTAGGATCTGAATTTTGTACATTAATATTGTACGTTTTGTACAAAAATTTAAAAATTTTTACCCTGACGACTTATAACATCAATAAACGTTTTCTGATTTATTGTATTTCATTTGAGGAAGTATGTAAATATTCCCACAAAGGGGATGAAACCGCTGTAGGTTTGGATAATATTGACAAATGTGACTGAAAGCTTTATACAAAATTGTCAGTGTTTTGAGCTACAATCAACTTATAATGTAGGTTATTTCCCAGCTATAAATATATGCTTGCTTCATTAGTTAGACAGTTTCTTATTTTCTACCACATTGGGTATTTAAATTACCTTTAATAGGTTAAATCCAATACCTTACCTCCGGTTTAATCCCTAAGACGAATAAACGATATCTGTTGACGGCTAAGCATTAGATAACTCATTATCTTATATTAAAATTCTTTCCCGTCTAGTCATTTGTTGTTCAGCGACTGGTGATGTTTTCCCACAGAGTGAGTGATCAAAGTGACTAATATTGATAGAAAGAGATTTATTTTATATTAAAAGCAAGACTAAAAGTCCAAATAAAAAAGCTCCAGTTCAAGATTTATGTAGTAGTAATAATAATAATAATAAAGAAAGATTAAATCTATATTTTCGAAAAAACTATCTTTTAAAATAAGCATTTTTGTGTTATTACAAAAATGTTGTAAACAAATTTTTTTTTCGTCTGGAGAAATAATTTAATTTATGTGTGCATTTAAGTGCATGTACTTATTTATACTTGAATAGTTCAAGTACCGCATAATACCATTGTATTACACGGCTGTCACCTACTTAAAATAGGTCAGGGTGAGTGACCCTGACTATAAGAAATCCTAATTCTCCTCTATCTACAAGACCAGAAAATCATTATTGTATGTCTTTTCATTAGCCTTACTTAGTTAGATCTACTCTTCCTTATCATAGTTAGTTTAATTGGGTTTAAATGGGTTTAACTGGGTTTAAAGGGGTTTAAAGGAGTTTAACAGTTGACATTTATTTATAGCCCCTATAGATAGTAAGGGTGTACCCCGATTTGCTCTAGGTGCACGACACTAGACATGGGATACCTGGATCTCTTTCATTCTCCACTATGGGTTTATATAGCCACACACACACAGACACACACACAGACACACACACACACACACACACAGACACAGACACACACACACACACACACACACAGACACACACACACACACACACACACACACACACACACACACACACACACACACACACACACACACACACACACACAGACACAGACACAGACACAGACACAGACACACACACACACACACACACACACACACACACACACACACACACACACACACACACACACACACACACATAAATATCAAGGTAAACGTACGAAAATGTTTGCAAATAAACAGGCTATGAAAAGTGAAGAATGTATTTTAGAATTGTTCTTTACAGATAAATATTAAATATCTTTGATGTTAAAACTTTTGATTGAAAAATCGTTACTTAATTCTCAGCAAAAATATTAAAAATTTTTCACTATTATTATTTAAATGTTTTTCTTCGTCTATTACCTCAGAATCTTTAGAGAATGGTGTACTTGGAGTCAGCTTAATATTCTATAGAAGCCAATGTGATGTTTTGCAAACTGTCCTTGCGCATTATCGGCTGTAATGCAATCCCCATGGTAGTCGCGAAATTACTGCCGACTAATAACAGAGGACCATTTTATCGGCTTTTTGCAATTTGAGCTCAAGGTGCAATTCTCTTCCCACACGCACAGTTTAATATTACGCGGAGAGCTCTCTGATAGGCCTTTAACTTGCTTACCTCTTCAGATGCACGAGTGCTTTTAGGGAATTTCCGTTTTGAAAAGAAGCCACTTAACCCCCCCCCCCCTTCCAACCAAAGTGTACGAACACTCCAGAAAGGTAATTACGTCTGAAAGACATTATTTATATATGCGGTGTGAGGGTGTAAGCGTGCGCGTATGTGTGAGTATGCTTCCAGACGTATCTTTTATAACAATCAAAGTTGAAAGTTACACTCGAAATTCTTACCATATAGTTGGAAAATGTTATTAAAATATTCAAGTTGATATAAAAAACGTGTATAAACACATTAAAAACCCCTAAATATAATATTATGTTGGTGTGGTAAGACGAGGAACGAATACTGGTTATGTTATAAGCATGAATCTCCTCGCTGGCGTAGACAGGATCGTTTTCCTGAAGTAGCCTTACTCTCTATAAAGGTTATAGAAATGTGTGTAAGCGTTATCCTTTATCTATTATTTAGGCCTAACCTCTTGTTTATTGTTTACATCTTAAATTTTCCATTAAGTTCTTTTTCACGCCTAAAAACGTAAACTGAAAAACTCGAGGAATAAAATAATTTCTTCTTCGATTATGAATACGATTTGAGTATGTTGCATAAATGGCTTCGGAGAATCCAGGTTACTGGTTACTTGTAACTGTATCATAGGTTACTTGTAATTTCCGCTTTGGGTCAAGGATTCTCTTATTAGGTAGGCCTATCCTATTTTGTGATTTTATTTTGAAAATTTTCCGAAAGAAAATCAAAGCACTCATTTGTTATCCATTCGCGTGAAATTTAGGCGGGCCTTCCGTCTGAAATTGTAAAAGTAGATGAGAAATCACTCTCAAACCAAATAGCCAATTACGAGTGCAGTCTTATACGTTCCTACGTAAATAATTATCTGACTCTATTAAAAGTTATAAAGTTAAATCATGAATTAATTACAGCTGTGGTCTGATAGTTCACAGCAAAATGACTGTAAGAACTTATCCAGAGTGTGGAGAGACCCAAATTCTGACTTCGACCAGTCAATTGACGTCAATCGACCCGCATAAAACGAGCTTCGTATCAACCCAGCGGTCAGGCCCCATGGCGGAATGGAGACCCCCTTGTCCAAAGTAAAATGGCAGTGCAACCTTTCTCTTCAAACATTAAATTCGTAGAAATGATTATGAAATGACGGGGCTACCATTTGCACATTCACTAACTTGTACCTAATATATCAACACTATGTGTTTATTTCGTTTTACTTGACAAACGTGTCTCTTATGTGTATCTATTTACAAAAAAGTACCCAAAAGAAAACTTATTTTCTGCTAAAGCTAGACCACTTACTTTGTATTTTGGTATTATTTTTTATATCTCATTATATTTAATGTTTAATAAGATTATTTTTGTTATGGCCTAAATTGTATTGATATTTTATTACAAAACCTATAAAAAAAGAAACAAATTAGGACTCGAGATATTCAAGTGCTGAAGAAAACATTTATAACATAAACCTCGTTACAATTACTAAGCATGATTTTACTAACTTTGTAGGCCTAAATTTCTTCGTAAATTCTTAGCCTGTGAGTAAAGAAGCTAAATCACGAAACTTTGAAATTGAAAAGGTTCATATTGTTCCTCTGTTTTCAAGCAGGATATATGCGTAGTGAAATCTAACGCATGATATTTAGTACTGGTTTTTGCACAAAGCCTGTAATTTCACGAACCGCCTAATGACATCGCTACTATCGCAACACTTTCCACACGCAAGGTCCAGTCTGGTCTAGCCAATCATATGAATGGAAAGTGAAAGTTGGGGTATGGTGAGGTTAGGTTAGGTTAGGTTAGTTAATCTGTGGGCCTGGATATAACCTCCACTTTCTAGGTTCAATAAATCGATTGGTTATGAACTAATTTGACTTTATCAAATGACTCAAAATAAGTGGTAATTGTATGTTTAGTAAGGATTATTTCTGGACAGGGACTTTAACTGTAGGGACTGCTTATAAGAGAGCAAGATAGTTTCTTATAAAAAAGCAAATGTATCGAATTCAAATCGGTTGTCCATAAATGATCTAGACTTTATAATTCTATAAACCGTGTTACTATATTTTGATGCGACATTATATTTTACGCCCTTTCACGGTAAGAGGGCTTACCTGAGTAGATAAGTTGGGGACAGTCGCGAATCGCTCAGACACAATGGATTACACAAGGAAGAGATGTAATACATATCTAGGTGCTCAATCTTCCTGAGATGGTATGTGGAAGAAGAAGTGCTACCTTACTCTCACATAAAATTGCGGTAAGAAACGGCGTATCACTAGCTAGGAGTAGAGGATAACTATGCATGATTCGAGTGAGCATGCCACAAATGCCACATTTTTGGGTACATATGTATTTTTATTAAAACAGAGTTCTCAAATATATATTTCTTACATTACTATAAGTATCTTTAGTATACATATTTCCAATTATTTTCAAACAATAGAAAGAATTATTAAAATTTTTTTCTAATGCAGTATTTAAATTTAGATTTTGAACAAATTATTCGGTGAAGTAATAGATAAATGATCGTAAATTCATTTTATAGTTACATTACAGTTTACAGCTAAAGTAATAAAATATTTAAAGAAAAATTCCCAAAAGGTAAAAAAGTAAACTGTTATTTATATTAATCACTTAAACAATAGTTTATGACTATCTGAACTTTAAATTTTGTAAATTTGTTAAAACTTACTGAGACAGAACGTGTCTCACTTTAAAATGTTTTAAAAACGGACTCATATTTAGTTGCTTAAGTTTACAGTGGAGAAAAGTAATAGAAGTAAATTTAAAGGAATTTAAAATATTTTTATATTGTAAAAGAATTTTATTTCTTGGCAACTAGATTAGATTTGATTCACTGTTGTCTGAGTGAATTTGGTATCTAGGTTGCATAAACACAGTATTTCATTTATCTCTACTGAGCATAAGAACTCGAGTTTCTTGACACCAAGGTTGTGATCACTCGCTTGAAGTTTCCCAGACATTCTAATGGCGAATGTGGTCCGCAAAGAATATCGAAACCAAATACATTTCATTAAAACACTCAGGTCTATTGAACAACATTTTGCACTCCTCTCCAGTAGCACTGGACATCGTACCATCTAGATTTATCATAGAATGGTTTATTATCAGATAACAGAATATAAATATTTTATGAATTTTCAATAACAGACTTTAGTTATATCTTCTAGTATTTTAAAGCACTTCTTAATATCTCCTATAGCGAGCAAGAAGGTCCACTTCGGGTAAGCGATCCTCGACATATATAGTCTGTATGATCTAATTAAACTGTCTTATAGGATCTAAATTAACTTCTTGCCGTAACTATAATTTTCAACAGATCGAATATTTTTAAAATACGTCAAAATATTAGAATATCGATACCAAACACGAGATAATTTTGTTTTAAAAAGATATGCGTATCCTGTCATGTGCGATAATCATAATAAGGCCTAAGTATAACAAATTATGTTGTGTTTGGTATCGATCGTCTTACAGTTTTACGTACTTTTCAAATATTCGACAGAAATTTGAAAACTATGATTAGGGTAAGAACGTTTATTTACATAGTGGTAGTTCTAGTAAGTAATTCTTTCAGTAAACATCTGCAAGTGATAAGGCACGTTCGGGGTGGTTCGGATCTACAAAATATATGTCCGCTCTAATTAAGAGAATAGGTAATTTTTAAAAGTCCAGCCGAATTCAGTCGACCTTTTGACTAAGTATTTAAAGACATTCAAAGAGCATCGCCCATCAATAAATGGAATAGTAGGTGACACATTCTACAGTAAATAGTTTTTTCCAAAACGTAAAACACCTTTTCCTGGTTTCGCTTGGCCCTAAAATATTTGTAGATATTCCCGATACGCCCGATTAATTTCCCTTTAGTTTAAACTTTTTTAGAAAAATAATTTTTGAGCTTTAGCTTATGTTAGAAAGTTTTTTTTCTAATCAAACCTATCCTAACAGGTTCATTTGTCTCTATTTGTAATAGGCCTATAATTGCCTATAACTAAATTGCAAGAAATTCCTTTCGCCACAACGCTATGTAAATTGTCTTCTTAAATTTCGGTTGCTTTGAATTGTTTAAGTATTAGCTACTTTTTGCTTGTGGCATTTATAATCATTTTTTATTTGTTTAAGAATGTATTTTGTCCCGAAACATTTGTAATTTTTTACAAAATTGAGGAGGCGATCTATATATATAAAGAACATAAGTCAAAATACAAATACAAGAATTATAATTGAATTTACAATTCAAAGCTTTTCGTTGGCTAACAGTACCAACATCATCAGGAATATTAAACAATTCGTAATGTACAATTGAATTGTAAATTCAATTATAATTCTTGTATTTGTATTTTGACTTATGTTCTTTATTAATACACAAGAATACATATTGCGATATATATATATATATATATATATATATATATATATATATATATATATATGTGTGTGTGTGTGTGTGTGTGTTACTGTTAAATAATTACTGTTAAATCTCGTAGACTATGCGGAAAACGCAAGAAAAATAAAATCATTAAGAACCTGTGTGTTACGTGAGCGATCGAAGAACTGTTTTGATGGTGTTACCTACAGCATTCTTTGCATATTTGTTCCTCAAAACTAGTCTACAATGTAATGCCTCCGGCCATGATCAGCTGCTACTAAACTGTTTGATTTACCCATCGAAATGGAACGTATTTCTTTAAATTTTGTTATTTCTTCACATAGAAAATTGTAATTTCTGATTTAAAAAGAACTCAATATAGATGAATTATTTGGCAAAAAACCACTTCGCACGAATAGCGGAGCACTGATGGGGAGAGTTAGTAAATAATAATGCTGGTTGCACGCTACTACCCTGTATGCTAACATTCACCACGTTAAGTGATTGGCTGGCCGGTTTAATTTTAAGATGTGCTGCACACCATGTCACTTTAAATTCCCCACAGCCTTTAATCAAACTATGTTAAACGCAAATATTTTTATGAAAGCAGATATTAATTTGTCAGGATACGAGGCTAACGCCAGAATAGATCAGTAAAGCACCCTTAGTGGCACGACGCATGTGTACAAGGGTCAATTAACCACTGCTCATACAATCATTTGATTATTAACAAAAAAAATAATAAATTAATTAATTATTATATCAACTTGACATAACTAAATTATGAATTTAAAAGATCAAAAACCGATTTAACAAAACAAATGTTGAAATAATACTAGATACAAAAATTAACTAACAAAAAGGCAATAGAAAACAAAATATTACGAAATGCATGATGAAAAAACCGTAATCGCAAATATATTTTCCACCTCCTTACCTTGCCTGTGAGAGATGCGGCGAAGTTCTGGCGATAAATGAGATGATATTATTAACAAGGCATAATCAACTCATTATTATAGTTCATAACACTTATAACACATTATAACACTTTTTTATATGATACCAAAATACCAATAGTGCCTTAGTAGCTGGTTCGTAGAGATCCGTGTTTTTTTCGACGCAACCTCACACCATCCAGTGGTAAATATTAACGGCAGCAAATAAAACTCAATTGTTAAAAAAATTGTCAAACATATAAAAGTAAAACGAATAACAACGCAGAGGTAATAATTAGCAATAATGTCACAAGATATATATATATATATATATATATATATATATATATATATATATATATATATTAAATAAATGTAAGTAACACTAAACTGAAACCATTAAAAATAACAAAGAAAGAAAAGCAAAGGAAAAACCAACAAAACATTAAAAGAACGTAAAATTTTCTTAAAAGTTTAAATAAAATTTATTAAAATTCGTTATGGAGAATGTTTACGACTGTGTCAATCGCTAAGAAATCAATCGGGTGAGTCGCTCCACTTTAACCACAAGTGCTGCAGACAGGTTGTAATGGATTACAATGGAGCAGAAGAAATTGAATGAAATTGTTTCCTTCGCATTATATAGATCTGTTTGGAACATTAGATTTCCAGTTGTCAACAAATAATCTCCTACACCAAATCGGTTAACAACTACTTCTTCCAGACAAATTTTTAAGAACAGAAGATCTTCAAGGACGGACAGTAAACTAAATTGCAATCAGTTTATTATGGCCTTTAATCCAATCCACTCACTTTATTACTATCTTTAATTAAACAGCCAGTATTGTTTAAATAGTAATAGACATATTGAAAGATTGTTGTAAATTCACAAAAAAAGAATAATAAGCCATTTTCCTTTCTATCCGTACTTCATGCATCCTCTTCTCGTGACATGTTACTCAAACGGCATCTCAATCTGTGTCCCTGATGTGGGATTTATTTCATCTTCGACTTTACTTTTACTGTGGTTACCTGTTATTCTGGTGATCAAGTAACCTACCAAATGTAATATGTATGTAACCTAACTGCCCAGTTAAATAAATCTGCCTACTTGACTTTCTAGCATTAGGCTATAAATACCAAACTGAAGTTTTGTTTAAGCAATGGAAGATGTTAGGCATTCTACTTAAACTCTCTGGTCATAATAAAAGATTTGTTTGAAAACTTTTAGCAAGTGATTTGTTCAGTTTTTCCAAAATTAATGGTAAATTACTGACAAATTAATACCCTTTGTTAATTACCCTTTGTTACAGTAATCTGTCTAATATCATAAGCTGTACACGGGAAGTTCTAATTGAAAGAGATTATTTTAAACTCAACAACAGTAAAAAAATACCAAATCCTTTAACTGCAAAGACTCAACAGATTTAAGTAGAGACTATAAAAAACAAATAATAAAACATAACGAATAATTTCTCCATTACAATTTTATTTATTCGTACTGCGTACAACTTATTTCTCATTTATTTATGTTTCTAAATCATTGTTTAATTTTTTCAAAACAAACCCCAGTTTCCAACTTAAGCAGATAATATCATGCGGACAGTAAGGGGAACCACAGGGGTTCCCATCTGCTACTTAGCTGAAATCTTTTAACGACATTTTGATATCGATCTGAACCAAAGAGATTTACGGAACCCGGATATCTGTGGTCTGAATTTTAAATGCCCCTTGTAGAGCCTCAACGCTTAGGGATTAAGGAGGGAGAAATTCGTCCCTTGAGGATCAAAGGTGAATATTAGAGTGAATCAAATGTTCCATGTTTGATAGACTGCCTATACTTTCTACACCTTACTGGAAATGGATAGGATTTATGTCAAAAGCTATATTCATTTTCCGGCATTTTATCGACATATTTTATAAAATTAATGTGATAAACATTAATCTCTTATACCACTTTTGATTCCACTTATATTTTCTCTCTGTGTGCTATTACGGAAAAACACAATTGTGCTGATTTTTAAAAAAATATTAAAGGTCCCAGACTGTGAGGTTTAAAACCTATTACCATTAACAACAAATGTTAATTAAATATTACTCTTAAAAACACAAATCACTGAATTTTCGTGACTCTTTAAAATATATTATTCAATGTTTTTATGTGAAGACTGCGCATGGTTTTTTTATTGTGAGTGGTGCGTTATTGAATTTTGTAGTTTGTAAATATTTTTTTCAATTAATTTATCATGGTTTTGTATCCCCTTTTTTGAGCTGTTTGGTACGAGGTGGCAAAAATCTTATAAACCAACTCATACAAATTCTTTAAACGCTGAAGCTATGGGAATGCAAATGGGAACAGACCCTTTATACAACTAATTTATATACAAGTATAAACTATGCTTGTGATCCAAGACACTTAGTACTTTAAATATCCCTTGACTTTATTCTTGAATGATTTAGACTTTATGTCTTTAACGTTTACATAAATATATTATTTTATGAATTCAAGAATAGGGATGGAAGTTAGCCTAACGAAAAGATTAACTAATCATCAACCAGGACTCAAGATTTGAAATATTAATCGATGAAAACAGGTTATTGTGCAGATGAACGAATTTAAATATCTCAGTGATCAGCTGTAATGCCTCGGAGATACAGGGTTAAAGCACGCATACAAATAGGTGAGCTTGGTTAACAGCTAAATACGTGTCAAAGATTGAGTCAACTCAGATTTTTTTGTTTTGTGAGGACGATAAAACAAGTTCCCAGAAGTGGAAAGAGCATCTTGGGGAGGGCTGTAGAACAAATTAGCCATCAGTTCTAAATGAATATTTTCATTGGACATAGCGGCGACGACAGGAAATGAAGGTACGGGAGAATACATTTTTAGTCCAGGAATGGTCGCTTAGTTTCCAGAGATCCTCTTGAGTTTTGAAGGCTTCATGAAACATGTTTGTAAAATTATATCTCTTACATTGTCTCTCTAAAGATTGACGTTTGAAAAAAAACCTGGTTAGTTTTCTATCTTTTGTACGTGGTAGAGCACAAATTTATCTGGTAAGTAAAAGATCAGACCCTCCCAACCGAAGATGTTCTTTCATAACTTAGTACCTGGAGCATTTCCCCTCAATCCAACCTGCAAGCCTCCGTATCTTTTCCGAGTGGTGGATAGCGGTAGACAGTAAGTACTATCAGGAAAGGGAACGGACTACGCATTATTTTTCTCCATGTAATGATGCCAGGGTTATTGCCATTTAACCTATGTCACCTTATCTATTTTAGTTATTTCTCCCAGCAGTGGATCTGCAAACGCAAGATTCTACGGAATAAAAGGTAGAGTCGAATTAATCACATCCGGGGAGACAGATTTATAACAAATAAGTAACCCGTTTAAATAAAGTTATTTGTTAACAGATCGTAAACCTTTATTTAACAAAAAATCTCTATAATCACAGTAGAACGACTTCTGACTTTATCTAGAATATTGCCAGCTTTTCAGTGCTAGTCATTAAGTCATCATACGGGCAATGTATTAAGGCTACTCCTGTATACAAGATCTTCCAGGAACTGTCATGGTTGTGAATATAATGAATCAAATAACGTGAGAAAATCTCATTACGTAATTTAAATATGTAAATTTTAAAGTACATTACTTGAAAAATATGTTGCCCGTATATTATTTTATCTTTCTTTATAGTCTATATTTCATGTTTGAACAAGTATTACATTTTTTCGTAAAGCGCAACACTACCCCAGAGTAGTGATCTGAACAAGAAAAATCATTCCATTTTTAGCAGTCAGGAAGTATTTTTCAGATAAATTATCTCTTCACATTTTAAGATAACAACTTACACTTATGTCAGGCATCAGAAGAATTCTTGTATAGTGCAGACCATGTAGCCATGCACTTGTCCTTACGTGTACTACCACTTCTGAAAACATCTTACATCTTGAGAATGTTCGATACATCAACACCTTCTGCATTCGATATGTCTACACATATTTCAAGTATGTTTGTTATTTCATACCGAAGCTAATTTATCTAATATCGACCGCCTAATGCAAGCCAGTGTTTTGACAGTCCTTATGATGTTTGTAGGAAAGTATTTATATTGATCACCTACTGCGTTCTCTCAAGATCAAGTGCACGGTTACGTGGTCCGCACTATAACTCTTTTTATTCAGTATTCAATTGCAGGGAAGCAGCGGTGTAGGTTTAGAGTTTAACCCCTCCTAGAAAGATTATAAACTTTCTGTTTATTCTTCATCGGGTAAAAATAATTTGTTCAACTGCCCCGTTATTTTTTATAACAATATAAAAATAAAACATTATAGGCCTATATGTATAAAATAAGTTATACTTCACTGCCAAATCAAATGTCCTTTTATCTCACATTTTATTTCTGCGAGTGTAAACATGAATTATAAATTTCATATTGGTTTCAAAATTTCATAACGAAATGCAAATATTATTACTTCAAGAGAGTTTTTCTTTTGGCGAATTAATGAAACCCCTTTAAAATTATGCCTCATGGGTGTAAATTAGGCCGTAGTTCCCCAGAAATGTCATACAACACTCCCCCAGATGGGATTTTTGTCTACGTTACTGTTGAATTTATAACTTGTTTAACTGACAAGATGTCCTTGAAGAGTGGAAACTGAAAGACCTCCTTACTTATTTTCATGCACGGAATCAGTGGTCTCAGTGCTATTTCCTGTTTGTATCTAGATGAATATTTTGAAAGTTTAAGAAAATTAACTAAAAACATACTAATTACAACTATAGTTAACAATTGTTAGATTAAATAAGATTCGTTATTTATCTTTAGGCGGCAAGTGGTAGAGCAGTTGTCACTTAACCTAAAGGTCCTAGTAGCTCCAAAGACTTTTTTTTTGTTTTCAGCCCACCCGTGAACTTTTGGAAATGAGTTCATAGAATCAAACCTAGATTAATAATGGGTTGTTGGAAATTCAGTATTGGTCACATTATCTAGCTTCAATAATACCCAAGTAAGGCAGCTGAATCCAGTCCTGCTTAAACCACGTTAATGGTATAAATATGAGTAGTTATTATTTATCTACTTAAATTTCAATTATGAACTTTAATTATTAGTTTATATTTCAGGAATTTCATACCTAATCACTGATGATCAATATGTCATTGAAATTCGCAAGAGAACGTAAAATATCGATTTTTAGTAGTGTTTCATATTATTTAATTATTTAGTTACCAAGTCCATTTTCAAATAAACTCATTACGTGAAAAATGCCTAAGAAAATGGATGTTTAAGAAATACTTCTAAAATTACGGTAACAGATTCGAATTCATTATTGCAAAACTGTAGGTAGATTCGAACATTCACAGCTTTGGGGGACAACCCCTGCAACATATTTTACGTATTCTATGCTGTGCCTTAACAAATACAGGAGTATAGATTATTTCGTTCGTCAAGTTCGAAAAATCAACTTCATAGTTGCATTGTTTGTAGGTAAAACAATCCCACAGAATGGATCGGTCGACCTGTACCAATTGCATTGTTATCTCATTCACCATGGATGGCTACTTTCACTTTAGTTTTATCGGGTTTTATGAAATATCACGTTTTTCACCACTTATATTCTAAAAATGGATAAGGTGTATTCTGTCCTTATCCGCTTGCAATGCCGTCATTTGAAGACGTTACTATAACAAGATGCAGACGGTTTGGAATGAAATCTACGTCAGACAGAATATCTGCAAAATTAGAAATGGAAGCCATGTGAACGTCACCTAGGAAAAACTGGCATGATTTACTAGTGACAGTTATGTCAGAATAAATTTACTCAACATACAAATTTAATCAAACTGTACAAAGTCTTCATTGGCCAAACAAGTCGCAGCTTCCAAAATAGATTCAAAGAACCCATACACTCTATTAAATATATGACACTGACTCGTCTTTTACTAACACATAACAGAAACACAGAGGTCAACAGTAAGATCGTAACTCTCCACACAAACAGTAAGGAAAATACTATACCTAAACAACAATAGAAAAATAACAAATTTATTAACATACAGGTACCAAAAGACACATAAAAGCATTTTAAATGAAGAAACTTAATAAAAATCATATACACTTCTTGATCACATTATGAAAATCGTACTATTACAAGCATTACTGCCCTGCTCAACAACCCTTCGCAGATGATAAACCTTATTTTCAAAACCTGACTAATTTGTCAAGTATTCTTCTACGAATTACCGCATAATGCCATGGCAAATTAGTAGAGAAATGTACGAAAACGTTGCAATTAAGTATCCGTTTAGGCTTAGTTAAAGAAGAAAAAAACACCTTCACTACGAAAAGTAAACGAACTGCCTTTAAAAAATAGCCTCGGTCTTGAAACATTCAAGTGGCGAGATATAGCAGTAGTTATACACCCGTTGCGTAATGGGTTACTCGACTTTTAGAGTGGTGGGGGCCGCTAACTCAGTGTTTATCGAGCCTCGTTAGTATACATATCGGTTCGCTGTGGCTATAATATATGAAAAACAGTTAACAGCTGTCTGACCTACCCCCACTTGTTAGCGAATCCCTCTCCTGAGGAAGTACCTTGCTAACTTGTAAGTTATACATAAATTGAGAAAACCTGTGACTAGTTAACGTTGATAAACTTAATTTTGTGTTCTTACCACTACTTATGTCTTGGGACGCTTGAAACCACTTGTTTGTGAACAAAATTAATGCAGATCCCTTATGCGATTGAAAACGTCTCAACAAGTTTCTTCAGTATTTACTTTAATTATAGCTTCGATAAGTTATTTGTTAAAAAGAAAATCCACAACGTTACGAATTTGAAAACTTTTTAGATTAATTTTTTTTATCAAACTAAGATATATCACCCTACGTAAGTGAAATTAAAGATCTGTTTTCAAGAAATCAAGTGATCGAGTTCTCTAATGTCCTACTCTAGGTTGTTTCCGGAGCCAGATTTAGTGAAGGTCAATACTAACCAAAGGCCTTAGCCTACAGGAAAAAGCGAACTACCAGCGTATAGATAAAAAAGAAGAGAAATCTAAGATGAAATTTTCAAAATAATTATAAAAGAGCTTTAAAACACCAATCCAATATATTGATACAGACGAACACACACAGGATATTTCACATACTGGATCTCATGGCCAGATTTACTTTTAACCCACGCCAGGCCTAGACGTTTTACCGCCCTCTTTTCATACCTCGTTATGAACGCCCGTGCAGATTGAAAACGTTGTGCCTCAACAAGTTTCTCCAATATTTACTTTAATTATAGCTTTGACAAATTATTTGTTAAAAAGAAAATCCACAACGTTACAAATTTGAAAGTTATTTAGAATTATTTTTTGCTATAAAACTAAGATATATCACCCCCACGTAAATGAAATTAAAGATCTGTCTCTTGATTGCAAAGCTTGATTTCCCGACTAAAAGATATTGTTTTATAATTGTAAATAATAGTTTTGTAAACATGTTTGTGGATTATATTTGTATTCCCGTCAGAGATCAAAGTAAACGAACATTTGTAATAGGTAAAAATCTGAACTATGCACATAATTTATAATTCACATTAAACATCAATTTAAAAACACGCAAAATTAGAATAAACGATAGGAATGCAATCCTTACAATTCCCAAGGAGTTTCAGGTTTCGAACACTCACCATATTTGGTGATGCATTCTTTGGCAGAATGGCCTGGATGTAGTTTCAAGGTCAGGTCCACTCACCAAGTACATAGTAAAATAATATAATCGAAAATTAGTAACTATAAAATACGTAACTATGAAATAGACATTTTAATGTCGTAGACTAAGTTATACGACATAATTAGTCGTTGAGTATGAATAGTTAGTTGAGTAGCAGTTATTACTCTGAAAATTTCATTTAGGTTTTGTTATATGTTAAAATTCAGAGTTCCAGGCGTTCTGTTATTATCGTTTGTATAAAATAAATTGCTGGTACAATATCGTTTTAAATGTTTCCCAATTTAAGAAATCTATTATTATAATATTCTTAAAGGTTACATTTGCTATTTAAATCAATTCTTGAATTTTGTAGTTTATTACGTTCGGTGAAACTTAATTAATCAAATTGATAAATTAATCAATTGTTTCACTGAGTACCAAGAGGACGGATTTAATATTAGTGGTAAAAAATTTAATTACTTATAAACTAGTTACTATTATTTCTTACCATCTTCAAATTCAGTTACTAATTTACAAATATGCGTTTAAACATACCGTGTTATTATTTAAACACTTACCTATAGTACCACTTGGTCTAAACGAGTACGACTGTTTCTGAAGTCGTCTACCTTTATCAACTCGGACTGTAAAGTGTATAATTACATATATCTACTTCAAATTTCTACGTGTATTAATATTTCTAAATACGACTAGAAAAAATGCCTCCAATGGTACCGCTCTGGGTTCGAGGATGAGAAATCAAGTGATCAAGAGTTCTCTAATGTACTACTCTATGTTGTTACCAGAGCCAGATTCAGTGAAGGTTAACACTAGCTAAAGACCATAAGGGAAAAGTTGAACTACCAGCGCATAAATAAAAAAAGATAAATCTAAGATAAAATTAGACGAAAGTTTCAAAAAATTTATAAAATAACTTTAAAACACCAATCCAATATTTTGATACAGACGAATAAGCACAGGATATTTCACATATTGAATTCCATGGCCAGATTTACTTTTACCTTCCCCTCCCCCTCCAGGCTTAGAAGTTTTACCACCCTCTTTTCATACCTCGTTATGAACGCCTTTGCAGATTCCTCAAGCAGTAATCTCTAATAATAATATATTCATGTTGTTAGGCGATGATAAGATTAAAAATATCACTTTGAGTATCTTACTTTTGTATTTTGGGTGCATTAGGTAAATTAAATAGCCCAAAAGGATGTGCAAAATAATCTCAACAGCTATCAGCACATAAGCATACATAAATCCCTATTACATATCTAAATATTTCAGTAATTGAATTCCCTAGAACTTGCACTCGTCTAATCAGATTTTATAAATAGCAAATGTCAGCAAAGAAGCATGCAAAGAAAGGCAGCAAATGTAAGCATGGAAAACTACACAACTTCAACGAATACAAGTATAAACAGTAATAAATACTACAAAATAATAATAAACCAAAACTTTCTTACGTTATCGAACAAATTCCACTTTTTCATATGAAAATTAATTTTATCGCGCTCCCGAAACTTAAATCTAACCCCCAATAAAACATTTATTAAAATATAACACGATGGATTTTTCTTATTTCATTGTGTTAAATAAATATATCAAAAAACCTACAAATTTTACAAATACTCAAGACTTCGCCCAATTGAAAAATGAGACTATACAAATACCTCAAATTATATGCTGCACACACATGGTCAGCACCCAGTTTTCCCTCTTTAAATAATTACAACTGGAATTGCAGAATCACCCACTAAGCCAACCGGTTCAGGTTTTGGATTGAGCCTATCTCTCCCGCATATTATCTTTCTAGATTAAAGATATATATAAACTGTATGTATGTATATATATATATATATATATATATATATATATATATATATATATATATATATATATATATATAATATAGTGTTAAACTGTTTTAAAATATATTTATTATATATTATTATACATTTAAACTGTTATCTTTCAAACTAAGTTAAATTTTAAGTGCATACAACCAACTTCTTTACAACTAAAATGTATTAAATAGTTGCTTATACTATTACGCCAGGCCTATTAAAATTTTATTTTTGAAATCCAGATAATTTAATAACAAATGTTGAAAATAAGAAAATAGCAGGACTTATTTTTCCGACGGTGTGGTTACCAAGTTTTTCTAAATTTCCGTATTAAACGCTATGGAGAGATAAGTAGAGCCATCTACCAAGCAGTTGAGAGAATGAAGACAATGCCAGTTGTAAACATTCTTTTTTGCTCTAAGCACAAGTTTATCCAGTAAAAAAAACCATAAATACTTCAATTTAACAGCAACGTTTTTATGAATGTAGAATTGGCGTCGTTGTACATACAAAATAATTCTTTCTTAAATTTTAATGGTAGCCCAAAAACGAATAAAGTTTAGCATACATAAATAGTACTTCAGATAATTTTATTTTAACTTCTGTACGATATGAACAGGTAAAAAATTGAATCTTGTGCTTATAAGATACAATAAAATTTATTTAGGCTAATAAATTTTTAAAAAATGTGTCAAAACACATGAAAGCTATACGAGACTGTATTAAAATGTCTAGCGACGACATTAAGCAAAAACAGTAAAAATATTATTCAAACAGAAATTATTTTTTAGATACTCTTTATTCAAAGCTTGGTTGTCTCGTATTAGGAAAATATTTATCAAATGATTAAGCATCTACTAAGAGATCGTTAACAAAAATTGTCAACTACAATGTATGGAAGAAATAACATGAAATATGTTGTATAAAATAAATGCAACACTCTTTTATCTGGTTTTTGGATAAACTGTATTTTGCAATTAAAAAGTTACAGAGGAACTACAACCAACTGAAAAAGTCAATACAAATAACATAGATAATAGATATCCATAATAACAATAGAATCAATCAAACAGTTATAACACAAATATCTCCACTTAAGTACAAAAATATAAAACACAAAAATTGACATCTTGCTAATGTATCATTATTGTTTAAATAGAGAGAAATGTGCCTTAGCCATTATTATTTATGTATTGAAGAGAAGTGAAAATACTAAATTAGTTTTTAATTTTAATCGATTTTCTATGAACTGATGGAAAATAACAAAAAGTGATAAATCCTGAAATAATAATTAACGTAGACGTGCAAGTCATTAAAAAATATAATTACATTATAAAAGTATAAAATTGATCTGGAATTCTACCAACTTCAGATTCTATTATAACAACGTATGTATCTAAATTAAAGCAATAAGCCTACAAGTTATTTTCGTAAAATCACAACTTTACTTATAACAAAATCTAACCTAAAATAAGGTCTGGTAATTTCCTAATAAGAATTTAATTGTGTAAGCAAAATTTTTCTAAAGATATACAGTTCTAAAAACTGTATAACGATTTGCACATTGAAACAAAATAATTGATTATAACTTTGATTCCAAATATATGAATACTAATTAATGATGGTAAATAAATTTTATCATTGGACACAAGCGTTATTAGGAAATTACCAGGATTTCTAACTACTTTTGTAATATTTACTTCTAAATTAAACCAAATCAGAAAAATTAATTTCATTTTCCTACAAACTGGTAAAACTTAGTAATCTATTTTACTTTACTGATTGATAAATATGGAGCTTTTTTAAAGTAATGCTGATAAAGAAGGAAAAGATAGAAGGTAGAAACTACATATTAAGAAAATGTGAACCAGTTTGACTATGAAAAACAAGTATTAATCATTACATGTTAAAATTTTAAACTATTCCTAATCCTATATCATGTTAACATAGTTGGAAGAGTTACGTTTTTGAGAATGTACATAGTTACATCAGTGTATTAACATGAGGAAAGACTACCAAGTAGAAGCCTGATATACCCTGCACAAGTACTCTATAGGCCGTTAAATACAGGTACATATTTTTAAAATAAAAGCGAAACAGGTTATGTTCAAGCCCATTTTGTTGTACTATAAACTATTAAAATCATTTTGACTGAGTAAATTTTCCAACTAATTTTACAAATTGAAGGACACAAAAGTAAAGAAAAACTAGAGGAAAATGAGTTAGGCAAGGCACATTCTAGAGGTATAGATTGATAGCTGGCTGTAACAAGATTTTGTTCCACCAGATAACTATGTATATACTATTCTGTATAAAAAAATGAATGATTTAGGCACAATTGTCAATAAGCTGTTGATGGATTCAGAGCAGGTGTGTGTATATGGTTTTAGGACTAAAAGTATTTTTTATCTCTTCCATGCATCTACTCCCACAACTTTACTATATTTTTTTTGCATAAAACAGGTGTAGCCTTTATCCAAGACAGTAACTGACTTGCAGAAAGTAAATGTACTTTTTATAAGCCATTTAGTATTCTAAAATAAGTACACTTTATTAAAACAGCATGAATATAAATGTTTTAATAGTTAAAGAAAATGTGACTAATTTAAATTTTAAAATTAATGCAGTTAATAAATTTTTTATACAGGGATGATTTTAAAAAAATATAAAACTAATATGTACAGACTTTAAATACTATTGAACTTCTCTGTACATACAATTAATAAACCTAATGTTTATTGTCAATATAAGTTATGTATTTACTTTCAAGTTAAGGCCATTTCTAATATAATGCAAAGTGCAAAACATTTTAAATAGTTAATTACTGGTAAATTAGTATTATTATATTTTATAACCATGAGTTTTTGTAAACTATAAAGACTTACAAAATTGGGTTCATGAAGTTATTACTCTTGTAAATATATATTTCAAAGTTTTCGATTTTATCCCTGCTCTGATTCTTGTAATCAACAGGCTCCTCTTTAACACGAATATACCAAAAACTCTGTTTTTTTACATTACATTATCATAGTTATTTACATAGTGAGAAAGCATTCTAAGTATATACAAGCACGCTGCTAATATACATTAATATTATTTTTAAAGGCATTATTTTCCAATAACAAATACTGCACCAATGAACACAAGTAGGTTTATTAAATAATAATAATTTTAATTATACAAGTATATAAACATTTTTATTAAGACAGAATAACAAGTTGATTAAATTAAATGAGATTCAAAATTTGAAACTATTGTTTTTATATGGTACAGATCTGGAAAAATGAATGAAACAATTATTTAGTACTCTGTAGATATTAACTAGATTAAATTTCACATTACTTCTTTTAAAATTTATCATAGATTATTACAATGTAATATTTAAGTAAACTAAAAACAAAATTTAAGAAACTAAAGAAATAAGATAATGGTAACACAAAATTCTTCCTACTCATTTAGAAATTAACACAAACAATAACTAAACTTAATTTAACTGAAGGTGAACACCAACTAAATATATTGATTTAGTGACAAATTATTTATGATTTGGAACCTGCAGAACAATTCAACAATATGCAGATCCTTTTTGCTTTAATAATGATAAAATTAAATCTGATCAAACAAAGAAAATCTTTTTACCCAAATCTAGTGAATATAAAAATTAGACAGGGAAAAGTGTGATTTAAAAAACAATAATAAAACAGTTACATACACGATCATTAACAATCTATAAAAAGAATATTTATAAGTAATCTACAAAACAAACAGTATGAATGAAACTTTTATAAAATATTCCTAAAATCTACTGAACACGCATCTTGCATTGATTACATTCTTAGATTAATGAGGTACGTCAAAGTAATAAATGGGAATTTTACTGTCAAAATTATTTTCAATATAAAATCTTATTCTAAACTTAACATTTTTTTCTAACATGATCAGTTTTGTTAAAAACAATTGAAATTTCTTGCCTGTCGTTTAGTCTGATCAGCCTTTAAACAGTTCTATTGTAAACATTATAAAAACAGTATTCATAAAACTTGATAATGACAATGAAATCTTACTTATGTAAAAAAACTTAATGAGCAATACTTTGGCATACAGCAGACAAATTAAACAGCTTAACTCTAAAAACCACAGCACAGATTAATAATTGTATATGTAACACAAGTGAAATATGCAAAAACAATGAAATGCACTTCACAAATATCTATGAAAACGTTATTAACATTATGTACAATGTCCAGTGTCTATGTCACTTATTATTACAGCCAATTTGCCTTTATACATTACATATTAATGTTTTCAATTTAAGGAGAATATTCTATTTTCTCTTTTGACTTGCTACATTTCTTGCCTTTTTGCACGACAACTGCTGCCGCTTTCCGAAGACCAGAAACAACACCTCGTAGTCTTAACTGTTCCCTCCTAAGCGCTGCCACCTGCATGCTCATCAGTCTACTCTGTGTGCCCAGATCGCAACAGTAAGCAGCGGCATCTTTCAGAATCACAACCTTGGCAGCTCGTTCTTTCTGCGCCAAACTAGGTACTAGAACTCTAAGTTCTTCGAAGGAATTACGCAGATCAATCCGCCTCATCCTCTCCATATTGTTGTGCATACTGCGGCGTTCTTTCGAATCAGGCTCGTTATCAGAAAACTTGCTTCTACCCTTCTTACCAGACCCAAGTTTTGCCCTTTTATTAGCTTGGTAAACCATTGTACTATAATCGACGTAATCGTCTTCGTCGAAAGAGTCAGAATCCTGGCGTTGCCTTTTTGAAGATTTTTTCCCCAGGTAATAGTATTCTTTAGGCGAGAACGATTTCTTTGACGATGATTTCAATTTCTTACTGACAGCCCTTGAAGCCGAAAGTAACTTAGAAGTCGTCAATACTTGAATCTCTTCCTGATCCTCAATACTTGGGTTGTTCGGTAACGAAAATCCGCTGCAGCTGGATATGCTTGAAGATCGGCTAGAAGATGTCGATCTCTCAGTCAAAGTAACTACATCTATTTCCTCCTCTTCTGTAACAAAAAATTACCAAAATACCATATCAAATTATGTAAAACGGTTACATAATTAGACTGATCAATAAATGTTAAATGTGTAAATTTATTAACAAAAACAGAAAGTTAAGAAAAAAAATCCTTTTAGACTCTCCGACGGCGGGCGTGGTATGTCTGCAGACAGGAGTACAGTATTATAATCGATAGAGAAACTGCATGGAGCTGTGAGCCGCGGTTTAAAGGGGAGCCTTCACTGCTTTAGTTCTGTCCTCTCATGAGTAAAGTTTTATTGGCAAAACACACATACTATCATCCTCCTCACACACACACACACACACACACCACTGCCAACACGGTAAAATACAACATTGAATTTATAAATGGACGTATGAAACACATTTCAGTAATGTATTCAATTAAATTATAAAACCCATGCACAGAGCAATCATTTTATGTGTTTTGGTCATTGGTGGCTATGGTTAGTTAGTTACATAACAAGTATATTTGTGAGTACATAAACGTTGAACGTTATCAAATACGACTGTACTTTTTTCTTCTGAGCTCGGATTACCACATTTCTTAAGATGTATGGACAATTTACGAAATTGATGTCAACATTAATGTCCGTGAATTTTATTATTAAGTAACAAATTGTGTTAATATAAATCAAATAGTAAACAGGCAAAGTGAAAACATTGTGAGTGTACTACCATTAAAATCAATAAAGCCTTATAAAAGTAAAAGAATTTGACGTTAGTCTGATTTAGTTTTGAGAAGCGTAAAATTGAAAAAGGAAAACTATTGTTTTGTCAATTCACATATTGTCAATATACATTTTAAAACGAGCAGTAAGTCTTGGTAGGGATATGCTCTCACAAAAGAGGAATAAATTAAATATTACTTAAGACTTTTTTACTATCATAACCATGTGAAAAATCTATTTCCGCCACTGCCACGCCCTAAGTTCAAGGTCGACTTTAAAGGGGGCGACGAACCCTTTGCGTACTACAGACCGTATTGCGCAGGGCATCAATGACAATCGATTGCAGACATGACGTCATGGGCGTCGGGCGGGGGAGAAGGCGGCGCGGTGCAGTCTTACCACGCCTATCCTAGCTTACAGATCCATTAACGGAAAGTCTTGTCAATCTGGAAATACTTTTCACACAGACAATTATTTAAAAGACGACTATTCCATGAAAGCGCTGCACTCTAGTTCCGATATTAAACGAGTTATAATTCAAAATATTTACCGAAAATCTGTTTGCGGCAGTCCTCTTCTTAGATATTATATTTAAGAGAATTATCAGATGAGAATTATCAAATGAACGTTAATTTTGATTTTTAACTATATTTATATATTAAAAAGATAACCTGACATAACTTGATAAATTAAATAAAGTGAGAGCAAAGTTTTTGTAAAATTAGGTAAAGTAATGCATGGATGATGAGACTGGTCTAGGTCTACAATGCAGTGGCTGACCACGCCCCGAGGTCCATGACCTTCATCCGGTTTAAAGAGCAGAGCAGATCGAGGCGAGGTGGAGTTTCGCGTCTGCAGCATTCCATTCTCACGCCCGCTCTACCGCCAAGACAGAACCGCCGCCACTAGCCGGACCCCCTCTTCCGACTTTCACCAATTTCGTTCGATCCTATCAAATTGGGGCCAACATTTCTTTTGCCAATTATTAAAGACAATGTATCGAAACAAGGTATTATGTTACTAATCAACAAACAAAAATAAGTGAATGAGAAGAACAATAATAGGTTACTTGCCAAATAGTGTTGGTGGTCTTTCATTCAAAAATGTTCAATTCGCTAAACCAATAGTAAACCTCCTCAATACACTTGTGACAAATTATTTCTTTATATAAATGATTTTTGTTTAAAGGGAAGCCCTTGTTATATCTGTACAATATTTATAATACACTATTTATAATAGGAAATATAAATTGTTTTACTTCTCCACAAACATTTTTTGAATCCGGCCCACTTAGGTTTCGATATTTAATGACTTTACGACGCGATGGTTAAAATAAGAAGTGTCGAGCAGAATAAAAAACTATAGTACAAAATAACCTACATTTATTATATTATAAATAGTATAACTTTTAAAAATACTTTTACTTGTGCAGCATAATAAATAGATATGTATATTCTGGTATTGCGAAATTATCAGTGAAACAGAGTTCCTGAAACTTGTTAGATGTTCGTTACGTTGTTTAAAAGTTTTATTTATAGTTAAACAAAGAGACATTTTAAAAGAAAGAATTACCTAAATTTCGCGCTGTAACTTGATCAATGAAAGTCAAATAACCGTGCGCGAGGATGCACAAATACTCAAGACTCAACTTCAGTCGAGTTATCGTAGAAAACTACATGGAATAATTATTTTCCCATATCATGATGCCAGGAGGGAAAAGATTATTTCCCTTTCTTACCCATTAGGCCCAATCCACCCTTAATTTATCTTCAATCAAATCCACGCAACAAAAAGTCTCCTGTCAGTTAACACTTTAATGCGCTACCCTGCACAACGTGATACACTTTGTGGAGTCTTTCTTATTAAAATCTCATTAATAATTCTCTACTAGCCTACAAGACATAACGAATTACTACATTGAAACGAAAAAAATGAACATAAAACCCTAGTTAAACATTCAGGCATACACTTTCTAAATTCTAGTTATATTTCAGATCATTAGGTAGGTCGCTTCTGACAATTCAAAACACACACACACACACACACACACACATTCGCGTCTCAGCGGAGGTCATTGCCTCACCACTTCTCATTACGTAAGCATACCTGGCCGGAGTCATTCATTTCGCGTAGGCATCCATTCAAGCAACATGAAGCCTGGAGGCTTTCAATAAACTTTGGTGTGTTCACGTGTCTAGTGTCTAGGCCTCCACATCCGCAAACTTTAATAAACGGAATCTAACAAAGGCCTATGTAATGTAAATATTGCAAACAAAACTATTTTGTTACAAAATATTGTTATATTCAAATAGACATTTTACTAACGCACTAACAATCGTCGGAGTGAACGTATTACAAATAGTATAAATATATCAGTTGAAAATGTTCCAAATTTAACCGAACAAAACACTGTAGGAAAAGATAAAATCAACATTATTCTCCTCTAGTTGAGAACTCACATGAGAACACAATTTTAGCTATCGTCTATTTCTATTTGAACTTTCTCAATTTCATTCTGTAGACATACACAACTCTTAATACCACAGCTGCATTTCGCTAATCCATTCACTTGGCGATCCACGACACTGTATCTTAAAATGTTTGTTTTTCACAATAAAATGCGAATTGTGAGCGTTACATAAGGCATTAAAGCGTGCTAATTGTCTAGATGGCGGCAGTGGGGCGAACGGCCTTGGGATGTTCAGTAGGTCAACAAACCACGATTTAACCTTCACTCAATTCGCCTACACAGTCTCGACAAAATGTATGGTAATTTTTGTGGAAGTCAAAGCCGTCTGCTTAACTAGGTTTTTATCTACTTGCAGCATTTGTTCTGTTACTTTGTGTGCTTTTACGCCAATCCGCCAGTGTGACTAATACCGACTATAACTCAGTGTGGATAAAAGGTTTGTGTTAACCAGCTACTGAAATGTTTATAAAGATAGTCAAAACAAAAAGAGGGATATTAATTACCATAACTTAAAGAACTTAATTAATCCTTTAATGTAATACATTAAATGACTTTGGTCCTAACTAAGAAATAAACTTTCAAAACTTGCTACACACTTGCTATAAATAGACTATGGTTGGGGAGGAGTGTTGTGTGACAGGAGTTAGGTAAAAGAACTCCAATATGTACAGAGCTCGACACAAATAAAATAAGACAATTCAGTACTAAAATACCAAGTATAATAAATAATATGTTATTTGATATAACATTCACTAAAAATCGTCTTGTTTTAAGATTTTACTATTTTTAGAAAATTTTTTCGGAACCGAAAAAAATGAATTTTTTAAAAATGACGGGTTTTTTCCATAGATAATTACATTAAAGGTTTGGTGATTGTCCAGGTCGGCTATACCTGGCGCCTTACGAAGTTGACTTAATAAGGGTTGAAAACCTGTGGGGCTCTCAGGCTAATTTGTAGTTAATATCGGCGCCGACAAGAAGTTTAAAAAAAAAACCTAGACCTACTTAATAAACATTAGAGATTAGAGGTTATCTGTAGTGGTAAACCTCTGCAAAATTTGGAAAATATATCAATCACGTTATGCAACAAGTATTTCTATAAAAATTGATTAACTAAGTAAAACTAACTAATTATAATCAGTAGAAATGTCAGTATCACGTGAAAAAGTGAATTACAGGTTATAATCTGAATTAATATTTTCATTCATAGTTAAATTCCCAAAATGGTTAGTCTAAAAAGAATTTAAAATGATCAGATGCATAAAATTTTAAAATCAAATTTCATTTGGAAGTAAACTCATCTTTAAATTACTCTTTATATCTATGAAGTCACCATTGGCTCAATGTAATAACATTGTCGAGGTTACAATCTAAATATACAAATTAATTGAATGATAAATGAGGAAATGAAGAACAGGCTCTTATGAAGTATAACCCTAGAGTTTGAAGAAATGTCCAGGTTTAACTCAGACCTTTGAAATCTTAAGAGCTCATTAAATTGGATCACACCTATTCCCTTCAAATATTAACAATTATTAACCTTTTTTAAAATGTTATAAAAAAACGTTTTTCTTAATATTAAAGTATAGGTTCACAGTAAATTTATAAACTATTGGACCTATAATTAATTTAATATAATATAGTTCTCCATGATTAAAGAACCTATGCAATTATAGATTTGTATCGTTCGTTGTAAACATTTTTTATCGTTTTTCAAACTTTCCAGTCTTTTTAAATAAGTATTACAAATTAATACTGTTAACACAAAGAGATTTGTCAAGCATGCAAACTAATTGATCCAGATTTCAAAGTTTGTGATAATGAATGCACACTTTTAGCAATTGCAAAAAAAATCAACTTAGATTCCACGTACGTACAAGTCATACATTAACAAGTATGGGGATATTTGATTAATTAAATAACTAAAAATGTAAACATTTTAAAACATTTTATAAAAGTTCTAAATACTTTTAATAGTAGATTGGCTTACTATATATATATATATATATTTATATGTATATTATATATATATATATATATATATTTATTTATTTTAAAAAATGTACTAAATGTAGAATCACATTTTATATACACAATCTATCATTTTATACAGCGAAATACTCAAAATAATATGAACACCTTATTATTATTAATGGGGTTTATTTTTAATAAATTTGTAAAAACCAGTTAAAATTGTGTTTTGTAGAAGAGCCCGTTATGATGGAGCATTTAAAGTTTAAAATATCTGCACAGATTCTGTCCCCACCACAACGCTGTCTTGGAATGCTGACGTCCTTGGAATAGGGCAGGCCAATATTTCCCGCGCTTTATCCCCCACCACTCCGCTCGGAACGTCATAGATTGCGCAATCTATTCAAACTCTATTCAACTAACATGAAATTGTTTTTACTATCCTTACTCTTGTCAATTTTCTATTAAATTGGAGTTATCACGAACAAATGTGCGAGAGCCTTGCAATTGTCTATTGCAATATCACTGCATCATTGATTATCAATAAATAATTATTAGATGGAATAGAAATTTACCTCCATTTAATTTCACTTCAGCATAAAATAGTCTACCGATTTTGGATGTAAACAAAAATTAATTTTGTAACGTAACCCTATATAATTTTAGATTGTAAAATAATCTATAAAATAAATTGTATAATTTATGCATTTGATAATTAAACAACGATTAATATTTCTAACACACAATTTTTTAATCGATATCAAATCTACTACGGATAATATTGTTCCAAAATAACTGAGGGAATGAACGTTTATCCACGTTAATCATCAATTAGCCTATTGTAATTTTAATACAGTATAAATTCAAATTCTTACAGTAAATTTTTTCTTTTCTTGTTCATTTCTTAAAATAATTTAAAATGAACAGAGTACCCACTATACGACACAAAATAATCAAAATTTCCAATACCTTACATTAAATAACGTATATTATATATTTCTAAATATACCCTAAAAGTAATTTAATTTATTGAAAAAATTAATGAAAAATAAGAGGAAAAAATGAATGAGGAGGAAAAATGAGTGTTTGAGCCTATTCTGAAGTCAAAATATTTTAATTTATTTAAGGAAATATAAATTAAAATCAGCAACAAAATTTGTTTAATGCGTAAAAATAAAATTATATGTGAATAACGGGATGCACACGCATAGGAAATGATTAAAGTTTATTAAACTGTTTACTGCTATACAAAAAATTATACTGTTTACAATACTGAAATTTTATGAGTAAAAATATAGTTACTTATATTTAGGCATGTATAAATTAAACTAAAATAATTATGCTCAAATAAGGTAATATGAAATAAAAATTAAAACTAGAACAAAATATTAATTTTGTTATGTATGTTTAAACTTCACATCAGTGTGTACCTTTTAATTTGAGAAAAATAAAGACCTGTATATCAACTGCTCGTACGTACTTGTAGTGGTATAAAGGCTTTATGTAGGATCATTAAATCTTATCTAAGAGAAAGATTGAAGGCCCGTTGATAGGCCTAATCCAATATTTAGCCTCTTAAGACAAATATAAAACTTTGATGAAAGGGTATTTTAAGCAGTTTTGTAGTTTTAAGCCAGTTTAAATAATAAATCGACTTTTTAGCAATGTCTTGTCTTGATAAAAGTTAACCCTAGAGTTAAAAAAAAAACAATTATCCAAGTGAAAATTGTTTCAATTTATTTTTAAAAAATATTAAAATTTAATTACAAAATTTCTTGAAATATTATTAGACCCTTTACCTTACATTTTATAGCAAATAAAAATAGCAATGCTTTAATATCACACAAATTTAGTTTATCCTATAGGCAAACATGCCATTACAGACTAACAACTAAATTGTGAAAAAATTAACTTTCCGAATTAAAACGTTTAATAAAATTTTTTTAAAAAATCAACAATGACAATAAGATTTAATATTTACTTGGAAATGAATAATTATATTAAATGAATAGTTGTACGCTACTGTAAACTCACCAGAATCAGAAGGTGTCTGCACTCCCAGTCCTTCGATTTTGACAACAGTTTGTTTGTTGGTTACATCGTAATTGTGGTCGAAATGAGCAACTGTGCTAACACGATTCGTTTCGCACTGAACTTCAACCGGCTCGCTTTTGATCTCGCGCTTGACTTTAGTCCTGTTAGAACCGAAGTTTAACATCAACTCTTCGTCCCAATCATCGCTCTCGGCCGACTGACTTAACATAACATCAAGAGCATTACGGAATACACTGTCGTTATGATCACTATGAGGGTCGTCGTCAGACAACGACTGAGGAGTCAAGGGCCTAGGTGAATCGCCGTTCGATTCTTGGCACTGTCTATGCGGAGAATATTCTTGTTTGAAAACTACGGGAAATTCCTGCTTAACAACTACGGGAAATTCCTGCTTAACAACTACGGATAATTCTTGCTTAACAACGGGCTCTGGTTTTAAAACAGGGCATTCCTGTTTCACAGTAACAGCAGGAGTTGTAGCTACATTTTGTGTAGTCCTTGAATTTAGTAACAAACTTCTTCCTACGGTTTTCTGTACTATAACACCTGTCCTTTTGTTATTGTTCGTTAAAATATTACACAAAATATCACCCTTCTTTTTATCACTATTTAGACATACCACTGTTTTTAAAGGAGATGGGTTAGACGGTACACATTTTTGGACAGTCGCGGGTTTCAGGACACTGTTCACTTTAGGCTGCACTGGTTGGATTTGTGGGACCACTGGGATAAAAGGACTAGGTGAATGAGTTGATGAGTGTTCTTTACTCAAACAATGACCTGTCCACATACAATCATGGTTCCGTATTTCACGAGACACACTACTAGGTAATGTCTTCCAACCCGCACTATTATAAATTTCTTCACTTTCGGTTTCCTCGTAATGCACAAACGAAAAATCAGAATGTACTAGCGAAAAATCAGGGATACATTTTGCATCAAACTTTTTCCAGATGTCGTCGTCGGGGGCGTAGCCGAGGGAGTAGTAGTCGATGGCATCCATTGAAGCTTCATTGTTGAAACTGAAGTCGAAGTCAAAGTCGCCAATCCGTTTGGGCATCATCATAATGTCAGAATTGGAAACTGAAAGAAATTTTTTAAAAGTTAATAAAAATGTTAAAATTATCACTTTCCTGAAAAAATGTATAAAATTACAACCAAATATAATTAGGAAACCATAATCCAGCTAGGAAACTGGATACTATATAGGTATATAAAATTAACCTTCCGTGGCGATAACAAAAATAATAATTGTCAATATATCTTCATGACATGTTTTTGAACAATTTTATATTTGTTTTTCGAGATGTGGGGAATGTGCATTTTTACCAAAATCGTTAACAAATTAAAATTTTAATTAAGATTTTGAAAAGGTTTTAGTTTGAAAACAATATTTATCAAAAAAATGTTTATAAAACAAGAAAATATACGTTTTTACAGAATTAAAATAAAGTAATGAGATGACGTGTAAAGAGAAACTGCCACGTAAATATAATAGAACTCATAGGTTGAATAAAATAATTGAATAATATTTACCTGCGTAACTAGAAATCATTTTAGAAGTAAACTAGAAGATAATCCAAACACAAGCAGTAATTTTTTTTTTAAACCAAGAAAATTAAAAATGCCGGCCGGTATTTCACACTCACTTTATCGGTATAAATAAAACGTCACACAAATAAATAAACTGATACCAAAAACATCTAGAAAACGTAGTTTCAGAATCAGTACACATTATTTCCAAAATAATAATCAAAATTTTGACAGACTGCTCGTATAGTTGACGTTTGTTAGGTGATAGCGCACGATAGGAGCTACACAACCTCACTAGTCAACCAACACTGAGCAACTAAGTCTGTGTTTGACACATCGGCAACGCCCGGGAATTGTGGGTATTACTCCGCGTTGCCAGACAACCGGCCTTGGCGCGATGGCGGGAACGCTTAGAAATGGGTCATTCCATCTGTCAAAGTATTTTCTACACACGCGACAAGACTACATATAACCAATAATTACTTAAAATATTAAAGAAATCTCATTGTTTTGATCCTGTTTTAAACTATTTTCACGTTACCACTGCTTGACAAAACGTACTTACATTAATATCTGATCAAATAAAATGGAACTATTTTCTTGAATGTCTAGAAGCGGGTGGAGTGGGGGAAAGAATTGCCAGTCGCAGTGCGCATTCTTACATTCTTAGGACTGTCTCTGAAGAGCTTACAATTCAGAGAGTATTGAAATCTTTTTTTTTGGCTGATTCATTGAATATTTTTAAACTGTATCATTTGTATTTTATTAGTGTAAAACAATTAGTTGTAGAAAACATTTATATTCGTAACCTTATTTTATTTAGAATTGATCGTGTTCAAAACTTTGATATAACTTTGATTTCATTCTTAAGGAATGCAAATTTATTTTTAAAATTGCTCTGTTCTCTTATTTAAACTCATTAAATTACTAGATACATTTTTTTATGTGGAAAAATATTTTTTCAAACGTACTCAAAATATTTATAAAATAGGCCAAGTAATTCAAAAGAGGTAATTTATTATAATATCAATGTTTTAAAACTTTCATTTCGCATAAAATAAACCGTAGAGTGAAATTGTGAATTAAAATCCTCAAAAATAAATACAGAGGCTTATTTTTGGCAAAAAATTGTCAATTGTATTATATACAAAACAATACTAATAACATACCAATATACAAACAAAATTATAATTATTTGCATAAAAACTTTAAAAAAATATTTCTAATTATGGAATAATTTGTTTTTATCTAGATACAAATCTATTGGACTTCAATAGTTTTTTCTTTGCTTGCAAAATATTTGAGGAAAACAAATTACATTTTTTTCAAGACTCAATTATGTTTACTGTATTACATTCGATGTTTAGATGTAACATCAAACTAATCCTCAAACATCCTCCAAAGAACTTAGAATATAACATTAAAACCATTTGTGGATGGTTTATGAAATAACTTATTATTATGAAATAAGTTTGTTATTCTAATAAGAGGAATATAATATACAAAAATACCTCTAGTTATGTTTTGAGGCAGTAATATGTTTAGGCAATAATTATAAATTAAGGTACACAATATTTCAAAAACAAACTTTATTCGATGACAAACAGATTTCAAAAAGCCGGTAGGATACTTTACATCTTCGACAAAAATAAATCACTGATAGACCTAAAAATAAATCAACTGAAACTACCTGATCAAGGCTGCTTACTGTAACACTAGTATGTTACTAGGCCGGATGTTTAGATTCATTACAGCAGCTGATTTTGTTTATCAGCTGACTGGCCTCATCAAGATCGATGTCACAAATTATGAAATCATTGTTCAAATATTTTAATACACAGCTGTGTATGAAAAGAGAAGACCTTTTAAACCTAATGTACAACTGTAGGTTTTAAGAATATTTTACAATTTTATATACCTACCTATAAGAATTTTTGTTGTAGTATTGTTATGTATTCTAGTAGTGTTGTAGTATTGGGTTTTATTCATAATAAACTACTAGAGGTTTATTAAAAATAAGTGGACATAACCTTATATATTATTTGGTTTGCATAATATGAATACTAACAATGCATTTCTGTATTACAGTTTAGTATGTTAGCAGAATTTTACGATTAGGCCTTAATTTTCTCAGTAGGTCAACAATCGAACTCTTTTCTTCTATGAACTTCACTTTTTTCGATTTTTAGTTTCGTCTAAACAATAAAAAAAAATTACAAGCTCTATTAGCACCAAGTATGGAGGGGATTACAATTCCCCAAAATTGTTAGTTTTTAGGGCGTGAGCAAGAGTTGTAATAATTTGTTTCGTATTCCTGATGACATTCTGCGTCGGCCGGTATAATTGTTTTTGTTAATCGTACACGTGGTCACGGGAAATAATACCAAAAAATTGTTTTACAAGAGATAAAGAAAAAAAATTTTATTTTGTATCAAAAGACCAAGTAGACAGCTCCGGCCTTAGGTTTTAGTATTTAGTCAGGCAAAATTTCTTTCGGCGTTCTTGTAAGGGTAATATAGTTACGATAGGTTTACCATTATTAAAAAGTATAACCAACTGGAAAGATTTTACTAAATACATAGTTTCAAACCTGGTTTTAAAAATGTTATATTAAAATGTAAAATTTCCAAAAAAAACTTATCAGGGAAGATTATAATTTTTATTTTAGAATCTACAAATAAAAAGTAAGTAAGCTTTCATAACTCGGGGTAAATGTAGTATTGTGCGCACACCTGGTATTTTTGTAATGGCTTTTACGCTCAGCTTTGTGAAAAATATCGTTCGATACTCTTTTGTAACGTGTTCTCCAGCTCGTATTGATGCCATCCTTCACGTGCCGCTTCACTCCGAACAATTTTACAAACTCCTATCGAAAAAAACACAAGGTAGAGATAAACCATTTTTTCGTATTTTGTAACTAAATTTACAGGTTCGAAAAAACAAAAATTTCGCAAGGATTACTTTTTCTCTCATTGGAATACGATGAGAGTCCAATCTATGGAGGCAATAAACTCTATTAAAAATAAATTTCATTAGATCTCAAACATGGAAAGGAAAGTGAATTCAGGTAGTATAGAATAGGAAGAGAATATCTCACATGACAGAGTCGCTTCTTCTAAGTGGAACTTTCATCTGCTATAAGAAGAAAGGCATTGGTCCCCACCTGAAGGAAAGAATATGGAAAGGAAAGTGAATTCAGGTAGTATAGAATAGGAAGAGAATATCTCACATGACAGAGTCGCTTCTTCTAAGTGGAACTTTCATCTGCTATAAGAAGAAAGGCATTGGTCCCCACCTGAAGGAAAGAATATGGAAAGGAAAGTGAATTCAGGTAGTATAGAATAGGAAGAGAATATCTCACATGACAGAGTCGCTTCTTCTAAGTGGAACTTTCATCTGCTATAAGAAGAAAGGCATTGGTCCCCACCTGAAGGAAAGAATATGGAAAGGAAAGTGAATTCAGGTAGTATAGAATAGGAAGAGAATATCTCACATGGACAGAGTCGCTTCTTCTAAGTGGAACTTTCATCTGCTATAAGAAGAAAGGCATTGGTCCCCACCTGAAGGAAAGAATATGGAAAGGAAAGTGAATTCAGGTAGTATAGAATAGGAAGAGAATATCTCACATGGACAGAGTCGCTTCTTCTAAGTGGAACTTTCATCTGCTATAAGAAGAAAGGCATTGGTCCCCACCTGAAGGAAAGAATATTAAAAGCTAAGTGTATTCAGGTAGAACAGATAGTATAGAAGAGCACAACAATATCTGACATGGACAGAGCCCCTTCTTCTAAGTGGGCCTTCATATGCTCTAGGAAAGCATTGGTCTCCACCTGAAGGAAAGAATATTAAAAGCTAAGTGTATTCAGGTAGAACAGATAGTATAGAAGAGCACAACAATATCTGACATGTACAGAGACCCTTCTTCTAAGTGGGCTTTTCATCTGCTCTAGGAAAGCATTGGGCTTCACCTGATGGAAGAAATATGGAAAGGAAAGTGAATTCAGGTAGGACAGATCGTAAAGAACAGGAAGAGAATATTTCACATGGACATAGCCCCTTCTTCTAAGTGGAACTTTCATCTGCTATAAGAAGAAAGGCATTGGTCTCCACCTGAAGGAAAGAATATGGAAAGGAAAGTGAATTCAGGTAGTATAGAATAGGAAGAGAATATCTCACATGGACAGAGTCGCTTCTTCTAAGTGGAACTTTCATCTGCTATAAGAAGAAAGGCATTGGTCCCCACCTGAAGGAAAGAATATTAAAAGCTAAGTGTATTCAGGTAGAACAGATAGTATAGAAGAGCACAACAATATCTGACATGGACAGAGCCCCTTCTTCTAAGTGGGCCTTCATATGCTCTAGGAAAGCATTGGTCTCCACCTGAAGGAAAGAATATTAAAAGCTAAGTGTATTCAGGTAGAACAGATAGTATAGAAGAGCACAACAATATCTGACATGTACAGAGACCCTTCTTCTAAGTGGGCTTTTCATCTGCTCTAGGAAAGCATTGGGCTTCACCTGATGGAAGAAATATGGAAAGGAAAGTGAATTCAGGTAGGACAGATCGTAAAGAACAGGAAGAGAATATTTCACATGGACATAGCCCCTTCTTCTAAGTGGAACTTTCATCTGCTATAAGAAGAAAGGCATTGGTCTCCACCTGAAGGAAAGAATATTAAAAGCTAAGTGTATTCAGGTAGAACAGATAGTATAGAAGAGCACAACAATATCTGACATGGACAGAGCCCCTTCTTCTAAGTGGGCTTTTCATCTGCTCTAGGAAAGCATTGGGCTTCACCTGATGGAAGAAATATGGAAAGAAAAGTGAATTCAGGTAGGACAGATCGTAAAGAACAGGAAGAGAATATTTCACATGGACATAGCCCCTTCTTCTAAGTGGAACTTTCATCTGCTATAGGAAGAAAGGCATTGGTCCCCACCTGAAGAAAAGAATATGGAAAAGAAAGTGAATTCAGGTAGGACAGATAGTATAGAATAAGAAGAGAATAACCTTGAATAGTAAAAGAACATGTTTATGTATTTTATTGAAGAATCCAAATTGGATTAGTTTTTACAACTTGAAAGCATTAAAAGGAACCCTAATTTGATTTAAAGTGAATATAGGGCGGACAAAATTGACTTCTGAACAGTTGTTGAATAATTAATAAAAAGCATCGTATTTTGAAAGTGAGGTGGGAAATCAGATAGAAGCAATAGCATAGAAATGATTTTATCTTTATTTTGGCAAATGTACACTTTGGTAGCAGGATTCAAGTAGCAGAAATTTAAATCCTTAGAACTTTTAATCCAGAGTAAATTTGGTCAGGGTTGAAACTTAATACAAATAAGAAGTAAAAACACTAGCTGTTACTGGTGTGATAAGCTGCTGTTAGATTAATTAACCATCACAGTCACGTAATGAAAACAGACAACAATCTGTTTACAGAAATAGAAAGTGCAAAAATAATGTATAAACTATATGAAAAAAACTGTAAGTTAAAAAATGGTATTATAATTTCGATTTATTATTCCATCAAATTTTATTATAAGGTCTGGAGGTAATAAATTATAACTGTTGTAAAATATATTCTCTGGCTTCGACTGAACTATACTGATAAATTTTACGATACCTAAAATACATAATCAATTTTATTTAATATTTGTTATGAGTAAACAAAAATTAGTTTGATTGAAAATTACTGTAATTTAAACTTAACACAATACTGTGTTTGTCTAATATGAATATTCATATACATACAACACTGTGTAGTGTGTGTGTGTGTGTGTGTGTGTGTGTGTGTGTGTGTGTGTGTGTGTGTGTGTGTGTGTGTGTAATTGTTTCGTTGTCTCCCTTTAAACTTGAGATAAACTATATTCCTCATACGAAGGTATAATTAGATATTTTCCCACAAATTAAACCATTCTGGTACAACTGAAAACCGTCTTTGATAATTCAATTCAATATTCAACCGCAAGAAAACTAAAATTATGACTCTCATTATATTGTATCTAATTATATACAGCCTTTCAATGACATTTATAGAGTGTTAGAAAGTTTTTTTCATTTCATTTTGCGTAACTGATTTATTCTTAAGCGTATTTGATGTGTAGCTTCATCATTGAATCACTTGGTTCATAAAACGGGATCTATCTATGAAATTGCAAAATGTTTCCGGTGGTGGGAAATTGTTTTAAAAGTCTTTATCATTTCTAACGATAGCCTAATTTAGGCTAATGAGTCAGTTTTATTTATCTGTTCGTTTGCTTATGCAATGTTTACACTTTCTCAGTTTTACTAAACTGGTCTTTCATTACCAATAAAATTATGGAGGCCTAAGCAATAAAATTATGGAGGCCTAAGCAATAAAATTATGGAGGCCCAAGCAATAAAATTATGGAGGCCTAAGCAATAAAATTATGGAGGCCCAAGCAATAAAATTATGGAGGCCTAAGCAATAAAATTATTGAGGCCTAAGCAATAAAATTATGGAGGCCCAAGCAATAAAATAATAATGGGAGGAAAATCTTTGTGTTTCCATATCCTAAGAAATAAACCTGTTTAATTTGAAGACTAAACAGTATAACCTAAGCTGACCTTGTCTAAGATTCAGAGGTCATAGTTCGCCTCTAAGGACGTGTAATCTTCAGATTTTGACCTCCCATGAACAACTGTAAACGTGAAAGTTTATCTGAACTTGGTAATAATGCAGAATAGCAATTTTAGGTTATGATTTGCTAGGCGTTATAATTTAAAATTCTGTTAATCTCTTTGATTACTTGATGTCAAAGAGAATATTTTTTTTTAATGGTTAATATCAGATTGTAATCACGCGGTTGTTAAAAATTTATAATGTTTTTTTTTTACTGCAGTATACAATAAATAAATTTGTGCCATACATACATACCCATTTTCTGCAAAAACGTATTCTAACCATAAAACACAACGAAATGGTCCAAGGTCTACGCGCTCTACGATGTTATTTTAATGAGTGAAATATGTAGAATACTAAAAATATGTTTACATTAAGTAATTTAAATTAATAATTATTGGTTAGGAATCACTTTATAACCTAGGTTTAGTTTCATAATGATTTAGTATGGTTACCAATTTAGAAAAAATAACACATAACCTAAGTTTTCTTTTACAACACTTCAGTTACGTTTGTCATTTGTCGACAAAAAAAAATACCCCAATATAAACTTGGTTTACTATCAGTTTAGTTACAGATGTTTCAGTTTCCACTTTAGAAAAAATAAAGCTAATACATTTTAACCTAGGCTTACTTTCACACTCGTCACTGTGAGCGACTGAAATATGTAGGGCTACTTCCATTAACGTCCAATCTGTAAGTTGAACATAGGTTTATTCTTTAACATTTTTAAAATATGTAAACATTTCAGTAGTTATTAAGATCAGCAACTACCACTCCGATCATCGACATTTTTTTCCAGATAAATTTGATCTTGCTGAACACGAATCTGAAGTTATTTTTACCCGCTTTTCATCAAATAAACATGGTCAAAAACTAATGTGGGGCAAGATCCATCGTCACACACACACATACACTAAATACTCGCTTGTCGGTTGTAAAGTCACGCGTAATCTGTCGGCCAATCGGAAAGCATTTCGCAGATCACGTGATTAAGGTTGCCGCTAAAAGTGACACAGATTCGCGCCATTTTCACTTGAAAAGTCACGTGGCATCTATCGGCTAATCGGAAAGCTTCTTGAGGGTCATGTGACGTAGGTTTGCCGCTAAGATTTGTGTCTTTTTTACGAAAATAAAACATATTTCGCGCGATCAGAGCGCTACTAAGCATCAAGGTCAGGCAGGTCAGGTTAGGTTAGGTTAGTTTATTTTATGTAAATATATGTTTGCTATTAAAAAAAAACTACAGATTCGTGCATGGTTAAATTGATCAGGAAACAAAATTTCGCGGATAGGGGCGGTATCGCTGATTTTAATAATTACCAATATTTATAAAAATAGCACTTACTTTGTTGCTGTATATTTCTATCGGTATGTTTGAAGAATGTGTCTCAATTTCAACTCAAACCGTCCTTATAGGTTACAAAAAGTAGGCCTATGTTTGGGGGAAAGAGTATAACTATTATTAGCTCAAGTCCAAGATGGTTAAAAGTCGTTAAATTTATAGTTAATGAAAAAAAGACGACAATTATAAGAGAGTACGAAGAAAATCCAATGTAAACGAATGATCTGAAAAAATATTAGGATTAACTAAAAACAATTCGACTACTGAGGTCTAGGACTGATCGACGTGAATCTAGCAAAGACTAATATTTTATTTTTAAAAAAATAAATTGGGCGTGGGAGGCTTTCATCTCAAGAAGAGGAGGCGTGGTACCCAAATGTTTGGAACATCTGTTTTAGGTAAATTATAATGTAGTATAAGGTTTTTTGTATAGCATTTTATAAAGCGTTTTCGCATAGCATGTATTTTATAAACAAACTAAAAATTTATAAGTTTGGGTGTGTGTGTAAGAGAGAGAGAGCGAGTGTGTGTGTGAGTGTGTAATTCAAAACAATGGATTCAAGATCCAACGCCCAGTTTTATTATATTTCCTGGGTTTTTGACGACTTTCTACATCACCAGGTATAATTTTGTTGCTAAATAAATTACGTCTGTATAACTGATAATTACCCGAATGTAATACTGTAGCTACCTTTAATAGTTTTATTATGCATAACCGAAAGGATTGTATTCATAGATACAGGTTTTTAATGCGTTTTAAAAGACAAATAGAGAGGGTTTTACAGAGTACAGCAATAGTCACGCAATTTTTATATTTGTGTGCAAAATATTAAATCGATGAAAATGCTCATAACAATACGTAAATTACAACGAAATCTAACATATTTTAAAAAAATGTTACTAAAGGCCCTTACCATTTTCTATCCAACTGTAAAACTGTTGAAATTCTACTCCTTCCAAACAAGCATACGTTTTAAAATTAGCCCATCCTCTATCTTCACCGCCTCTTCCAAAATCAATTAACGCCTTGTTTACTGCCACATTTTTTAGACAAAAACAATTGGGTTTCAGGAAGGAGCACTCCAGTATTCAGTAACTGCTGAGGGTTACAAATATAGAGTAGTGAACGAAACGCTAGTCTACTACTGCGATGTTCATGAATGTCAGTAAGCCTTCATATCTGGCAGGAATTTGTAATGGGCTCTCTTCCTAAACATACCTTTAATACTTCACTACCTACCAAGCAACTTCTTCTCCTTTTTACCTATCTCTGCAGGTGACCTGTAGAGACACGTCATATACAAAGAGCTTATATAAACAACACTTCCTCAATAAGATATCCTCTACGCTGATTTCGAAATTTTCCAATTGAAGTTTCCAATTTACCAATGAAATTCTCGTCTGATGATTTTGAAAGCTGGTAAAACTTCGTGATTTGTAGAGTTCTTCTCTGCAGGTTCATCACAATCATCGTCACAGTCGTCCTCATCATCTTCCAAATGTTCATTCGAGTTTGTCACCTGGACGCTTTGGAGTATGTCTTCGTCGTCTGGAAACAGTCGTATCTTCATCCACGCAAATAAAATCTCCAAGTTTCATTTTCTTTCTTGGCAAACCATAAGCAACACTTCGTTATAGAATCTGATCCCGGTTTTTAAAAATAGTCGATAGCGATTTTTGAGGTATATCAATTTTTTTAGCTACATCCAATTTTTTTACACATTCGTCAACCTCTCTTATAACGCTCGCTTTTTCTGCAACACTTAAACACTTTCTTCTTGACATTTTTTCACAGCACAAGTTGTTGACACGAATAAAACTGTGTAACTGAGCTAGCAAAATTGAAATGAGTGAGAAAAGAAAATAGTGAAAAGATGGGAAAGTACTGTAAGCCTGTATCTATAAATGCTGAGTTTTTAGAATTCTATTTCTACTATCATCTAGGCAATTGGCGACACGTATTTCACCTACTACCTGTCTACTACCCTGTGTTCTACCTGAATCGCCTACTTGGTGAAAATAAACAATTTAACAATTTAAAGATTGTGAACTACCTCTACAACACTACATTTCTTCAGCTGAAGTGAAGAAAAAAACTTGGTTATTATGAGGTCTGGAATTTGTTACATAGAGGTAAATAAGCAGCGTAATTTCTAAAATGTCATGGGACAAGTTACACATTCGTTATGTTGAGGATTTCGTTACTGGAGGTTCATTATATAGAAGTTCGACTATGTATTTATACAGTAGAGTCTTGAAATTTCGAATCCCGACTTTTCGACCTTCCGTTAAATTAGAGCCGACTTCGAGTCGGCTAAGCCTCCGGGGTTTAAAAACTTTTCCTCGTCAGCATTGCCAGTTTCATATAAGAACTAAAGCGCTGATTGGATGGATAGAGTTCTATTTAAAGAGTGGTTTTTTAATGAGTTTGTATCCGAAACTGAAAAGTTTTTAAAGGCAAAGAATTTTCCTCGAAAGGCTACTTTACTGTTAGACAAAATACAGTCGCATCCTATTAAAGATAAACTGCGTTCTGATGATATCTTGTGCTCTATGTCTTCCCGCAAACATTACAAGGCTTATCCAGAAGATGGATCAGTCGCATCTTATTAAAGATAAACTGCGTTCTGATGATATCTTCTGCTCAATGTCTTCCCGCAAACGTTACAAGGCTTATCCAGGAGATGGATCAGTCGCATCCTAATAAAGATAAACTGCGTTCTGATGATATCTTGTGCTCAATGTCTTCCCGCAAACGTTACAAAGCTTATCCAGGAGATGGATCAGTCGCATCCTATTAAAGATAAACTGCGTTCTGATGATATCTTGTGCTCTATGTCTTCCCGCAAACGTTACAAGGCTTATCCAGGAGATGGATCAGTCGCATCCTATTAAAGATAAACTGCGTTCTGATGATATCTTGTGCTCAATGTCTTCCCGCAAACGTTACAAGGCTTATCCAGAAGATGGATCAGTCGCATCCTATTAAAGATAAACTGCGTTCTGATGATATCTTGTGCTCTATCTCTTCCCGCAAACGATACAAGGCTTATCCAGAAGATGGATCTGTCGCATCATATTAAAGATAAACTGCGTTCTGATGATATCTTGTGCTCTATGTCTTCCCGCAAACGTTACAAGGCTTATCCAGAAGATGGATCAGTCGCATCCTATTAAAGATAAACAGCGTTCTGATGATATCTCGTGCTCTATGTCTGCCCGCAAACGTTACAAGGCTTATCCAGAAGATGGATCAGTCGCATCCTATTAAAGATAAACTGCGTTCTGATGATATCTTGTGCTCTATGTCTTTCCGCAAACGTTACAAGGCTTATCCAGAAGATGGATCAGTCGCATCCTATTAAAGATAAACTGCGTTCTGATGATATCTTGTGCTCAATGTCTTCCCGCAAACGTTACAAGGCTTATCCAGAAGATGGATCAGTCGCATCCTATTAAAGATAAACTGCGTTCTGATGATATCTTGTGCTCTATGTCTTCCCGCAAACGTTACAAGGCTTATCCAGAAGATGGATCAGTCGCATCCTATTAAAGATAAACTGCGTTCTGATGATATCTTGTGCTCAATGTCTTCCCGCAAACGTTACAAGGCTTATCCAGAAGATGGATCAGTCGCATCCTATTAAAGATAAACTGCGTTCTGATGATATCTTGTGCTCTATGTCTTCCCGCAAACGTTACAAGGCTTATCCAGAAGATGGATCAGTCGCATCCTATTAAAGATAAACTGCGTTCTGATGATATCTTGTGCTCTATCTCTTCCCGCAAACGATACAAGGCTTATCCAGAAGATGGATCAGTCGCATCCTATTAAAGATAAACTGCGTTCTGATGATATCTTGTGCTCTATGTCTTCCCGCAAACGTTACAAAGCTTATCCAGAAGATGGATCAGTCACATCCTATTAAAGATAAACTGCGTTCTGATGATATCTTGTGCTCTATGTCTTTCCGCAAACGTTACAAGGCTTATCCAGAAGATGGATCAGTCGCATCCTATTAAAGATAAACAGCGTTCTGATGATATCTCGTGCTCTATGTCTGCCCGCAAACGTTACAAGGCTTATCCAGAAGATGGATCAGTCGCATCCTATTAAAGATAAACTGCGTTCTGATGATATCTCGTGCTCTATGTCTGCCCGCAAACGTTACAAGGCTTATCCAGAAGATGGATCAGTCGCATCCTATTAAAGATAAACTGCGTTCTGATGATATCTTGTGCTCTATGTCTTCCCGCAAACAAGGCTTATCCAGAGGATGGATCAGTCGCATCCTATTAAAGATAAACTGCGTTCTGATGATATCTTGTGCTCTATGTCTTTCCGCAAACGTTACAAGGCTTATCCAGAGGATGGATCAGTCGCATCCTATTAAAGATAAACTGCGTTCTGATGATATCTTGTGCTCTATGTCTTCCCGCAAACGTTACAAGGCTTACCCAGAAGATGGATCAGTCGCATCCTATTAAAGATAAACTGCGTTCTAATGATATCTTGTGTTCTATGTCTTCCCGCAAACGTTACAAGGCTTATCCAGAAGATGGATCAGTCGCATCCTATTAAAGATAAACAGCGTTCTGATGATATCTCGTGCTCTATGTCTGCCCGCAAACGTTACAAGGCTTATCCAGAAGATGGATCAGTCGCATCCTATTAAAGATAAACTGCGTTCTGATGATATCTTGTGCTCTATGTCTTCCCGCAAACAAGGCTTATCCAGAGGATGGATCAGTCGCATCCTATTAAAGATAAACTGCGTTCTGATGATATCTTGTGCTCTATGTCTTTCCGCAAACGTTACAAGGCTTATCCAGAGGATGGATCAGTCGCATCCTATTAAAGATAAACTGCGTTCTGATGATATCTTGTGCTCTATGTCTTCCCGCAAACGTTACAAGGCTTACCCAGAAGATGGATCAGTCGCATCCTATTAAAGATAAACTGCGTTCTGATGATATCTTGTGCTCTATGTCTTCCCGCAAACGTTACAAGGCTTATCCAGAAGATGGATCAGTCGCATCCTATTAAAGATAAACTGCGTTCTGATGATATCTTGTGCTCAATGTCTTCCCGCAAACGTTACAAGGGTTATCCAGAAGATGGATCAGTCGCATCCTATTAAAGATAAACTGCGTTCTGAAGATATCTTGTGCTCTATGTCTTCCCGCAAACGTTACAAGGCTTATCCAGAAGATGGATCAGTCGCATCCTATTAAAGATAAACTGCGTTCTGATGATATCTCGAGCTCTATGTCTGCCCGCAAACGTTACAAGGCTTATCCAGAAGATGGATCAGTCGCATCCTATTAAAGATAAACTGCGTTCTGATGATATCTTGTGCTCTATCTCTTCCCGCAAACGATACAAGGCTTATCCAGAAGATGGATCAGTCGCATCCTATTAAAGATAAACTGCGTTCTGATGATATCTTGTGCTCTATGTCTTCCCGCAAACGTTACAAGGCTTATCCAGAAGATAGATCAGTATTTTGTGGAGGTTATGAAGAAAAAATACAAACAATACCTTTTTCAATTTCTCTTGGAAGCAACTAAAGGGGAAGAAAGCATTGTAGGCTTTCTGAAAAAAAACTTACAGTAAAGGGAGTGACCGAATGGAGTTACGGTAAATGGATAGCCGAATCATGGAACAAAATTAGAGAAGAAACATCAAGTAAGTCGTGGAATGAAATCCTTAGTCATAATGAAACTGTTGACTGCGTTATTGATCTGCAAGAAGACACAGATTTCACATTTCTTATCAAGAAACTTCTAGGTTGTGAAAATTCCAATGTGAACAATTAAACATAAGAGATGTTACGATTATTAAAATGGTGCAGCAAATGGCCTTAGAAACTGCACTACGGTATATCCTACAAGACAAACACCACCACAACAGATGTGCATCTACTAAGACGTCTATGCAACACTGTAGCACGAAAACTATCTGATAAGTAAACGCAGAAGATACATAACAACCTTTTCCAAATAAAGTAAGAACCGTGATGAGCAATGCATTCCAAAGCAGCATTAATTCATGTAACTACTGTAACCAATAAAGTACTATAAACATATTTTGTGCACTCTTAATTATAGTTTTAGGCATTATTAGAACTCCTGTTTTTCCTAGTGTACAGGAAAACATTTCCACGCAAACGAATTTTCATTAATCCGAAGAAGTCTCGATCACATCTACCTCGAATTATCGAGACTACTTTATATACATATATATATTTAACTTTGCAACAGTGTTTTCTTGTATTCACTTATTACTTACATTATAATGTAGTTAAACAATAATCTTACTTGGTATGTATGCGAGTTAACTTTCGAAGACTTTCGAGGATTTCGACAGTGGAGACACCGTAATTAGTCTTCGAATGTTAACTCGCATATATACCAAGTAAGATTCTTGTTTGAGTATATTATAGTGTAAGTGATATATATATATATAAATTAAATACTTTTAATGAATATATTTATTCTTGAAATATTTTTAATTTATTATCTATATTACAAAAAAACATATCATCATATTTAATATATATATATATATATATATATATATATATATATATAACTATAGCAACACGTTTCCCTCGTATTCAATTACATTAATGTAATTAAACAAGAATCTTACTTTAGAGTATAGAACAAGGTACATTTGCGAGTCGCCTTCAAGAGCTATGTTACAGTGCTTTTAATTTTTAGAAAACCTCTCTCATACTTGAAAATTAGAGCACTGTATTGTAGCTCTCGAAAATCGATTTGCAAATATACCAAATAAGATTCTTGTTCAAGTACATTAAAGTGTAAGTTCTGAGTTATCACTATTTGTTTATATGTAAATTTTCCCTTAATATGTAAATTATTGATTCTAGGAATACTAGTTCAATGTTTTAAATAGCTTTCTATTCCATAGGTAATATAATAAAAAATGATATACTGCCAGTGAAAAATATACACACACCATGTATAACCTTATTTCTATTGTGAACTGAGACATCTTAGACAGTTAATTACGTTACGTAAATACATCGTGGCAGTGTTGCAACATATTACGTATCCTACTGCACTTGACTTGTAAACACTCTAAGTGGAGGGGGGAAACACAAGGCTGTACAATGCACTTCCTATCTACCTTTCTCGCTTTTATTTATATCCGCAATAGAAAAAGAACAAAACAAAATAGATTAAGATAATACGCTGCAATTGCTACGGACTGAATATGACAGAGGCAACAATGACTTCTAGATTACAGACATAATCAGCCAGTTGAATAACGTTGTGCAATATTGTTGCTGTTTGTTATGTAAGTATGAAGTATTTAACCCTGGGTCAAGACTTTGAATTGCCACCAAATATACGATATATTTAAACACATTGTTGATGCGCACAAAGGGTTGGCGTAAACAGAAATTGGACGTTCTTATTGTTGTATATAAGGCTTCTGCATTTAAAAAAAATAAATGTATGCTTTTTGAAGTGTTGCATTCTTTGAAGCTAAACAGTTATCGTATTAGAATGATCTATGGAAATTGTAAAGGGATTTAGGCTTACTCAATATTTGTTTGATGTTAACAGTGAGAAACCACCATATTTTAAATTTCTCATAATATTCTTTGAGAAACATATGTTGTAAAAATCGTAATAGTAATATAGGCCTACGCATAACAAGATGTTCAGCAATTTATGCCGTACTTTGTTATCCTTACGAAGAAAACCGCAAATATGATAGTTTAAAGAATTTAGTTGGAACAATGGCGGGATACTTAGGGGAACTATCTGTAAAATGGCAGGGAATCCACGTTTGTAGGTCCAACTTTACTCGAAAACGGTTTTAATGATTTTTCTGAAAAGTGGGAGTGGTAGCGTACTATAAATGTTAATAATGCATATTATAATATTAAGACAAAACAAAAGTTAGAGATTTACTTATGCACAGTATCATAACAATATTCATGTATGGAACAGCGTACATATCTATTTAAAAAAAACAAATTTGGTTTCTTTTCCGTCAGTTTGGTTATAGGCCTATCGAGTTTCGGTTATTTAAACAGCAACAATATGACTATACAAATTATAGTTGACAGTCAGTTCTTATCTATATGCCTAAGTATTCATTAATATGTTGAATTAGTTTCTAAGCGTTTATAAATGTTTTAGTCTATTCATGTTTATATATTTTGATTGTGTAATGTTTTATGTTTAAGTTTTTAATTCTTATATATTAAAATAATTATTATTCTATATAATATATAAAATTTATTCCTTTTACTTATCTATTAAATTGTTGAATTATTCAATTTATTATACCTATAAGAAGTAGATTTAAATAGTTTATTTGCTTTAGATTTTATCCGTTCTTAACTTTTACAATGTTTTACATTCGACATAAACAATATCTGATTGGAGCACAGTTAGTATATAGAGTTTTATCACTGATAAATCCAACACGGTGGTAGAAAACAACTCCTGATTAAAATTTTTGTTGTTACAAATGTGTAGGTCAGTGTGTATTTCTTATATAATTTTAGTGTAGAAAATAATTTTACAATTATTTGTAAAGTACTACTAAGTAGCTTCCCTATTTGGTGATTGCTCAGCGAGTGGCAGCAGATTCGAAGATATGAAAAGACTGAGCCATATTAGTAGTTTTAAATATGTGAGTAAAATAAACGATGAAATAATGTGGACATTTTGGAAATTAAAAGACATACATACACATATATGTAGTATTTTAATATACATTAGTATAGATATAATGTAATTATATGTATAGTAATGCTTAATTGTAATTCTTGAATAATTACTTTATGGAAAATTGTGTATCTATAATAATATTGTGTTTAATGACGATAATTAACTACTGGTTATAGTTGCGACATTTAAAATCATTTAATTTTTGTTTAGAATGTTTTTGACAAGCTTATGTAAACGTGGAGAAAATCAAAGTTGGTGCAATCATTATTAATAATTACTACAAATATGTAATACTAAAATGTACAACTAATTTATAAAGTGGCTATATTTAAAGGCATGTTTATAATGTTCATGGATTCACGTCACTTCTCTGGTCCAAAGAGTTGGTTGGATATGAACAACGCATCTCTCAGAGTCGGCTTTGAAACAAAAGCTCTCTATTCTCGTATAACAGGAAATCCGGGCAATTTCGTTTTGTTACTGATAGCTAGACCAACACGTCTGGCCTTCTCAGTTATGACTACTCTATACTGTACAACACTTTTCCGTTTGTCACTTAGGATACGCCTTCGTTTTTGCATAGGATGCAAAGTACTTTCTCACCTCACATTGGAATAATTTCCCGTGTGGAATACAGGATCTTTCCATTCACACGAGAATGTATGTTTTCCTTGGACAGACTCCAGGTTCCACATTTGTTCAGACGAGGCGGTATCGAACAATGAATGTCGGAGGTTCTGTTTTACTTTTTTGGCTCACAATAGTCTCAAGTGGAGAACAAAGAAACACGCTTTCCAAATTATTAGCCTGTAACTGAATGATAGCGTCAAGTGCCTGCTCGCCCAAATTAGTCATCCCTTCTTCTAAATCACAAGTATTCATACAGAAAGTAAGTTTTGTATTTGTTGCATGACTGATTCTACGATTGTAAAACATTTTAACTTCTTTCAGTTTCTAGTATCTACATTTGTATTGGACACCTTTTCTTCGAAATGGTTTAGGCATTACCTTGTAGAGAGCAGTAGAGAGCGTGTATTCGTTATCTTTCGAAACTAAATAGCCCATATGATTTACAATTCAGTGGTTTTTGCTTTGAAAAAAGACAAATCTGGTTAACGTTTTTTATAATACGTTATTTGCTGCATAAAAATTAATACAATTTTTTATAGACTATCATATTCTTCTTCTTTAAGATCAGCAAGTTATAACAACACCCAACGAAATATATTTACCCCTTTAAACAAAATTTCACAATGGTTTGATCTTATTTTTTTGGCCAAGTTAATAATAAACTTTGAATAAATGATTTTCGAGGTAATTTAAATGTTTAAACAACTCCTTTAACTGCAAGCAATGGGCTGCGTTATGTTTGACGAGCAACACTAAAGCAATAAATACTTGGCAATAATGTTTTTTTTAATATGATTAATTGACAAATATTTCTTTGTAAAGCTCAGTTATTGTTTTCCTGTTTTTACCCGCCTGCAGAAGGGTCTGGAGAGGGAATAGCAAAGGAAAGAGGCAATTGCTTCTTTAGGTGTTACCTTAGTTACATTTGCTACCGCCTACAGTTTATAGCAAAGGCACAATAGAACAAGTAGCTCTTTTTGATGTATTTCGACGCTCAGTATTATGAATACAGCTACATGACTACCAATAGTAGTTACTAACTTTGTCGCTATCCTAATAAAACTGATTTTCCAAATCATGATGTTTTCAGCAATAATAAATAAGTGCCAAATCAATATATGGAAGGAAAGATATTTTGGTCTACAGCTTTTAAAAATAATTTTTGTAATTCAAAATTTGTGATACCTATCACTGCTTTTCAAAAATTTTCTTCATAAAAAAATGAGTATGTGATAGTGATCTAGAATTAAAATTAGACTGATAGGAAATTATAGTTTACCTAAAAAAAAAAAAAAAAAAAAAAAAAAAAAAATATATATATATATATATATATAGGTTTATCTTTTTCATCTGATCTGGGCCTAAGTAGAGTTTTAAAAAATAGTCGGTTTGACATATTCAGGAAGATTTAAACCAAAGGAGCAGAAAGAAAATGGAAAAATACTTACCGTAAAGTTCATCATTATAAGGAATTGAGTTTCTTGGGAAATACTGTAGCTGAAAGTCTCGTAAAACTGTTCTCAGGTTAAGAAAACATTGGTTTCGAGTGGTCGAACAGCAATGTTGTCGAAATTCTAAGCTTTTACAGGTTTTTTTCTTTGTGAATAAAAAACAATATACACAAGAAATTTTTTATTTACTAAATAACAAGTATAAAGATTTTTTAAAATTCTAACCGATTTGAATATGATTTGGATATAGAAATGTTATATTATTTTACTGCCATAAATAATTAAAAATGAAAAAATAACAGTTTTTATCCGAAAAGGCTCATTTCCTACAATGGTAAGTCAGGCCACTACCTAAAAACGTAGTTGGACAACACTATCTTGATAGTGCGGGAAAACCGCCAAGGTAACGCAGAAGCGGGGCTAGTTTTTTAATGTTCTTCGTTTTAATTTGACATTTTAAAATGCAAACTGGCAACCGGTTTGCTGTTAGAGCCCACGTTTCACTTTCCTCTATATATATGTCAACTAGTCTGGCTGATCAATGTAATCTAAAGAACGATTTCACAACATGCCTCGGCCAACTTTGGATCCTTTTCGGCTGTATTGTTCATTGTTGTTTGTATTATTCTGTTGAAAATAAAATTACTTTAGGGCAAGAATTTTAACAATGTAACTTTTAAACACATTTATTCGCTAGGTTACTTTTTCATACAGTTTTGGATTCGTTAAAAGCTGTCTTTGCTTTAAAATAATATGTTGTTAATTTTTTGACAGGGTTACTTTATCTGGACAAGATTATAAGATCCGGAAAGAACAACGACAATTGTGTAAATAATACTTGAAGAAGAAAACATTTCCAAATAAAAAGTATATATATACTCAAAGATTCTAAATATAAGCGAACTATTACTCAGATGAAACAACCAACACTGAAATGAGGAAGAGTTTTACTCACTTCAATATGACCTAGTCAAGCTTAGGCCTGAACTTGAATGAAGTGCGTACCCAATTACAGACGTCCCATTCCCACGTTTATCATTACAGTATAGGACTAATGATTGCAAATTGTGAAATTAAAATCAAGCTAAATCCGTTTCCTTTGTGCTCAATCAATGGTAGGTCAGATTTGGCGGGCGGTTTATTTCGCGGAAGGACGATGAGTCATCGTGGGCAGAATGTGTGGGTGTACAGGGCAATATGCAAGGAGCCAGACTAATCCATTTGTGTCTATAATTTTTAAAGTGTTTAAATGGTGGATTTGACATAGAACTGAGGCGCTTTTTCAATTCCTACTATTACTTCACAATCTCCCTATATATATATATATATATATATCTTTTTCAAATTTTCAATCGTTAATAAAATACATTTAATTCATCCACCCAAGTTCAAATAGATGTTTAGTTAACTAGAGATTAGCTAGTGAGAACTAATCACAAAGGTAAAAGTCAAAATAGTGAACTCAAAATCTCACAAAAAATTAGTTTTTAATAAACACACACACAACAAACTAGTTTCGGCGACGATCTCGCCTTCCTCAGTGCTTGGTTACTTGCCTCAGTAGTAGCCAAGCACCGAGGAAGGCGACATCGTCGCCGAAACTAGTTTGTTGTGTGTGTTTATTAAAATCTAATTTTTTGTGAGATTTTGAGTTCACTATTTTGACTTTACCTTTGTTTTAAATAGATGTTTTAATTACTTGTGACCCAAGATATTTGATGTTAATACAGCTTTTTCAAATATGAATCATTAATTAAATTTTAATTATTAATTTTCTTTTCTATTTTTTCACTTTATATTGTGATTTTGTCATATGTATATACATATTTATATTAATTGTAATTATTTAATAAAACGTAACTAAAATAATATTTTTCTCTGTTGACCTAAGTAAGAATTTACTTTAAACATTTTTTTGATATTAATAGTAGACCATACTAAAAACTTGAGACCATAACAATATATTACAGAACTTCGAATATTGACATTATTGCCACAGAGTAATTATATTTAAAATGCATTTTAATGTTAAAAATAAATGCTACATACAGGATATAACCTACGGCCATACTTATTCAACAGCAAAGTTCTGTTTGAAGAAAATACTTGGTTTTAAGTAAACCTAGTGTAAAAATAACCTAAGCATACAATGGGTAATTTTATTTCGGTAAGTTACCAACACAACAAAGCTGATGGCATCGTGACTCTGGCTGGGTTAAACAATGTACGGTGCTCAGTTCCTAGAATACACCTAACGGTAGTAGGCCTATACGCTTGAAGTTAACGGACAGCTTTTAACACACAAAGGGTGGATTCGCAACTATTTTAGGACAATATTGTGTTTCAATGTTGTTTATATTTCTGATCGTTGTTAGGTCTAAATAGTTGATTCCATTGTTGTTTGCTTCTTATGTTTATGGTAAAATGTATGTTCTTAATTCCTTTAATATAAAACATTTGTATTTGGGAAATATATAATCCATAGCTAACATCTTAACGTGGCCATTTAGAGTCGCGTTTCAATATTTTGTAAGATTTGTGCCAAATTTACGTCACATTTAGAACTTGCCAACTTAAAAGAACCAAACACAAGCAGTGTTAAATATAAAAGAATTATGCACAATGCAAAGAGTAAACATTAATAAAAACAAACAAACAGCCCTTGAAATAACAAAACAAACATGTACTTGAAAACACCACCAAAACTAATAATAAATTGAAATGAAAAAATATATTAGAAAAGCACTCAATAAGAAGCTAAGTGTTGTTTTCTATTTAGCTTCTAACCGCCTAAAAACATCCTAAAATGGAAGTGTCGATTATTCAGCAGTCGAAGATATCTTTCGGACTATACGTGGAAAAGTATTGTTCCTGTTTCTAATAAACAGTGTTTTAAAAATTTGGAAAACTATTTGAAATAAACAATCCAATTCCGTCCTTAGAAATTAGGTACACCTCAAAGGTTTTTTAAAACCTAAATTTCGTTAGCCTTTTTTATATTTAAGTTTATAAAGTTTTTATTAGGTCTAAATTAAAAATTTCCCTGCTTTTTACATATAAATGATTTTATTCAGAGATTTTTCCTAATATAAACTGTAAAGAGATAAAAACGAGAATTTGTAAAACGTTTATTTTGATATCAACCTCCAAAATGAAAATATCTATGTCCTAGTTTTTATCCACATTACTGGAATGGAGTTTTCAGTCAAGTTGATAACAAATAGATGCTAATATTTTAATCTTTTGTATAAAGTTACAGAATAGATCTGTTTTTAAACTATTTATCAATCCTTCTACCTATATCTAGTTTCTGAACATGTAGGTCTGAATAAATCGTTAAATGAAAGCGAAGACAATTCTTTGTCAAACATTCTTAAGTAAAAGAAAAAGTTGTTTTATGACGTCCTGAAGGAAGATCAAGATCCGAAGAAAGAATGGAAAGGTAACAAATACTTGGAAAAATAAGGGCAAAATTTCAGCAATGATAGTTTTATTGCCACATTAGCACAAACACACATTCCATAAAAAGTTACAAATTAAAATCAGACTATTACACTTTTTTTATAGCTGTATGCTCTAAATCAAAACAATAAATGAAGAACTCTGAAATAGAGTTCTAATGGGAAACTCTATAAAAGGGGTACGAAATAATTTTTTTGGTCATAAGAAACTAATATTTATTCTTCCTGCAAGTCGTTTTTATAACGTTTATTATTTCCATCTGGCCTAGAGAGTTTTTTTGTAATCCAATATCCGTACCCTCTGCCCTTATAAAGTAATTTCCGTCCCCTTTACTTATTTAGACATAACTTAAGCTTAAAGTCATAAAATGCCAAAACATAGATAAAATATTAGAGCAAGGATGACACAATAAAACTGTAATGTCTTGTCTTGAGCCCTTCTGTAACACGACCCCTGTGTCGTGCAATGAAGGATGAGTCATCCCACTATTTGGGAGGAAAAAATGCCGGCTTCCTTGAGAGGGTAGATCCGGGACTTTTAAAACAGTTCCAACGTTAGACGAAGGGTGTAAAATAAAATTAAAATCTCAATAAGTATAAATTATATCAACCAAACGCTTTTCAACGACTAAATCGCCTTTATCAACTATGTTAAGAATATATTGTCATGTTTATAAACACTAAAAGTTGGCTAATTTTATTCACAAATTTTTCTATATTCTAGAGTAAATTAGTTGACAAATTACATGGTTTATGTTACAAAAATATAGTTTATGTTTGTGAAAACGTGAGTTAGAAATATAAATATAGTGTATACAGTATTATAAATAAATATTATCATAATGCATTTAAACGTTCAATTAAGGTAGCTTATAAATAATGCATGAAGAAGTTTACTATTTTATTACTTTTTATTGAACATGAAGAAACATACGGACACTAAAGTGCGCTTAAAAAAGATAATTGCTTATATCGTATTAAATATGTAAGTGTTAAACTAAATATTTAAATTTCTGTGCAATTCAAGTAAGCTTATAACAGGTTGTTTAAAATGTTATGAAAGCAGAAAATTAGAGTATGGCTTTTACAATACACACATGCGCGCGCATACACACATATAACGCGCTCTAAGCGCATTCTCACACATGTGCATACACACTTACAAACGCGCTCATACACTCTCCCCCCCCCCCACACACACAAACCACCCTCCACACACTCACGCACACACACACACGCGCTCACACTAACTTACTAGAAAGTGCGCTATATATCATTTTAGATACATTTACTTCTATAAAAACATTTGCGAAAAGTAAATCAATGTTCATATGTATTTAATTCTGCTCTTATAAATTTTCATCATATAATTGATGTTTTGTGTATTTTTAATCGCTATGGTTTTCTACAAGCCTAATTAATACATGGAAGTTGAATTACATTGCTAAAAGAATAAATCTCTGTAAATTAAGACTAATCAATGAGTTATACATTTCCCTTACCGTTCAGAACAACAACCAGGCGTCGAACGGTTTAATCAACTCATTTCTCTTTGTTTGACACTCAATAAATCCGTAAAGAACCCGCCAAAGAGGGTTGGTTTCGCACGTCACGCCACTCTGGTAACCAATATATTTACGGGTGTATTATGAACGCGATGTTTTGACTGCCGCGCCTAGTTACATACCAGTACTAATGGGCAGAACCAAAGAACTGGCCTACACACGTTCGAAACATCGTCATAAAGGAGACTTTACAAGATTACAGCCCACTGTCTGGTTGTTTAACCTATTTACAACATTGTCTGTTGTTAAGTATGATGTCTCGCCGCTTAGAAACGGACGACTTTCATTGTTTTCAGAAACGTTTATGTCGAATTTTGGAGACTATTATTCAGTATTCCAAAAACTTGTTTTTAACTTTACTGTTACACTCAGTTCTCTGTAACAACAAGGGCCTTCTCCAAAAATATTTCTTACGTCATGAGAAATTCGTAAGAACGTAAGAGACAAGTACATGTAACATAAACTAATGAAGGAAGAAATGCTTTAAGAAATTTAGAATAAAATCAAGCAAACAATCAACAGAGATGTCTAAACGTAAAACGAAAATCGTTCAAGAAGAAATAGAAAGATGGCGAAAAAAGAAGAAGTTATGACTTAGATCATCTAGCCTCACGGTTTTTATCTCGAAGTAAAAAACAACTCAAAGTAGATGAAAAGGTTTGGGAGGATTTATAGGCCAGCTATGAGAACACCTCCTCATCATCAAAAAAGCTAATTGTATTAAGCAAGACGCTTACCTACATTTCCTCTAGTCGTCAAATTATGTCTATATGTTAGTCGCCAAATAATTGCTGTAAAGGTAGATGGAAATTAGAAACCGGAAGAGCCAGAACAGTGTTTATTGAGTGTTTTTCCTGATTGATACATCTCAATTGATTGAAACTGTGTCAGGACACTAAATGGTCGCGAGATCCTAGTCACACTCATCCAGTCCGTGGTCAGATCCAGCCGTTTTTGGCGGTGGGTAGACTGTTCACCTTCAGTGGATATTAGGCCACGTTGGTATTCGTGGGAATCATTTGTTAACGGACTAGTACACAAGGGAGTCTCCCTAAGACAAACCTACATCCCTACGCTTAGAAAAATACGTCACTGGAGCTTCAATTCAACGCCAGCTGAAGAAAGCACGTAAAGAAACTTGCAAGGGGAAAAGGATCTTAACACTTGGTCCAATCTTGTCAGCTCTTCCGAGACTGGTCGTCGTGCAGGAATCCCGAATAGGAACTGGCTACAATCCCCTACAACCTCACTCATACGTCACTAGAGCTTCAATTCAACGCCAGCTGAAGAAAGTACGTAAAGAAACTTGCAAGGGGAAAAGGATCTTAACACTTGGTCCAATCTTATCAGCTCTTCCGAGACTGGTCGTCGTGCAGGAATCCCGAATAGGAACTGGCTATAATACAATCCCCTATAACCTCACTTATACGACGTTGACGTGACGAACAGACATATATGCCCGCTTTGTGGGAAGGAAGAATGGATGGTTTGAAAGGAATTTACAAATTTTGCTGTCCAGTCTCTTCCTGGACACTTATCGCGGAATAGCAGACTCGTCAACGGCTAGCAATGGTCAAATCAAAGCAAATTATTTTATTGCGATTAGAAGAAATAAGAATTGGACCCCAGACAATATCAGTTACGTTGAATAATACTAGAACTAAAATTGTGCCTTTTTGGACAATTAGATGGGATAATGGCTTTGCTATGTGCTTGACTGGATTTAACTAACACATTAGGGAAACAAGGGTTTAAAATTTGAACTGAAGCTTCAGGTTTTATTGTAGTTTTAACGATCAGCTTTATGGCCATTGTGACCTCCGAAACCTAACCAAGAATTATAGGCATACAGATTAAGTTAGGGTCATGAAATCCTCGATAGAAGTTATAGGGAGGAATAGCATAACGTGTGTACGGCTACATAACTAAAGTAGACGTATGTATGTAAGGTTGCATGTCTGTGTTGGGGACATAAGGAAGTGTCTAAGCGTTGTAGGAAGGACGGGTAAGAAAGATTATAATCTGGTAATCTGAGGAAAATTGTTCCATATTATTGAAGCACAGAACTGCAAACAATTTGTTAATGAATGTAGCACCTAAACTTATAAAGGTTATCATTAACCTTTATACTTGTTTTTAAAAACAAGTAATATATAAAAAAATACAATTTAAAGTCAATTCCTTCTTGAATTAAGAAAGAAATATTTTATTTTAGATTCTCTTTATTTTATAATTACAATTAATATAAATATGTATATATATTAAGTGGCAATATATAAAGAGAATTTCCTTGCAGTTTTCTATTTTACTTTCTATTTATTGTGTGTAACTATTATTTTTGTTTGTTCCTATGTATATGCTTAGTTTTTTCGACGCTTGCATGGTGTTCTAGTTTCTTTTCCTTTCATATTGTCCGTTTGTGAAGCAAGGTTTGATAACGTTAATCCAGTTAGTTTGTTTAATTTATGTTTTTTTATTCATTTTTAATCCTCGAGCATTATATATGATAATGTGTGGTAGCTAAGGCAACAATGTATGATTGTGCAATGGAGGTTTCGACGACAAACAGATGGGGGGAAAAATCATATTCATCTTTGAGAAGTAAGTTTTTAGCCATGGGAAAGTTGGGTCAATGACAAAGCGCTAGCTATCGAACACAAAGATACTCAGTTCGAATCAGACACTCCAAATTTTTATAATTTAATTATTGAATAAATATTTGAAAAAACTGTATTAACATCAATTGTCATCCACTATAGGAAAGAAATGTATTTGAACTGGGTTAAATGAATAAAAACATATTAACGATTGAAATTTGTACAAGGTAGCCTATATATTAGGAGAGTGTGATCTAATAGAAATAATTGAAAAAAGTACTACGCGAATGGAATATAAACTTGAGAAGTACTTTTGTTCGGTGACCTACTAATCGAAAGAATATCAGATATTTATTTATTCTTAACTCATTTGGGATTCTATTAGGAGCTATTACATAACATTCTTATGGTAGCTATACATGAGTTGTCTTAGCCACAGTATTTTGAATCAAACATGAAATCGTTAAGGCAGTCAGCAAACCAAAGCTGTTGAAATCCGGCGCTTATAAAAACATTGTTGCTTTTCTTAATTCAGTTACATTTCTTAAGAAATCATTCTCCAAAAAGTAAAGGAGAAAAATATGCCATTACTTTATTTAATTAAAATCTCTTTTCCCTGCCATATTCAATTCCCGTAAAATAAGAAATAACACTCCCCATATACAGTAGAGTCTCGATAATCATGAGACCACCTCGAATTACACGGACATGGATTGGAAAAAATAGGAGTTTTAATGTCCCTAATCCAATAAATAAAAATTCACTAAATATGTTTATAAAACTATATGTGAACGTTTCTTGGAAGCCCGACTTATTTCCTTTGCATATGGTATCGAGATAAACATTTCTTGGAAGCCCGGCTCGTTATTTTGCATACCGTATTGCTATAAACATTTCTTCAAGCCCGACTCATTTCCTTTGCATACAGTATTGAAATAATCATTTCTTTATAGCCCGGCTCATCATTTTCTTTCAAATAGATAAAATAGCTTCAAATAGAAATAGGGTCGAATTTAACGAAAGCTAGGAATTCTGCGTTTACATTTCCATTGGCTTTGTTGTATACTCCTTAACCTTCGCCCACTTCTGTGGGAGGATTTTCTTCATTATGTATCAATTCAGATAACTTATATAATTAAAAGTAAACTAATATTAAATAATATTAAAACCAAGGAACCCAATCTGATTACATAAAATCTATAAAATGTGTAATCTGTTAATGTATAATGTCCATATAAAATTAGGTTGTTAGCAAAAGATTACTAATTTCGAAAGTAGGATTATTTAGCCAAATTTCAACTTTAAGAAGATGACAAGAGGGCTGTGAAAAATAGATTCAGTCTTACTTAACATGTATGTTTAAGATTGTATATCTAAAATTTATAATTAGTTGATGTTCCCAGACATAATAAAAATTTCAGTTTGATACAAACAATAAATTATAAAATTATCTAATACATTTTTCTACTTTTAAATAAAAATTTCTTTTACAAATCACAGTATATGAACATTTATGTTTTTTGTAATAGATGACAAAAATTGGTCTAACTTTATTTATTTTTACATATGTTGATTGAAAATGGAAAGAAGAGTTCTAAAGTGTAGGCTTAAAGTAGAATTGGTTATAAATAAAAATATTAAATTTTGCTAACATAAAATAAACTTAACCTGTGCTGAAGTGAATCAGTAAAGTCCTCCCTCGGATTAATTGCTTGGCACTTTTCATCGGTTTAAAGAGAAATGAATTCTGAAAATTTTTATGTTTTGCCTTATGTTTTATCATAGTGAAATTATTTTCTTCTTGTAATTGTTTTGCAAATAACATACAGTAAGGATAGGTTTGGTTATAAAAAATTGTCACAAAGAGCAAAATGGTTACCCCATAACAAACTCATTATTTATGTAACTTATAACCACAGCTATCCTAACCTGACACTTTGTTGCTAGATTGTAAAATAACTATATAATAATTTAATGCAGTAATTTATGAAATAGTGGTTTGTTTTTATAAAGAAACATTTCGTTTATAATTAGAGTTTGATGTACGTTTATACATTGAGGTTATGTTTTTTCCAAATTCTAACTAACATTTATAGTTTACTACATTTAGAATACATTTCTTCTTTTTTAGATTGTATTTTAAAGAAAATCTAAAACCGAATACTAAAACCAATCTTTGCCAAATATTGTTTTATTTTTATTTCAATTGTTTTAAGACTATAGATAATCACTGTTTTGAAGAAGAAATAAAAAAAAAAAAAACTACAAGACGATTCCTTCGCCAAAATATTTGCTCAGGTAGAAATAATCAAAGCTTGCTACGGCCACCGAGATCGTCGACCTCTTGCCTTTCACCTCAACTGACCGGGTGTTTATAATCATGAAACCATACAAATATTCCGTCAGGTGCTAAGCCCAGGAAGAATACAAACCAAAGTCTTCCTAACGGGATTTTTCTTATTACAGTATTAGACGAGTCAATTTGAAGTCCAACATTCAGACTTAATTATTGCTGCTAGACGAATAATAATAATAACAGGTGTTTATCTGAAGTTTATCAGCCTATTTATAAATATATCAAAGATGTTTATATAAATAAGTTTTCTAAAACCTTTAAAATAATTATTACATATTATTCAAATTATTTAAAAAAGAATATAAATACAACAATTTTTCTTAACAAATCAAATAGGCCTATAGGTTTATTTACGAGCAACTATAATAATACTGTATTTAATAATTTCTGCAAGAAAATAAAATTTTGGGTTTGTGTGTGTGAGAGAGAGAGAGAGAGAGAGAGAGAGAACGGGTCGTTATGATGTAAGAAGGAAAACTGTACTAAGTTTTTATTAAATAATTATAAAGTAATTAATACTTACTAAAGTAAAAGTATTCAGACAATTATACTGTAATATTGGATTCTATTTAAACAAAGTGAATTTAGGGTCTCACTTTACACTGGGAGATTATTGACTGGGCCACGTGGGCAGACAATTCCATTGTTATTCCTGCTGGGCCATACTGTGTGCGCCCCGTTATTACCCTTGTAAGAAGAAGATATATGTAAGTGAGACTAAGGAAAGGGGATCATGATGCTCAGCCCTTGGGAAAGGTATGGGGCCAAGTGGGCAGCTAATTCCATTGTTATTCATGCTTGGCCATACTGAGGTGCCACCCGTTACTCCCCCCTGTAAGAAGAATATGGAAGTGTGGCTAAGGAAAGGTGATCATGATGCTCAGGCCTTGGGAAAGGTATGGGGCCACGTGGGCAGCCAATTCCATTGTTATTCATGCTTGGCCATACTGAGGTGCCACCCGTTACTCCCCTCTTGTAAGAAGGATATGGAAGTGAGACTAAGGAAAGGGCATCATGATGCTCAGGCCTTGGGAAAGGTATAGGGCCACGTGGGTAGACAATTCCATTGCTATTAATGCTGTGCCATACCTTGTGCGCCCCGTTACACCCCCTTGTAAGAAGGATATGGAAGTGAGACTAAGAAAAGGGTATCATGATGCTCAGTCCTTGGGAAAGGTATGGGGCCACGTGGGCAGACAATTCCATTGCTATTAATGCTGTGCCATACCTTGTGCGCCCCGTTACACCCCCTTGTAAGAAGGATATGGAAGTGAGACTAAGGAAAGGGTATCATGATGCTCAGTCCTTGGGAAAGTTATGGGGCCACGTGGGCAGACAATTCCATTGCTATTAATGCTGTGCCATACCTTGTGCGCCCCGTTACACCCCCTTGTAAGAAGGATATGGAAGTGAGACTATGAAAAGGGTATCATGATGCTCAGGCCTTGGGAAAGGTATGGGTCACGTGGGCAGACAACTCCATTTTGATTCCTGCTGGGCCATACTGTGTGCGCCCCGTTACACCCCCTAGTAAGAAGGATATGGAAGTGAGACTATGAAAAGGGTATCATGATGCTCAGGCCTTGGGAAAGGTATGGGGCCACGTGGGCAGACAATTCCATTGTTATTCCTGCTGGGCCATACTGTGTGCTCCCCGTTACACCCCCTTGTAAGAAGGATATGGAAGTGAGACTAAGGAAAGGGTATCATGATGCTCAGGCCTTGGGAAAGGTATGGGGCCATGTGGGCAGACAATTCCATTGCTATTAATGCTGTGCCATACCTTGTGCGCCCCGTTACACCCCCTTGTAAGAAGGATATGGAAGTGAGACTAAGAAAAGGGTATCATGATGCTCAGTCCTAGGGAAAGTTATGGGGCCACGTGGGCAGACAATTCCATTGTTATTCATGCTTGGCCATACTGAGGTGCCACCCGTTACTCCCCTCTTGTAAGAAGGATATGGAAGTGAGACTAAGGAAAGGGTATCATGATGCTCAGGCCTTGGGAAAGGTATGGGGCCACGTGGGCAGACAATTCCATTGCTATTAATGCTGTGCCATACCTTCTGCGCCCCGTTACACCCCCTTGTAAGAAGGATATGGAAGTGAGACTAAGAAAAGGGTATCATGATGCTCAGGCCTTGGGAAAGTTATGGGGCCACGTGGGCAGACAATTCCATTGTTATTCATGCTTGGCCATACTGAGGTGCCACCCGTTACTCCCCCTTGTAAGAAGGATATGGAAGTGAGACTAAGGAAAGGGTATCATGATTCTCAGGCCTTGGGAAAAGTATGGGGCCAGGTGGGCAGACAATTCCATTGTTATTCCTGCTGGGCCATACTGTGTGCGCCCCGTTACTCCTCCTTGTAAGAAGAAGATATATGTAAATGAGACTAAGGAAAGGGGATCATGATGCTTAGGCCTTGGGAAAAGTATGGGGCCAAGTGGGCAGCCAATTCCATTGTTATTCCTGCTGGGCCATACTGTGTGCGCCCCGTTACCCCTCCTTGTAAGAAGAAGATATATGTAAGTGAGAGTAAAGAAAGGGTATCATGATGCTCAGGCCTTGGGAAAGGTATGGGGCCACGTGGGCAGACAATTCCATTGTTATTCCTGCTGGGCCATACTGTGTGCTCCCCGTTACACCCCCTTGTAAGAAGGATATGGAAGTGAGACTAAGGAAAGGGTATCATGATGCTCAGGCCTTGGGAAAGGTACGGGGCCATGTGGGCAGACAATTCCATTGCTATTAATGCTGTGCCATACCTTGTGCGCCCCGTTACACCCCCTTGTAAGAAGGATATGGAAGTGAGACTAAGAAAAGGGTATCATGATGCTCAGGCCTTGGGAAAGGTATGGGGCCAAGTGGGCAGCCAATTCCATTGTTATTCCGGCTGGGCCATACTGTGTGCGCCCCGTTACTCCTCCTTCTAAGAAGAAGATATATGTAAGTGAGACTAAGGTAAGGGGATCATGATGCTCAGGCCTTGGGAAAGGTATGGGGCCACGTGGGCACACAATTCCATTGTTATTCCTGCTGTGCCATACTGTGTGCGCCCCGTTACTTCCCCTTGTAAGCAGGATATGGAAGTGAGACTAAGGAAAGGGTATCATGATGCTCAGTCCTTGGGAAAGGTATGGGGCCACGTGGGCAGCCAATTCCATTGTTATTCATGCTTGGCCATACTGAGGTGCCACCCGTTACTCCCCTCTTGTAAGAAGGATATGGAAGTGAGACTAAGGAAAGGGTATCATGATGCTCAGTCCTTGGGAAAGATATGGGGCCACGTGGGCAGCCAATTCCATTGTTATTCATGCTTGGCCATACTGAGGTGCCACCCGTTACTCCCCTCTTGTAAGAAGGATATGGAAGTGAGACTACGGAAAGGGTATCATGATGCTCAGGCCTTGGGAAAGGTATGGGGCCACGTGGGCAGCCAATTCCATTGTTATTCATGCTTGGCCATACTGAGGTGCCACCCGTTACTCCCCTCTTGTAAGAAGGATATGGAAGTGAGACTAAGGAAAGGGTATCATGATGCTCAGGCCTTGGGAAAGGTATGGGGCCACGTGGGCACACAATTCCATTGTTATTCCTGCTGGGCCATACTGTGTGCGCCCCGTTACACCCCCTTGTTAAAAGGATTTCTAAGTGAGGCTAAGAAAAGGGTATCATAATGCTCAGGCTTTGGGAAAGGTATGGGGCCACGTGGGCAGATAATTCCATTGTTATTCCTGCTGGGCCATACTGTGTGCGCCCCGTTACACCCCCTTGTAAAAAGGATTTCTAAGTGAGGCTAAGAAAAGTGTATCATGATGCTCAGGCTTTGGGAAAGGTATGGGGCCACGTGGGCAGATAATTCCATTGTTATTCCTGCTGAGCCATACTGTGTGCGCCCCGCTACTCCCCCTTGTAAGAAGGATATGGAAGTGAGACTATGAAAAGGGTATCATGATGCTCAGGCTTTGGGAAAGGTATGGGGCCACGTGGGCAGATAATTCCATTGTTATTCCTGCTGGGCCATACTGTGTGCGCCCCGTTACTCCCCCTTGTAAGAAGGATATGGAAGTGAGACTAAGAAAAGGGTATCATGATGCTCAGGCTTTGGGAAAGGTATGGGGCCACGTGGGCAGACAATTCCATTGCTATTAATGCTGTGCCATACCTTGTGCGCCCCGTTACACCCCCTTGTAAGAAGGATATGGAAGTGAGACTAAGGAAAGGGCATCATGATGCTCAGGCCTTGGGAAAGGTATAGGGCCACGTGGGTAGACAATTCCATTGCTATTAATGCTGTGCCATACCTTGTGCGCCCCGTTACACCCCCTTGTAAGAAGGATATGGAAGTGAGACTATGAAAAGGGTATCATGATGCTCAGGCTTTGGGAAAGGTATGGGGCCACGTGGGCAGATAATTCCATTGTTATTCCTGCTGGGCCATACTGTGTGCGCCCCGTTACTCCCCCTTGTAAGAAGGATATGGAAGTGAGACTAAGAAAAGGGTATCATGATGCTCAGGCTTTGGGAAAGGTATGGGGCCACGTGGGCAGACAATTCCATTGCTATTAATGCTGTGCCATACCTTGTGCGCCCCGTTACACCCCCTTGTAAGAAGGATATGGAAGTGAGACTAAGGAAAGGGCATCATGATGCTCAGGCCTTGGGAAAGGTATAGGGCCACGTGGGTAGACAATTCCATTGCTATTAATGCTGTGCCATACCTTGTGCGCCCCGTTACACCCCCTTGTAAGAAGGATATGGAAGTGAGACTAAGGAAAGGGTATCATGATGCTCAGGCCTTGGGAAAGGTATGGGGCCACGTGGGCAGATAATTCCATTGTTATTCCTGCTGGGCCATACTGAGGTGCCACCCGTTACTCCCCCCTTGTAAGAAGGATATGGAAGTGAGACTAAGGAAAGGGTATCATGATGCTCAGTCCTTGGGAAAGTTATGGGGCCACGTGGGCAGATAATTCCATTGTTATTCCTGCTGGGCCATACTGTGTGCGCCCCGTTACTCCCCCTTGTAAGAAGGATATGGAAGTGAGACTAAGAAAAGGGTATCATGATATTCCGGTCCTGGGAAAAGTATGGGATCGCGTAGGCAGGCAGTTCCATTGTTATTCCTGCTGGGCCATACTGAGGTGCCCCACGTTCCTCCCCCTTGTAACAAGAAGGTATATGTAGGTAAGACTAACGAAAAGGGTTAATGACGCTCAGGCTCTGGGAAATATGGGACCAAGTGTGCAGAATATTCCATTGTTATTAACGCTGGGCCATAATGAGGTGCCTCCCCCCCCGTTACAAGAAAGATATGGAATTGAGACTAAGGAAAGGGGATAATGATGCTCATGCCCAGGGCAAAATATGGGGCCTCGTGGGCAGACAATTCCATTGTAATTCCTGCTGGGTCATACCGATGGACCTAACGCTATGCCTCCTTGTAAGAATAATATGAAAGTGATACTAACGAAAGGGGATAATGGGAATTATACTGTAATATTGGATTCTATTTAAACAAAGTGAATTTAGGGTCTCACTTTACACTGGGAGATTATTGACTGGGCCACGTGGGCAGACAATTCCATTGTTATTCCTGCTGGGCCATACTGTGTGCGCCCCATTACTCCCCCTTGTAAGAAGGATATCGAAGTGAGGCTAAGAAAAGGGGATCTTGATGATCAGGCCTTGGGAAAGGTATGGGGCCACGTGGGCAGACATTTCCATTGTTATTCCTGCTGGGCCATACTGTGTGCGCCCCGTTACTCCCCCTTGTAAGAAGGATATCGAAGTGAGGCTAAGAAAAGGGGATCTTGATGATCAGGCCTTGGGAAAGGTATGGGGCCACGTGGGCAGACAATTCCATTGTTATTCCTGCTGGGCCATACTGTGTGCGCCCCGTTACTCCCCCTTGTAAGAAGAAGATATGGAAGTGAGACGAAGGAAAGGGCATAATGATGCTCAGGCCCTGGGAAAAGTATGAGATCGCGTAGGCAGGCAGTTCCATTGTTATTCCTGCTGGGCTACTCTAGAGTAACTCCTGTTAAACCACCTCCTTGTAAAAAGGATATGGAAGTGAGACTATGGAAAGGGGATAGTGATGCTTTGGCCCTGGTAAAGTAAGGGATCGCTTAGGCAGGCAGTTCCATTTTGTTATTCCTACTGGACGCCAATAGCTAAGGGTTTACATTTTTTCCGTTTGCAGAGATCCGTTCTGACATTTTGTAGGAAATTGGAGAGGTATTGATTGGCTGCAGTTAAACACAATCAAGTAATGGTCTAACATTATTTTTTGGTCTTAATACTGAGCACATTATCGGGCTTTCAAACTAATCAACTTAGTTTTATCGATTTACGAATGTTAATATTCTACTCGTACTTACAGAAAATCGTGTTGAATAATTTATTATAAATCTGTTACTACAGAGTATAAAAGTACTGAATACTCCCTCTAGTTCTGCTAAACGTTTAGCATCCCTTTTCGTCTTTCAGACGACAATTTCATAGGGAATTTTGTATTTAATGTTGGCAACGCTGACAGAGATCCCAATGCGTAAACATTGAAGTTCACTTAGTCCGGAAAAATATCGCCAGGTTGACGACTTAATCTGTTTTCAAAATTAAGTTAATAGTATTATACTTTTAACTGTGACTGTACTAGTACTGTGATTGTACTAGTATTGTGTTTGTACTAGTACTGTGATTGTACTAGTACTGTGATTGTACCATTACTGTAATTGTACCAGTACTGTGATTGTAGTAGTACTGTAATTGTACCAGTACTGTAATTGTACCAGTACTGTAATTGTACCAGTACTGTAATTGTACCAGTACTGTAATTGTACTAGTACTGTGATTGTACTAGTACTGTGTTTGTACCAGTACTGTAATTGTACTAGTAGTGTGGTTGTACTAGTACTGTGTTTGTACCAGTACTGTAATTGTACTAGTAGTGTGGTTGTACTAGTACTGTGTTTGTACCAGTACTGTGATTGTACCAGTACTGTAATTGTACCACTACTGTGATTGTACCAGTACTGTAATTGCACCAGTACTGTAATTGTACCAGTACTGTGATTGTACTAGTACTGTGTTTGTACTAGTACTGTGTTTGTACTAGTACTGTGTTTGTACTAGTACTGTAATTGTACTAGTACTGTAATTGTACTAGTCCTGTGATTGTACTAGTATTGTAATTGTACCAGTACTGTGTTTGTACTAGTACTGTGATTGTACTAGTACTGTGATTGTACCATTATTGTAATTGTACCAGTACTGTGATTGTAGTAGTACTGTAATTGTACCAGTACTGTAATTGTACCAGTACTGTGATTGTACCAGTACTGTAATTGTACCAGTACTGTAATTGTATTAGTACTGTGATTGTACTAGTACTGTGATTGTACTAGTACTGTGTTTGTACCAGTACTGTAATTGTACTAGTAGTGTGGTTGTACTAGTACTGTGTTTGTACCAGTACTGTAATTGTACCAGTACTGTGATTGTACCAGTACTGTAATTGTACCCGTACTGTAATTGTACCAGTACTATGTTTGTACTAGTACTGTAATTGTACCAGTACTGTGATTGTACTAGTACTGTAATTGTACTAGTACTGTAATTGTACTAGTCCTGTGATTGTACTAGTATTGTGATTGTACCAGTACTGTGATTGTACTAGTACTGGGTTTGTAATAGTACTGTGATTGCACTAGTACTGTGATTGTACCAGTACTGTGATTGTACTAGTACTGTGATTGTACCAGTACTGTGATTGTACTAGTACTGTGATTGTACCAGTACTGTGATTGTACCAGTACTGTTATTGTACCAGTACTGTGATTGTAGTAGTACTGTGATTGTACCAGTACTGTAATTGTACTAGTACTGTAATTGTACTAGTACTGTGATTGTACTAGTACTGTGTTTGTACCAGTACTGTAATTGTACTAGTAGTGTGGTTGTACTAGTCCTGTGATTGTACTAGTATTGTAATTGTACCAGTACTGTGTTTGTACTAGTACTGTGATTGTACCATTATTGTAATTGTACCAGTACTGTGATTGTAGTAGTACTGTAATTGTACCAGTACTGTGATTGTACTAGTACTGTGTTTGTACCAGTAATGTAATTGTACTAGTAGTGTGGTTGTACTAGTACTGTGTTTGTACCAGTACTGTGATTGTACCAGTACTGTAATTGTACCAGTACTGTAATTGTACCAGTACTGTGTTTGTACTAGTACTGTGATTGTACTAGTACTGTGATTGTACTAGTACTCTGATTGTACCAGTACTGTGATTATATCAGTACTGTGATTGTACCAGTTCTGTGATTGTACCAGTACTGTAATTGTACTAGCACTGTGTTTGTACTAGTAGTGTGATTGTACTAGTACTGTGTTTGTACCAGTACTGTGATTGTACTAGTACTGTGTTTGTACCAGTACTGTGATTGTACTAGTACTGTGATTGTACTAGTACTGTGATTGTACTAGTACTATGATTGTACTAGTACTGTAATTGTACTAGTCCTGTGATTGTACTAGTATTGTGATTGTACCAGTACTGTGATTGTACTAGTACAGGGTTTGTAATAGTACTGTGATTGTACTAGTACTATGTTTGTACTAATACTGTGATTGTACTAGTACTGTGATTGTACTAGTACTGTGATTGTACCAGTACTGTGATTGTACTAGTACTGTGATTGTACCAGTACTGTGATTGTACTAGTACTGTGATTGTACCAGTACTGTGATTGTACCAGTACTGTTATTGTACCAGTACTGTGATTGTACCAGTACTGTGATTGTACTATTACTGTGATTGTACCAGTACTGTTATTGTACCAGTACTGTGATTGTATTAGTACTGTGATTGTACCAGTACTATGATTATACCAGTACTGTGATTGTACCAGTTTTGTGATTGTACCAGTACTGTAATTGTACTAGCACTGTGTTTGTACTAGTAGTGTGATTGTACTAGTACTGTGATTGTACCTGTACTGTGATTATACCAGTACTGTGATTGTACCAGTTCTGTGATTGTACCAGTACTGTAATTGTCCTAGTACTGTGTTTGTACTAGTAGTGTGATTGTACCAGTACTGTAATTGTACTAGCACTGTGTTTGTACTAGTACTGTGATTGTACCAGTACTGTTTTTGTACCAGTTCTGTGATTGTACCGGTACTGTAATTGTACTAGCACTGTGTTTGTACTAGTAGTGTGATTGTACTAGTACTGTGTTTGTACCAGTACTGTGATTGTACTAGTACTGTGTTTGTACCAGTACTGTGATTGTACTAGTACTGTGATTGTACCAGTACTGTGATTGTATTAGTACTATGATTGTACCAGTACTGTAATTGTACTAGTACTGTGATTGAACTGTACAACATCTATACAGAGTACAGTAGTGTAAATATAATAAATAAACAACAATAACCCTTGCTATAAATATTTGTAGCAAGGGTGATTGTTGTTTACTTATTTATTGTAGTGTACTTTAATTAGTTTTGTCTAATTATAAATATTTGGAGCATACAATTGGTAGTTTGTCCACTATTTTATTCCGACGTAGGATCTGGTCTAGAGGTGATCGATTTAGACCGAATAATGTAATAAAAATTTGCTGTCCAAAGGTATTTCCGCTACCCTAGCGATAATATTGACTGGGAGGAGGATAGGTTGACGTTCAATAAGAAATTACACCAGTATTTAGCTTGCTATTTAAAATATGTGTGTGATAACATTTATTTAACGATTTGAAGGATGTTTCTGTTTTCATTTTGAAATATTAATCTGTAATAGTGTTTTTGTTTTGGGTCTTCAGTGTCATTTACTTCTGTCTTTGCACCTCTAATGTTGGCTGCAATAATTACTATATTAACCGGGCAAAATGTCTGGTTGGAATCGTACATGAAAAGTATATTTATATCAAAATTTAGTATTTTTTCAATTTATTTTATTAGCTACTATCTCCGTATAACCTGTATATCTTGTTCAAATTTTCAATCGTTAATGAAATACTTTTTATTCATCCACTCTAGTTCAAATACATTTTTGTACTTGTAATGAAAGATATTTGATTTTGATAGAGTTTTTTCAAATATTAATTCATTAAATAAGTTTAATATGAAATTTATTTTTGTTTTACCTAGATGAAAAACTTTTCACAAAAAGGGAAAGGTATGCAAAGTAGTTATTTCGTCCCATTTAGCTTCATTTAATGTTATACGTTACGCGGTAGAACGTAATTTAACGCATAGGAAATGTTACTTTATTTATAATAGTTGTAGTTATTTAATAAAAAGTAACTAAAATAAAATTTTCATTTGTTGGTCTAAGTAGGAATTAACTTTAAAAATATTTTATTTTTATTGCTTGTTTAATAACTAAGTTATTATGTATAACAATAATGTTTGCAATTTTTAGTTTACATTATTGGTACTTATTGGTATAAATATACTGTTTCTGAAAGGCCAAAAGTAGGTAGTTCTTCCCTCAGATACTTTCTCTTTCTCCAACAAACCCTTTCAACATAAATCAGTAAAGGGTACCGTTAATTCTCCGCCTATTGTACTGTCATAAGACACTAAATTATTCGACAGGTAACGGTACCTTTAGAATAGTTATTTTAAAACCATTTTCTTTATAACCATCTTCAAAACTGAAGACCTTTTAAAATTTTAATGGATCTACAGAAATAGCGAATTTAAATAGAAAAGAGACCCAGGCAAGACGTCAGTAAATCTTTTCTTTCATAGTTATGCATTGATGCAGTTGAAAGCTGGCACCATAGTCGGGGGAAGGTTTGATGTTAGCTCGGATGTGACCTTGTCCTTTGTACCTTTGTACATCAGCTGACCGATAAGGTTAATTTATAGTATCTGAGATAGTATTTGACGAGGCGAAGGTCATGAAAAACATTGTTTGTGATGATTCGTGAAATTATTACTTAATGTTAGGTAAAGTTGTTCAGTAAAATTATATCTTTCGTTCCTGGCCAATCAATATCCTTCTCAACCAAAAGCTTTAAATAAAATAATTTACTAAACAAAAAAAATAAAAACCCAATAACGCCAATAGAATTATTTATTCACTTTATAAAGTAAAACTTGTACATTTCAATATTTCTAAAGATGTTTACCTTGCAACTGAAATATATAATGTGATTATTTACGAGCAGAATAAATTAATTTTACTGTGGTTGTTGTTTTTTTTTACTTATTGGGTTGTGTAAATTCATATTCCACATGTGCTTAAAAGAATAAATAACAAAATAGTTTACTCTTTATGGCAAATTTTCCCGTTGAAAGTTGCTTGACCAAAAACCTAGAAAACCTTACAGAATAACCTTTCCGTGTCATTTTCCACGCCTAATTATATATAAAGTATAATACTTTCTTACAAAAATAGATTATAAAATAAATACTTTTTGGACTATAATAATTATTGATCATGATTATTCAAAATTATAAAATTTGTTCAGAATTTTTAGACCTGTAAATGTTGTTTTATCAAAAATCATTTTAAAATTTCAGATTTCTAAATGTATCACATTTTTTAAAAAAACTGGAATGAAGCAAAAGAATGTTAATGGGTAAAGTTTTACTATCGAAGCAAACCTAGCTGTAACTAGTAGGAAAATAACTTATATAACATGTCGTTCTAAAGATCTTATATAAAACCTTATATAAAACATCGTTTTAAAGATAACCTAACCTAACCTAACTATCATTTAACATTTAAAGTGAAAATTTAAATCAAAGTTTAAGTGGTAAACCGTCTATTATTATTATTACGTAATTATTAATAAGTTGGCTAACGTGTTTTAATTTTATACTCGTAATCTAAGTATCTATATTAAAAACAAGGTTGACAATACTATTTAAAAAATAAATCTGTTTTAAGATATCAGTAGGTAGGTTTTAATAAATATCGTTTGTTTGAGTGAGGTGTGAGATTAGTTGAAATATTTTTATAACATATACAGCTGTTACAGTTTTTTGACGCTAAATTAGAATCGGTTTCTTTTGCTTCAGGGTTTCACCTAATTTAACCTACGTAAAAAATCTCGTTACAATTCCACGCACATTCTATTACCAGAATCACCATATCTCGTTGAAGGAAATAGGATACTTAAATCTAATAAAGCATGAAATCTGAATAGAATTATTGTATAGCAAGATCTCTAATCGAAGATTAACATTACAGTATGAAATTTGAAAGGTATTACATTACGTTTATATAACACATTATATTATATTAGGTTATATAATAGAATACTTGTGTAAACGTTTTCACTTTGAACACCGTAATAATTGTTAATATTATTACACTGTATTAATATATTAATAAGTATCTATTACACTGTCGTTAATTATTTTACGTAAGAAAATTAAATTTTATTACTCTCTCGGCAATTGATCTAAAGGCAATAAATAGAATAATTATAAGAGAAATATTTATTATTTACACTCAAAGAATACATTTTGAACTAGCGTAATTTAAATACTTAGTTAATAATTATCCTACTCTAATTGTACAGTAATAATATTAAAGAAAGTCCTTATATTAAGAAACACTTTAATTTTTCTCAGTGCTCTGCATATTATTAATATAATATTTAAATTACATAAAGTGAATTAATACCACAAGTAATATATATTTAAAAAAGCAAATTCCTACAATCAACAAAGATCCCTAATTAATCAATTTTAATTTAGTTTTTTTTTAAAGTTATAATTACAATTAATATAAATAGAATATATGTCAGAATAACAATATTAAGTGACAAAATAGAAAGCGAATTTCCTCGCAATTTTTCATTTTCCTTTCTATCTATGATGTTGGGCAATTATTTTTGTTTGTACTATTTATGCTCTTTCTTTTCTCTCGTCGCTTGCATTATGATGTAGTTTCTTTTAGCTTTCCTTTCGCATTGTCCGTTTGAGAAGAAATGTTCCATACTTTTAATCCAGTTTGTTTGTTTATTTTATTCTATCATTCATTTTTATTCCTAGAGCATTATGCATGATATTGTATGGTAACCATGGCAACAATTTAAACTGGAGATTTCGATGACAACCAGATAGAGGCAAAAGAAAAATTCATATATATCTTTGAGAAGTACATTTCTAGCTATAGGAAATTTGACTCAGTGCCAAAGTCATTCACTATAGGTTAAAACAAATGTATTTGAACTTGATTGGATGAATAAAAACGTATTTTATTAACGATTGGAAATTTGAACAATATATGTATATATATATATATATATATATATATATATATATATATATATATATCAATAGAGTGTGAGCTAATAGAAGGAATTGAATAAAAATGTATTTATCAGAAATACTTTCTATTTGATAACAGACATTTCGCGCTTTGTTTCAGGAAAAGTAAATACATCCTTTGAACAAGGGCGGTCTTACACTACCTATATCATATTGTATGTATAACATGGAAGGAATCGATGAAGGAACACGCCCTCAAACAAACAAACAAAATTAAAATTTTCCTCCATTTTGAAAAACTATTACATAGTAAAAATGTTTTTACTTTAAAACTTTTTTAATATAAAGTTTTATAATGACCTAATTTAATCAATTAAAATATTAATTCAAAAATTAATATTTTGTTTTAGAAAAATTAAATATTTTTAAATATATAAGGTAAAAAGCCTTAGAATAAAATGATTATGATTTGTAGATAAGGAAACATTTAACAGGAATTCTATTTAGTCCGCACGTTAACTTAAACTAGAGCATTTGTATGGTAACAGAAAAGATGATTACCTAGTTAGGAATAAATAATTTCTAATTGTAAGTGATTCTGTTGTTAAATGAGTAATAATTATATTTTCTTCTTTCTGGGACTGCGATCAACATGCTTACTATCCACATTGAATGATTTTTTATATAATATAAGAAAAGCAAGGGGACCCAAATCAGACAGACGGTGTTGCTTATTTGATTAATGATTCTCAGAATGGGAGACTGCAAAAGTGTTTAGGGAGTACGAGTTAGTTTATTGACAAACATAATAAAAAATTAGTCAGTAGAACGGGCCACAGAAATGCTTGATTTAAAGAATGTATTTGGTAGATTTACTAGAATCTGTTTAATGTAGTTAATAGAAAACTTTTATTGGGTGCTCAAAAATTTAACGTATAACACTTTTTATTAAACGAATTTATTTTAAATCGGTTTTTAAAAAAGTGTCAGGCTTGCCTAAGAAAGCTTTCATTTCAAAAATTGGATTAAAAATATATATAACTCATTATTATTATTATGTTGAATTAATTATAGTAAGAATTATGGAAATATAAATTAATTAATAAAAAATATTTAATAATAATAATATTTTAACTTAATAATTTACAATAAATAAAGTAACGTAACCTAAGTGTTAAAATATTTGTTCTGCAAAATAACCTGTAACATAATGTATGAAATAAATTTTTTTTAATATACCAGGTTTTTAAAATGGACTAAAAAGTATAAAATATTTTTTTTATAGCCCTTCAACAATTAGAGGGAGAATTGTTAGTGTCTATTGATATATTTAAAATACCTTGAGAGAAAAACGTGGGGCCCAGGCAGTAAATAATACAAGTAGACAATCCGAATGAATACATAGCGGATTAGAGTGAGTTGGAAAATGGATTCAGAGTTGTAATTTAATTCATTAACTGTAAATTGCCTGCGCACCACGTTTTTCTCTCCAAGAATTACAAATACCCACCAAAGTATCCATAGCCACAAACAATTCTCCCTCAAAATTGTAAAAAGGCCATGAAACATTATTTTATATTTTTTTAGTTCTTTTTAAAAACTTGGTATATTAAAAAAAAAATATTTAATTTATTATTTTCTGTGTTATTTCCGGGTGAAAATTTTCAATCGATTTTGTATAATATAAATTGTGGATAATATGTAGAACCCAAAACTTGTCAGTAAAATTTTAAATAAATGAAACATTTGAAAAAAATTAATTTGAAGACCAAGATTGAACAGGTTACTAGGGAAACCATCGAAGGCAGATAGAAAGATGTGTGTGAGCAGATAGTAAGTGTGGGTGTGCGTGGAGGTGCCATTGTCGCTAAATCCTTTAAGGTGATTTCGTGTCTAGATGGATATAAGGCGAATATACTTTTCTCCACAATGTTTTATTTTCAAAACATTGTTGCGACCAAAAAACAAAAGAGTGCCGTGGGATATTTATTACGGTATGTTCTGGGATGTTATAAAAATAATAGAACATGACGTAAGTTCAATACTTGGGCCTACTCAAATAACCCGTATCCTTAAATAAATATTTTTTTCACATTTGAATATGAAATGATTGGTGAATCATGAGTGATATGGAAGTACAGATTGTAACCCCATTAGTCACTGTTATTTCCTCAGTAATCCCAGAGTGTCTGACTTTGCCCTTTGTACGTGATCATTCACAACAGCCTTTCTATACACTGACTAAATAGAGAGACTTTACACTTTATTGTAGCGTTGGTATTAAAATTTATTTGATTTAAAATAGATTATAAATTGTGTTTAAAATATGTAACTAAGCTTAAGCTTATTTCAAACAAAATCATTTAATTCGTACGATCTAATTGCATATACAATATATAATAGGCTACATGTGCAGAGCAAGTTGCAACATAATGAAAGATTTTAAACAGGTGTAAATATACATTATTTTGCTACATTAATGCTATTAGTTGCAAATTTATAGATCTGTAAATGTGTATCTAAGCCAGTAGTGTTTGGATTCAATTTTCTTGTTGAATTTACTACATCACAATGGGTAATATTAATCAACTGGTAAATTTAAATAAAATATTCACTAAAAGTTTATTTATTCCAGCGTATTTAAACAATGTTTCTTCTACAATTTTAGTTTATTTTTCATTAACCAGTTAATTTAGTATTAACAATTTCTACTCTCAGAATAGAGGTAAAATGCTATCATTTGTAGTTTACAATATATTTTATTATTTTGTTAGGGAAATTTATGTTTTACTATTTTTCTTATTGTAAACGTATTTTATGTTATCAAATGTGTCTTCTATATTTATTCCAGAAAGTACAAACCTATATAGATAGTACTTTACCGTAACTTAAGTTGTGACAAAGTTTGGCGAAAAGAAAATTGTATTGTCCAGACCAGAAGAGACGCAATCTTGATTGCATTCATAGCAAATCAGATGATCGCGCCAGTAGGTGGACAATAGAACTGAGTAGTTGCCAGTTATGTTAATTTTCCCGCCAAAACTAAATAAGGTCAAGACATCTGGTTGCGCCATGGAGCTCGGCGCGTTATTGTCACGGCCACACCACTATTTACAACAAATTTATCGATTCTAGGACCGGGGAAGGGGGTTTACGTCATTTCCTGTCGTAGTTGTGACCCATTCAAGGCCCCCCATTTCGATACGTTCTCTTAAATAATATCCCCCTTTTTTAAAGTAGCGATTAAAAATAGAAACAGGGGGAAGGCAGAAGTTGGTCTTTGCAAATATTTTCTTATTGTGCTTCATTGTGCAAACTGAAAAAGATTTTTAATTTGTAGAAGAGAATATTTGTATCTAACAGTAACTTCATGAACTGTATGTTATTATCATTTTAGTTTTTTTATTACGTGTTTAAAACATATACAGAATGCGGAATTTATTTGTAAGCAGCATTATCCACTTGGTGTTTTAAGCAGTGTTACAAAAATTGACACAAAATGTATTTGATTTTAGAGCGGAGGGATTTTAGTCAGAAAAAGATAACATAGGAAGATTTGCATTTATCATTTAAGTAATCACAAATTGTTTACTTATTACAGGGGTTCTCAACCTATTTTAACAAACGTACTCCTTTATTAATTTCAGTAAACAAATGAATCCTAATCGACAATTAAAAAGTAAGATAAACATTTAGGACAGTAAGTGGAGAATGAAGTCCGAAATATTGAATGAAATTTTTAGTAACTAAAAATATCCAAAGAAGTGTTTTAATGACCTTTTAAAACTATTGAAAAAAGACCCAAATCATTATGTAAAACAGACAAAGATTAATTAATTTTACTACTAGAATTTAAAACTAAGCCCATCTTTAAAAACAGTTTTACAATAATGAAAAGATTCATCAATTGTATCTGAGAAATTAATGCAATGAACGAAAATTAATTAATTAATGACATTAATGGGTGAAAATGAGGTCGTTTTTTAAATTTTCAAAATTTATTAATATCTGATTTAAGCTTTTTTTGAATATAAACGTAAGTCATCTTACAAACTTTAGCTTGTTTTTATATCTGTTTTTTCGGTAAGTTGAGTTTGGATAACCTCTTCCGTAATAACGTTCAGTTAAATTCAATTAGGAATTTTACAGCACGACCTGATAGTTCTTTGTATTCATTCAGAACAGTGATCCAAATATCTATTGAGGAGTACTTAAAAACAAGTTTTTAAGAGTTGGACCAGAGAAGTTCAATTATTTTACATATTTGTTCCTTTTGCAAATCAGTCAAATTGTAACAAAACTCAATGGATCAGGAAACCAATCTATGCTTTTGTCGTGTTTTGCACGTAGATAAATCTTTGGATACGGCTCCCGTGTCACTCATGATACACTCTATTACATCGATTTTTTTATGGTAGTCAAATTAATATAAGTGATAATATATGATTTCATCTAACAGCTGTTTTACTACATTTTTATTAGTTCAGTTTCCGTAGTGACTGTCTGTCTATCTCGCTGTCCAGGTTGAATTTTGCAATCGAGTTTAAACTAACTTTCCGCTATAGACCTGAAATTTTAAACATAGGTCAGAATTAGATGACAATGCAATATTCACTCAGTTTCTTAGTTCGCGAGCTCTTTCTGTGTATTTATTACTTGTTCGGTATGGAAGTGACAATGACCAGCCACGGTAAGCCATGTGCTCACTTTGAAGGGTATTCGTATGTCGTAAAAAGAAGAAATGTAGACGGAACTGTTGTTTGGCGCGTTCGAATGTGCGCTGCACTTGCTTTCCTTCGACCGGAAGATGTCATGGACGGCTGGCTCGAGATACATTCTGGAGCACCTGATGTAACCAAACTTGCTGAATTCTTAGATTACTTTGTTGAAAGAGAGTTGGAAAATTCTGAAATTCCGATAGATCTTTGGAGCTGCTACAAGAGGCGCCATCGAACTACCAACGCCGTTGAAGACTGGCACAACAAGATTAATAACGTTCTTGGGAAACCAAATCCAAAAATCAAAGATGTGATCGACTGCATGAAAAAAAGCGGACAATTCAGCGTGTGCATTGATGAGGTTGGAGTTACACATGGAAGGCAAACGAAGGAAAACAAAGTACATGAAATTTAACGAAGGCTGAAAAAACAGTAGAAAAGTATGAAGAAGATGGTAACATCAGGGCTTGTATAAAAGCTATCTCACACCTCCAAAAACTAGAGTAGTTTGTTGAACACAAAACCAAAACCAAAATGAAAAATTATAAATAAAAAAACAGCCAGTCGAAAGCCTGGATAATGTGTGATGGGAATCGCTTTATTAATTTATTATATTATAAACATTTAATACAAAGAAAAAAACAGAAAACTGTGCTGTCACTCATGGGGCAGGTAGCAAGTAGCCAGTATTCATTGTTACGGTGAACTATAGAGTGGGACGGATTTTCACAAATTCCTTAGTGGGACCGATTTTCACTGGTACGGATTTACCCTCACTCACACCGAACACTTGTGTTGCAACAAATCAGCAATAATGTATCTATCGTGCAGAGGGGCAAGTGGTCGTTTAGTTGTCGGCAACCACGAACTTGCAAACACAGCTTGTTTTAACTTTGAGCCAGTAATTTTGCAATTATAGAATGTATGAAGTTGATAGAAAAGGGCTTACTCCTGTGTGTAAAGTTGAGTGATTATAGTTTGTGTTGTACAACAAAACTGCTGTTATAGTAGTATTAGGTTAGGGTGGTTTGATATAAAAATATTGATGAAAATAAAAATGAATATTGATAAAATAAAATGAATATTTTAAAAAATATTTTAAGTATGTTTTTGCTAAATATATTAATATTTAACTTACTAAAATGCAAAACCGTACTGAAAAAGTTTTATTTTAGAATTTTTTTATAACGAAAAACGTCATAATGCTGTTATATTTATTTTGCCCTATATAACAATATTTAGTGCCTTTTATGTACAATTTTCTTACAAAATAAATAATCCGAGAAAACTAGACAAAAAAAAAAACAAAAAAAATTACACGAAATCCAACACTTTTACTGTTAGCAATAAATTTAACTTTAGGAAGCTGGGAGCCAATATAAAATTTCATTTCTGTGCACTTGTTTTTAATGTTTGTAAACATAAAAACAGAAAGGACGGAAAGCTAGTAAACCAATTCGACCAGTTGACTTGCTCATAGCATTTATTCTAGACGCATAACATGTATTACTAGAGTTTATTTGACAATTAATTTCTCATTTGAGATTAGACATTTATTAGAAAGCTAAGTCTTGTCTAGCGATTTTTCATGAAATTTTTAAAAGATAATGCTTTATGTTTCAAATTATAGTTGTTGGTGAATTTATTTAATGCTTTTATACTGTCACCCTAAAATACAATTTTTCTCACATTATTTTGCTAGGTTTAATTAGTACTCTTTCTTTACAAAAATTAGTAAATAAATTTTAAGAATGATAAGAGCCGTTACAATCCATAGCCTTATAATATAAAACAATAAAATTTTGCAAATATGTAACTGACTATAGTTTCTTATCTATCACGCAGGGTAAGAAGAATTAATGACAGGTGCTCAGTAATGCAAACATCTATGTAAGTTCAGCCAGGTTTAAATATTCTGTTGTGGTAAGTCCAATGAGACATGTCCGAAGTCAATATCATAACTCTAAGAGGTTGAATAAGTTCACGAAAACTTGAGTTGATGTTCAGTAGTAACGTAATATTAATGAAGTTATATCAAGAAATATCTTAAAAAGTTTAAAAATTTTAAAAATTGACGATTATTATTAGCAGATTTAAAAAACTCCAAATCTATGAAATTGTTTTCGGTCTTTTAGCCAGTTCAAAGTCAGGATAAACTGATTTTCGAGTATCTTCTTTCTATACACAAAGTAAAATAAATTAACTAATACACTCTTAAAAACCCACTTAGAATTAGCTAACATACTTAAACCAAACCAATAGCATTATAATTATATCAAAATTCAAGACAAATGCAAGAAATTTACTTCAATTAAAAAAACAATGAGAAACTGTGTTTCAATACATTGTGACTGTCGCCTGCTCAGAAACTAATGGTAGTTATGATTTTGTAAATCGCGCCCATTGAAAATCTCGCCTAGTGGAATTTCAGTAGGCCATATACTGCCTATTGGCATATATAAATATGTATATTGACAAAACTTACTGGTATCACACTTTATCCAGGCTTTGGACTGGCTAAATGACAAAAGTAAGAGGTGTGTAAAATTTCAATCCTGTTTTGTCTCGAAATATCCCTAAAGTTGGATATAGGCCCCCACTAGTTGGTAATTTTGTTATAACAAATTAACATTATTTGACACGTCAACTATAGATCTCCATGTCAGACCAGCGAATTACCATATTGGTTATACATATATCATATATGTATATTATACTTATTATATATACATATTATATAATATATAATATATATATATATAAAATATGTATACATATATAAATATATATATATATATATATATTATATATATATATATATATATATATATATATATATATATATATATATATATATATATATATATATATATATATATGTGTGTGTGTGTGTGTGTGTGTGTGTGTGTGTGTGTGTGTGTGTGTGTATGTGTGTGTGTGTGTGTGTGTGTGTGTGAGTGTGTGTGTGTGTGTGTGTGTGTGTGTGTGTGTGTGTGTGTGTGTGTGTGTGTGTGTGTGTGTGTGTAAATTAATATATGGAAAAACAACATATAAGATATAAAGTTCGTACCCGCAGCCTGTTATTATTGTTTTAAATAGAAATGTATAAAGAAAATAGTGATAGGCCCTCCGTACTTGAAATTATATTATTCATACTAAATTTCTACATAATATTATAATTATTTATATGCAAAAGTTTAAAAAAATGTAAAATGTTTACTCTCACTGTTGTAAAAATATCTATTTTTAATAATAGAAACAAATTAAGTAATTACCCCAATAACGAAAACCCTGAAGAATACCGGCATAAACGTTTGCAATGCAAATTTGTTGCCAATTGCTTCAAATTGCCATACTAATCTATTAAATTTAACAAGTTATAAATTCTTATCAAAATTTTGACATTCGTTTTACATACACGAATTGCTATCAAATTGCTCCTCCAAAAAATCTTTTCGATAATTTTTATTTTTACAAAATACAATATCTCCTTGTTAGAATAGTTTTTGGTTTTTGAAAAACTATGACTCACATCTGTCATATGTATAGGCCTATACAAAAACGGTACTGAAAAATGCAACGTAATCATTATTAGCTATCTAATACTAATTATTTGCATTTAAAATGTGAGTGTGTGGATTTTTTTATCAAGTGTTGTTATTAATAGGTCCCCCTATATTTTCGTAGGCGAGTAATAGGCCCCCTATATTTACGGCCCCAGGTCTCATTTTTCAAGGTACGCCACTGAATGCCCAAGTGAAAAAGGAGTAGGTTAGACCGGCAAGATGAGCAAATGAAAAGAATTGAGGATAAAGAAAATACAAATGCAAGTTAGACTGAAGAGCTAAGCTGTCCTTGAAAAATTCTGGTATAGAAGGCTGTAAGTCGAAAAAATAGAAGTGACTGTCATTGGCTACTTCCAATGAACTGCAAAACATAACCCTTTACGCAATAGAATTCGAACATGCAACTAAACTGAATAACGAAACCCGCGGTATCATTGAAGTGTTGATCTATTTTTCGTATTAAATACGGAACAAGGAGCCGGTTATTTCATGATTTTGAATATTATCGCTTCTATTAATCAGAAAAAGAAATGGTTGCAACTGTCATAACTAGGGATGAAATGTTGGTTGATTGTTCAGATAACGTTCAAGCAATGTGAAGTTTCCGGTAAGCTTAATGGTAAACTGAGATGGATTACACTGCATCAGATTACTAAGTGTGTGTCAAAATGCACGCAACAGGCAGTGAAAACATATAATTAACTTTGTCACATGTTAAAAGCTTAATTCCCGGCTTTCGGCTTTTAATATGTCTTCAGGACGCGTTTGGCTCTAAAAGCCAAAGGTAGAATATTGCTACAATAATAAGAATATTGTAGCAAAATAATTCAACCATGTGACCAATTATTCCTCACCATACCGTAGGAGAATCATGACACATCTGTGTAAGTCACCTTATCTTCAAACTTCTGGTTTTTAAGGAAATTAGTTATATCGGTATAACTCTGGTGGAGAACAGGTTTATAGCCAACTATTGATATACACAGATGTAACAAACTGTTTTTGGAATTTTGGAGTTATGGTGATTTTTCATAGATACATTTTTAAAGTTTCAAAATTTTTGGATCATGGGTTCATAACTCTATGAGCTATGGTAGGAGATGGTAGGAGAAGGGGCATCGTATTCTGTGTGTATGTCGCGTACAGGAAGTAGATTTACTCTGTACCAGGATCATAAAGAAGTGTCTACCAATAATATCCCTTGATTAAAGAACTTTAAGGAAGGGTAGACGCAATTAACCAATACTAAGGAAGAGTCATAGTTATTCTCTGGCGCTGAGAATAGAGGAGAAGCAGGACATCGTTGGATTGGTTACCTGAAGGAGACCTGCTTCCAACCGTTGTGAGGAGAACCGTTATTAATTCAATGCAATTTAGTTGCTGTGCACCAAGAAATATTTATCTTCTTCAAATAACGCTACTTAATTCCTTACTATCATCTAAATATCTTCATGTCACGCGATAATCAACCAAACAAAAACTATAATTTGAAAACACGTGAAAAAATATTTCACTTTTTGCATAAAGAAAGAAAGTAGTACATAAAGGAAGTTATTTGATTGAAATGACAATGTATTTCTATTTTCCTATGTTGGGTTTCTATTTGCTAATATTTTATCCTTGTTGCCCCTTGCATTTATAGATTACTCTTCTTATTAGCTTTTATTGACTAGAAAGGGCGGTTGTTTATAAACAGAATTGCCTTCATTATTTTAGCACAAAACCTTTCGCTTAAACTAGACGATAGTAGTGTTAACTTATTATAATGAAAATAGACTATAAATGAAATAACACTGTACTACATAAAATCCTTAAATAAAAAACCATAACCCGATTTATTTTTATAAGTTAATATTTCTAAACTTAAATTTTACAATTGATCATATTTATAAGTTTAAATTTATTAGATTACTTTTATCGGTATTTAAAATAATGTAGGCCTACTAAATGTTTTGAACCAAATTAATTTTAAGTTATAACTAACTATCGTTTTATACTTTCGGCAATTACACATACGGCTAATGTATAGTAGAAAAGGTAAAGTGACGCACGAGTTGAAAAACAGGTATTTTATGAAATAAAGTTTATCACACAATTTAATCAAATGTACTATATTTCTATCAATGGGAAATTACATACGAAAATAATTCAAGCATAACCTCTAAATGGAGACGAAACATCTGTTGGCATTGATATATACAATGTTTGGCTTTTAAAAATCTATGGGATAACTCGTTCATCTCACTCTACCTGTGTTATATTTCATAAGGCGGTATCAAGTTACCTAAAAATTTACAAGTTATTTTGGGGAACTCCCAATATAGGGTACATTCTATTATTAGAGAAAATTGCTTTCCTAGCTAACTACCAATTCAAGCAATAATTATGTAATACTGATATATATTGTACAACTCTGCAATATCGATCAAGCAGATCAATGTAATGTTGCACTATAAATTTTATTTTATTGAAGTTTATGATTAGCCTTAACATCTATTCCTTGGCCAGTAACAATGTTTTTTAAGAATAAGTTTCCTTAAGCCTAACTCGGTAAAGCAAAACTTAACTGAATTCTCCTTCCAATAAATAGACCTAACATTTTAAATTATGTTGTGTATAATGGAACCTATAATGAAACTGTTCCGAGCATAATATTGTAAGGAACGCATGTAAATATAGTCAACTCCCGATTAACCGTGGGATTGCTGGCACGATCGCCGCCGATATAGACCTAGGATAATACGAATTTAAATACTGTATAATATAAGGTAGTATTTGATAAATGAATGACGTAATTAACAGTGTTATTAGATAAAGTTTTATTCAGTATATTACAGACACGTAAGCTTAATAAAATCAGATAATACAGTAGATATAACAAAAAGAAATAACTTTTACTGTATAGTCCTATTACTTTACATTAGTAGAGTATTGTATGAAACAAGTAGATATTTAAGCTATCCTAAAATAGTCTGTTACTTACTTTTGATTTTTATAATAAAGCATTTCCTTTTAATTTGCTATGGTAAATTACGTAAAATTAACTTATCTGGTATGATACTGTTATCCTGTCTTAGGTATTCCATAAGCCCCTCAACATGCAGTGGTGTCTCGTGTCTGATCCTTGGCTGTAAAGGAAGCTGCTCCTCTTCATTGTCCCATGTTTCTTCATCAGCTGTAGTAGCTCATGCCAAATTGTCCTCGTCCGTGACATGTTCAAATCCAGAATCATGCAATTCATGCAATTTAAATCCGGAATTTCCCATCATTGGCCACCGATAGGCCGCATGAACATAAATTATTTTGCTCGTTTTAATATAATGTAAGATTTAATTTTGTAAAACTTTTAACATACTCAGAGATGTATTTTAAGTTTTTGTAATTCGTGAGAATGTTAAAACGGTATACACCGTTTTAACGGCACACACAAAATTATTAATGAACAGGCAAAATAGTCATGTTTTTAGAAATAACTACTTATTTCATCACACGTCTCGTAAATGTATATTTGAATGTTATACAAGTTTATAAAAAAAGCCATTTGTGCTTTGGGCTTTGACTGAAATTGACTGTATAGCGCTATAGTTTAAATTTGAGATTAAGAATTACAAAATAAAGTAATTGTTTGTGTAACGTAGTAGATTATACCCCATCCAAACTCGGAAGCGCCTCAGAGTATTAGGATCCCTCATATACACACTCGTGTTGACCCGGCATACCTACCTAACTGGCACTGGTGAGTCCCCTACTAGACCTTGTTATAAAAAACTAAAATGTTTTAAACTGTAACCTTCAGGAAATCTTTACTGACGTTTTTGGATTCCACATATTATTCCTTGGAAATAGAGGCCAGACTCGATGTAAGTATGTCACTCCTAAATGTAATAGAAAAGACAAGTCAGAAAAAATAAATATCATTATTTATTAAATTATAATAAATGTTGACATAATTACTTCATTTTTGGTCTCTGTTTCCAAGGAATTATAAACAATTTAGGAACCTAAACCTGCCAGGAAAAATTGTAACAGTTTAATATAACAGTTTAACTCGTACAGTTGAAAACTTTTTAGTTTTGTAGACCAAGGCCTAATAAGTAAATCGTGGAAAATCATCGGCGGCTAGTAGGCAGGTCAATTTGTGTGAGTATGTCTGCGCGTCGACGTGTGAGGGTCGCTTCTGAGTTTGGGTATGATATAGTATCAAATTATTAGACTATACAGACTACTCGTAATTCCGGAAAGCCAGGGTACCGGCGCGCTTGGTATATTTCTAAATAGATGTAAATGATTATGCTTTTCATTCTTATGAAACAGTTAGTAATAATATTCTAATATGTTGAAGTGGTACAGAAAAATATAATTATATCCATACAGTTCCGTTGCGATTTCAGATAACGTTTTAGATTTAGATATCTGCGAATCTGAACAACAAAATCATTCTTAGCAAAAGCGGGGGCCTGTTGCAAAAGGATTTGTGCGGCCCATTTCCATTTTCAAATTTACGAAACAAAATTATAAATATACATTAGGCACATGTTTTCACACTACGACGATACATAGTGCCGTCGACAATACACTGGGCCAAATGGCAAAAGTGAAACAACAAAGTTCGAAAAGTTAGATCTACTTAGTGTATATTTTGAAGTTATTTTTTCTATAGATATAACTGAATTTTTAATATTAAAGGGCCTAAAACGCAGACATCGACTTAAAACCCACCACGTATAGGTGCAATTTTATAATCTGGCACTTGGGGGCTGCGGGTCTTGGCGGGAGGTCGAGGACGAGAGGACGGTGGAGGTGCTAGCAGGTCATTTTTAAAAATATCGATCCTTGGACTCATAAGGTTGACTCATTATTTTGTTCCTTGTATAGTAAAAATCTATAGTTAAAATAACAATAAATGAAAATAGGGCGTTCACGGAGCGTGCTAATAGGATTGTCTAATGGTTAGGGCTGGTAGTCCGCGATTTAAGGCCACGATGAGGAATGACGAGAATGCCTGATGTTTTATAGGTGACGAGAACACAATTTCTACCTAAGAGCCAAGTGCTAGCTTATAAAATTTGACCTATAGTCGCTTTGTTAACGAACGAGCGGTCGTAATGCGGCTTGTAACTTGTCCTGTCCACGTCGCGTCGCTCCCTGTTTGTTTAACCCCATTAGTTTCCATGTATTTGATAGTGTGAGTTTTGTCACTCGCCGTGTATTTGAATCCTTTCAAGGAGGTATAAAGTAGGTGATAAACACAGACTCACCTGTTCTGGCATGTATTGCGGCTGATTACTTCACTCAGGGTAGTTCCCGGATCGCATTGCACCAATCGCATCCTAACCCAAGATGCTTAAGCAATGAAAGCCATTCATATATTTTATGGCCACAATAAGCACTTTACTCCAAACCTTAAAATATTACAGTGGAAGTGCGGAGAGTCAGGCACGGGACTTGGAGCAGCCGCTCCAACCTATGGACGGTTCTGCATTCGCTTACTAACCGGTTGTATTTTGTTACAGATCGCTCTGCAACATAAAACTTCACTAAGAGATAATATAAACAATTATCTTAATAACCATCGTTTAGACATACATTTAAATCACATTAGCTCCAAAACAGATTTTCCGTTCTATCTAGAATGCTCTTAAGAAATTTCTCTAATTAGATACAGTATTTAGCTCGTAATTATGATCATCAGTTATGATGAGTACAAATTAAATTCAAAATTTGAGTTTAAAATCGTCTGCATCTATTAGTCATAATATAAATTACTTCCTTTTAATATTAACTATTTGAATCCTTTTTTTCATGGTTTCAAACTTATTTCAATTAAAGATTTGGTTTTTGTTTTTTTAAACAAATGACCTTTTTGAACTATAACGTCTTCTGCGTAGCATGTAAAAAAAGAGGGTCGGAATGGATTGGTAGAACGTGATGTCATCAGTTAGAAATACATACGAAAGTGTGTAGCGATTCGGATATTTTATCCTGAAGATTTTTCGAATTCAAAACATGTGGTTAATGCTAACAACTGATTTTGTTTCCATTAATTGATTGTTTGCAGGTTATGTTTAAATTGATTTCAGGTGCAATTTTTATATATATTCAGAAATGTTGTATATTAGTTTAAGATCATTAAACCTGTGTATCATTGATAAACCGTTCTATACAAAAGATGTTTTAATTTTTCTCAAGTAAATTTGGTTTATGTATCATACATTAGGTGAAAGAAAAGTAATTCTTAGTAAAATTATATTATTTCCTAATAGATTAACAATGAATAAAGTTATCTAATATACGGACAATTTTAACGGTAAGGTACTAGTTAAGTTTATTCACTAGGACTTGTTCAATGAAATTTAAAAAATCTAATTATGATAACTAGTAAAATTTAAATTTGAACATGTAAAATTGTACATTGTATTTCTTTTGTCATTTCTATAGAACATTAGAATATACAATAAATTTAAAATATACAAGTAAAAAATTTAAAAAAAAACAAAACGCAAACTAATAAAAATGTCGAACATAACCTCAGTTTACTCATACACTCAAATCTGTATACAATATTTCCTAATAAACCAGAGCACTTTATATTAAATTTCTATATTAGCTATATTATAATATACTTACAAAGTATCTGGTTGTAATAGGTTTGGTGATAAAAATAGCAAAATTAAATTTATCAAAATTATTAATTAAAATACATTATTACTTGATTAGAATATATTTTAAGAAAGTAACATATTAAAAAATCGTAAAAATCGGAGGTAACTTATTTTTATGTCCTATATAACTTCGGAACAGAAAATATGAACGACAATGTCACACATCCTTTATTTTATTTTAAACATAAATTACTCAAAATGTTTCGTTACAAGTATAAGACGTTTGTAGAAAATACTTTAAAATTATTCAAGCAAATATAAAAATATAAAATGATTGTACATCTACATTACCTATTGTTCTGCAGAGTAAGATCAGTTAAGCACTCTCTTACCATGTGCATGAAGTTAATTTTTCTGGGGGATGCAGCAAAGTGAAAAGGTTGTAACGCAGTACTTTGTTTGGGGGATTAAGGCATTTAAATATATTTCAATAGACTACACTTATGGCTTACAAACCAGCTATAAATAAATTCATGTGTTAAATAAAATTCACATGTTTTCCCAAATGGTTGTATTGAGAGTTGAATTGCTTCTGCTAAAGTGTCAATCACCGCTTCTACTTTCCAGACTTAGGTAGGTCCCTCCCTTAGTTAACGGTCAATGCCCCCTCTAACGGTACCAGTATTTACTATTGAAAGTTACTTTTTGTTTAGTTGCTAAATACGGAGACGTTTACCCTGGACAAAAGGCATTGTTATTTTCATTTTCCTTCCTTTCTTTGGAAACAATATTTACTTGGAAATAGAAGCCTTTGTGTGCGCTATTGCCAATAATAATTATTCATTTACATATTTTACATTTTTGTTAGAACTACACAATTATGGAAAGACAAACATTTTAAAATAATATAAAAGTACTTAAATGCTTGATGTTTGTTTACAGAAAGTATTGTTTTTTTTGTCTTATGAAGTATATTTTGCAAAGTACATATTTTATATTTATACAATTTTATAATAGATTAATCTAATAGACAATAACACTAACAGAAGTGTTTCAATGTACAAATCAAAATAGACCCCATGAAGAAGCGCTGAAATATACAATCAACATCTTGGCTAATATAATACAGCACACTTCCCTTCGTTATAATGTGAAAATTTCCATATTGATTGTATTTTACAACTTATAACTTCGTGAGATAGAAACGATATTTATCACTTTATTTGTTCCGCCTATAAGTTGACCTACTTCCCCACACTTATACATTTAAACCTTTAGACTAACAATACATCAATGTGTAAACACTTGCCTATAATAACACTTACTCAATTAGACAACAACCACAAATACACTTACCTAAGTAGTTGCAAAATTAAGTGCTACTATAGGTAAGTGTTTACATCTGTATATTATTTCTTTATTAAAACCCTCCGCGGTTGCTCCTATTTTCGGTCGAACTGGGCGCACGGTGAAAACATCCCTAGTCGGATTACCGTCAACCCTAAAAGGGTCGGGGTTGAATTGGGCCCCTGGTCAGTCGGGCAACATTAGTTTTGTTAAGTGATCAGACATTCGTTTTTATTTTAATGTACGATAGAATTAAAAACTAAAACATAATGAAAGCAAATAAATAAAATAAAACTTTACTAAAACATAAAGAAATATAACATTCATTAAAAATACTGTACTTCATCTTTTAATTATTATTCTAACTTACGAATAACCTTACTCAATATCTTAGTGTTCGCCAGGTCGAGCAAGCATTCCATTACGTGTCCGTTTTTGTGAACCCTATAACGGTGACATGCTGAGCCGTTCCAATGGCCCCCTGGCAATGGTGTGACCAGGGGATTTTTATCATTTTGTGCACATGTAACAAAAAATATTATTACACGACTATTTATATTGGTATAAAAAGGAGATGTTTCAATCGTCTAAAATAGATGTTTGACCGCCATCTGACCGTAACCAAACATGTTTGACCGCCATCTGACCGAAACCAAATATGTTTGAATGTATTTAAAGCTAAGGTGGATGCGAACATTTAATTTTATATGAGGAATGGGCCCAATTCGACACTACCTCCGAATTGACCATTGGCCTAATTCAACTTTACGACCCTAACAGACCGTGGGGCCCAATTCGACATCACACTTTTTGGATAGTAAGTTTGTCTCTATTATGTTTAATAATTTATCGTCTGTTTAGCAATTACGTTACTTTTGTTGTTGATTCTTACCATTATCTATTTTAGCGCTGTGAAATAGTTTCTGGATTTCATTGTGTTTATATTTTTTAAAAAATACTAATATTATTTTGTTATAATTATGTTTTAACAATTAAAACTAGTTATAAATTCAATCAGGTAACTAACAATAAAGAGTAGACCTTTTTTTTGACTCAGACGCATTTTAATTGAGTTATACTGGTAATATAGGCATACATTCCTTCTGGAGAGGTTAAAATGTATTCCAGAGAGATACTGGCAACTAAATCATAACCAAACAAAAATTTTGAAAATTAAATTTTAAACCATTAGAGACAACGTTTGCCTTAAAAGCACACAGAAGTTGACAAAATAAGTGTGCTATATTTCTTCTTAATTTAACTGCATTCCAAATAGAAAGAGTAGTTCTACTCAAAGAATTTAAGTAAATTTCTTCTCAATTTAACCGCATTCCAAATAGAAAGAGTAGGTCTACTCAAAGAATTTAAGTAGATTTCTTCTTAATTTAACCGCATTTCTAATTGAAAGAGTACTCAATGAACATTAAAAATTTAAGTACTTTAAACTGTGAACTTCATTTATATTATCAAGGATCTCCAAGAAATAATCCCTTTAAACAATTTTTAGTATTCATTCTCGTAATGTAATTTTTTTAAATACCGAGTCTTCAGTATTTTAAGATAGTTGAGGACTTCATCCTCTGTTACAACTATTTTACCATAGATTTGATATAATCTATAGCTAGTCCATTTAGGCGCTCTTCCGAAGTTAAATTTTCAAATATGCGACCATCGCCAAGCAGAGCTGCGCACATTTAAATATTTTACGAACACTACATGCATACGTGTTAACAGCTCTAAGGTTCCTGTCAACTCGATTTAAATGAAAACTATCAGTTATAATATGAAAATTTCTTTACGAGGGTTTGAAATTAATATGAAATTAATTACAAAACTGGTCAAAGTAAAGAAATTTTGTAGCCTGTACAGAATTATAATTATAAATATTGTAGTCTTGGGAGAATTTACCCTAAAGTCGTCACACCCCCCATTGCCTGCTCCTCTGTCTAGCGGTTTTGATGGTAATGAGAGGGACTTATACCTAACGTTTTCAGACTCATTAGTCCTGTTAGACGACGAAGAAAGTGTATACATGTTCGACCTTCAATAGCGACCCACACTTAAGCGCTATGAAATTGAAATTCTTTAAAAAATAAACACGACTACTTATTTCGGTTCTGTTGTTTAACAACTTTATATTCGGCATTAGAAATTTTTACAGGATTTAATTACAAATAACACGTAAACAATTTAATGACCGGACGTAAAATTAAATTTTAGAACGAGATTGCTTTTAAGAACTTTAGATTAGATGTTTTAACAATCACATACATTCGGAAAATTTTAATTATTTAATTAAGTACCATTCTATATTTAATATTTATTCAGAGCTTCAACAGAATTAATTCCATTTATTCATGCACTACTAATTATTTTTAATCTGATAGTTTTTGAAGAGAAATATCTTGTCATGAAAATACCACTTTCTTGATAATTCTATTCACGAACGACCTAATCACTTAATTGCAAAGCAAAGGTCATAAACCAGGCCCGTAGTGTCGTTTTTGCTGAATTTGTGACTTGAAAATTGCGACGAAAGTTTTCACTTTAGATGTTGACATTTTGCTGACGATCATAAAACTCTGAAGAATGTGCAAATGTAGATTTCTTTAGTCCATGGTGACAAAATAATCATTTGGAAATAGTGCTTTTAGATTTGGAACATATGAAAGAAATGTTTTAAAATTAAGAAAACGAGATAGACACAAACAACCCACTTTTCCTGTTCCTAAAACTTGAAAACAATGCTACTATTAAATGTTTCAAAAAATTAACTCATTAGGTACACTTGGGTAAACTACTTATTGAGTGTATGCACTATTACAGTAGAAAAGTAAACATATATACGGCAATTTTGGTCGCTGTCATCGGTTTTATATCACTGAAACTGTAAATAAATTTGTTGAGAAAAAGGAGAAGCTTTTTAAAAAAATGGACCAATAATTTGTGGAATTTAAAAAAAAATGATATTTCCTATAAGTGAAATTTCCTTCCCTTGACCTGGTGTTCAATTTGGTTCCTACTCCTGCTACCACTTCAAGAAAATTATTATTTCATCTTCGCTAAGGAAATAATTTACTGGAATAGGTTAAATGAACTTTCGGGGATTTATTGTAGGCCTACCTTCCGTTTAAGGACCACATACAAACATTCTCTGACATGTTTTTTATATTTTCTATTTGATTGTCACAATCGCGAAACATTTACTGAATACTGGAGGAATTTAAAATGCGAAAAAGTTCATTGTTAGCAACAGCTGGGATTGCGTGCCCTTTGTAAATGTTACCTCGGTGAGGTAGTCTGCTGCAAGTCTCGCACAGACATACACAACAGGGGGTCAGCTTGTTAAAACTAACAAGTAATCGGTAAAAGTAACCAACGTGTTAGCTTGTAAATCACCCTGTTCCTTTGTTATATTTATCCAACGTTTTGTTAAGTTTAACTAAATCAATTGGTTGTACACAACTAAGTACCTTTCTTGGTTGGCGATAACAAATTATATTTGTTAGCAGCAACCTAATTTATCGATAAATGATTACAATAGGTTAACTGTAACTACGTAAGTTTGTAGGGAAAATTCAAACAGAGTAAGTTTATTATTTGAAATATTTTTTAAAAAATCGTTTACCAAGCTTTTTTCAGTGTGTGCTGCGATTCTAACCGACATCAAACCATACTTGTAGATTATGCCGCATCTCCCCAATATTTGAGATATAACTTTATGGACCTTTCTTGCGGATACCGTAAAATAGATCTCTCAGAAATTTTGAAACTCATTATTTTTCCTTGCGGATATTTTGATACTGTTTTTGCTTGTTTTTTGCCCGGATATTCTGAGACGACACGAGAAAAGATACTGATATTCACTTTCATTCTTAACCACCTACGTTTAACATTCTCTAAGGATTTAAAGGTCTTTGTGAAAGATTTTATAATATTCTAATAATACTATTCTTCCTGCTCCATTTCTGTATAGTTTATTGTTTTAGACATTTTGGTCATCATTTAATTCCAAATAACACATTACAAAATTTTTCTTAGATTGAAGTCCACTTTCCAATATTTTTACAACACTGTATCCTTTGGATGCATTCAGTCGCGGTTTTCATTGCTTTTTTGAGTAGGCCTATATGTTTTATTTCGTCTGATCAAACCTATTTAAAATTAATTCATAGCTTCCATCTTATGTGTGCTTAAAGTTTTATGATTTTGTTGGGTTTTTCTTGCCATTAATGGTAATGTACGCAAAGTGTATACGATTTCTGAGAAGCGAGGAAAAGATAAATCCTGTGCGACTGTGAACACTGAACAAATGGTAAATAAAAACCGCGATCGGAGCAACCGTCATGTATTAAAAGATTTTTGAGGAAATTATTAGATATAGTAATTTGCTGAAAAATATCTTCTTTCCATTTTGAAGTTTTAGGAAAGTCACAAAGAATCTATTCTTGAAAAATCCGGGGAAACATTTTTGCAAGGTGTTTAGTTAGACTTTGCTATTGTAAAAAGGAAAATTCCTTAACCAGAGTTAAAAAAAAAACTTTTATCTATGAATAAAACCATAACCTCCTAATCTTCCATACTTTCTTAGCTCCACTGCCATCTCATTTATAGTCTCCCTTCCTCTTTTAGATGGTCTCTTTTGTGGTATTATCTTTTCCATCTATCGTCTTCATAGTAACTGTTGTGACACGCGTCTTTTTATTTGTGTACGACAACTCTTTTTTTGACATCTATTTTAACCTATCCCCCTTTCAGTTACTTTTGTTTGGTAAAATATTTGTCTTTCAATCGTCTTATGGTCTTTCTCCGCCTGGCTGTATTTTCCTTTATCAACGTCCAACCTTTGTGTTCCGTTTGTTACAAATGAGACGACATATTGATTTAAATCTCTTGTTTTTAGAAATTGTGAGACAATTTGCTTTTTGAAGCATTTATTTGTGTTAGCCGAAGACCTCTCAGCCCACACTTATCCACCTTTTTATTTCTTCTGATTGAGTTTGTTTAGATACTTTTACAATTTGGACCAAACATATGTATTCCTTTTCTTGTTCCATATAACAGTGTTTCATTGGAACTATAAAAATAATGGAATCAACAACACTCTATACTTCCTCATCAGACTGTTCATTTAAAATAAGTTAAATTACATTGATATTTTAAAGTTAATTACAAAACCTTAAGCATGTGTCTTTTTTTCAAATAGACCTGCGTCTATTTTGTTTTATCGTTAAATGTTGATAATTTAAATTATTGTCTTACGAGAAACAATAGTATATTTTGCTGGTACAAATAAGAAATATTTCCTACCTTACTTTGCGAAATCCGTATTACCTGAACCGTATTATCCGTACTACCGATTGTAACGTTGTTTTACCTCACCTTGATCAAGTATTTGATTATGATATTTTTTAATAATTTTGTTGAAATTTATATTATACATTTTTGAATTTTTTCTGACTGGTTTATTTTACTGCTGTACCCTAAATGCAGATTGATTATAATTCAACAAAACATGTTCATTTATAAAGAATATTGATTGTTTTTATTGTACAAGAGCAATTATCTCCACTCTCCTAACGAGCGAAGCAAAGCGTACGTCCTTGTCATCCAGAATACCGTTTCCTTTGAAGTATTTATTTGCACAACAATGGAACACCCCTCTTCAAGTAGGTTGAATTTCTCAATCAACACAGTGAAAACTAACAGAAGATTTGAATGACAATATCTTCCAGTTGTTTACTGGAGAGGAAGTCATAAAAACATCGGCGCAACGAAAAAAGTAAAATTCTTTTCTCTGTATTATGTTGATGATTGAAAAAAAAAGTTTTTATGAATGGATCTCAGCGTGAATGGGTTGTGGTAGTATTGAGGGCACATTTGGTTCCAGCTATGCGACAATCCCCAGCCTGGCGGTCCCTCTCTCTCTGTCTAATTCTCAGCTGATACTAGTTTATTTATAAATTGTAGGCCTCCTAGAGAGATGTGTCAACCAAGTTCTCCTGCTAGTGAGTCAATGCACTATTTGTTTTTACGGATAATGACTTTTGGACTAATACACAAATAATGAAGTATGATTAATATATTTATCGGGTATTATTTATTGGAGTATAAATTAATTTATTTTTGGAGCTTATGTTTATTGAAGTATTTTTTCGTTTTTATACGGCGGGTGGCACAGACACTGTTCTCTTTTATGAAGACGAGGAAAGTATTGTAAACAAATATATGAATAAATTGAGTAGTGATATAAAATTCACCTGGTTTGGATATTGAAGGATCACGTTCCATTAATGCAGGGCAGTGTAGCGACGAAATCCAGATGTAATATGGACAGTGAAAATATTTAATAGTAAAATAGAAGAGAAGGTAAAAAGTTGTAAGTATTTAGTATGAAATGTGTTGTGAAGAAAGAGGAGAAAAAACGTGCTGGAATCAGAAGAAACAAGCTAACGGTTAGAAGTTGGGACTAAGGTACATTACCTAACATTTGTAACAAAAAAAAAAAAACTATGTATATGTAAATATAAATGCACATATCTGGTCTTACTGATTACTCATCATAAGTTATAAATAAAGATATTTTGTTATAACTAAAGATATTTAGTGGACAAATTAGGAATGACTACCTGGTCCCCAAAGCAGTAAAAATTAGATTGTCCTACACTCTCCCCCATCCCCCCTCTCTCTCTGCGGAGTCACAGCGAGATGTGTATCTGATACATCGCAGCCAAGAAAGGGATATAAGAATGGTGAATTGGGGATTGATTAAGCCACTTGGTATCTGGAGTGAGAAAAAAATCACGGCTTGCATTTCCATGGACCATGACCTCGAATAGTGGTCCTGACCTGGGGTCAAAAAATAGCACTTACCCACTAAATTAAAAAAAAAAAACACTTCTACCAGAAACGTTTTCATTGTCAAAGTTAATAGCATTATTTACTTTGAAATATATGATACAAATTCATAAAGTAAAGTAAAAAAATGGGCCGGACTTCAAGATGTGTATAAAATATCAATGAGATAGCCTATGTTCCAAACATTTGTATAAAATGTATTATAAAACTTAATTTTGTTAATATTATTATTCATTTTCCAATAGTAATAAAAACTAGCAAGTAATTATATTGTTTCTATTAAAATAGACATTGTATCTGCAAAACGAACACTCGTTTACGCTTAAGTTCATATTGTGATTTTTTAAATTTTTAATAGATCTTGAGCTTATCTTTTTCTTAGTACATAATTTTAAGCTTTAATCATTAAATGTGAAGCATATAACATAGTATTTCTATTGTTTTTAGTAAAAAGAGATTTCCTGCAATTAAATTATATTTGACCAAAAATGGGTTTTAAAAACATATAGGTAAGTTATAATCCAAGTTAATTATTTAATTTGTTTTTGATAATTTGATCATTCAATTAATTATTACAAATCTATATTGTTATTTTTGTCACTCTTATTTACACTAGAACATTTCACACATGCTAAAGTAGTAGAGTGTCGATAATCCGAGCCCCGATATTTTGAGCTTTAGTTAAATTCGAGCCTATTTCTATTCCAGCTTATTTTATCATTGTTAAAGAAAATAATGAATCGAGCTTCCAAGAAATGTTAACGATCATACGGTATGCAAACAAAATGAGTCCGACTTCCGAAAAAGGTTTATATCAATACGGTATGCAAAGGAAAAGTGTCGGACTTCCAAGAAACGTTTATATCAATTCAGTATGCAAAGGAAATTAAACTGGCTTCCAAGAAATGTTCATTTCAACACGGTATGCAAAAGAAATGAATCGGGCTTCTAAGAAAAGTTGAAATCAATACGGTATGCAAAGTAAATGAATCGTAATTCCAAGGAATGTTTATATCAATACGGTAGCAAAGGATATTAATTGGGCTTCCAAAAAATGTTTATATCAATAGGTATGGAAAGAAATGAACCGGGCTTCCGAGAAATGTTTATATCAATAAGTATGGGAAGGAAATGAATTGAGTATCCAAGAAATGTTCATATAAATTTCTATAAACTTATTTAGTGCATTTATATTATCTATAATATAAGGGTTTATTAAAACTCCTATATTTCCTAATGCACAGGAACTTATTTCCTTATAATCAGAGTTTTCGGTAATCCGAGGGGTCTCGGTCCCATCTACCTCGAATTATCGAGACTCTACTGTAATAGGTTTAGGCAGATATATGCATTATTACATTTATGAATTTAATGTCTGAAGTTTTTCCGATAACCAAAACATTCCCAAGTCAAAGATTACGAAGGGTCTGTGCGAACAGTTTTCACTTCCTTATAAAATAATTACGGTTTATCTGAAAACAGAAACTCTCTCTCTGAGTTTGTGTTTCTGGGTCCATACCAGTAAGCTGTTTACATAATGTTCTTAGTCTATCCGAATTAGTGACCTCTTAGGCAGGTGTTCACCTTTTGGTACTCCCTGAGCACTTAGGGAATGAGTGGGCCCTAGACGACACTTTCCTTTCAACTGCCCATAGACCCTAAGCGACGTCCTGTACTGTAGTATACAAAGTAAGTTTTGGTGGGGATTATTTTACGATTGTAATGTCTTCTTTGAACAAATGTCCTTTTGTAAACTTTTCATTCCTCTTAGAATACCAATAAGGTCGTAGCTAATCTAGTCATTTTCTAAACAAAATAATGTACATCGAAGAATACATCTTTATTGAATAACCGAGACAGTGAAAAAATTGCTAACTGTTGGCGTATATTTGTAAATGCCAGGTTTGTGAAACCATTTATTTCCATTTCAGGAAAGAGTAAAGGTTGGGTGTGTAACGATTTATATTTAACATTATAAATATATATATTTATTTATTTATTTGGCGTTATTTTATAAAAAACTAAATGTCTATAAAATCTCTCCCATTTTTAAAAATATCATGTTTTTGAGAGTGGCGCTTAGAATACATAAAAGGATGTAGCGAATCTATTTCTTTTCTTGAGCTCAATCGAGAAAGGTACAGTATATCTAATCATAAAACTATTCATATATATAGTCTATATATCAAATCATCGACTGACGGTATTATTTATTATTCACGTTCATTCAATTTTACTTCTTTAGACGTACAATCATGAAAAACAAACACGTGCGCGCGGGTATTAAGGACGAATTATAATTTTAAGGACGTCCTTACTAAGGGCGTACGTTTTAAAATTAATTAAATTAAAAACTAATCATTTAAACAATGTAGTGATATTACTTTATTTATGGAATAAAGTAAATGGATTGAAAGAGAGAAATGGCAGAGTTTACACTGCCTTAGACGTCGTTATAGCTTAATCCCACTCAAGTGTATACAAACTCTAAACTGTAAATAGATAAAAAAATTGAATTTCGAATGAAAAATATTTTTGATTTAACTTGAAATAAAATATTTAGATTAGGCAATGGTTAATAATTCTATTTAGGTAGGTAACTTTACGTTAGTTTTTAAGGTGTAAAGATTTGTACCAAAACTTAGGAAAATTACTTCTCTTTTGGAGAATTTTGTTAAAGATTATCAATATTTCCAAGAGGATCAAGAATATAAATTATATTTCACATACTGATGTAAAGTTATTAAGTGTAAAGTATAAATTTCACTAAACGTTAGGGAGGTTAATTCAAATTTCAAATTAAAAATATATTTAATCATTTTAACATTAGTTTTAGACTATCCGAACTTTAAAGTTCGGATGGTCATAAACTAGTGTTAAAGTGAATAATTAAGTTTCACTGAAATTAATGGAATACAAAATTCAAGAATAAAAATATATAATAATCTTGAATTAGTTTTTAAAAAAAATACTCGGCCTCCATCCACAGGGACTTACCGGCTGGTAAAACTGGGAAAACCTGGCTTCATAAGTACTAAAACCGGTTTCACTTCTAATTCAGCTTCCTTTAACCCTCCTTACATGTTTCATTATTATTATATATATTTTGAAACCATAGTTTGAAACATAAATTCACAAATAAGCTATTTATAAACTAAGCTATAACTTAAATATATGATGTAAACCAGTCTTTGTTTGTCTAATCTATTTATATTAAAAATGACATGAAACTATTTGGATATTATGTGACGCTCGTAAGAAAATTTTAATATGTTTGTACTTATTGCTGTACATAGTAGCAAGACATTGTCAATTTGAGTTACAAAATTTCATGTTGGCTTTCTACAATATATGGTGTAAATGACCGGGGACCCCGCAGGGGGGTGCGGACTAGCCGCACCTACGAGGGATTTGGCGTCCCTCGCGGTACCCTAGCCTAACACTACACCACTCACAAAGCATACACATACACGTACACACACCAACACAATCTATACACATTTCAACACTTACATCTTCTCTTAGGGAATTTTGACTGGTCAGAACAATTGCGCGTTGGGAGTGCTGAAAAGTCCAGAGCGTGACAAACTCTGGTCTGGGACGCTGCTGTGAGCTTGCTCTGCCGAAGACGTATGCGCGGTTGCTGGTCCGCTAGCCACTTCGGTCCTTGGTCAGGGAGTGTCCGCGGTGCACAGGTGTCGGAGCCTGTGCACAGTATTACGAGTTCTCGACTGATGCCCATCCAGTCGAGCTAAGGAGGAAACTATGGGCCCCAGAGTTCCGGGGGTTGGAAATGATCGAAAGTGATCCATGGGTGTACCCGTTTTCATAGTCTCGCCCGTAACGCCTGACACGATGGTTAGCTTAAAAACAACTTATGGAAAACCAACAAATGTCCAACCAGTTGAATGTAAAGAGGCGTCGTGAGGTTTCTCCGAAAATGCCTAGGGAAGTAAATACGATGAGGAAAGAAATGGATTTAGCGTCACCAAAGTTCTTAATTGTGTCTTGCGCAGAAGCTGGAAAAGATCTTTCTAAAGTATCGCCTTTTGTAATTCAAAAGGCTATAACTGGATGCGCAGCAGGACCCGTCTCGTCCATAAGGAAGTTACGGAACGGAACACTGCTGTTGGAAACAAGCAATTCGAAGCAGTCACAGTTATTATTAAGTTATTATTAAAAATGACCTCCTTCTTTGATCAGGTCAAGGTTTCGGTGGCTCCCCACAAAACCTTGAACTCATCAAAGGGAGTAATATCATGCAGGGATCTGTTGTATGTCCGTGAGGACGAAATCAAATCAGAACTGGTATCAGAAGGTGTAACAGATGTCGTACGAATTATGAGGATGGAAAACGGTCAGAGAGTTCCAACAACATCAATTATCCTGACATTCGGGAAACCATCTATTCCGGAATATTTATATGCTGGCTATCAACGGCTTTCTGTTAGGCCTTACGTTCCCAATCCACGCCGGTGCTTTAAATGCCAACGTTTTGGACACGTAAGTTCTTCTTGCTCCAAGCCAGAGGTATGCGGACAGTGTGCATCTGAAGGCCATACTGATAAGGTTTGCACAAGTGCTCCGAAATGCCCAAACTGTGCTGGTGATCACCCTGCTCGCTCCTTTAACTGCCCAAAGTTCAAGGAGGAGAAAGCGATCCTTAGCATAATGGCAAAGGACAAAACATCTTTCCACGAAGCGAAAAAGAAGTTCAAGTCAACTCAACCTAGACTTGAAACGAAATCTTATGCCTCAGCTATCACCACTGAGAAGTCGTGTTTCAACTGCATTGAGCTAAACAAGAAAATTGAAGTTCTCACGGAGCAAGTTAGCCAGCTATTAGCTTTGGTGACGAAAAATTCTGTTTCCAACTTAAATAATAATGTTGAATGTGCGAAGAAATCTCCATTGCCAGATACCTCTGGTAGAGTTAGAAGAAGCAAGACACTATTAGAGACAAGTGTGAAACCTATTCCAACTATGAGTAATAATAATAAAAATAACAATAACAAAACTGCACCTGTGAAAGTGGGTGCAAAATTAAAAGCGACTCAAAAGAGGATCATTTCTAACTCCCCTTCTGAGTCAAAAAATTCCTCAGATTCCACCACTACAATAGTGGTGATGGATTCTGATGACTCTTTGCCTGGAACGTCCAACATTCCAGGCCAACAAATTGTCAATGACGGCAGTGATAGCCAGGTGAATCCATTTCACTAAAATACAATGTCCACACCTAAACAAGCCGTGATTCAGTGGAACATTAACGGTGTTAGAAGTCACATTGAGGATCTCAAATTAATTGTAAGGGATGTGTCCCCTATGTACATTTGTATTCAGGAGACACATCTTCATGAAACGCACAATTTCCATCTAAGGGAGTATTCAGTTTACAGATCAGACTTCGTTACAGAAAATCGAGCTAGAGGTGGCGTAGCCATTCTAGCCCGTGACTGTGTCGACGCCGTTTCTCTGAACTTAATAACTCCCTTACAAGCAGTAGCAATTCAAACAGCTGTTCCATACAAACTCATACTTTGTTGTGTCTACCTCCCACCAAGTGACAACCTGCAACAGAGAGATCTTGTAGACCTTATGAATCAGTTGCCGACTCCGTTTTTATTAGTGGGCGATTTCAATGCCCACCATGTTTCATGGAGTTCCCCAGAATGCAACCCGCGAGGTAATCTGATCGAAAGCATCAGATCGGAACTGGATTTATACCTGCTAAATGACGGTTCTCCGACACATTTAGCAGCGTCAACAGGTGGATGGACAGCTGTAGACTTGTCATTATGCAGTCCTGTCTTGACTACAAGGCTAAAATGGTCAGCATTGCCTGATCTTTACAGTAGCGACCACATTCCTATTGAGATCTCTTTGTGTGACTCCACACCCTGTTGGGTTCGACATCCCCGTTGGATCCTGAAAAAAGCCAACTGGGAACAATTTTCACAAGATCTAGAATCACTGGACGTGGATTACTTGGCTCCCATTGATGACATTGTCAATTCATTTACAAAAACCGTTTTGAATGCCGCCGGAAAGGCATTTCCGAAAACCTCATCCAAACCACGACGACCACCTGTTCCGTGGTGGAATGATGAGTGCACTGTGATCCTTCGTCAACGGAGAAAAGCTTTGAACCAGTTCAAGAGACATCCAACGAGTGAAAACCTGGAAAAATATAAAATCTTCCGTGCGAAAGCACGGAGAATATTTAGGCAAAGTAAACGAGAATCATGGTCGCAGTACATTGGCACAATTACAAGAACTACAGCTCCATCCACAGTATGGAAGAAATTACGATCAGTCTGTGGCATTTCCGTTCCGATGCCATTAATTTCATTAAGGCATTCAAATGGTGTTTTGACTGTGAGGAAATTGCCAATGTGCTAGCGTTATCGTTTTCAAAACATTCTTCATCTTCTGCATACAAGGACGCTTTCCAGGTGTTCAAACATAAACAGGAAGCCTTACCTTTCACCGTTGGATTGTCTGGAGATTCTTGTTTGAATATCCATTTCTCTATCGATGAACTAGAGTCGGCTCTCTCGTCAACGAAGGATTCAGCTCCAGGCCCGGATGATATTGTATACTCCATGATCAATAATCTACTACCGTCGGCAAAACTAGTTTTCCTTCGGATATACAACCGTATATTCGAGGAGCACGGTTTTCCCGATGCATGGTTAGAAGCGACAATAATTCCTCTTCTAAAACAAGGAAAGGACAAAACTAATCCCGGTAGTTACAGACCCATCTCTCTGACCAGCTGCTTATGCAAACTACTGGAGAAGATGGTCAACCGTCGTCTTGTCTGGTATCTAGAAACAAACAAACTTCTTACTAACGTCCAGTGTGGTTCCAGACAAGGACGTTCATCAGTTGACCAATTGGTTTTGTTGGAGTCAGCTATACAGAATGCCTTCATCTTACGACAAACACTGGTAGCTGTTTTCTTCGACCTCGAGAAGGCATATGACATGGCATGGAGAAGAGGAATTTTGAACGTACTGAAATCATGGGGTATACAAGGTAACATTCTTGCTTTTATAAAAAATTATTTGAATAACGGGACTTTCCGTGTACGTCTATGAGGCATATATTCTGATCGTTGCGAACTAGAGAATGGTGTACCACAGGGTGGCGTTTTGAGTGTGACGCTGTTTGCTGTTGCCATTAACAGCGTCACTTCAAACGTACAGTCACCGGTCCACTTTTCCCTGTTTGTAGACGACTTTTGTATATATATGGCTGCTAGAAGTATGGCAACAGCGGAAAGATCCTTACAATTAGTAATTAATAAATTGCAAGAATGGACCAAATCTACGGGCTTCAAGTTTTCGGCTTCGAAGACCCAGTGTATAGCATTTAGTCGTCGCAGGCAACACCAGGAACCTATTCTTTATCTTGATGGTACGCAGCTTCAAACCGCGGATAATGTGAGATTTTTGGGTCTTTTATTTGATAAAAGACTTTCATGGAATCCGCATGTGCGTGATTTGAGGACCCGGTGCAGCAAGATATTGGATATGTTGAGAGTTCTAAGTGGTACAAATTGGGGAGCAGACAGAACCTGTATGCTCCGTTTCTATCGCGCCGTTGTAAGATCGCGCATAGATTACGGCTGTATAGCCTATTCATCTGCTTGACCTACGGTTCTGAAACTCCTGGATTCAATACATCACGCTGGCCTTAGACTTTCTACCGGTGCTTTTAGATCAAGCCCAATCTCCAGCCTTCTAGTTGAAGCTGGAGAACCATCTCTCTCAATGCGACGTCAAATGCTACAAATATCATATTACACTGGTCTTCGAAGTAAACCTAAACATCCGGCATTCAAAGCAGTTTTTGATAACTATCTCGAGAATCGTTACAACGTGCGTCAACGTTCAACTGCTCCCTTCGGAATAAGAACGTTGCGCATTTTTAGGAATCTAAATTTAGAACATCCACCTATATTCGAACGAACATCATGCTACATTCCTCCATGGACAATACAAAAGCCAAAATGTGACTTCTCATTGTCCATGTACCTAAAACACAATACTCCTGACGTTATTTATCGTCAGGAGTTTTTGCAGATTCAACAAACTCACCAACATACTGTGACTATATTCACAGACGGTTCAAAACTGGACAATGGGATAGGTTGTGCATTTTATATGGAAGGACAAACTTTCACTTACGGATTGCCCTCAGCCTGTAGCGTTTTTACTGCAGAACTTTATGCAATTTTCCAAGCTTTAAGATCAATTCCGTCTGAAAAATCTAAATATCTTGTGTGTTATGATTCCAAAAGTGCTCTCCAGGCTATTCAGGAAATGTACACTAAGAACCCTTTAGTTGGAGACATCTTGTGCTCTATACACAGGCTCCAATTACGAGGTGTCGAGGTGTCATTTCTCTGGGTGCCTGGTCACTGTGGAATATTCGGAAACACTAAAGCAGATGAAGGTGCAAAATTAGCTACAGGTATGTTGCCATCGACACAACGTGTGATGGCATCAGATTTTGTATGCAAAGTAAAAACTACACTATTCTCTGTTTGGAATGAAGAATGGCAAAATGTAAATAGAAACAAGCTGAGGGACATCAAAAATACCGTCCGACCATGGAGGACATCTGTTCGTTCGAATCGTAGGGAGGAAGTGGTGGTAACTCGACTTCGCATCGGCCACTCTTTGTTAACGCATGGAAGGTTGATGCGACATGAGGATCCACCACTATGTCCGTTTTGTAAAAATAATATTACAATCAAACATATCCTGCTTGATTGTGATAAGTTAACAAATTTGTATATACGTTACGATCTTCGAGGTAGTTTAAAGGTGGTTTTAAGGGACGATGTCACGGCTATCGACCGTGTCCTCGCTTTCTTACGCCACCTTAATATATTTAATAATATTTAAATTTTGTATAATTTTAGGTTCTTTAATTTTAGATTATTACAATTGGTTTTAAATATTTATTTTATTTTATTTTGTTTTATTTTGATTAGTTTTATTTATGTAGTATTATTTTAAAAACTCAACTTTTAGCTAGGCGATGATAACCTCAATAGGTTTTTCGCCTGGAAAAAAAAATGACCGGGGAAACAGTAGAGTTAGAACTGTATGAGATTAATACTAGAAAAAGACAGTGGTTTTGAAGAGCCCAGAATGACTATTAAATATATATGACGTCATTTTCAAGACTCACTTAATGCGTCAGTATATTTATTCGTAGGATTACGTGAAGGTACTTTTTATAAATCTATAGAAGTTCCGAAAAACCTCCAAATACTCGGTTATTGTTAGGTAATCCAAGTTTGTAAGATTAATGTCCAACAGAAACCTCTGTGACTTAAAACAGCCGTCATTTTAATTCTAAACCATTTCATACGGGTGATAACTTGGTGAATAAAAAATAATAATCATTCTAAAAATAATAATTTACTCCGATAGAAATTAATTACCACTAAAAGAAAAAATTCATAAAGAATTTAATAAAAGTAAAAAAAATAATATTTGAACAAAATCACATTGAAGAAATAACTGTTATACAGGATTAAATAAAAATTGTTAGCTTCTAAATTACCTCATACTGGAAGTTGGATTACAGAAATAGATTTGCAAATGAGTTTCTTCGAAATGCATCAATTAGAAAGATCATAAGGGAAAAAATAAAATTCGAGTGGGTTATAACAAGGAAAATATTACGAGAATGTTGAGCAACAACGTGAACCCTTATTAATACGTGTATCCAGGTAAGCAATAATTATATTAAGCAATTACTTCCAAAGGATAATTACGAAAAATAGTGTTTAAAATGTCACCCTCTCTCCAACTTAAAATTTGTATACATCCAGTTCTCTTAACCGATCGTCTTTAACATTGACACCAGTAAAAATAACATTAAACGCAGAAACAGATGTAAGTTACACGGGAAAGTATTGTCTATATCACCAAATTCGGAATATATTTCGTCCCACGTCTTAGTCATTAGTGAGGTCAGGGTCGCTTCCAACAAGTTCATTTCCGTTTACACATTTTACTTCCGCCCTGATTCATTAACCGTGTAGATTAACATTAAGTAAGGCAAGTTTTGTTTTGGAACTCCGGCCGCCTTTGTGTGTTGATGAACTATTACGAATCTAATTAACATGTTATTATATTTTCCTGTGGTTTTTATGTTATTGTCACGTACTGTGGTTTGTAGTGTTTGTATTTTTCAACTTCATTTTTATAGTCTATCCATTTTGGGAAGGCGGGTAAAAGATTAAGTCAACCGCCCGAGCTCCCAACAATAGCTTGGGTCAGGCGCTCGGCGGCCGGCCGCCCGCGCTAATGAGGCGTAAAAAGCACTCTACTCCAAAATATTATCACATAAAAGTAAGCGTATTTTTTAATTTTTTATTACAGTTTTGATGTCTACGTGTGATTTCATGAAAAACTAGTCCAAACACGACGGAGTTATGTCAATTAGTAAAATTGTACTCACTACAATTTTTTGTAACCACTAATTTTACTAATTGACATAACTCCGTCGTGTTTGGACTAGTTTTTCATGAAATCACACGTAGACATCAAAACTGTAATAAAAAATTAAAAAATACGCTTACTTTTATGTGATAATATTTTGGAGTGGAGTGCTTTTTACGCCTCATTAGCGCGGGCGGCCGGCCGCCGAGCGCCTGACCCAAGCTATTGTTGGGAGCTCGGGCGGTGACTTAATCTTTTACCCGCCTTCCCAAAATGGATAGACTATAATCACATTATTTCAGAATTGTTTCTTGTTTATTGGAAACCAAATTATAGACAAATTTATTGTATTGAAAGTTTTTTTTATTACCTTATTTATCTTATTAATTTTAGAGGCACCTTATTTTTTCACACTTACTTTAAAATATTAATATGAAGGAAAATACTATTGGTAAACTACCCAATGCATTATTTATTTCAACAACGGCAACATTTCAGTAGCTTTTTTGTTGCCCTTACCAACCATGAAACTAAATTACAAAAACACATTTTTAAAATTACGTTACATAATACTAGTAGCTTCAATTAAAATAAATTAAAATGTACATTTTTAGAATTAGTCAGAAAAAACTGATACAATAATCCACTAAAGTAGTGAGAATCAGAAAAATATAAAAAATAAAAACGGTAACAACATATTATTATAAATAAATAAAACCTCTTAAACTACAAATACTTTTTATTTATGTCCTGATGTACATTTCGATTGCAAAGAAATAATCCTCAGCTGAAATTACAAGTTTAACTCTTAAGTGACTCATACAAGGAGTTAGTCTTGTAGTTATTTCGTCTAAAGATGAAAGCTTTGCAATCAATTGTACACCAGGATTTAAACAAAAAGTTTTTGTGGTGAAGAGGTTTTATCTATTTATAATAAAAAAGTGCAAGACAGTAGGTTCAAGTTATTCTTAACAAAATATAAATAACAACATTTAAAATTTTCAAAAATACACGCAGGAGTAATCCAAGCAATAAAGCAGAACCAAAGAAGAATATACTATATAGGCAAAATATATAAGAACACACCAAATATATAGGCCTACATATAAATCAGAAATTAAACCGGATAAATTATTAATATTTTATATAATATTCAATTGATGTTTTTATCAGGTTATACATATTTATTTTTATTTTAAAATATTTTTTGTTTTAGCTTCAAAAGCCTATTCATGTTTGTTATCTCCCCAAATTAGTCTCCTCAGCGCCAAGGACATAAATTATCAAAAGTTTGCTTGTGATGTTTGACTTGAGTTACACTAAAGTAAACCTTTGGTTGTTTGGTATCATTTGTCTTGTAATAATGAGGAGAATCTACGCTCATAGACCATTTTCAGTTTTAAAAAAATGCGCTAATGTAGCGGAAATACGGCCGATTCTGGGACCGCCCTAATCCTTCTTGTACAACTTAGGGGTGTAATGGTTCATGGAATATGGTGGGTTTCCCGGTCAACAAACCCAAATGCCATTCCTTAATTTGTCATGTTAAACCAAATCATTCTAGCAGTATTTAAGTGGCTGTACATAGACATTCAACGTTACTGCGAGCACCTCAAAAGTACGAGAGTTAGTAAGCTTAATGAATATTCATTATGTTACTTTAGAATTAGAAAGGTATCATGTCAGAAATAAAATGTGTGCAAAATTTACGTCATTCCAGTTCTGATCATGTACTATGCTCAGTTCGGCACACGCAATTTATTACCACGGTTTGTTGATTTTGTGAATTCCAATTTGGGTGTTAAAACTGTCGGATTATGCCAGGTAGCTCGCTCGATACTGAGGAGACTCGGGGCTGGGGAGACGGAATCCTGTAAGGTCGCGTACTTGTAGCAGACCTATTCTCTACCGTAGTAATAAAGAGGTTTCTTTCCGTGGTATTCTCTAGTAAGAGGAAGGATTAGAACGGGTAAATAGAATTAGGGTTGACTTTGAAAAGACGTAATGATCCTTTAGTGCTAAGAATACGGGAAGATTACGGCATCGCGTGGGCAGCGTAGCTTACCTAAAGTAGAACAACTCACAACCGGGTGAACAGAGGTGTCTACTACACGAGACAAGCCCTGATTGGTTTTAATTTATCTATAAGGTACGTTACGTATAGTGGCAGCAATTATATATATATATATATATATTGATTTGTAATTGAAGAATACATATAAAACATCCTCCACGGTATCTGACTGAAAACATTAAGTAGTTATCTGTATTAAAAAAAAGGAAATGGTAAATCATTGGGTAACCAATTGGATTCTAAACGAGGTCGATTAAATGGATGTTTTTAAAATTATTACCTGTATATTTAAAATATTTAGTCATTGCAAATGTACAGTAACAAATTCCCAATTGCACACAAATAGACTGAATTAGGTTAGGTATGGCGCCACCATGACAACAATGTATTTATATAAGAACAGATGTATTTGATGTATGTAACTGTTATTTACACAAATGTTTCCAATACAATAGGCTGCGATGCTTTCATATCTAAAGATGCGCTAACTTCATGCAAGCGAACTTCATGGAGGAAATAATTTACATATAAGGGCCACTCCTTATAAGAATCAAACTATGCAAAATTTGAGGTGAATTGCCCATTCAATAAACTCAATTATACAAGTGTCAAACGGCAAAAACATGAAAACTTAAACGAACATTGTGAAATTCATTACTATTTTATTACGATTGCAATTAAACAACTTGAATTTATTTTTTGAACTCAATAATTTATATTTCTCCAAAAAATGTTAGTATACTAATTACAACAAATACAAATATATAAAATCACATATATACTATACATGTATTATATAATATTATTAGTGTAAACCGTACTCATATGCACACACGCACCGATTTCTATTCACAATACGATAAAAAAAAATACAAATAGTAAAGATTCTTTGATATATTATTATTTATGTATTACATAGTGCGTGCTCAAAAATAATGGTTCCTATCAATTACAATGTATTTAAAACAGTTATATATATAAAAGTAATATATATATGGAAAGGAAAGTGATAAGTGAATACAAGAAAACAGTGTTGCAAAGCTACAAATATATATATAAAACAACTATAGTGAAACTATAGCAACATTGTTATATAATATTCATCATTTAATTATCACTTACACTATATTATACTTAAACGAAAATGTTGCTTGGTATATTTTAGAGACGACTTTTGAGAGCTATACTTCAGGGCTCAGAAGACGCTCTCTTTCTCTCTGTCTATTTGCCTCTCTCTCTCTCTCTTTATATATATAAAATAAAAAACTCAATGCCAATTTTGAGAATCAGAATTTAGCAGGTATTGAGTAAACGAATTCATTATAATTATAGACAGTATTTCAGTTTAATATATTCTTAATGGTGAAACAATTTATAATGGACGACACAGGGGTGCCAACTGTCATGGAAAAGTTTAGTAACAAAAAGTAAATCTTTTAGTTGGCACAGTATCTGAAGAACAGTGACAAATACCATATTAGTGAATTTTATTTACTCTTCGGGATAGAGTTTGAGAAGGTTTTAAAGATGGCATACTGCCAGGAACATTATACGTTTGTAATCCTGATTAAGCTACTTTAACCTTGTTATTTTTCAAGACTCAGTAACACAATAAAAAAATCTAAAAGCAACCAACATATATTTTCTTCTGTGCTTGTATCGTGTAATGATTAATCTAAACACGTCAAACATCTGGAAATCCATCAACATTAACAGTAATATTATAGTAATACTAGTTTCAGGTAAGCTTGTACTTGGGCCGCTTGTACTTGTGATCGACGTGTGATCGTTAGAGAGTGAACGTTTAACCCCACCACCCAATAAAGGCAATGTTTTTTACCAATGCTAGTACAGTTCTAATACCAACCAGTAAAGTGCGGCCGAGGTGGATAATTATGCATATTCGGGCTTAGATACTGCTGAGCAGTATATTGCTTTTGAACATACAAGAAGTAGCGAGTTCCAGCCGCTTGACATTGATTTCTTCCAAGACCCAATCTTCTCACCGTGGAAATTTGATACTACCTAGGAACTTTGTTAGAAGTAACTTATATCAAGATAAATGTACCTCATTGAGTTCTTCTTAGATTGCTTACATTTGCCGATTTCTTTGGGTGATCTACAAGGTCTCTACGGTAAATAAGATTTAGCTCTTCTAGGCTGTGACCGATAAAAATTATAAAATTTCACATCTCTTGTTTTTGACCGGGACGAATATTAAATTAATTCAAGAAGATCCTAAAGAAGTTTCAAGAAGGTATTAAATTGATCTAAAATATATTTATATCAGCAGTTTTAGCCTTTTACGAGTAATGTGCAAGACGAATGCATGAGACAGATGCACCCATTGACACATGCGCACTTAGTGAAGTGTGCAACAGTTGTGCCCAAGTTACCCTGAATATACTTGCGTTTGGCAGAGCCACATTATTTCCTGTATTAAGTACGATTATAGGCTCTATGATTTCCTTCACACTTTTGCCAGGCTTTGGACTGCCTAAGTGATAGAAAACCAGTTTCTCTATCATTTTGGAAGACTAGTTTTCAATCATTTAAGCGTGTTTAAAATCAGCCAAAAAAGTCGTCATTTTTATATGATTTTACTTTTTTAAATCATAGTAATCATGTTAATCTCTATTTTTGTAATTTAATGTTATTAATTTCTGTTTGTTTGTGATTAATTTAGTACTATTTACAATTATTGTCATAATTTTTAGCGGTCTTCAGTTTGAACCTAGACTAATTTTTGTAAGTAGGCCAGAGTCCAACGACTCGTCCTTATATCATCAGTTAACTTTTTAATAGTTTTATTGATTCTCTCTGCCAGTTTCATGTAGGTGCATTTTCTTCTCTTCTCTCCTCAACTTACAGCAGTATTCTCATCTTGTCTAAGAAACCAGGGTAGATTAGTGGTACGGGGAATCGGGCTGTTCGGAAGGCTCTACTGTTCTCGAGTAGTTCTAGAAAGGGTTTGGTATGAGCGCTAGTCTCGTCTCAGGGATGGGCTGGTGACTTGCCTAGGCTAGGTATTACAGTAAAGACTTCAAGTTCCTATTTAAGGGTGCAACCAGTTCGTGAGCCAAACTCTTGGCACTAGTTACCCGAGTTAGAGTCATGAATTTTCAGGTAGTAATTTCATAATGGAATTTAAATAATCCTCATTTGGAAAGACGTACTTACAAAAATCGTAGACGGTCTGCATAAAGGAGGATTTATGGTCCAACTCGTTCCAGCATTAAGGAACGAATATGTAGTTCTTCAATCCTGCCTCCGTGAAGAGTAGCAGTCTGATGTAAAAATCAACATACATCCTCGGAATTGGAGAACTAAATCAACGGTTCCTGGGTCGATTGATTTTTGAATCGGACGAACAGCGATTAGGTACAGCCTTGAATGCGCCAAAAGAGTTAATGTAACAGAATTTATGTCACTAATTTTGGTAATTTTTGCGTTTGTTATCGAAAGCAATATGTGCGACAAACCTAAACAATGACAACATTTTCCCTTTTTAGATGAAAAGAGGTGTTTCTTTTTACTATTGAAAAGAGATGTGTAGTTTTTTTGTATACCAAGAACTAGGAATTTTTAAAACGCGAAGGTCTTCATTGAAAATGAAAAATTGAAACAATATTAATTTTAAAACAAAAAATATTTAAGATAAAAATACTTTCTTTTAAACACTATTATTATTAATTTTAAATTTAAAACATTATGATAATGAAAATTACTCGATGATGTTTTTGTGAGTAGATCAAGATAAAAGTTAAAGTAAGAGAAGAGAAATGAAGAGAGCCGAAGGCTGCCTAAGTATATAGACTTTCTGCGGCAGAGAGTAAATCAAGCCCCGCGACCTATCTAAACACTGGGTATGGTGCCTGATAAAATCCCGGAAACTGCAATCGTTTGTTTGGGGATGATTACAGCATAAACCAACAATGGGAAACCCTCTTGCATGAAATTTACCTTTATTCAATATTATTATATATTTCTTTTAGAGAGACGGTAAGGGCATTTATGGTTGACTTAAGTTTTACAGCTGTAATAACATGAATTGTCATACAGACAGAAATACAATATTGCTTAGAATAAATATTCTGAAAAACACTTGAATAGAAGAGAAAACAATGGAAGAGTTTGTAAAACGATCAGCATTCAGTAAATAATTTTTTAAAGTAAATATTTAGACCTATACAAATTTACAAACCGATCTTGCTTCAGCTTTATACTTTTAAAACCTGAATTCTTAATTTGCGTTGTTATTATTATATTATTTTTGTTGGAGGAATAAATTAGAATTAGTGCAAGGAACCTTTGGCATCAGAATCCTTCGTCAATATCCGAGTTAACTCAACAGAGAGTTTGTACTTTTCACTATATATCATGTACTTCGCCATGTAGGTTATGTTTCATCACTAGGTTTTTATCCAACAGACAACTTATATTTCTCACTACACGTTATGTACTTCTCGATGTACGATATATCTCTGACTCTTTATCCAACAAACAACTCGTACTCTCACAGGTTATATAGGCCTACTTCACCTCGTATGTCCCCCATTGCTAGGCATATGTAACATGTGTCGTCCTAAGGAAAGGTACTTTATAGACTTACATTTAAATACATCCGGCCATTTCTTTATCAAAAAATATATAAAAGGTCTATAAATGGTCTGCAATTTTCAAGTAGAATTAAAATTAGAAAGGCATTTGGAATGCGGCAGAGTGAAAGCACGGTTTAGCGAGGTGTTAACTTTCGTCAGTATAAATAATCAATACAACATTCACATATGTAATAGTAGTGTACTATAAAGGAATATTGACGAGTGTTTTTTAAACATAGCAGTTTTTTCTTTAACAAAGCCACGTTTTCTTATTTGGCGAAAACGGTGACGAACCCCCAGAGCGTTTTAGACTTTGACGAGTAAAACACCTTTTTAATTTTAACTCTACTATAATCAGTCCTTGCCGTAGAGGTACTAACCTTTCAACTTAGAACTCTGATCATATTGATGCTTACAATTTCGAAATCATACTTCAGACATCTGTTCGCTAATCTCCGCTTCGGATTTTCTAAATGAAACTCATTTGCTTTACTTTCAGTGCATCTGCCTCTACTATTTTATACAACACATAAGCCTATGTTAATTTAAGATTCATACCTCCTCCACAGATGTTCTAAATGGTTATGCATTTTGTTAATTAGGTTGCGCCTATTAACATAGATTGCACGTTTGAACTTATAAAGAGTTACCTATGTAAATTGTTTGCCAATCTCAAGGCTTTTACCATTGATATTTTATCTGATCGCTAAATTATTTTGTATTTTTATATTTAAAAATATTAACAATAGTGCCTTGTGCCCTCTATGAATTGCTATTTCAAGAAATTCTTTTTTAAATTTAAGAAAAAATGGGGTTTAATTTCACTGACAACTTGATTATTGTGGTCAACAAGAGCTGACCCAGGAGTAAAGAGGTGACAGATGAGATGTGTCTTCGGCTGTCACGTCAGGTGAGACGAAAAGCGCTTTTCTTTTTCCATAGGAAAATGGATGAAAATCGTTGAGTACAGCGATGTAAGAGCACGGGTCGTCTTTGATAGTATTCTCTCGTTGCCTCAAGAAGCCGTCATTCATCAAATGTTGCGTAGTAGATGTCTTATGCAACAAAGAAGCCTCTAAATTCGAACTCTGAATCAACTACCACAGTCAATAATGTTGTGGTTAGAACAAGATAAACGATATTAGCTTTCAAACCAGTTTAGCTTGGGCTCTTTTACTAACAAAAATAATTACTTTCTATACTAGAGTATCACTCTAGACTTGGAGTTTAGCGCGGTATACTGTTTCTTTGTTATATTTTCCTTATCAGTTATTTCATATTTTTATTTTTGTTTTAGATATTTTAATAGTTACATAGTTTGTTACATAGTTTTATATTCAGTGTTATTATTGATATTGTCAGCAGGCAATGATAACGTGCTTCTTTTTTCAATTTGGAATTTTGTCTCATAGGAAGATTTTGAACCCTGAATCGTAAAAACGTGGCATTAATGGACTTGCATGAAAAATGTTCCAAATTAACGATTAATTTGTTTTTCAGTAGTTCCGGACAGAATAGGTGATAAGTTCCGGAATGGTTTTGAATCGGTGTTCCTTCCACCTTCCACTAATATACATTAACAAAAACTTCACAATGGAAACAGAATTCAATTAACGTCTTTGATCTCAGAATCACTAAACAAGACAACAAACAGACATTTAAAATCTACAGAAAACCCAACACCACAGACAGAGCTGTACCCATTTCCAACCACCCCGTACAACACAGACACTCCTCCACTCTATGATACACAGACTAATCAACATACAGAATGTAAAGAATACAGAATAAACTATCTAAACACGATAACATACATAGCCTATAGAAACGGATACAATCACATCATGATAGACGACATAGTGCGCAAAAAACTACACACATAACACAACAAACAGAATAAAACAACAATAATGCACAAAAACAAAAGTACAAAGCATTAACATATCACGACAACACATCACAAAAATAGTTTCTTCATTCCATAAACATCAAACACAACCAAAACAACACTTATACAACACAAAAACACTCCAGAACAAACACAAATGGCAGGATTATATAAGATCACATGTAACGACTGCTCTAGTTTCTACTTAGCTCAAACAAGAAGAAATATCAATTCGTGATACAAGGAAAACATATAAGATATGAAAAAAAAACCAAATTCGAAATATCTTGAGGTGAAATCAAGTTTGGCTATTCATATGCAGGACACGTTACACATATACACCAACATTGACACGAATAAAAAAAAGCAATAAACTAAACACGATACAGAAATTCGAAATATACAAACACCACAAAAACCCGGTGCGGTCGAACAGTGCAATGATCTCAGAATTGGAGAACTACCCTAACTAATTGGTCGTATTGCGTGGGTGGTTAATTCGAGGCTAGAGTCGAACTGCACGGACTATAAGTATGGGAGAAATGTAGAGTAAAAGGAAAAATGTAAAATAAAAGTTATAACTTACATTAAACATTACAATGTTACAATGATCAAAAAAATACATGTAAAGAAAAGAGGTCAATGAAAATTCAAATACAACTTAAAATTTTTATAAATATTTCCTTGGAATATAACTTAAAAAACAAAAATCAAGTTGTACTTAATAGACTACAAATTTAGGTTAGGCTGGTTAAATGTTTTTTACGCAATAACGAATAGAGAGCTGTTATAAATACAGGCAATATCCAAAGTAACTGTCAATGAAAGTGTAATATGTACAATTAATTACTAAGTTTTTTCTCGTCATAATAAATAACTTAAACTCTCGGTTAGTAGTAAACTTGTTATTAATAAGTGAAGTAAAAATCCTTCTAGTTCTTACCATTCACAATAATAATACTTTCTTCCTCAGAGTTTGCTTAAAGAGATGGCTAGTAGGCTTACGCTAAAAGGTGCATATTGACGAGGGTCTACCTGCGCAGTCGACCATAGCCCTGGACGTACAAAAATAATCCGCTTACTAAATTCTTGACCACTTGCGTTGTTACACCCTGTCTCCAAAACCATCCACAACACATTCTAAAAGACAAATCACACTCACAATCAAATACTTTATCTGAACACATAATTAACAACTATTCTATGAACAATGACACACCAAAACACCACAGACTCACACCAACACAACACATCTGTGCAACAGTCTTGTCCGAAGCTCACAGCATTGAACAATGCACTGATCTAGCGCGAAACGCGTCTATTGAAAAAATATCAGTAGGTAGTGGTTTCTTTGGCAAGTGATATCAATAAAAACAATCATTTTTAGAGCCAACTGTTGCGTTATAATTTGGTTATTGTAATAATTTTGATTTCACTGGTTATATATATATATATATATATATATATTTTTTTTTTTAACTTGGGAGCGAGTTTGAATTGCCCGAAGCACTGCTACCTTAAGGTATATTGTACTTACCTCCCTGATCTAGTCAAATAACCCCTTTCCTCTTACCAGGTTTAGGAGTTTCCTGACTAGAGTTTTACCTTCAGCATCCACCAAAGCCGTTCCATCACCAAAGAGGTTGAAGCGCCTCTCAGCAAGTACTTCACATCTGTAAATAATGTGTGTGGCAGTCTCCAGTTCCTGCCCGCATAATCTGCACACTGGTTCATCTTTGTAGATACCCATTTTATGCAAATGTTTCCTTAGTCCACAGTGTCGCGTGAGTAGACCTGTGACTATCCTCAATTCCTGCCTAGATAGATGAGACTCTTCTGCAGCCCCAAGGAAGGTTTCCTAAGGGTTAGCTTACTGTGTCTCATCCCTTCGGCCCTGATCCAGTGCTCACAGTGTCTTTCAGCCATCCACCTTCGCACTGTCATCTTGACCATGGATTTGGAAATACCTACCGCAGGCTCCGGTCCAATCAGGGGAGTCGAAGACCCCTCCCTGGCCAGCGCATCTGCGGCTTCATTTCCAAGTATTCCCCTATGCCCTGGCACCCAACCTAACTTGATTTGATTGTGCCTTGCCAGAGCTTGTAGGTTAATTAGGCACTCCCTGACTATGGCCGAGGTGACCACGTGTCCGTTTAGTGCCTTAATTGCTGCCTGACTGTCGGAGAAAATAGCAATCCGGGTCCCGTGTGTTTCCCTTCTCGCTATCTCTCCCAGACAGGCATTTATAGCATATACTTCGGCCTGAAAGACAGAGGTATGCCTCCCCAAGGAAAAAACTAGTTCTACCCTTGGGTTTTTACAATACACCCCCGCTCCAGTGCCGAAGTCCATCTTGGAGCCATCTGTGTACCAAATCTGAGCTCCCGATGTTAATGTCCCCGACCATTCCATCATAGTTTGGTGGACCTGGTCAGGTGCAAACATTCGAGTAATGTGGTCGCTGCCCATTTCCAAGACGGGTTCTTTGACCACGCACTCGATACTCATATGTCCCGAGACATCTGGGAGATTAGCCCAGTTGCTCGAGTTGCGCAATCTCCATGCCGCCAGCCTCGCCTCTCCCCTAAGGACAAGCTCAAGGGGAGAGAGGTTAAGCATTACTTCCATTGCTGCACCTGGTGTAGTTGACATCGCTCCCAGTGTGCACAGACAGGCCAATCTCTGGATAGAGCTCAGTTTAGCTCTTGTCTGTGCCTGGTTGGCCTTTGTCCACCACACCAGAGCTCAATAGGTAATCATAGGTCTTATCACCCTCAGATACATCCAGTGCATCATTGATGGCTTCAGTCCCCATTTCTTACCCACCATTCTTCTCACAGTCATCAGTGCCCTTTTGGCCCTGTTAACTGTCCTCTCAAGATGTGGGTTCCAGGTGAGTTACCTGTCCAGAGTAACTCCCAGGTACTTCACCTCCCCCACAAACTCAAGGTATTTACCAAACAAGCGGGGCATCCTGGTCATCAGATCTTTTCGCTGTCTGGTGAAGTTAATGAGAGCAGTCTTTTTTGGATTTACCCTAAGGTTCTCCTTTTTACACCACTCTTCAATCAGTCGTAGAGGATTTCTGATTACCTCAAGGACTGTATCAGGGAATCTGCCCAGGATCAGAACAACTATGTCGCCCGCATATCCTAGACAGAAGTACCCCTGTTCATTCAGGAGTTCAATACGGTTGTCAACCACTAGGCACCACAACAGAGGAGAGAGAACCCCCCCCCCTGTGCACAGCCCAGACTTGTCTCCGCCCTTCTGACCTCCCCTGCCACCTCTACAGAAATGCTTCTGTTTGTTAACATGGAACTTATCCAACCACAAGTGGTTGCATCCACTCCATTACGTCTTGCACCACTTACCATCGTCTCCACTGAGGGGTTATTGAAAGCCCCTTCAATGTCGAGGAAGGCACCTATGTCACAACCTTTCTTGGCGATCATTTGCTCAATCCTACCAACCACTTGATGGAGAGCTCCCTCGCAGGATTTCCCCGGTTGATAAGCATACTGGTTCCAATGCAGGGGTTTTATGGCCAAAGCACCCCCCCCCCAATATGCCTATCAACCAGTTTTTCAAGTCCCTTAAGAACAAAGGACATGAGTGTAATAGGTCTGTATCCTTTCCCTTCCGATTGGTTACCGGTGGGCTTAGGTATAAAGACCACCTTACTAGATTTCCAGGCTGCCGGCACATGCCCTAGAGCAATGCTTAGCCTGTATAATTTAGTAAGTACCAGTACCAGCAAATCCATTCCCTGCTGCAGCAGCACAGGATAGATCCCATCTGGACCTGGAGATTTGTAGGGTTTAAATGTGCCAATAGCCCATCTTACCCTTTGTGGAGTTACTATCCTCCTTGCCACTTCCCAGTCCTCCCTCTTACCACGTCTTGTGGAGAGTTTGGCAACTGGTTCAGTGTCTGCTCCCCCAAGTTTCCTCAGAGTACTGGAAGGGAAATGTGTTCTGATTAATTCTTCCACAGTTTCCCCTGCAGTTTTTTTTATATTTCTCAGTGGGGTTCTTAGCATCCCCACCGGGTTAACTGGGTCCTTAGAGAGCACTTTATGCAGTCGTGCCCCTTCCCGAGTTTTGTCAATCTCTTGACAAAACTCCTTCCAGGACTTCCTGCGTGCTTCTCTAATTGCCCTGTTGTATTCGGTTAGTGTTTTCCTATACTGGTCCCACTCCCCGTTCTTTTTTGCTCTATTAAAGAGTCTCCTGGTGGTCTTCCGAAGTTTGGCTAGCTTCTTGTTCCACCATGACGGATCCCCTACTTTTCTCCCCTCACTGAGAGGGCAGTTATCAGTAAAGGATTCTACTATAGCCTGGCCAACCAATGCGGCAGAGTCTTCTAGCTCTCTCCTCCCACCATACTCCAATCCAGCCTCCTCAATCCGAACTCCCAGGTCCCTCCTGTAGGAGTCCCAGTCTGTTCTTCTTGGATCCCTGGTTGGCCGAAGCATGGCTGGATTTAGAGAGATATCATACCTAATATGTCTGTGGTCAGAAGAAGATGGTTCATCCGACATATGCCAGTTTAGTACATTCCTAGCCGTCTGGTTCGATGCCACCGTAATGTCCAGGACCTCCTGTCTTGCCCTAGTGACAAACGTCGGCTCTTCCCCCTGATTTAAGACTAGTAAATTCTTAGAGCTAAGATAAGCTAAAAGTTCCTCACCTCTAGTGTTGGTACCTGTACTTCCCCACGAAGTGTGATGGGAGTTAGCATCCATCCCCACCAGCAGCTCCTCATCCACAGCCCCGCAGTGCTCGACCAGCCTCCTCAGCTCTTGTGGTGGTAGACCCCCCCGCGTAGTCAAAGGGGAGATATGCCGTGGCAAGGTTCAGCCTCTTCATCCTCCCCTCCGCCCGCAGCTCCACCGTCACTGCTATTAAGTCCCTGCAGCAGAAGTCCGTTAGTACAAAAGCACTCAACCCCCTCCTAACCAGGATACACGTCCTGGGAACACCGGAGTCCTTATCGTACAACAACTTACCTCCAGATGTCGCCAGCCCGCATATTCGTCCTCCAGAAATCCATGGCTCCTGGATGAGTACCAAGTCCACCTCTCCCCTGTCCAGCATCCTACACACGACAGCACTCGCCACCCTGCTATGCTGTAGGTTCACTTGGAGGATCTTGATCATTGTTCTGCTTAATTTGCAGTCGCCTGGGTCCGCAGAGCAGCCCCAGGACTAGACAGTGTGCTCAACTCTACAGCCACTTCACCGGTTTCTGCAGTCGGCAGCTTGACAGCCGCCCCCGCACCCCCAGTGATGGTTGCCGTTGACACATCTGCTACAGACTCACGGTTTGCCGTCTCATTGGCTCCCGCTGTCTGTGCAGTCTCGAAATCAATTCTTTTACTTACTTGGTCCATTAACGTCCCACGAGTATGGGGGAAATAACGGTCGACCAGAGCAGAGCGCCCACTGCCCTGGCAAGACAACATACAATGAGGTTTTGTCTGGTTCCTCAAGGGGATCGTGTGCAACTGCATTTTATACCCTGCAGCCATTTATCCTTCGGCACGATGCCTTCCACCTTGGATTGGGTATTCAGTCACTGACCTTGAAGCACACCCCAAGTTCAGGACATTATTAATTGTTGCTCATGGAGCGAACAGCCAGATTTACTCTCTTTTTTACAACTGTATCGTTAGGGTAGTTTCCCGCCCATACTTCACTGTCGCATTGCCCTTGGTTCACCTGGGAGGTGAGAGTAGCATTGTGAGGACTTAATTCCCAACTACCCCAGTCTCCCCAGTCAGAGCAGTTATTTCTACCACCCCCAACCGGTTGACTGACGAGGAGGGATAATTCCTCACCTTTGAACCATAGCCTTGGTCCAGGCCTGCATATTCAGAATCCTTCCGGAATCCTTATTCACAGGTAACCTACATTTCTGTAGGCCGTCCCTCTATCCGCCACCTGTGGACCCGCCCGGTTGCTCAGGCCAGCTTGCCGGGTGGTTATATTTAAAAATAATTGATTTATATCTAAGTGGAAAATTATAGCGACTTATTGTGCTGGTTGCTAACATAGCAAAGAAGTAACGTGGTGTCTTCGTCGGTTTCGCAACGCGTCAGCACAGTAAGTTGCTAAACTTGTTCACTTAGTTATAAAAATATTATTATTTATGAATATTAACAATATAGTCTATCCATTTTGGGAAGGCGGGTAAAAGATTAAGTCACCGCCCGAGCTCCCAACAATAGCTTGGGTCAGGCGCTCGGCGGCCGGCCGCCCGCGCTAATGAGGCGTAAAAAGCACTCCACTCCAAAATATTATCACATAAAAGTAAGCGTATTTTTTAATTTTTTATTACAGTTTTGATGTCTACGTGTGATTTCATGAAAAACTAGTCCAAACACGACGGAGTTATGTCAATTAGTAAAATTAGTGGTTACAAAAAATTGTAGTGAGTACAATTTTACTAATTGACATAACTCCGTCGTGTTTGGACTAGTTTTTCATGAAATCACACGTAGACATCAAAACTGTAATAAAAAATTAAAAAATACGCTTACTTTTATGTGATAATATTTTGGAGTGGAGTGCTTTTTACGCCTCATTAGCGCGGGCGGCCGGCCGCCGAGCGCCTGACCCAAGCTATTGTTGGGAGCTCGGGCGGTGACTTAATCTTTTACCCGCCTTCCCAAAATGGATAGACTATAGTTTAATGCCTAGTCACTATGTTGTGTGATATAATACAAAATATTTATTAAAGGAAATAAAGGGAGAGATCAACGTGCGAAACATTGAAACTTTGATACTTTCTCACCAGTGCGTAACAAAGGTACTTGTATTGCATTTTAGTGAAATACTGCTTCCAAACTAAAGAGCTAGGGTTACGCTATGATGGCGGTCTATTATTTCTGACCACGCTTCGTCATGAAATGATAATTATACTTGTCAACAGGCTATATTAGAAAAACCCATATAACTACAATTAAGCACCAAGTCTGCGTTTCGTATAGTGACAGTGACAGTTTGTTGTCTAACAATAGGTTAGCCGACATTGAAAGTACTGCTTTTTTGAAGCATGGAAACTCCATTTGAAGGATGTGTGTGTGTGTGTGTGTGTTTTCAGATTCATCCAGCCAAATGGAAGCAGTTAATGGCTAATCGATGATTATTTTAGCGTAATTAGTCTGGGACATACCGTATTTTTCTATTAAAAAGAAACGTTTTTACAACTTCATATTTTACAATTTCACATCCAAGCTTCAGATTTGCTTGGCTATTAGTTTTTTTAGAAGTACGTTTTGTCTAATGAACCGCGAACCGAAAACCAGTCGTCCAATCAATCCACTTGTAACCACGATGGTGTCGATATAATGCAGTCTTTCGTAAACTTGGGCGACCGCTGAAATACAAGACGTCCGCTAAACTGTACTAACTTGACCAAAACATTGTCACACGATACGCCTCCTTTTTCGGTTTGCCGACAGCATTTTACACATGAAATTAAATCTATTTTCCAAAAGACTTGTTTCAAGAGTAAAACCAACAAAGATAAAAATAAAATACACCATTTTTTATTTTTTACAAACTGGGTGATACAAAATAAGTTTTTATTTTCATGACTTAAATATATTGTGTGTGTGTGTGTGTGTACTGGTACACACACACACACACACACACACACACACACACACACACACACACACACACACACACACACACACACACACACACACACACACACACACACACACACACACACACACACACACACACACACACACACACACACACACACACACACACACACACACACATTATATATATAAAACTTTGTAACACCGTTTACTTGTATTCACTTACCACTTGCACTCTAATGTACTTAATGAAGAATCTTACTTGGTATTTTAGCGAGAAGACTTTCGAGGGCTTATCAACTACCATGCTCTCATTTTCGAGTTTCACATTAAAATATTTTCTTCCCTAATATTTATTTTAACCTTTAAAGTATGGGGAATGTATATAGAGTGCAATTTCTTATTTTATATTTATACAGTGTATAACTTTGTGGCTATAATGGGAAGGCACCATACGGCTTACCAAGTTTAGTAGTAATTTCGTGCTTGAGTTGACACAAGAGCTACATTTAAGCAACGTTAAGAACCTTCTAGAAGTAAAGCGAATAAAATTTAGAATCGGCAAGTCGATATATAAAAGTTTTGTTAAGCGGTAAGGATCAGTTTTCGCAATATAGTGAAGAGAGTAAATGCTTTAGTGATAGACAATGACAGTGCGTGTAAGAGTAAATGCTTCAGTGATAGACAATGACAGTGCGTGTAAGAGTAAATGCTTTAGTGACAGACAATGACAGTGCGTGTAAGAGTAAATGCTTTAGTGATAGACAATGACAGTGCGTGTAAGAGTAATTGCTTTAGTGATAGACAATGACAGTGCGTGTAAGAGTAAATGCTTTAGTGACAGACAATGACAGTGTGTGTAAGAGTAAATGCTTTAGTGATAGACAATGACAGTGCGTGTACGAGTAAATGCTTTAGTAATAGTCAATAACAGTGAGTGTAAGAGTAAATGCTTTAGTGATAGACAATGACAGTGAGTGTAAAAGTAAATGCTTTAGTGATAGACAATGACAGTGAGTGTAAAAGTAAATGCTTTAGTGATAGACAATGACAGTGAGTGTAAGAGTAAATGCTTTAGTGATAGACAATGACAGTGAGTGTAAGAGTAAATGCTTTAGTGATAGACAATGACAGTGTGTGTAAGAGTAAATGCTTTAGTGATAGACAATGACAGTGCGTGTAAGAGTAAATGCTTTAGTGATAGACAATGACAGTGTGTGTAAGAGTAAATGCTTTAGTGATAGACAATGACAGTGAGTGTAAGAGTAAATGCTTTAGTGATAGACAATGACAGTGAGTGTAAGAGTAAATGCTTTAGTGATAGACAATGACAGTGTGTGTAAGAGTAAATGCTTTAGTGATAGACAATGACAGTGAGTGTAAGAGTAAATGCTTTAGTGATAGACAATGACAGTGAGTGTAAGAGTAAATGCTTTAGTGATAGACAATGACAGTGTGTGTAAGAGTAAATGCTTTAGTGATAGACAATGACAGTGAGTGTAAGAGTAAATGCTTTAGTGATAGACAATGACAGTGAGTGTAAGAGTAAATGCTTTAGTGATAGACAATGACAGTGTGTGTAAGAGTAAATGCTTTAGTGATAGGCAATGACAGTGAGTGTAAGAGTAAATAGACTGTTAGCGAACTTAGTAGTTATTGTTAGACGGTGTTTGGAAACTTTTATAACTGTCAAGTGTGTAAATAATAGTTAAAGCTATTCAACTATAAGCTATTTATGTAATTTTCAGTAGCACATGTGAAGAGGAAATTGAGTTAGTGAGTTGTGACTTTGTCAAGTATCACCCTAAGGAAGTTATAAACCAAGAAAAGACGTAGGGTATAAGCCAAGATTATAAATGTAATGTCTTTATTTTAATTTGCAGTAAAGAAGGAATATTTTTATAAAAGCCACCTATCATAGTATTATAAGGTGGCGATATAAAAGCCACCTATCATAGTATCATAGTAAAGCCACTTATCATAGTATTTGTATGTTTGTAATTATTGTTGAAAGTTTATCAGCTCTATTTACGGCAATAACTTGTTTCAACATCTAGATGGCCCGTAATTCGTTATATTTACAATAAGGTAGGCATAGGGTTAACTTATACTGTAATAACATCTTACCAATAAGAATTGCTACAGATTTTATGCTTCATATATCTGTCGAAGTGATCCATAAACAGAGTAAATAATGTAAACAAGAACAGAGGGACAGGCGAATGGGGTAGTAATCGGATAAGGGTGGAGCTACGTATGTCCCTAGAGTTCAGACCATTCGGGATCTACACTGGCATTGTCATTGCCGATTCGTAACAATAGAAAATCCCTTTTCGGGACAGTGAGCTTGCGCCTGAAAAAAGTTACGTCCTATTGCATAGTTTTAAATACACTAAAATTCTGAGATTTAACTATTTAACCATTTAACTATGGTTGAATATGTTCATTCGATTGTATTAATTTTGTGTTTTAAACGTATACTGCAGGCAAATATGCAGTGAATATTTTATTAATTTATTTATAATCTTTTCCTTGTTCGTTTTAACTGTAAAGCGAGCTACCTGGGGCAAGATATGCGGCAATCACATGTTGTGACTTTATGTAAACATGCAGGATGTAGTGATACCGACACTGAAAATAGTACTTATACATAATAATTGTAAATTAAAATAAAATATAAAAGTATTTTTTAAAGAATTCAGTAAGTAATAATGCAACTCGTGATGAGTTATCTTTAATTTTACTCATGAACATATACATGAAGATCACCTTCCTTTAAATCTTGGTTGGTAATAAACCTTCCCACTTTTCTTGGTTTTTAAATGAACACATTTTCCAAATTTTTGGTAGAGAAGTTTGGCAACAAATCAACCACTTTTATGTCGGAAAATGTGATGAACAGCAAAACAAATTTTAGCATAAAAACTGGAAAGCTGATATCAGCGTTTTGACCCTATTTGATTACAATAAATACAATTGCTGACAGGAAGATAAAACGGAAGGAATGCCAATTACAAGATCCTTGTTCGCCTTATCGTCACAAATTAGTGCGCACTCAGTTAGCGTGAAGTTGATTTATCAGAAAGTTTTAAAACACTAATGGTCTGTCGATAGCACCAATCTCCATACTGCTAATTGACGCCATATGCAATGAAACCAAACATGCCGGAAGAGAAATCGGTATATTTATTCAATTATACCTCTAACGAAACCGAGTCCTGTCTGTCTAGGTGTTTTAGGGGGACAATGATCACAATACAAAATATACTCTGTCTGAATCATCCATGCCAGCACCCATGATACAACCTAATCCACAACTATTTTTGAGCACCTATATGTAATAGAAAAAGAGCCCTTATGAATTCCATACCAGCACTTAAAAACATCTCAGAACCGCTTATACATCTCATAACAGTACACGATTATCGCAAAAAGCAAGTAAACATGGTAGAACAGTACTTTAAACATCGAAGACCAGCTCTTAATCATTTCAGAATAGACAGTTAATATTGTGAAGAAGCATTGAAGAATTCGACATTTAAACTATGCAGAGCAGCACTTAAACATCTCAGAACAGCTTAAACATCTGATAACAGTACACGATTATCGCAAAAAGCAAGTAAACATAACAGAACAGTACTTTAAACATCGAAGACCAGCTCTTAATCATTTCAGAATAGACAGTTAATATTGTGAAGAAGCATTGAAGAATTCGACATTTAAACTATGCAGAGCAGCACTTAAACATCTCAAAACAGCTTAAACATCTGATAACAGTACACGATTATCGCAAAAAGCAAGTAAACATAACAGAACAGTACTTTAAACATCGAAGACCAGCTCTTAATCATTTCAGAATAGACAGTTAATATTGTGAAGAAGCATTGAAGAATTCGACATTTAAACTATGCAGAGCAGCACTTAAACATCTCAGAACAGCTTAAACATCTGATAACAGTACACGATTATCGCAAAAAGCAAGTAAACATAACAGAACAGTACTTTAAACATCGAAGACCAGCTCTTAATCATTTCAGAATAGACAGTTAATATTGTGAAGAAGCATTGAAGAATTCGACATTTAAACTATGCAGAGCAGCACTTAAACATCTCAGAACAGCTTAAACATCTGATAACAGTACACGATTATCGCAAAAAGCAAGTAAACATAACAGAACAGTAGGCCTACTAAAACAAGAAGAGCAGCTCTTAATCATTTCAGAATAGACAATTTATATTGTAAAGAAGCACTGAAGAATTCGACATTTAATCTATGCAGAGCAGCACTTAAACATCTCAGTTAAACATCTGATAACACTACACGATTATCGCAAAAAGCAAGTAAACATGGTAGAACAGTACTTTAAACATCGAAGACCAGCTCTTAATCATTTCAGAATAGACAATTTATATTGTAAAGAAGCACTGAAGAATTCGACATTTAATCTATGCAGAGCAGCACTTAAATATCTCAGAACAGCTTAAACATCTGATAACAGTACACGATTATCGCAAAAAGCAAGTAAACATGGTAGAACAGTACTTTAAACATCGAAGACCAGCTCTTAATCATTTCAGAATAGACAGTTTATATTGTGAAGAAGCACTGAAGAATTCGACATTTAATCTATGCAGAGCAGCACTTAAACATCTCAGAACAGCTTAAACATCTGATAACAGTACACGATTATCGCAAAAAGCTAGTAAACATAACAGAACAGTAGGCCTACTAAAACATAGAAGAGCAGCTCTTAATCATTTCAGAATAGAAGGTTTGCATTGAAAACGTCACTGAAGAATTCAAGAGTAGCAATTAAACTGCTCTGAACATGGTTTAAACAGTACAGTACCTAACTATCGAAGTACAGTAATTAATTATCTTCAAACCACGGAAAGTACGCAGAACATCACCTACGGATCTCAGAACAAAATCTTAGCATCTCAGACTATAAATAATCATTTTAGAGACTTAAGTAATAATCTTAGAAAAACACATTAAAAACATTGCAGATAAGAACTTTAAATCATCAGAAAACTTCGAATACAAAATATTTACTTGTTATTTTATTCATCATTATTTTTTGTACTCGATTAAAACAGGACAAAGATAAGAAAATTTTATACGGACAGAGATAAAAATTGGGTTACAAGGGCTATAGACCAGAACAACAATGTTTGGAGACAGTTTAAAACAATGTTTTTATTTTTTTTTAAATTGCTGTTCAAACAAGAAAAGTTAAAATTAAACAAAATGGGTGACAAGAACGGAAGAGTTTGTAAGGAGAGAGTTCTATATTTATGAAAATGGAGCTTTGATGAAGAAGAAAGTGAGTATTAATGAAGGCGAAGTTAGCATGAAGAGGATACGGAGACTTCAACCTGATGAGACTACAAAAAGGTATATAACTGATGTAGGCAAAGTTTAGAATTAATAATTAAAGTATAATGCTAGGCTTTACCATTACATAAGGTAAAAAAGACAGAACGGTTGTTTATAATGCGGTTAACTCGACGGGTGGGATATTTATCAACATAGTAAAAGAGAATGTGACGTAATAGCACACACTGAAGACTGCAACAAAGAATGTGGACTTTGCACAGCAAAGATCTTTTTTATCCAGACGATTTTGTTAATAAAAGTTCACACTTGTTGATTTCTCAACAGAATGTCTGAAAAAAATATCCTTAATCTTTACAAATCATTACATTCTTTTGACGGTTGTGTCTTACAGCTGACGTTAATATTAAAACCTTTTTCTATGATCCTTTATTTAAACTACTCAATGAAGAAATCATTTTTGGCCCCGAAAACTATTACATAGACGGAATCGACGATGACTGAAGAATGTTTGACTAATGGGGTTGTCTTAACCATCAAACTTGAGAAGACGTAATTGTTGGACGTCGGCGATACTGTAAATTTGTTCATAGCCTCAAATTAAAAAAATGTAAGCCCTTTGATTTATTGATCGCTCATTCTTGTATCTGAAATACAAGTTACTACAATATATGTACACAAAACAGTAGTAAATAAAAAAATCATTTAGTATTTCTTTATCATTACTTTATAAGCTTGTTGATGTTTATAACGATCTTTTTGGTGTTTGGCTCTTTTTGTGTTTATAATTGGTTCGTAGTGGTAAATTAAAAGATTAAAGTGTGAAACAAGAAGTAAATGTAATAAGGACAGTAAGAAATTAGCAGGGGATTAGTAGGGGCTGGATGGAGGTTATATCTTGAACGAAAGGAAGGTGTGAGTAAACTTGGGCGACGATAAGCAGAAGGGGGTGGGAAATTACTGCAAGCCCCCTAGGCGGCCCAAGTATAAATTAGTCACTGCCTGTAACGAGCTGTCCATGTCTGTTTACCAAGCTATTTTGAAAAAAAAAATATGCGATGAAAATAAAGGTACCCAGGGCAGGATATATATTTTTTTAAAATTACTGTCGAAAACTATTTCTAATTACTAAACTAATCTACTTGTTTATAGGCTGTAAAACTTTCCTAGAGACCTTGAGAAATGGGCTAAATTTTTAACCCCGGTTTAATGCTGGAAGATTTATGATATGCAATTTTAGAGGCGTCTTCATTATGTAGTCTATTTTAACCTACTTAAGATGAAACCAGTAGAGGGAGGCGGTATTTTCAAATATTGTCACTGTCCAAGTGCACTGACTAACCTGTATCAATGCCTTCGAAAAATGTGGCATCAGGGTGTGACAATACTTTTAAAATTCCATCGTATTGACTGTCGAGATGAGCTGCCCTTAAGGAAGCCAGTTTAAATGATTTTGAGATTGATTTCTACATTATTTCCTAATCCTGGTGGATATATTTAAATTATAAAACTCAATTTTTATTACAATGTTGTTGGAATCTTTTTAAAAATTATCCAAGATTTTTATGTATGTTTTGTAACTCTATATCTTTTACGTTCAAAGGTTTTAATAAAATTTTAAGGAATATTGGAGTAAGAGTTCAATTATTTGGTAACATTATTTTAGAAATTGTTTTACACTTTATTAGTGATATATACAACAAAACTTTTAAAAAGTGAAACAGCAATGTATATCTTTTCTTTGCACATTTAATGCCTAATTAAATAAGACAGGCGTGTAAATAGGTCTCCATACAAATGAACATTTTAACCCCCTCTCCCCCGAGGTACCGGCAGACTTTAAAAGCCTGCAAGACACTTGTCTGTCTGAATCAATCAAGAAACCCCTCGGCTCTTCATCCCCTGGGCCACTCTTTTTATCTCCTAATACAATTTGTCCTTTTCCCCGTCAAATAACCCTTTAACTGTGTCTTATTAAATGCTTTTTATTTGTTGAAATGAAAATACTTGAAATCAGGGTAGCAAAATTAAAGATATTAAAGTAGCCCTACAGATTGATTGAATGGAAAAAGTTTAGCGATGTTGAACCTGAAGTTGTTACACGAGTAATTATAATATTGAAAAACATCCAATAAAATTGTTTGTGGGATGAATATCAGTATACCCGACATAGGAATAGTGTATATTCCACGTAACGCTGTTTGTTTAAAAATACCGGTTAGTTAAACTTTGTTTATCGATAGGGCTACGCATTATTGCAATAGTAATTAACAAATAATAACTCATTATCAGAAAATTTTATACTATCTGATTATTTGCATTTTGTTTTTAATCTGTGATTATCAGGGTATTTTATCAGTAGTTATACTACTCGGCCGCGAGGTGAACCGAGGCAAGGCAACGTTTGAGGTGAGTGGGGGAGCAACGCCTGAGGGAGTGGGATATGTCTCCAGCTCCGTTTTCGCTAGTTTTTGTTACACTGTACCATCTAATTTTAAAATATTAGCCTGTTATGTTTAGTTAGTGTTTGGGACTATAGTGGGTTCAGAATGTGTTTGCAGCAGATGTAAACACTATCACGAGGCGAACAGGTGCAAGCTGTTCAGGTAAGCTATGAGTCTGGTTCACAATCATGCATCGGCAATTAGGGCTACGTCTCACACTGGTACACTTAATCATTCGAAAAAGAGAATTGTAGACTAATGAAAGTAATAAGACTATTCAATAATTTATGCTACAGGCTTTTAACTTACCATGTTAATATTCCATGTCTAAGGGGTCTGCAAAATCCGATTCTGATGACGACGAAGAACTGTCGTCAACAGCATGACGAATGGCTCGATGTCTTCTATTATATTGTCTAACTTCCACATATTCGGCTCTTCAACGTCCACCACATGTTTTACATACTTTTCCCACTTATCAGGTGTAACACGCGAGACACCTTCGGTTAACAGTCATTGCACCTCTTTAAGTTGCATTGTTAGACGCAACATAACCTTTAACCTCAGCCCATACCATTTCTATTCGGTTTAATTCACAGTGATAAGGAGGGGCTCTCAAAACTATTCTATTTGTTTCTTTAGCAATTTCATTGATTACGTATTTTCTTTTATTTTGGCCTATGGCAGGACACGAGTTTTAGTAATTCGACCTTCAACATGGTTTCATCTGAAAAAATCCCTTTGTCAGTCAACCACTTTCGAATTTGTTGCTTATTCCAACGATCGTAGGTAAGTGTTCTACTTGTACAGAATGATACGGAGCGTTGTCCATTACGATAACGCATTTGTTGTCCAATTTCTGTATTATCACGGAAAACTATTCTTTAAAAGTTTCACCATTCATTTCTGAATGGTAGTCAGTATCTGATTTTGATTCGTAAATCAACAGTCCATCTTCTACAAAATAGGGTCCTTTTTGTGACCCAATATGAGTGACAATAAGTCTCTTACCCTTTCCAGTTGGACATTTTAAACCCGCCGACAGACCTTTCAGAAAAGCATCTTTACTGGAACAGACTGATTTATCTGTCAAAATCTTTGATTTCGTATGGCCAACATTGATCAACGTTTCGTCCAAATAATAAATCGCATAGGCTTTTATTTTTCTCAAGTAGTCTCATCTCCATAGAACAATATCTTTTTTGTCCAATAGTATACTTTTACAGTTACGTTTCTCAAACACGAAGGTTAGCTTTATAAATATGTGAAACGAAGTGGTTGTCTTAGGTTAGGTAAGCCTAACTGTTCGTTGGTATTAACTAAGTGTAGTACTTTATTTAAAGTCGGCAGTTCATTTAAAAAAAATAACTCATGTACTTCCCATCGTTATGTTCACGTGAACAGTTCACCACTTGCTGCTGCAAACACATCTTAAACAGACAGTAGTAGTGGGGGGGGGTGTTTATAACTCTAAGGGTAGTGAACGGGCGGCAGGTTGGTTGTAGTAGCTTCACCTTTTAAAATTTGAGGCCTCCTAGGAAAAGTTAACGTTCCAGACATGCCACGCCATTCCTCGCACCTCATTATTTCTGGCGGTCGGGAGATAGTTTTAAATTTATTGAAACTAAGTTATAGAAAAAATCTCCACTCTTGACAGAGAACAAATTGTAAATTATATTTTTCTGAGCTCTATGTAGTGTTTAAAATACCTTAAAATATTTTCGTATTTTTAAAAATTTTGCTTTTTTAGAAAAAGGGAAATATAAAAACTTTTGTGGAAATTGACAAAGAATTATATTTGGTGGAGTGCTGAAATAAAGTGATTCTTTAAGGTTTTCGAAGATTTTAAGGATTATTCAACAGCTTAAACCTGATTTATTGTATGTAATGTCGAACTGTTGAAATTTTAAACATATTTAATTACCTGAACATTCAGCTAGCACGGCTTAGCCTTTCTCAGAATTGAAGAATAAAAGATACGGTTAGACCAATAATATTTTATTTTAATTTTCGTTTAATATCCAACCAGAACCCTAATGTCTTGATAGGGTTATATAAAACTATAGTAGCTCAGCAAGGGGTGTTTAGAAGTTAATCTTTCTACCAGAAAATTTGTTAAAATGTTTTAAAATTTTGTAAGGTTTGAAAATTATTTAAAATTTGCTAGTTTTGCAACAAACGTATTAATTTCAAACTCTCAGAGGGAAATTCCAATATTACAACTGCAAGATAGATTTCCCATAAAAAGAGTTGACGAGTCTTAGAACCGTTAAAAAATGTTACTCGTTACCGAGCTCTCTCGTAGAATGCAAAATTTGAAAAATTAAAATAATATGGCAGAATAGTGAACCATAAGAGTTTTAACTTTTACGTAGACATAAAATAACCATGAATTCCGAAGGTTATTGTAGAGCTCGACACTTTTTAAAGTGATTTTGAGTGGTTAAGTTGGCATATTAAATTTATAATAAACTGGAGCTCTTGATATATAGCTGTAAATCCCCCGCCTCTTGATAGTTTTATCCTCATTCAAGCCAAAGGAAGAAATTATAAAACTTTCTTTCAATTATTATTTTTTAAAATAAAATTCACTATATAGTGGATGTTGACCAAGGAACGTGTCGATTTGGAAATTGTCGATATGCAAGGACGATCCTGCCATGGAAGTAGCAGTTATCAAAACCATCTCTATGAATTCCACTTCAGACGCTTCGTCCGAAAAATACAATGCTCCACAGTAAACGCAAGCAATAGTATTGCAAACAATAGTAAGTGGACGTAAACTATCATAGGAAGTATTAGTTGTTACGGCTAACTTGTATGTACTCTTCGGTTACATCGGAACGCTTTGTGACGTTCTTCTTCAAGACGATATCGTCAGCTTCTTCTCACTCTTCCGAACCTCTACGTGCTGCTTATTACCCATTGCAACTGCTGACTTCTTTGAAGAAAATTGTCTTTATTGTGCATTTGAACAATTTTTTTTACAAATGTTTTGAAGACACATAAGTTTTTGAGAATTTAACTCATTTCTAAACTATTATTTTGTATTAATCCATCTGTTGTAAACTTAGTCCCTTTTTACATTTGACTTTTAACGTATGATTGCATCTAGTCCAAGCTATGGTGTCGGTCGTCAGTGTCTCATCCTATGGTTTTAAAGACCATTAGAATTTTTTTAGTGAAGGTCATTGATTCCAATCAATCTTTCTCCTCCATATTTTTTATCATGTTTGGTCTGTAATTTTTACAATATTGAAATATTTTAAAGTTGCTAGTGGCCAACTTCACTCTCTTTATGCTGGATATTGGAATTCTTTTTCTAAATTGGTTATTTAAAATGAAAGCCCACTTAATGTAATGTTTTCCCTTACAAGACCCCTAAAAACAAAAATTAAAAATAAAGCGTTTTAGAAAAATTAATGTTGTATGATATTTTACAGAAGTTTTTTTCTAACAACATAAAACTATTAAGGAGGTGTGCGGATGCTAAACTGGTAGATCGTTTCTAAAAGGGCTTCAAAGAAAGAGTTGTGGGGTGGGAATAAAAATGCATTTCCGTCAGATTTATGTTCTGCTGCCCGCCGCGCCTAGTATGATTTTGTTTCAACACGATGGTGAAAGCAGCAGACTTACAGACATTCTTTGCTCATGTGAAAGTTTTATGGTTGTTTCTATTTCAAGGACCTACTATAGTTACTTTTCCTATCAATATACCTTTAGCCACAATTATGAATTTATTCTTTGAAAAGGATCTATTTTTTTGAAGGGTCTGTTTTTGATGGACAAACCTTTCCTTTGTCGCGGCGTTCCTTTCAAGTTTTGTTACCGGCCACTCCCTATATTTTGGTGGGTTAGTGACGTTTTACATTAAGTACTTAGCACTTTTTTCGCAGACTTGGTTCTAGATCAAAACGATTTCTGTCATTCCAAATCATCTAAATATAATTATTTGAAGGAATTGTCAAGGCGGTTTATAAAAACAGATTGAATTACACATAGACATACATGGATTGCTTGTTTAATACATTTAGGTACTTATACAATGTTCAAAATAATTCATTCTGTGTAATTTCTTTCTGTGATAATTGAGAAATAAAACTTATGAAGAACATCCAACTAAATTCATAGGTAACAAATCAAAGGTATAACATAGTATAAGTATAACAAAAAAGAAATAAAACGTTTTATTAAAAAAAGAGGTATAGTTTACATTTCGTAAAGTTTAGCTGAACTCAATGAGTAAAACAGTTCGAACGTAGTCACTGAAATGCTTCCGAGCAAATAATCTATTTATCGTAATCCTGCGTTCAATAGATTAAAAATAATATGTAAAAAGGTTATTGTTCGTATTATTTTTCAGTAGTCTTGGAGAAAATAATAATAATGTTCTTTAAAATATTAAAGAAGACATTGCAGAAATATTAGTTTTTCCACTACGTAAAATTCAAGTATTTTAATCAGTTTTAAATATAACAATGTTTATAAAGTTGAAGTTTTTTTCAAATCTACAGAAATAAGGCAATAAAATATAATTAACTCATTTTATTAACTTGTGTCTAATTTAAACATTTGATTGAAATAAAAAGCCGTTTAAATGTTTAAAGTAACGCCGTGGGGGAATTTTTATAAGAATTACTTCTTTTATACAGAGTAAGCCTACTTGCCGTCCACTAGAGCAAAAGTTTTCCTTTTTGTCAGTTCCAGGAAATTGTAATGCCCATCCCTTGGTCCTACGCTTTCTTTTTACATTCCTTCTTCCTGTAAACGTTGCAAAGTGTGGAGCCTGGTAGAGTAGGTCTACAATCCTTGTATCATCCTTCTCTGCAACTAAAAAATTTGAATCAAAGTAGAGAACTATAAAGGATCCTTTTTCTATCCTTTAGAGACGATAATAGTCAAATTGACACTATCAAAACAATAAGTTGACGCTTCACAGTTATTGTGCGTAAACATGACAAAGATGAGGGTCGGTCCTACATTGGCTACAGACATCTTTCTGTAGCTCTTTCTTGACGTCATCACCGCATTCCTCCTCTCTTTTCAACCTAATAGAAATAATCAGATGATACGTTCTATGAACTAACTACATCTACATGACTGCCTAGTTTTACTTGACCAGAAAATTAAATATAGTTTCAGAGCTAAAAAACCGAAACAAAAATATATAAAAAAATAACTCACAAAAAGTAGTCAACCTTGGCGAAATACGATTATTTAAAACTTTAATTATCAAGATTCTTCGATTGATTTTAATCCGAACATTTTTAAAGAAAAGCTCATTAAAAATGTTAGACTACTTAAAAAAAAATATTTGATATTTTCAAATAGGCCTACTTTTAAAGTAAAGCTATTTATAAATAGGGTACATAATGTTTTTTCCAATTTTAAAATAGTTTGTGTTGCAACTGAAAATAGCTTCTACTCCTTCGTGTGATTTTAACAGTTTGAGGGAAATCAGCGATAATGAATAAGGAGAGATTTTATTACATTTTAGTGTGAATTGGACCTACATACATACTTCTTCACATTTTAGCGTATAGCTCTGCTAAAACCTTAGGTCCAAACAAATCTGACCCATAGTTTGTAGTAACGATTAAACGGTTTTTGTTAACAATTGTTTTCACTTGTGCTTAACCTAGATAAATCAATTTTATCACCTACATTTATACACTTGTCTCAGAAATAATTTATGTATTTTTACATTTTGATAATCTGTTTGTTTTATTAGATTCGTTTACACTTTTCAAAAAAAGCCTTTAAACTATAATGTGTCAGGGTAACAAATAATAGAGAGAAAATATACAGAAATCATGAAATATTCATATATTTGTATATTAATACATGGTTTAGACTTGTTCTGTGATACAACTTTAAACTTTTCCCATCGCGACCCAAGACTTCTAATTCGGTCCTCTAGAACCGAATTGTTAAAAAAATGACGCAACTTACCACAACAATTTTAATAAATTTAAAAAGTTCTCTTGGCGACTGTACAAGACAGGTTTGAAGCTCGCTTAGGGGTGACTATTTTTAGAAAACAATTTACTGAATCATTTTCTGATAAATTTAGGAAACCTTGAAACTTCCTGAGCTAATCCCCGGTCAGTCGTACGAATCGCAACTTATTGGCACTCTGGCCTCCAACCGATTTAGAGTCTCGTATTTTGCGGTGAAATAGAAAAAAAAAGAAATATTTAAAATATTTCACTCGGTATTTAATGGCTTCGTTTCAGTTAAATGTGTTAAATAATTACTTCAGTGTTTTAACACACAAATAAAAAAACGTTTTAAATACACGAATAGATTTAGTAGCTACTGACAAATATTTGACAAAATTAAAGCTAATTTTAATTATTTCCAACAGATAAATAATTTAATAGGCTATCTGGTTAACATGTTAAATAGTACGTTGGACAACTATGTTATTTTGTTATACATTTTACAAATATATTTGCTTGATTAAAGCTATTTTCACACAATGTAAAATTTGAAATAAGCTTTAATTAATTTTAAAACACTTCTGTGACTACAACTTAAAGCAACTGTGGCGTAAATGTTTATATTAATTAAAACAACCTCTCACCACAAATTCAACAAATTTTATTTTAACCTTATGTACATTTCGACTACAAAGTAATCATCTTCAGAGGTATTTTTACAAATAACAGTTATTTGTAAAAATACCTCTGAAGATGATTACTTTGTAGTCGAAATGTACATAAGGTTAAAATAAAATTTGTTGAATTTGTGGTGAGAGGTTGTTTTAATTAATATAAACTTCTGTGACTGTTTTACGTATTTGGTCAAAGGTGGATTCAGCAGCGCATCCAAATATTCCTTTTCGGAAGGATCTATTCTCCATCCAGCCTCGGTGCGATGGTCGCTTATTCCCCAAGGAGCTCCCTACAGCTGAGGGGTGTTGACATTCCGGAAAGGAGGCTTCAAGATAGTTTATACCCCAAAGCTAAAATTAAATGGTTTTGTACGCCAATCTGTCACAAAAAAATAAATAATATTCGACGAAACGAGTGAATTAAATTTGTTCTTAGCTTTCACTAATACAATTCACATTAAAAAATCATTTAATGACGTTAAGAAATAGTAAGACTTAATTAAAAGTTCGTTAAACACATCTCTTGGATACAAATCTTATCCAGTCCATTTTAGCGCTCTTAGTTTTATTCTCAAATATGCGACCACGCCAATTATAACGTCTACTCATCCCTTTAAATTTACCAATGCAGTTGAAATTTAATGTTTATTTAAGGACTTGACCTTTAGACTGTTGACCGAAGATTTTCATGAAATACTTTATTCAACAAATAACTGTAGCTTTTTCATCTATTGTTTTACAATAGAGCTAAGCCTATAATCTGGGTCTTGTATTTTAAGTCAAGTAACAGAAACTTTGAACGTTTTATTGCTTATTGAAAACCCTTTATTTAGTAAAACAATATAATTTACATTTCATAAAGTGTGGTTATACTCCTTAGGATGACGACTTTATAAATGAATCAGGCCCGATCAAATAAATATATTTATTTCAAGATTGTGTTAGTTTTATTATTATTAATAATAAGTAATACGTTTTAGTGTTGTAAGGTTTTTCGGGAGTCGTAAAGAAAGCATCGTGACAATAATATTTCTCCACTATTTATAACACTAAAAAAAGTATTAAGTTTAATGAAGTTATAAGGTTAAGATTTTGTTTGACCCAACTCAACGGAAAAAATACAAAAACAGGCAAAACAAGAAATAAAATAATAAAATCTGAAAATTAAAGTTGTATAGGAACATGCAAGCCAACCTGCAGTAAGTAGTAGGAGGTGATCAAAAAGTGAATTTTATAGGCACGAGCAGAGAAAGAGCGCCATTAAAAATTGAGAAAAATTTAGTGTAGACGTTTGAAAAAGTATAAATTAATGGTATATTATTTATAGATAATGTATCGGTGAAGTGGTTGCTATTGTACTGAAGCAATAAACGTTTAGAGTATAAAATAACTGGAAACATTAGCTTTATGGACTTAGAGAGAAATAAAATAATAAATGGAAAAATATAATGGGTTATAAAATATAAAGGAAATGGGTTATGGTTTAAAAAAGTGGGTGAACGTTTTTAAATGTTGAAAATGGAAGAATATAAAAGAAATTGGGTTGGACTTTATATAAGAAAACGTTGCTCCTGAGAGATATACTGGAAGAAAGAAAAAACAGCAAAGAGACAGATAATTTAAAAACTAAAGTTCTAATGCCAAGGCAATAGTAGAGAAAGAGAAGTTCCATTCGAAGAGAGAAAATTATACTGTTGCAAAAAAAAATGGGCGTTAAGAGCGAAACATGTTTTATCTAGTGTTTAGTAGAAAACTTTAAAATGAATTAAAATTAATCACATTGTATTAGAGTTCCAAAAAATATTTCTAAATAGTTTCCTATCCCAAATGGTAAAACATGCAGAGCTAAATTAAAATAATAATAAAATCTCAGAAATATAACAGATTAAACATAATTTTAGTCCAACTATAGAACTCGAAGATTCAAAGATTGGTCTACAAAAGCTGATAAAATATGCTCTGACTTCCAGATATTTTATACACAACGATTGTACAAAAAATCAGTACAACAGACTTTAAATATGAAGAAATAAAATTTAGACTGGGAGCTCAAATACGTAACTACCTCATTTACACAACAATTTAGCTCGGCAATTTAAGACAATCGTCTATTAAAATATGCTATCCATCCTTGATCCATTTCTACTTAATCTGTCCATCCTTGAGTTTTTTTTTTAACCTTATCCAACTTGACCATAATCAAGGTAAAGCTTTTTTGTTAGTTGTTAGCACCACCACTTACCTATACAAAACTGTACTAAGAATTAGCTGATAGCCTTTCACTTTAATTAATTTAAATCAAAGAGAAAGAGCTAAAGTTGTATGAATAGGCGACCTGTTTAGAACTCCACAAATAGTAGCCAAGTTATAAGTGGATGAAGGCTGTTCACAAAAGCGCCAACCTGGCGTAAGGGTTGGTTTTGTAGAAATATCCTGCATATTTCCACATTAAGGTTTCTAAAACCGTGGCCGGATGTTCTGTATACCATGTGTGTAATCCTCAAGTGTGAGGCCTTGTGGGGGAAAGTCGCATAAACCCTCTTGTACTTATTTTACTCTTTAACCTATTCCATTCGCACAACCATTTCTAGTGGTCATCTAATCTTATTTGGTTTCCTATATTTAGGAAGTTATCTACTTTTTTAGGGGCTCCATGCCTTGCCCATTTTTAAATGATGAAGTTTCTCCAGCTCTCGTTCCAGTCAGTTTAAAATACTCACATGTGTTCCTACTTGATGTAAGTGACTAAATATAAATCCTAGATATATATTTTTTGAAGGTCAAAATCTTTCAATGAAAAGAAAGAAAATGCAAACTATTTTATAAATATCGTATTATATAAAAGTTTAATCAATTTTCACAGTCTGAGTTGAAAATGGGACACATCTTTAAATTCAATAGAACACGGATCTTTTAAATTCATTGAGCTATATAAATGAGTTTACCTCTCAGCTAAACATAGATGTCGATTGAGTGCTATTTCGCCAAGTGCTATTTCGGTAAGCAACAAAATTCCTAGGAAACAGTGCCATTTTAGCGCGGTTTTACAAATTACCATAAACGAGAATGAGTGCTATCTCGTCCAGAAGAAATTTTGACGAGGGTTGAGGCGGTTCAGGTAACTTCTTTAATTTATAAATGGAAAGCATTTCGTGTAAATAAGTAACTGTTTTTAAATACTTCCACAAGTGTTTAAATCTATTTTCACAGTGTTTTCGCTTTATTCAGGTTTTATAGCCTCCATTACTAATTAGCCAATACAATGAAGATATAGTAATAAGAAAACCTTAACAAAACTCAAATATATCCATCCAAGCTAGGCGGGACCAGAACACAAAAAACCAAGGTAAGAGTAGGCCTATTTTCAAAATTAAAAGAAATATAATTATAACTGTTAGAATTTTAAAAACATTGCATAGAGTTGTTCAGAATGAAATGTACTTTAAAAAAATAAAATAAAAATGTTATAAATTTTTTTTGCGTTTAGCCTCCCTCAAGCTGTAAAATGGTATAAAGTCTACTGAAAAATTGTACAGTAAAAAAATCAATCTATGTAAATAAATTTTATACATAGAAAAGTTTTACAACGGTTATTGTTTTTAATATGTCTTATTTATAACGTTTTGAAGCATATAACGTAGGCAGCTTTGGATGTATCTTAATTAGGCTATCACCTGTTTTGTGAAAATTTTTTAAATTCTCAATATGTTGTTTACATTATAAGTATTTAATTGTAAAATTTATTTGACTGGCAAACGAGCCACATCCACTATTACAAACATCAACAAATTAGATAACATTCTACCCATTTCTAAGAACGCATTGAAACGGGTTGAATTCAAACAGTTATTGTAGACCTGTCAAACTGTCAAGTATAGATTTTTGCCAAAATAGCACTATTGGGCAGGTAAAGAGTTGGCTCATTTCGTGGAACTGCCAACTACCTGCCCTTTTCGTGGAAATTCGGCGAGATAGTACTTTGCCGAAATGGCACTACACGTAGATGTCACTTAGTTTCTCCAGGCTGGAAATCCATTAAATCTGTATCTATTAAACCTGACTTCTATTACATTTTGCCAGACTTTGGACTGGCAAAAAGATAGAGATATGTTGGGCTATCATTTTCGCGTGTTTAAAATCACCTTGTAGCCTCTGTAATTTCTTGTTATATTTTAATTTTTATAATTATTTTTTTATTTTACAGAATTTTTTTATTTTAATCTATATTACAACTTGACCAATTTATTTGATCTTACCATCTGATTTCTTGGGCCTAATGTAATCCAATTTTTGAATGTAAGAAAGAGATCTTAAACAAGACATTAGTCTTCAATTTTTTTATATTTTTGTACTTTTTGTCTTTAATATTATTTTGTCTGACTTAATATACTTTGTTTTTCTTCTTTTTTTTCTAAGTGTAACTCCAGTCTCATGTGCATAGGAGTCGAAGTCTCAGCCTTTTTTTTGATAAGTCTCTTTCGATTAAATCGAACTTATCGCCACGACAGTTAAAGGCAAAGTGACCACTGACAAAGTGGAAACCCTTTTTTGGCCCATTTTGACTCGGAAAATCCAAAACTTTGAAAGTTATTAGCAAATAGTTTAGTGGTAGATGACCTGGGTTGACAAATGGAGTCTGGTTTGTATGCTCGTGTAAAATTTACGACTCACCCTCGTCAATTGCTATTGTTTCCCCATGTACGAATATTTCGCTGTACGCATTTTTCGTGCCACCGATAGATTGAGGAGTAGCATATAGTAGAGGAATTTCTAAAAGTACCAAAATCGATCACATTGCATTCATCGAAAACAACGACCCACATAGGAAATGGAAAATCAAATTGTGGATAAGAAAATGGGTTGTCGAAATCATTTTCCTGGATACAATGGAAACTACTTAAACAATCAGATGACGTAACAAAAATGCATTTATTTTATTACCTGGTTTTTTTTAATGCAGCTATTTAAGGGCTCATTCAAATTGTAAATACTCAGGACTACGGGAGTCGGAATATAGGTATTTGAGGATCTAAACATTCAGTCAGACAATTAAACCGAAATAACTTTCACCGCCCTTCTCTTTTATCACTATAATAGACGTTTTCTATTTTTACTCATTTTAAATTATCGACTTCGCCCATAGAAATAATAAACATTTTATTCTCGTGTCTGTGTCTGAAAACACACACACACACACACACACACACACACACACACACACACACACACACACACACACACACACACACACACACACACACACTATAAGACAAAGACAGCTTTTTACATTTTCCGATATTTCTCAAAGTTTTACTAAAGTTAGAAAATCTATTTTCAACATTTTTGAAATGCCACGAGAAAACAATACTCTGCTCATATAAAACATACTGTATCTGTTTAAGTATTCCATTTTCTCGCCTATCCAAAATATATTAGCTAAAATTTCCAATGACGTTATGTTTATTTCGTTTAAATTGGTTAACCGATCACAACTATTGGTTAACCGATCCCATGTATTGATCCAAAAAATCTATACCAAGGGAGAAACATTGGAGAATTTGAGAATAATTTAAAACATTATTTTGGCTTATAAAATGTTTAGCTTTTGTACATTATAATTATGTATGAGATCGTAATGGCAACGCATTTATCAAAAAAATTATTTAAATAATATTTCTTAAACAAACAACAGCAAAGAAACAACAATTCTAGAAAGAAAACATAGTTCTTACGAAATTATTTCAACTCAGGTGATTGAGTACGCGCGCGCGCGCGCGCGCGCGTGTGTGTGTGTAGCATTTTCTTGTAAAGGATTGAGTAGATCAAGATCATGATCTGAACTAGAAGGAATCGAAAGATATTTTAAATTAGAAATTGAGACCTTATGATTTTACAGCCATTTATAAGGCTAAGGGAAAGGCCAAGTTTCCAGTTAATAAAAAATAAATTTTTATTCAAGTAGAAGCAATGTCCTTATCACTTTCCTTGATATCAGCGACAATAGTAAAATACTCGTCTGATGCTGTGTTATCTCTTGTGAACCCTGCACCAGTGTCATTAAACACTGTGACCCTAGATCCTGGCCCTCCACCATTCATCACAGAACTCATTCAAACTTTCATCTCTAAGCCCACCACAAACAACCTTTGTACCCCTTTATGTCCATTTATATTAGACATATTTCACAAATAACCATCATTTTGATGAACCCCTCTCCTCTTCAACTTTGTGTTACATAGCCTGCAGATAAAAGAATAAATGAGGCACCTGCAATATAAATCAGATGGCTTATATGTGGTAAAATAAAGAAGATTTTCGAATTGAAGCAACAAACTATAAATCAAGAATCGTTGAATTTTTAGGTTTGAATACAAAAATGTTATGTATTGAAATGTCATTAAAATTTGTTTATAAGAAATAGCTATACTTTTTAAAAGTATAAATGTTTTGTCTAGGGCAACATCATAAATAAAACTAAGTGTCGTCTAAATGAAAGAGATTTTCAAGAGTAAAAATGCAGTTGGAGACGCAAAAAATGTTATATACATTTTAATTTTTACAGCTGTGGCAGATAATCTCAATGTGTTGTAATTGTTTTGAAAATATTCTTAACCACTTATTTTATATCCAAAAACCAACGGATATAAAATTAAAAGATTCGTTTTCTTTTTAATGAATTTAAATTTTATTTCTACAACATCCAGTGCGGTACCTTTCTATTAATAGCTATACTTGATGGCTAATTGCAATTTCCATATTATGCAAGAGGGTATAAACTGGAAGCAATATGAAAATCTATTCCCTGTAAACTTATCCGTATTATATATTTAGCCACTCTAGCGTCCTATTAAGTCCTGGACTTTAACTCAAACCATTAAAAAAAATTAGAAGCTTGATATTTGAACAGATAAGAGAATGTTAAAAATACCAGAAGAAAAAATGATCATGTACTAAGCTAAATCAATAAACAAACTGCAATTAGCCTATTTATATCATAAAATAAAGGCATCTTAAATATTCGGTCATGTTAAGCGAAAATAATAATATCATCTATTGTAGATAATACATGATTCCAGGTAAGACAAAAAATAAGCGTAACCTTGGCAGAAAAAGATTTTGACTTGAAAATTGGCAGCAGTGCTTTAGAATCAGATCGATTCATTATTCTGATCAGCTGTGGAAAGCGAAAAACTTGCAAAGGGTAGAATCTTAAAGAAGAAGAAACAGTTTTAAAGTAGGCCTACTGCTTATATTTTCTTGGCGTAATTAACAAATCGGCTCCCGAAAATGTCAAGGTTTCTATTTCAACAAAATGTTCAAGGTAAACTTTTGTTGAAATGAAAAGTTCCACCTTTAGAACTCAACAGCCCGTAGCTTTTTAAAGTTGTTGAGTGAGGAAAAAGTCTGACGAGATTATCCAAAGTCTTTATAAATTTACATTTTTTTGGAATATTACAAATAATAATTTAAAATTTAATTTAGTCTAAAATAGCGGTAGTCCAACATATCCCCTAGGGGTCCATGAGGTGTCACTGGATTCAAATATTTTTATTTAACACGTTCCCGCGGTCGTATCCGTAATGCTCCATGAAAAATAAATATAGGAATCGGCTTCATATACAGTATGATTTCAGAATAAACGTATCAGGTATTGAACATAACATTTATGAAGCATTGAACTCAAAGGACGGATTCAACTCATCTCACTGAAATTATTGTTATGACGTGAGTTATCCCAATTGAGTTGTATAATAATTTTGAATTAATAATATTATTAATATTCTTATCATATTTTTATTCAATAGTTTTCCTTTGTTTATCGCAATTAAAAAAAACTTCTGATCATGGTTTTTACTTCATTACTGCTTGTCTCAAATCAAATATTAAAATAAATAAGTTAAATAAATTTCGCCTAGACCTACAAACTTTAAGATGTAGATAGTCTTACTTTTTGTATCTAAAATGAAAATGAAAATAACTCTTGCGAAATATTTCTGTTTAAGAAAACATTATTTTAAAATAAACCTTCAATAATTAATTTTTTATTTTTCAAATTGATTTTATCGTTATCAAAATCAAAGTTTCCGAATTATTTGAAAACAATATGAAATTTCGTTTTGCCAAAACAATATGACAATAAAAAATCATCTCTTTCTATTCATTTCAGAAAATAAAATAAATAAACTGTATTAATTTTCGAACAATAATATTTAGAGTTTTTTTAACAAAATTTTTTATTTTAATGATTTACCTAAGCAGCATTAAAAAAATTTAGTGAAATATTGCAGAAGAGTTTTTTCTGAACGTGGATTGTTTATTGGGGTAACGCTGAGACCTAGGGCTAAATAGCTTCTCTAGTCTGGACAGCAGCAGACCTATATGGCAGGATAGAGGTCCTGGGTCAAAATACCCTGATGTTCTTTTATTAAGATGATTAGGATAAAAATCTCAGTAGAAAATATTTAATACTTGAAAAATCTTTCTTTTTCTACTTTCTTAGATCTTTTCGGGCTCCATCTTATAGGCCCTTATTCGATATGACAGAATCTACATACTTCCAGCAGAGAGATTTGCTGTAACAGAGATTTGATTATATGAGACAGTAACATATGGTTATAAACAGTGTTCCTACAATAACATACAATAGAGCTAGAATTCAAAAACTTGTGATTACCTAACAAACGTTTTTAACTTAATATTCTTAAAAATTTTATATTAACATTCTACTAACATTCTACCGTTACAACGTCTTTGAATTGATATCGTAGATACACGAGGTGGCTAGGCTTAGGTGGAGGTTAATTTGACGCAAGCATAGATCCTAATTTTACATGACACCTCCACTGTGACTATGTCTATATCTGAACCTTTAGCTTACCAATGCTCTCTCTATTCCTTTATTAATAGCAACTTTTAAGCTAGAACATTTGATGAAACGTATGTCTTACATTCAATACAATTGTGTTTTATAGCTTTTTTAGGTTATGTGTGGCATTTAAATAAATATTTTGAATTTGAACAAAGTCAGATGACAATATCAATACGGCTAACAACTTAGTGTACAAAATAATGAACTTTACTCAACTAAATTTAATGCTAACTTGACAACAGATTTACGTTTGTGCTTTCCATCTTACAGAACCTAAAACAGTTAAACGTTTGTCATTTTAAGTGCATAAATCTAATTAAAATCTCCTATTTATCTTTTCACAATATCAAGACCACAGTGGTACAACATAATATAATGAAAATATTGGAAAGATTCACAATACTACAAAAATAACAAATAAAACAAGTTACATTAAATTAGTGATCATCACTCTAGTTTGTAACTTCTTGTTTGCTAGACTGTAATTTTGTAACAAGACCATCTGATGTTGATGACATGGTCATCGAAATGTACATAAGGGTACATCTTCAGTAACTTGTACACTGATTTCGTCGAAATGTACATCTTCAGGAACTTGTTTTATTTGTTATTTTCCATTATTTTTGTGGTGTTGGGATTCTTTCCAACCTTTTTTACTGTATTTGTCTTTAGTTGTAGTTTTTTGCACTAAAAACATTCAAAAATATGTTATTTAATGCACGTTATTCCCTATTAGAATCCTAGAGATTTAAACATCCAAAGTTAGGGTAGAGGATTTACTTGTTGGTCGTGATGTTTCATCCAATACCCATTGTAGTCCTTTTTAGGCATGAATATTTAACGATTATACTGTTCTATATTCAGATGATAATACTGTATATTACAATGAATTTGTTCTTTTTATTTTCATATTCAATTCGATTACCTTGTAATATATCGTGGTACTATATTTTTCTAGCTTTCTTTTCATCATATAGATTAGATACAATGGAATAATTTTGGAAAAGTACTATCTACTAGAAATATCTTTTAGTGTCCTAATGGAAGTACAAGGGAGCTTGCTGAAAGCATCAAGTAAAACCTATATTGCGAAATTGGGAAAACAAAAAGAGGACTAATAGTGTTATGAAATACTATATATTCAGAATGTGTGATAAAAAAACAAGTGGTTTGTACATTTCCAGAACAGCTTGGACACCTTCAGAGAGGACACGTCAATAAAACTATTATTGAAACAACTGTGAAATAATAAAAAAATGAGGCATCAATTCTAAAACGAAGCAGTGAATTTACAAGAAAAAAAATTTCATAAATTAAAACTTATAATGTACGGGTTAAAGACTGTATGGAACAAAATTGATTTGAAGCTAATGGAATTAAGTAACTGAAAAAGTACTGAAAAGTGACACAAAGTATATAAATAACTACAATGCATAGGCTATATAGAGAGTTGAATGGTAACAGATTTGTAATAATATATATTACAGATATTTTGGTTCTGCACGTCTGCTCGAACATATACTCTTAGTGTTGTTTAGGTAAAGGTGTTGTTACAGCTGTTGACATTTTACAAAGATATCAGGATGTTACATTGATGAAACTTTTTTGATAACAAAATGTTTATGCATTAGTAAATAAATATTTTATCCACAAAATTTACAAATTATAAATATTTATAAATATATATATATATATATTATAACTTAACTTTTTGTCATAATTATTATTTATTTTTAATGTTATTTATTTACCTCACCTATCTAATGTCACACCTTCAGGTTTATAAAGAATTAACAATTTTATAAATTTTAAACATCACGTGCATTTATTTCTTTACACATTATACTAAATTTATATTAATATTTTGCAGGATTGATATCTTAACTAACATTACAATCATAAAAGGTGGACTTTGAGGCTTTAGATTTCTAATAAAATAACATAACATAAGATAATAAATTCAGTATTAAAATTTTGTAGTTGCTCTCGGTTCGCTAATACGGGAACTTTGCTTCTTAAATTAGAAATGGTGAAACTAGATTAATTTTTATAAATTGTAATGAAATTAAAAATTGTTCTGAACTTTACTCAAATATAAATTCTGTTGGCTACACTTATATCCAATTAATACTTATAGTTTTGTAGAACTCCTGGAATCTTGGCCTTGGTTACCTTCTGCGCTTACACTTGACACAAAAACTTTAATACTTAAAAAAACTTTTACGTCGCACTTTTTTAAAATTTACTTATAAAAAAACTCTTTACTTAATTTAACTAATTACTCTTTTTACAACACTGCCATCTTTTGTCCCCACCAATCCGTCTTCTTCTGGAGTTCCCTTCAAACTTCTTCTTACTTCTCCTGATCTTTTAGTTTTTCTTGAAAATCCCTAATCCTTCCTCTACCAACATGTTCTTTGTAGTTTCCCACAGTTCCACAATTAGCCTAACTTAACGGTACCGAGTTATTTTCCCAGGTTATATGGGTCAGTGGATTTTCCCGTCTTAATAAGTTTGGACCCTTCTATTGTCAAATTGCCGGCACACAGTTTATAGCTTTCCTGGAAAAAGATAATGAAATGGTACCTGCTTTGTTGGCACTTTACAAAACTTTTTGTGTCTTTCTTTGCTTAATCCTACAGATAATTATTTATGCTACTAACTGAAATTACTCTAAAGCTTCATACTTTATGTTATAATATATATATATAGTATATACATAGAGCAGTACACCCTTCTATTGCTCGGAAATGAGAACGCTGTATTACAGCTCTCGAAAGTGGACTGTTTTAATATATCTCAAATATATCAAGTAAGATTCGTATTTAAAATCTTTATTCTGTGTGTGTGTGTGTGTGTGTGTGTGTGTGTGTGTGTGTGTGTGTGTGTGTGTGTGTGTGTGTGTGTGTGCGAGAGAGAGAGAGAGAGAGATATGTGAAATGAGAAAAAATACATACACTGAAATGAAAATACATCGTGAATGAAATTTATAAACTGGTATAATATTTGCAAATATAAGAAATGCTTTTTAGAACCTATAATAAGTTTTGAAATGATTCTTACTAACGATCTTACTAACCAAAATATATCTCGGTAAAAATAACCAATAATAAAGTCGCGATTGTAATCTGAAAAAATTATTTTGACATTTTGAAATACGTTTACAGAAGCTTGATCCAAATAAAACCTATATAATTAAATAGAGACTTCTTTTGAAAATGCCATTGGACTTTGGCATTTTAAAGGTTTTGTAATTAATTAGTTCAGATTATTTTTTAAAACATTGTTACAACTTTTCAAACATTTTTAATTGCATTTAACGTACTCCTAATTGGAAGCTGAGATATAACCACGTTTTGGATTATACAGACATGAATGGTAAACAAATTAACCTGCAATTTTTGAATAATTTAGTTATATTTTGTTCATTTAGTGTTCATTGAGATACATATTTATATATTTAAACCTTTGTAAATTATCTGACACTTTCTACAGTTTCGTGCATTTTTCCCGCTGCTAATAAAACTTATAAGGTTAGCTTTTGGATCTTAGTTAGAGTCCCAGTGAGAATCTTAGGTGAAAAGGAAAGTCCTTCTGGCTGCTCATATTTAACCAAGGGTTCGTGAATAACCTATTTTTTTTGCACGCCCATTACAGTTTCAAGTAGGCAGAAGAAGTGCATATTACTCCCAACATAGCTTCACTGAACAGGTATTTGTAAGGTAATACCTGGGGGTATAAGGATATCCTAGTGTCCAAGGGGGCATGATCTATCGAGGGTTAGTCCCGGCAGGGTACTTTCTTGCCAGGTTATTTCATCCCGCTCTTGCGCGACACAACGTACATTCCCCTATCACCTGATTCTTCATGGAAAGAGCTTGTTAGCTTCATACATGGACAACTTATACAGATTCATATACTCGCGGTACGGATATTAAGCACTTGCACATCTGAGACGGAGACAGCTCACCGGAAGATGAATGGGATTTAACGGGCACAGATAGGACAGACTCAAAAATGCAAAAAAATAAGTCACAGCCTTCTTGTTAGTCACAGTTCTATCTTTTTTTTCTTAAACTTGTGTTGTCGGAAAAACTAAAAAAGACATTTTAAATTATTTGGTTCCAATTCGACCTCGTGTAGCAATCAAAATGAAAAATGAGAAATAAGGAATCTTTGTCCTTCACACACAGGATACAACCATTACAGACACTTGTAGACGTGTCTACAAGTGAATTACAGGTCACGTAGACGTGCGTACCTTATCACCTGTAAACACGTATCGCGTCACTTATTACGTGCCTCGTAATTTCATCAAGGGGCCTATGTCCAAACGTTATGAAAACACGTCGTGGGTTGTTAACAAGGTGAAATAGGTCAAAGCATGGTTTGGATTTTTACAAGTACGTTTCATTTAATTTTAAATTCGAATACATCTGTAACATTTTCACAAAATTTAGAAAGTTTATTTGATTTTAACAAAAATTTTAAAAAAATAGTATTAGTTTGTCACAGAAAAATCTATTTTACTTGTTCAGATATTTAGGCGTTGGCTTAGTAAAGAATGTAGATTTTTTTAATTACAATTGATTGGATTTTCCTCAGAAATTGTTTTACGATTATAAAAAGAGAAGTTCAACTACAAAAAAAGAAACATTTTCAACAACTAATTTTAAAAAATACTTATTTAAGTGAATACGTAATTGCTTACTTGCTAACGCGTTCCAAAACATTCATTCCTTTTACGAAGCTAACCCTCTACTGGCGGCATCGGTTGTGTGTAAAGGCTCTAATGAGAATGGATTTATGACTGTGGAATGGGGTGGATTGTTGGAGTTTTGTGTCATGTAATAGACAAGGCTGTTGGCTTCAAAGCGTGTGTGATCATTTAATACGTTAGATTCGTAAAATGAACGAATATTTTGAAACGCGTCAGAAAGTAAGCAATTACGTATTCACTTGGCTAAGTATTTTTTAAATTAATCACTTATACAATAGTTTATAACTATCCGAACTTTGAATTTAGTAAATTTGTTAAAACCAACTGAGACAGAATGTTTTCGATCGCTATGTGCCGATTTCATCATTCTCAACTGCTTGGGTCAATCGGTGACGGTTTTAAAGGTAGGTTTTCGATAGTATCGAATAGTATGTGTGATTTGTATTGTGTTTGTTCGTTTAATATGTTTGTACTTTGTGTTTTTGTGTGTCTGTAAATTTCATATTGTTCTAGTGTGTTGAGATATGGTCCTTTTTTGTTGATGTGTAGGATTTCTAGGTTATGGTAAATGTCTGTGTATTTGTGTCCTGTATCTTTTATGTGGTTGTAAAATGTTGAGTTGGTGTTCTGTTTGTGTTCTTCGACTCTTTGTTTAAAGCTGCGACCTGTTTGTCCAATGTAGAATTTGTTACATTCGTCGCAGTTCAGTTTGTATACGCCTGTTGCTTGTAGTTAATCCTTGTTGTTGGTGTTGTGTTGTATTTTGTATTGTAACTTGTTATTAGTTTTCTATGCTATTTTGTATCCTGTTTATTGAAATTTGCGGGCTATTTTGTTTGTTGTTTTGTTTATAAATGGTAATGTGATGTATTTGTTTCCCCTGTCTGTAGTGTTAATTTTAGTGTTTTGTTTGTATTTTGTACCATAGTTTGTCTATTATTGTGGTGTTGTATCCATTTGTGTATGCTAAATATTTAATTGTGTCTAGTTCTTTGTTTATGTTTTCTGTGGTCATTGGGACTTCTTTAAGTCTATGGAGCATGGATCTGAAGGCAGCGTGTTTCTGTTGGATAGGGTGGTTTGAGATAAGTGTGTCTGTCGTTATGGGTTTCCTGTAAATGTTAAAACTGTGTTTTTGTGTGTAGCTTTTTGTTATGAGTAGGTTGATGAAGTTTAGGGATCGGTTGGTTTCAATTTCTGAAGTGAAGTGGAGTTTTGGGTGTATTTTATTAGTGTAAGTGAGGAGTTTTTCGCATTGACGGGAGGTGCCTCTGTATAGTGTTATGATATCATCGACATATCTGTGCCAGTAAATAATTTTGTGAGCGTGTGTATTGTTTGTGATTATTTTGGTGTTTTCTATGTGTTGTAGAAAGATTTCGCTTAGGACACTACTGATGGGACTTCCCATGGGTAGGCCATCTGGTTGTGAATAGAAGTTTGAGTTGTGGGTGAAATAGTTTTGTTTGGTGATGATTTGGAGGATGTTTATGATTTCAGTAACGTGGGTTTTAGGTATGTTGTTCTGTATTAATTGGGTTTCTAGGATGTTGAGCGTTTCGGGTATGGCTATGTTGGTGTACATATTTGTTATGTCGAGTGATAGTAGTGTTGAATTGTGTGGTATCTTTATGTCTTTTATTTTATTTATGAGATTTGTTATGTTTTTTAAGAATGTTTCTGTGTTTAAGTTTATGCATTGTCTGATTATTTTGTCCATGTGTTTTGCTAATTTATGTGCAGGGGCATTCTGGTAGTTGATAATGGCTCGGATGGGGACGTTGGGTTTGGGAATGGCGCGGAGGGATTTTTTGTTTTTGTTGATAATGTATTTAGATGTATTAATTAGTTGTTTGATGGTTCTGTGATATTTCTCTGTTGGGACTATATTTAGTTGTACTTTCAAAGATTGATACTATCTCCATCATCGGCCATCACTGAACGGGGGTTGTAGCAGTCTACTACAACCCCTGGTCAGTGATGTCCCCATGATGGAGATACTACCAATCTTTGAAAGTTACCTCGCATAAATAGCAAGTAAGATTCTTGTTTAAGTACATATTGTGAAAGTGATAAGTGAATACAAGAAAACAGTGTTGCAAAGATACAAATATATATATACTTAATATAAAATTTTAGGCTATGAGCGTTTAATGTTGTTTTACCTATTTTGTCTTATTTAAAGTGTTCATTTTAAGGCCAAAATGGAGACTGATTGTCAAAAAGATTAATGCAGATAAAAACAAATCAAATAATAATGATATAACACAGAAAAGAAATTAAAAGTAATACGAAATCAAAATGGTAGTTATATCTTAGTAGTGATATGAAAGTGAGTATACATTTTCTATTTGAATTTTAATAGAAATTGTTATTTTCCCATCCAAAATCAAATTATGTAGGAGTTAGTGCAGCTACATTGCTCGCTTCTCAAAGGAGGAAAGAAAAGGTAATAGGTCTACAATTATAGTGATTACAACTTTCGACAAGCTCTCAGGCGAATGTTTAAAAAAATGTTTAATTCTTATAATCTTATTCTTACTAGGTTAACAAGGACAGCGAAGGGTACAGATAAACCTATATTATCCCCAACACTTAATAAGAAATGATATGTAACATAATGATTAAAAACTAATTAGTAGTAGATATTCATTATTACTGAAGAGTAAAACAGTAATAATAAAACAAATATGAAATTATATAACAAATAGTTTGATAGAACAAGAATGTATATAATCCAAGAAAAATATGTAATACTGTATTTGTATCTTTGTAAAGTAAATTTTAATTTTTTAATGGCTAAAATAATATTTAAAATTGACCCGTTTGTAACAAATTCTATACAAACTCAATTCACTCTCATAAGGATTCATCACTTTTAAAATAGTTTTTCAATAAAATGAGTTGATAGTGAAGTTAATGTTATATATAAATATGGGTATACAATAGCATCATAGACCCACACAATAGCAGGTCTATCCAATAGCCTTAATTCCATAAAAGGATTTAATGTGCGTAATTTCTCATGATAAAGGTCGCTTATTTGAAAATAAAACTTACGTCGTGGAAATGTATGTAATATAGGATGAATGTTTTAGCGAATAATATCTTGTAGACTCAAAATATTTTATAGAATTGTAGTTCAGTTGGTCTTAAGATGTTATTATTTTGTATAAACCTTTGGTTAGATTTCCTAAATAAATACGCCATGCATAAGTGATCAAATTGAGTTCGTTTAGGTGCCCTTTAAACTTTGATTGTAGGCCTATTTGAATTTAGATAAAATTGAATTTACTCATTTTGTCAACTTGAGTGTAATTTTGACCCATGCAATTGTTAAAATGGCACTTGAGTTTTCTAAATTTTCCCTTGTCAGTATAAAATACGTAACGCCCTTTCCACCAAATTGCGGAAGAGATTTCTGACCATTCTACTTTTTCCTAGGAAAAAGTTGTACTAAAAAAATAAAGCCAGTATATTAAAGATGTATAAACTAATTAAATTTAAAATAAATTAATAAAGTGCAATATTTACAATTGCAAAAATGATAACGAAGAAGAAATTTAATTTTGTACAAATACAAAATAACGAAAATTATTTCTACTATAGAATATTAATTAACATTTGTTAATAAAATGTCTCCGAAATGTATTTATGCAGATTACACTCAGATTATATCAATCGCAGAAATGCAAAAGTAACGATACTTATAATGTTACACATATTCTTTATCAATTCTATAGTAATTAATAAAAAAAAAACAGTATTTTTAATAAGGTATTACTTCTTGATTAAAATAGACTTGCCAAACATAAAGTTCAAATACTCGTTTTTATAATAGTTTACAATTATGATCTCAGTATGAAAATAAAAGCTATTAAATCAGCACACTTTTTGAGAATCCCGTAACTCTCATTGAACATTCTGTCATAGAGAATGAATGAGAAAAAAGTGTAGGAAGACTGTAGAATTCCGCAATTCAAGGTTTGCGGTCAGGGATATTAAAGGAAGTTGATAGTCTATATCCTCAGAGATTAAAGTTACTCTCACACGAAACAGTTAACGAAACACAAAGTTTATTCAACTCTGAGAAAAACTGTTATTAAGACAAGTAATATTACTATATTTCCAAAGAAAACACGAAAGATGCGTACAACGAAATATGCGTTCACCAAGAATCTTATGAAAGATGCGTACAGGATCAAGTTTGACAGATGTTAAGAGTAAGCTATGACGTCAAACGTAACAGTCGAAAAATTCGTACAACTTTTAGGCGTACACGGATCATTGAGCTACGCAACTGAGTTTACCCCTGCGCTAAACATAGATGCCACTTAGTTTCTCGAGGCTGTAGGTCCTTTAAAACTTTATCTATTAAATAATCCTAATTTCCAGCCTATTGATTTGCAGTGTTTTTTTAATGGACCATGTTGATGGAGTTTTTGTGACAAAGGCCGTTTACACTAATGATCCGTCACTTCCAACACAGTCCCATCACTACTTTTTAAACGACCTGTATGTCCCTTTGATTTTTGCTTCTGATATAACCACGACACTATGCCCTTTGCTTTTTCTCCATGCTTTCGATATGCTTAGCAGAGATAATGCACCATCGGTTTTACCTTAATAGTAGAAGTCACCTCCATATTCACTAAACACAAAACATACTGAAGTGAATACACAATATCAAGAGCACAGTGGTAAAATGTATTACAATACAAATATTGAAAAAAACAATAGCCACAAAAATAATATAAAAATAACTCATATTACAAGGTACCTAAGATTAAACCCTTATGTACATTTCGATAGCCATGTCACCACACACACACACACACACACACATATACATACATACATACATACATACATACATATATACATATATATATATATATATATATATATATATATATATATACCGATCTATAATATGGTAAATATTTATATGGATCAAGATAACTCTAGTTTGTAACTTCTTGTTTGCTAGATTGTAATTTTGTAATAAGACCCTCTGATGATGATGACATCGTCATCGTTATGTACATTAGGGTTTAATCTTAAGTAACTTGTTTTATTTGTTATTTTTGATTATTTTTGTGGTATTTAGGTTCTTTTCAATATTTTCATTGCAATAAAATTAGTCTTAAAATATTTCTTTGATCAGTTTTTACTATTCTTTAAAATTTATCAGACAATGTTACTTTTTCATTTGAAAACTTTGTGTAAACACAATTTGAAACTGGATGTGATTTTTTTGTAATGTTTATTTTTTTAAAAGGTAAATTGGTAAAACTAAATATTGTGAGGGCGTTACGAAATTATTGTTTGCTTTAACCCGAGGAATGTTGTGATGGAGTTTGGAGGAGTAGGCCTGGACACTCTGCATGACAATCTAATAATATAATTATTAACCGTTATAAGATTTAGCACTTAAGCCAGTGTGTTGTGATGAAACAGCTTCTTTGGAGACAGATCACAGTCCTCATTTTAATCCTAATATTTACACAACTAAATGTGCGTCTGCAAAAACCCAACCCGGTCTCATTCGTGCTTCGACCTAGAATACGACGACGAAGGGTTCCAAGGAGCCCAACATGATTTGTCATGCCTTCTAAATCTGTTCGTGTTTATATGTGTGGCGCGTTTTTGCCGATTCATCGGGGTCGGCATCGTTTGAGAGTTCTCACGCGTCCGGTTTCTTGTTACGTTGACGTTAACTAGAGTTTTTGCCACCTCGACTAATGTTTATTCACACCCACAGTTTAAAGGGCAGAAGCGGAGTAGACGGATACTTCTCACGATCCAGCCGGATGAGGGTGCTGATAAGCTATCAGCCTGAGCGATAAACAGCAGACAGGTTGTGCTAGGCTTAGCTTATCAGTGCTTGCTCACATCTTCTCTGTCCACGGTTTATTCTCATTACCGCCCCTAGCGGAGGAGAAATGAACAGTCACATCGTGGAATTAACTCCCTCTGTGTTTTAACTTGTTTATTAGTTAGGCATCTATACTTTGAGCTTAGGTTGTGAGTTTATGTTAAAGGAACTAAGAGACATAAACAAAATTCACAAATTAATCATTTATTGACTCATACGCATTTCAATGATAAAGTCATCATCATCAATGAGTGTTGCTACTACAAACTCTAACTTACAAATCGAGTTGTAAGAGAGTCTGTAGTATCAACACTCACTAATGATGATGACTCTGTCATTGAGACGCGTATGGGTCAATAAATGATTAATTTGTTAGTTTTGTATATGTTTTTTATTTGCTTTGTTGATTAGAGGCTAAGTATCTAATGTGATATTTAAACTTGTTAATTTACTATAGTTTATAAATCTGCAATCAGTTATACAAATCTCATATTAAAACGAATTTAATTCCGGGATATTTGTAGTAATATTTTGCTATTTATTTTGTTATTTATTGTTTTAAGTGTACTTAATACAGTGTTAGTAACTGTATAAGGGATAATGTAACTCAAAGGGATAATGGAGGATAAACTGAATTTCAAGAGGATTTGGGGATTATAATATGCTCCTTACAGGCCATGTAAGCATGTCATGGTACTGTGACACAGTTCGACTCCCTTAGCATAAATTTTTCCCCCAGACGGTACTAATTGTTTTTTTTTTTTGTAGCCCACAAGGCAGACTAGACCAGATGTACCTACTGAAAAAGCAACACATTAATGGTAGGTCGCTACACATACTATACTTTTTCTTGTTTACATCTACACCGGACACCACCCACGACAAATATAGACTGTCTCTATTTAAAGTTATACACATGCTAGCAAAGTAAACCTCTATAGTTTTATGTAAATAATACTTATCAACCACATGTTGTTTCACAATTTCTGTTTCAGTTGATGCGGTAAAACAAACACAAGGCTTCTGCTCAGGAACCACTAATGAATCCTTTGCATCATCTATTCCTGGCTCGAGTAGGCAGCAGAAGACCAAGGGCCTACTTAGTCGTAATACAGACACTACCATCGATATTTGTAAGGTAATAACCGATCCTACTCCTTACCTTAAGGATACCTCAGCTTCTAGAAATTCTGCATTATCTATCGGATTTCCTCCTGTCAGAGGTAATTCTTTTTAATTCTTTTACCTCAACCTTCACGTAATACTTACAGCCTTGTATCATTTCACTGTTGATTATCTACGTAAAAAGATCAAATGATTGGAACATGAGCAAACAAATCCTGAAATCCTCCATTGTGGTAAGTCTACTAATCGTACCAGCATTTGAGACTTGGGAGAGGCTGGTCACCACCATGGTTGACTGAATTCTGAAGGCCCACTCACGGGTTAAATAAATCTACTCTTAAGGAAAACCATTCCATTTAGGTTCGAATTTTGCAATGATCCGAATTGCCCTGCTCGGATCTATACAACATTTTGCGCAGACTTTATTCTATCCTCCTAAGTCATATTTAATATACCTTGCTTAACATTTAGTTGTTAAAATTGTTTTCTGGATAATAGGATAACTTTAAATTGCTTTCGGAATCGCATGCCCTGTCGAAAGATTTTCTTATTTAGGCCTATACGGCGCAGTCTCCAAACCTTCTGTGCATTTGGATTGTGTGAATGATATTTTGTGAAAGCTACTTTTTTCCAGCATGAATACAACCAAAATAAAAAAGCTTTAGACTGGGGTTATAACGAATTTGGTCGACAACTTTATAAAATTTATTATAATATTCGAAGGTTCAAAATAAGTCTGTTAAATATCACTTACCACTATTCCTAGCATCCCCATAACTGACTTTTATAATATTCAACAGAATTAACTTGAAATATTCAAAAAGATCTTTCTTATATAGGTAATTTTGACACTTGTTTAATGTTTTATGTAATATATTATTCTATGAATCTAACTATTTGCAATAGTATTCAAGAGTGGTTATATACTCTAGTATTTAAGCATTGTGCATACATTGTTATAGACCCTATATAGAAATAAAAATCTAAATGAAAAATAAAACTTATAAACACGTCATCGCCAATAATTAAAATTCGCTGAATCACGTGTGATTGATTTAGAATACTGTCAAGTAAAATGAATCCAGTTAGTTAATAAAGTCAAGAAAGTTCATATAAACAAATTTTATAATAAATGTAAAATTTCATTTCGTGAATGAAAACTGATAAAAATTAATCATCTCCTACTGCAATGTCATCTCAATTATAAACGATTAATTGTTATTCAATCAATTGTAATGATCTCAATTATAAATGAATAATAAAACTAATGAAAAAAATTTATAAAATAACCCACCATTTGAATGCCGTGGTCTTTAATTTGCTACATTATTAATCTTAGTAATAAAAACAAAAACAAGATTTAATATTGGTTAGGGTGCTTTTAATGAAACTCAAGACCAATATGTCTTTAGAAGACATTAGTAACTCATATGCAGTATATACTATAAAGAAATATAATATAATTAATCAATAAAAATATAAAAAATTGTATGTAGGTCAAAATTGATAAATACATAAAAATTTTTACAAATTACGTTTGTAATTTAGTAACAAAAAATAAACTCATTTAAGCAATTTAAGAGAGGCCTTAAAACGACAAAAAATTTCTTTAAACTCAGTCACCGTATGAAAAGATTAAAAAAACAATCAAATTAATGAATTCGAAATAAGATATGACAATAGCAAGGAAATACATAAAATAAATAATAAGTTGAGGAAAGGTTAGGTTGGAGGAGGGGAAGGGAAGAAGGGGACACTTTCTGTGAGGTGTATAACAAAAGTTGCAAGAAGACTATAGAGAACAAAAGATGGAAACACGTGGGCTTGCATTGTGTTGGGATGCAGGAATAAATCAAAAGCAATAGTACAGAGTAAGGATTTCCAAGAACAGATAAATCACACTGCCGGCCCTACAATGTGTTTCCAGTTTACGACATGCCTAACCTGCTTTGCAAATTCAATATTGCTGAATGAATAAATTTGTGTTTTTACATTACTCATCAAAAACTCATTGTAAGTTATTGCTCTATACATCTCACGTGGGCTACGTTTTCAAATTGTTTAATTTGTTACAGAGGTTAAAGAATCTATTATTGCTTTATACATCTCAGGTGGGCTACGTTTTCAAATTGTTTAATTTGTTACAGAGGTTAAAGAATCTATTATTGCTTTATACATCTCAGGTGGGCTACGTTTTCAAAGTGTTTAAATGTATACAGAGGTTAAAGAATCTATTATTGCTTTATACATCTCAGGTGGGCTACGTTTTCAAATTGTTTAAATGTATACAGAGGTTAAAGAATCTATTATTACTTATGGATTCAACTTTTGTGATGAATAAATACTCGCTATGACAAAACGCATATAGCAAACCGATAAATGCAATAAATTGAATTATTTTAAAACTTTGACCATATTTAATAATTTACGTGGCCGTAAATTTTGTTTGACGAGACAAAAAAGAATGCAACAGAGACCAAGTGGGAGAGCCCAAGTGGGAATATGCATTACAACAGTATCAGCAGTTGCAGTGAATTTCTTTGTCAAAGCATTCCGAGAAACGCTCATAAACCATTACCGGTGCAAGTTTGCTTTTCTCAACTAGTCGTGTAAGTAATAAACCGTAGGAGATGTAAATAATTAGTTCGGCAAAATCGCCACTGTCCGAATGAATCAGAACTGACGGTGGTTAGATGGAGTCCCTGTTTAATTGAATAAGACTTAGATTAAAGTCTTAAAATTAGAAATTTAATTACATGTTTCAATTTAGGCAATTAAACGCACCTTCTGTTTTTCAAAATTAATTGTTACGGAAAACTTCTCATTTAAAGAAAAATGTTGTTTAGAAATTAGCGTAAACATGATGCATACCATGGTGTAATAAATACATTTTATTTTCTAATGGAACATTTTAACGAAACTAGAATATAAACATTTTATATAGATTTGAATTTAAAAAGTTTAAACTTTACGTCAGTGTAGTAGATAGCCCTAATAGTAGCAGTTTGAAATACGAAAACAAATTGGGCCTAACCTATTCTATGAGATCAATAAATAGGTATTATTAATTGTAACTAGAGAAAAATACAAAAATAGTTCATGATCCCTATGCTGGAAAGGGGAAATAATGATATCATGTGGGCAGCTTAGCTTAATAATAATTAATGTTAGTGTAGTTTAGGTTACGGTAATTTAGAATGGGTTAGGTTAGTTTAAGACCTCTCAACCGGACTAAGTAAGGATGCCCACCAGCTACCAGAAAATAATCTCACCTCCGTAAAATTATGTAATATAGTATTTTAAATCCAATCTTAAACACTGTTCGTCGGGTTTTTTTCTGTTTCTATAATTCCTCCATCGCGTCTCCCTCCAAACCGCGATGTTGGACAACAATGTAGTCACCATCTACAAACGTACAACAATGTTGACGAGCGACCTTCCGGCTTCATTTTAACAATCAGCATCCCAATCTTGTTTAATATTAAAGCCCAAAACATAATGAAACTCTCATCAGTAATATGTGCTTAACTATTTTACTTAAATCGTTAACATTTACTCACAGTGATTACTCAAGAGTTAGGATAAATGTAATACTACGAAACCTTTTCAGTTTTACATTGTTTGTTATGACAAAAAATATTTATTATGGAAAAACTATTTTATAAAGCATTTGCGAGATATTTAGGGTGATCTCGTCTTAATAGAATTTTTCTATTCCAAATTGATTGTGTATATAAGAATACTATTAGAGTTTGCAACCTATATTGTCTTTTGGAAAAAGTAAACTCGCCAATTTCCGTAAAATTAAATTACACCTTCCTTTTTTAATAAATTAATTTAGCTTTTAATGTATTAATAAATATAATGTTAAAGGTTAATTTCGTTGATACTTATATTGTTAAAATATTAATATACAATATCGGTGCAGGCCATCTTGGACGAAAAATATGAATACACGAAAGATGCGTACAACGAAGTAAGCATACACCAGGAATATGGTGAAAGATGCGTACATGATTAAGTTTTTTCAGATGATGAGGGTAAGCTATGACGTCAGTACATTGTGAAAGGCGAAAAATGCGTACAACTTTTAGGCGAACACGGATCTTTTAAAATCATTGAGCTACATAAATGATTTTACCTCCGAGCTAACCATAGATGTCGCTTAGCTTCTCGGGACTGGAGATCCTTTAAAACTTTATCTATTATATGTGATTGCCATCACACTTTTCCAGGCTTTGTACTGACAAAATGATATAGATATGTTGAGTTATCATTTTGGTGTATTTAAAATCACCCTGTAGCCTCGGTAGTTTTTTTCTTTTATATTTTTTATCTATATTACAACTTTACTAATTTATATTTGCTCTTACAAACTGATTTCTTGGGTCTAGCCTAATCCATTTTTTTAATGTAGGAAAGAGATCTTAAACAAACATTAGTTTGTAGTTTCTAGGTATTTTTACTGTTTTTTTTTGTTTTGTTAAATTCTTTCGTCCGACTTAATATACTTTATTTTTCTTCTCTATTTTTCTTCTAAGTGTAACTCCATTGGCATGTGCATAGGAGTCAAAGTTTCGCCCTCTTTTGATAAGTTTTTTTCGATTTAATCGAAGTTATCACCTTATCGAAATTATCAGTTAAACGCAAAGTGACCACTGACAAAGTGGACACCCTTTTGAGACCCCTTTTGACTGGGAAAATCCAAAACATAGAAAGTTATTAGCAAATAGTTTAAGGGTAGATGACCTGGTTTGATAACTGGAGTCTGGTTTGTACGCTTTTTTCGCTTATCAAGTTTACGACTTACCCTCGGCATTGCTATTGTTTACTCCTGTACGCATATTTCCCTGTATACATTTTCGTGCCACCAAAAATATATACTAAATGAGGTTCCAAAAAACAAAAGAACGACTTAATAGTACAAGGGCTTTGGTTCAATTTATTTTGAAGACAAAATGGGGCGTATGAAGGAATCTCAATGAAAAACTCGAGCAGACATTACAAAACCTGGCAGTTCAATAGACAAACCTTGAAATTCTGTTCAGCTCAATTTACTATCTAAGCTGAACACGAAAATAAAAACACAAAATATGTCTAAATCCTTTTTGTTTCTGTGTGTCGGTTATCTGATGCGACTAGACTGGTCGACGGCTCCTCGGTTGTTAATTTAATGTACTTTTTTATTGCTTTCGTAATTTATTACGCTCTTTGTGATTAAGCCTTCATGTAATTGTATAAAAACAAAAACAGCCTAAGTGAGGCGTGTAAATCATCGCGTAGAGGAGTAATGTTGCCGGTATCCAATGCGTTACAGGAAGTGTAAACAGAAACTTGATATTCAAGTGACACAAAATTCTTCACACATGTTTATTTATTTTATTTGCGACTATTTTTTATTTGCACATTTCTGTATTGTTGAAAATATTTGTGAAACTACAAATGGTTGGTATTCTGACAGAAAAACTTACACGGTTAACTTTTTATTGAACTAGCCTTGGGTTTTATATGTTTGTGAGTAATTACTCAAGAAAGGATTAGGAGAGATAACACCTAATATCGGTGTTTTTAAAGACTTTGCGCCGAATGTTGTAATTCTTTGAAAACATTTCAACGCTTTTCTTAACGGCTACACTATGTGTAATATCTACTTTTGACGCGTAACATTAAATCTGTAGCATATTTCATTAAATATAAATCTCTATAACTTTTAGCACTTACATTTACCTTTCAATATCTATCGGTATACGAGGGTGTGGTAGGTAGTCACCGGGCCTGGACTGGTCCACGGGCTATTGATACTGAACCAAGAAATTGGTAGGCTTGGAAAAAGTTGTGTATACTTGTATAAAAATTTTACAAGTAGGTAAAATTATATAAGCTGGAAGTTGGGGGCTGCGGGCCTTGGCGAAAGGACGAGGACGAGGACGAGGAGAAGGACGCTAGCTATTTAACTTGCTAGCTAAATGTTAGCAGGTCATTTAAAAAATATTAGCCATTAGACTTTACTGACTCATAGAGTTGACTCAATTTTTTTTTATTTTTATTAATAGTTTTTAATGTATAGTAAAAATATCAACAAATGTAAATAGTGCATTCACGCGAACGTAATACTAGGATTGTCTAACGGTTAGGACTGGTAGAGCGTGATTTATGCCCCCGATGAGGGATGACCTGATGTTTTCTAGATGGCCAATACACAAATTCTACCTAAGAGCCAAGTGCCAGCTTATAAAATTTGACCTATACACTAGGACGGTGCAGTTGACTCGAAATTGTGCGATCTATAATTTGAGAGCACAAAAACCAATCGAGCCCTTTAATGTTATTGTTTTTCGTGAATATTTTTTCTACGCCTTATGTTTTGTAGAAAACTCTTAGAAATTAGTAAGAGCAAGGAGAACAATGCGTTTTCCACCTTCGAATTGAAAAATATTCTTTTCACCGTGGGCTTTAAAATATCGGATTTGACAATCTCGTTTTATCGCCTCATTCTCTTCGCCTTTCTTGGACAACTTGACTAACCTCGATCAAGGATGAGTCCATGGATGACTAGATTAAAATACAACTGTAGAAAGTAAGAGTAATTTATTTCATTAGACATAATATTCCCAATTACTTTCGACACGGAGCGTTATCAAATGAAATGAGCCTTCGACCTAAAGCTGAGATTGGTGACTTTTTTTAGCCACTCCAGCTCTGATGGTCATCCCTGATAAAGGGTAAGTTTTTCTCGGGAATGGGACGATTTTCACGGGAACATTATTCTTCCTCCAGATTAAAGGGGATAGATACAGACATCCAACTTTCGGTTTTAGGTAACTCCAACTTATTACAAGCATTGCAGGAGTTCGAAATTTCTATAAATCCAGTAGCATTTTATATTTTATATAAAATGCTACTAGTGCCCATTTATAGCACCTTATGATATCATAAACCTCTAAGTCTAATCACGTTAAATTTACATATTAATAATGATAGTTAACTGGTTTATTTAATAAGAAGTTTTGCTCTTCAAAACAAGTAATAAACAATTTTATCAAAAGGCAGTTCCCTCTTAAATAAACACAGAAAATTTTTATTTTAGTTCCTTTTTATTTTATAAATACAATTATTATAAATTTGTATAGACTCTATACATATGTCAGAATAACAATATTAAGCGGCAAAATAGAAAGCGAATTTACTTGTAATTTTCCATTTTCCTTTCTTTGTATGGTGTGGGACTTTTATTTTTGTTTGTTACTATTTATACCTTCCTTTTTTCGTCGCTTGTATTGTGTTGTAGTTTTTTTCGTTTTCGTTTCGCATTGTCCGTTTGTGAAGCAAGGTTCGATACCTTTAATCCAGTTGGTTTGTTTATTTTATAATTTTCTTCATTTTTAATCCTAGTGCATTGTTTATGATATTATGGTGGAGGTTTCGACGACAACCAGATGGGGCAAAAGAAAAATTCATACACATTTTTCATCCTAGAGCATTATTTATGATGTTATTGGTAACCATGGCAACAATTTAAGGTTGTGTAATGGTGGTTTAGACGACAACCAGATTGGGACAAAATAAAAACCATATACATCTTTAAAAAAACCCTTTCTAACTGAAGGAAAGTTGGACAATTCCAACGCGCTAGACTACGAACGTAAAGATACTCAGTTCGAATCTGATCTAAACCCACAATTTTCTATAATTTAATTATTGAATAAATATTTGGAAAAAACTGTATTCACATCAATTGTCATCCAGTATACGTAAAAAAAATGTATTTGAATTTGATTGGTTGAATAAAACGTATTTAATTAACGGTTGAAAATTAGTACAAGATATGTAACAATTGAATGTAAGCTAATAGAAGGAATTGAAGAAAAACGGTTCTGGTATTGTTTATTTAGTTATAATTCCAATGGCTTTAGGCTAGTAGGTCTACTCGTATAAATGCAGTTTTAAAAAATACTAAATACGAAATAAACTCACAAAACTAGTTTATTACACAAAGTTATAATATATCACTAGTAATATATACGAGTTTCTTAACGATATCTTAAGTGTGCCTCAAATGGTTATGTTTGTTGTTGATAATAGATCGTTATATAAGTTTTACGTAATATATCAGTTAAACAAATGGGTTTGCTGTGGTAGAGTAAGCCTTCTGGTTTACTTCAAACCTCGTAAGCTTCATCTTACCTTAACCAACAAGAAACGGTAATTTTGAATTTCCGAAACTGTCCCAAGAATTTAGATTCCCTTCTTTAAACAGGATTGTGAATAATAACCCTCCCCGGATCGTGGATGGTTTAGAAAGGTATAAGAAAAAAGGTTCTTAATTTGGAAACAATTGTTATATTACAATTACCCGGAGTTGTCAGCTGTTGATCCTAGCGATTGTGGGAAATAAATGGAATATTTTTTAAATTATATTTTATTGAAATTTATAAATAAATTACCTTTTAAGTAAATTAAAAAGACACACACATTACAGTTTACATCCTTGATCTGATTACTATATCTTTAACCATATACCACCACCTTAACCTTGATGATCCTTAACCATATACCACCCCCTTAACCTTGATGATCCTTAACCTTATAACACCACCTTAACCTTGATGATCCTTAACCATATACCACCCCTTAACCTTGATGATCCTTAACCATATACCACCACCTTAACCTTGATGATCCTTAACCATATAACACCACCTTAACCTTGATGATCCTTAACCATATACCACCCCTTAACCTTGATGATCCTTAACCATATACCACCACCTTAACCTTGATGATCCTTAACCATATACTACCCCCTTAACCTTGATGATCCTTAACCATGTACCACCACCTTAACCTTGATGTTCCTTAACCATACACCACCCCCTTAACCTTGATGATACTTAACCATATACCACCACCTTAACCTTGATGATCCTTAACCATATACCCCCACCTTAACCTTGATGATCCTTAACCATATACCACCACCTTAACCTTGATGCTCCTTAACCACATACCACTACCTTAACCTTGAAGATCCTTAACCACATACCACTACCTTAACCTTGATGATCCTTAACCATACACCACCACCTTAACCTTGATGATCCTTAACCATATACCACCACCTTAACCTTGATGCTCCTTAACCACATACAATTACCTTAACCTTGATGATCCTTAACCATACACCACCACCTTAACCTTGTTGATCCTTAACCATATACCACCACCTTAACCTTGATGATCCTTAACCATATACCACCACCTTAACCTTGATGTTCCTTAACTACATACCACTACCTTAACCTTGACGATCCTTAACCATATACCACCACCTTAACCTTGTTGATCCTTAACCATATACCACCACCTTAACCTTGATGATCCTTAACCATATATCACTACCTTAACAATGCTGTTCATTAACCATATACCACCACCTTAAACTTGATGATCCTTGACCATATACCACCACCTTAACCTTGATGATCCTTAACCATATACCATCACCTTAACCATATACCACCACCTTAACATTGATGATCCTTAACCATATACCACCACCTTAACCTTGATGACCCTTAACCATATACTACCACATTAACCTTGATGATTCTTAACCATATACCACCACCTTAACCTTGTTGATCCTTAACCATATACCACCACCTCAACCTTGATGATCCTTAACCATATATCATTACCTTAACCATGATGTTCATTAACCATATACCACCACCTTAACCTTGTTGATCCTTAATTATATACCACGACCTTAACCTTGATGATCCTTAACTATATACCACCACCTTCCTCTTACACCTTTACACATCCCTCATGCCAGTGAACACGTTGTTGGAGCTTTGCCAACAAATAAACTCTAGAGTTATAATTGTAAGAAAAATATCAAACAAGATATTTAAGAAATAAATCTACTAAAATCTTTTTGCGAAAATATAACTTACTTTTCTACTACCTTACTTAATAACGAAATGAGCTTTTATTTGTAGAAAGACATATTGTAAAATTATGTTAAATTGAGCTATAAAACTTTAATAAAAAGTATTAAATTAAAATTATCTGACTCTCTCAAAGTTGGCAACGATATATTTTTATTTTCAATCGAAAGCCTTTATAAAGATTACAAAAGCTTTAGGCACAATTTAATAAAGTGAACGGCCCAGCATTAGGACGGAGCAAGCAGAATGTCAACATTTAAAACGAAAATCGCTACAGTTAGTTTAATATATAATCCACAGTCAGAAAATATAATATATATTTTGTAGTAAACGTATCAATACCAATGCATGTTAATCAGTTAATATAAACTATACAACTATAATCATAAAATATTAAACAAAAAATATCTGATTGTAAAAGTGGCTAATGAGGCAAGAGCAGCAAACATAGTCCCCGGGTACTAATTTAAAACTGAAGCGAAAATTAAAACTCTGGGCAAGAATTGTCCAACATTATAAATACAACAGCAGAATAAAAAAACAGTGACGCCACTTTGGCTCATTTACTCCGCGGCTGGACTATCGACTATAATTTTAAACGAATTGAATTTATAACCCGCGATGTACTGAAGGGTGGCGAGAGTAGGGAGGGTGTCCCTTCTTTAGACGTTATTTTATTAACCGTATAATGTAATGGCAGACGTTGAGACAGACACATGATTTACCCCCTCCACTGGACCTTCATGTTTGTGGTTTTTTTAACGATATTTCGAGTTGGAGTGTATTATATTATGCAATAAAACGTTATGGTTTGGTTACACGCAACTTTGTGTTTTTATTCATTCTACATTCTTCGAGTTCCTGGTCACGATTGGAGGTGACTAAAATAGCAAACTTCAAATACAGTATTTACAGTCTTATATCTATCTAACTTACTATGAGTAATGATGTAGAAATAACGTGTAAAAAGGCAAGACAATAAAAATAATGAAATAATTGTTACATAAAAAAATTACATGTAGCAGTCAGTGAACTGCACTACAAAAGTAAATATTTCATTTGAAAAATGTAGCTAATATAAAACGTTTATTAAAATGTTGAAAAATTTACTAACTACAAATTTAATTGAAATCATTTCGTAAAAAGTGTCAGATCTATGCAAGGGGCTTTTAATTTTAAAAATTGCAACTTAACTATGTACTCGTTATCATTATATTGAAATAATCATAGTAAGATCTATCGAAATGTAAATAAATTAATATATTTATTAATTATAAATAAATAAAAATTCTCAAACCACAACAACGTTATATTTGTGTCTTGAATAAATACATTTTGATTGCAAAGCAACCATCTTCAGAGCAAATTACTACATGTAGTACAAGTGCTCAAAGTAATACTTGGAATAATTTCCTCTGATAATTACACGAAATATACATCAGGGTCAAAAATATAAAGGTTTTGTGGTGTAAGAGGTTTTATTTATTTATAATTAAAAATACACAACTGCTTCTCCAAGTTATCATATTTAATAACAGATAAATAATATTGAAGATTCATATTTTAACTTAATGATGTACTATAAAATTTATTGTGTCAATTCAGCTTCGTGTTAAAACAGCTGATCTACAACATAACCTATAACTTGATTACGTATGAAATCATATTTAATCAGTTAGTTTAAGCTAAAATATGAAAAGAGCCCAGTAACGTAATGAAGTGTGATGTATGAAATGATTTTTCTCACGGCCAAAACATACAACGTAAAGACGTATTTGCTTTAAAATATTACATAAAAAATATTATTCAAGACTTAATACATTCTTTTTAGAATTAACAAGGTAAAGAAAGAGTTTTGAGAACAGATATGTATTAGTTGAATATCTAGAAAATATTTGTTAAAAAAAAAATAATCTTAGAAAAATCACCATTTGAAGTAAGTAGACAATGACGAGCCTGACTGTGTTCGCAAAGCGGAGTTATCACTATGTGTCCATATAAAGTTACTTATAAAAAAAAAATACATCATTTTGATAATTAGTCTCCTATAATTTTAATACAATTTTTTTTTAAGTACTCAATGTAAAGGTTTAAATAAGGAAATATTTAAGGACTTAGAAATTTAAAGCTTTTAATAAAAAAGAAACATGAGCAAATTTTCTATTTCTTTCATACAAAAATCTTTTATAATGTATCTAACTTACTTTTAAAAATCTCTAACACTCTGTCCACTAAATGAATTTCTTACAAATATTGTATTTTATAATTGTCTGGACGTAAACGTTTTTAAAACTTGATTAGGAATCAAAAGAAAGTAATTGTAAAGCCAGTAACTTCGGAATTGTAATAAAGAGTCCAAGGGTAGATTAGCAATTAAGTCTTCATAACTAAGGTTTTTTGTCTGTTTACCAACATGTTCGTTTACACCTTGTGGTGCAGACATTATCTTACAACTTTTGTGTCAAGGAAGTTTTCGATTATCTTTGGTTGAAAACGAAACTTCAGTGGGTTCTTGCAAATTTTGTCGACACCCCGAGGTACTGAGATCTCATAAGTTAAGATGTCGAGTATGGATGATATGCAACGCCTGCCTAATAAACGGGTGACTAGAATGTACTGAGTGAGACTAAGGTTTAGAGCAAGCCCCTGCAAAACACCCATTCGTAATGCCAGCATTAAACCAAAAGCCTTAAACCCATATTCCTATCCGCAGCCAGTGAGGCAAGACAAATCACAAGACATCCTCACGAATCCTCGGGAGCCACCAAACTCTCTCCTCTGACTGACTGGGAACTGTGAAAGGGGACGCTGTGTTACAAGGTTAAACAAATCAGATTAAGTAAAATTGGATCGGTGGGCCTATTCATTTGTTTATGTCGAGATGTAAGATTGTGAACATCATGATATTAGGGGCAGCGATTAAAGAAAGGTTTTCAGTTTCATCGCGAGGTTCAGCAAATAGAGATTTTGCTAAAACGCAAATCATACGTGACGGATTTATACCCTTTGTAAATAAACCTCGCAAATTTTTATTGTTGCCCAAACGGACAAATGATAACAACAAAATAATATTTACAACTTGTTTATTAATATTATTTTTATGAATATATTATATTGATAAATTATCATCAATGTAACAATTATTATAATATAATAATAGATGTAAATTAGGAAGTGTTAAAACACTTCCTCAACTATTGTAAGTAATAGCCTAAAAACACTGATACGTAAATAATATTTATAGGGTTTGCATCAGCTAGTAAACAAATTTTAAAAATATAAAATAGTGACATTTCGATACATTTTTCGCCCCGTTCAATCTATAAATTGTAATTGTTCTTTATTTAAAACTGTTATCATTTTAAACTTTGGAATTAAACTGTCGTAGTCACAACATTAGTTACCTTTTTTTTGTTTTAGGTTATATTTTTTTGTCTTGACACTTTAATATAAACTTGGGGAAGAAATAAAATTAAAATTAAAAGTACTTCTTTCAATTGCAGTATTTTGTTGTATGACTCCTTGCAGTTCATTGTCTCAAATCATTCGTTTATAGCGACAAAGAAATATAGCAAAGGGTGCGTTACAAAATTTAATAAACGGGGTTCAGATGTTAAACAATATTGAGAAGTCCTGGTCCAAGCTATTCTCTCTTGCCACTGGGGTAGCGGGGGTTGTTTACAACACTGAGCAAGCACTGCTGCTTTTGTCGGAGAATGTCGATGTTCTCAGATCATTACCGTCTCTAGGTGGAAAATAAAAGTTAGGTTACGGACAGGTCAAACCTGGCAATGGCACCAAATTTCATCGATACCTTTTTTAAATGTCCTCAAAACGTATCTGCAACTCCTTTGCAATTGTGGCTTAACTAACTGCTTTTTGTACGTAGGATTGACTAAACGCGCACAATTCTGTAATAACATAAATTTCATAGTTATCTTAAATTATTCATTTCTTTTAAATAAGTTTGGAATAGTATATAACATGAGGATTATAATTGTGTGGAGGAAAATGATGGAAACTGAAGATTTAAGAGGACAAAAGTTTATGATGAAAGAATGCTGTCACGACCGCTTGAACCACATTTCAGAAACCTGAGTTAGAGAGAGATTATAATGCTGACAAGGAAGACGACCACAGCGATGTTCTAGTTGTGGTTGATAATGATGATGATGATGGTAATGACTACGACAATGTTGATAAAGAACGATGATCACAACGATTACGATCTATTAAACTCCTTACAGTATGTTACTGTCTAAAGTATGTAAATAACGTTTATATTACTTCATTGGTTCATAAATACCTCTCAACCTATTGGCTTATTTCTATATCTGCCAGTTTTTCTTTGAAGACTAATTTAAAAACAAACTTCGGATTATCTTTACATCTGTTATATTTTAAAGATGTTCGTAGTGTCAGTTTCCCATCTCATGATATGCAGCCTGTCGTTAAGTAGGAAACACTGGAAAAATATAACTTTTTGTGTAACATATTTTTGTGATTAACAAACATCTTGTACTTAGAGATATTTTAGTTGATTAATCTAACCATTAAAATAGAATATGACATTTTATCTAAATGAGTTGACATTATCTAAATGAGGATTTATTAATTTTGAGTTCTATGAATTCATTAGAAATGGGGGAGGGGTTGAATGAAAAGTATAGAAAGCCAATATTTAAAAAATAATTTTAGATGTGAGAAAATATCTCCTAATGCGTAGACTGGAAAGGTCGTAAAGGCTTATGGTATAAGAAGATAGTAAAAAAAATAAAATATATGGTCATATGATGAAAGTAATAGGAAGTAAAGGGGAAGGAAGTGTGGAGAAAGTTGTCTGTTATTCCGCTGACATTTTGTCCTGTGAAAAAAAAAGAATTAATAACGTAATTTTTGACTTGATCTTACAAGAACTAGGAGTAAAATTTACTCATGGTTTTACTAAAAACAAAGATCAACCACATCAAACGGTTTAAAAAAATTTTTAACTTGAAAAATTTATAATTTAAGTAAATGTATAATAACATTACTGAAACAAAGTGTTTTACAAAACGATCTAAGTTGTGTAAATCAAACTTAAAATATAACTTTAGCAACTCCTTAATTTGTTTGATAAAAAAGTAAATTTAATAAATTTGACCAGCCTGACAATAAATTGGTTGGTATAATCGCATATTTTTTAAAAGGGTATGTGTATTTTTATTTTAAAATGACAATTGTTTCGATTTTTAGACATTTTTAGGAAATTTTATATTTTTCTTTAGAATAAATAAATAATCTGAAATTTTTTTCATTTCGGTAAAATAGTTAACTAGTTTTTTTAATGCCATTAAATTTTATGCTCCTAGTGTAACATTAAAAGTGCTTCAGGCGGGTTGGTTTAGTAATGTGATTTTAACAAAATAGTAGCTAAAAACAATGACAATAAACGCAAAAATATACAGGAGCATTAAATGCATTATAAGTTTGGAGATGTCATAAGAAAAGTAGAGAATACCTATTACTGTGTGTAACTTGTTGAGAGATAAAAATTTGATTATAAAAATTTTAAATTTTCGAATAACTAGATTGTTTGTTATAATTAGGCCTATATTAAAGCACTTTAAGTGTTAAGTATGATTTTTAGCATGTAAAAAACTAACACGTTATCTAATAATTTTTGAATTTCCTGAAATTTTCTTTTCAGATTTTTTTTAATGTGTGTTATTTAAAATTTAACTGTTTGTGTGTTCAGGGTTGCAGACAGTAATGGGAAATAAGGTGTATTTTTGAGAATTCGATAAAAAAAATGGGATTGAAAAACAGGATGGAGAATTTTACCAACATTAAAGCCCAGAGCTTTGAACTTCCTTATTTTTCCTTTAAAATCATTTAAATGTTTAGTTTCGTTTAAAATTTTTGAGTTTTAAACCATTGACCTCCAGCGGTGGATAGTCCTGGATCCTTGAATGTCAAGGTTCAAGCTTTTTCCTGTACAAAATTCCATTTTAATTAAAACTTCTAACATTTCCAAGAACAGGGCGCCCGTATAAAACCTAAAAAAACCATTAAACATATCTAGACATGGAATAAATTTCACGGAAGGAAATCTAACATAACTCCACTAAAAGTACAAAACAACTATCGTGGCAGAGAAGCACTGTTGCCAGATTTATGCCCCAAAATGTTTACAGGTAAAAGCTACCACCCCCAACCCACCGAATGTTTTGTTCCGAAAATCTGGAAGGGAAAAAACAACATGCAAAAAGGATTTCATTGCGCCTTTTGAAATTGGCCATTGTTAGACTTTGTGAAAGCTTCTGAGACACTGCACATCTGCGATCTTGGTAGGTGCGGGACACCTGCTTTGCAACACTGGAAGGTTTATTCGATTTGAGTAGCCTGTGAGAAAGTCAGGAAATTGGGTGTATTGTAGTTTATTTGTTATATGTAACAGAAAAATACTAATCGATAGGAAAGTAACATCATAAAAGTGTTTACTTTATAAACGTATTTATATATTTTAAGTTTCAGTTTAATATTTATTGTATATTTTCATGGCCAATTGAAAAGACACAAAACTCATTGAATCCAGAACAAAATATAACTTTGTCAGATATTTTATATTCAGTTTGTTCATGCAATAACAATTTTCCATTTCTAAATATGTTTTCATTACGTATCTGATATACTGAACGGATCGGATGAATTGTAAAAACTCATCTCAAGGTTCAATGATCTTCTGTAGTTGAATTTAAGTATTGCTAGAAAATCTAATATGACCCGTATAACCGGTTGAATTTAAGAATAATGATTAATCGAGACAAAAACTGACGAACTGATAGTCAGTACTAAAGAACCGGCTATATACTAGTATATTGATGAAATAAACTTATTTCATGATGGGTAAACTTATACCCGGGATTATTTAAGGGAATACCTTTTTATCGAAAGTTTTCGTTTGCCAGTTCAAAGATTTTATTTTCAGTAGGGTTGGTCAGGTATATCTTAATGGTACTTTCTCATTGTGTAATGGAGTTGAGTTTACCTCGAAATGGAAGAAACAGGAAAATATTTCAATAAATAAGACACCCCAACACATGAATGAAAATAATAATTATCGAGTTTATATTTTAACTACGCCTGTCGACGTTACGTATATTAAAGACTTTCAAGCTCGTTGTATGTGCATTTTTATTAACAGCCACCAGTTGACTGGAAGCTTGTTTTGTATGAAAACTATTTTGAAATTATATTAGTTTAATTTCCTTACGAGTGTTGTTCATTAATAATTTTTATTTTGAAAACAGACTAATAATAATATATCTACTTAATCGATAAAATATTTTAAAAAACCTTTGTACTTATTCCTTCTGGGGAGGTCAATCCTCTAAGCACTCCTTGCTGATATTTAAAATAGAGTTTCAGTAATATCTAAAATACTTCCTACTTGGGAAGAAACCTGAGTCCAAACTCCTTAATGATTGAATGAGATTACTTTTACCTCGGTGAAATCAGTAATTATTAAATCAGCAGTGGTTGTAGCAAGTAGTTTTTAGTAGCGGTGGGTAGAGTTACAGGGTCGTTCTAAAAAATTAAAGAGGGTTGAGTTTTTGAAAATTAAAGATAAAACTTGTTTAAAAAAATTTAAAGAAAAATGCGTACAGCGAAATATGCGTACATAAGGAAACAATAGCACTAGAGGGCAAGTGGTAAACTTGATGAACAAAAAAATCGTACAAACCAGACTCCTGTTGTCACCTCATTTCATCTACCCCTAAATATTTTGCTAATAACTTTCAAGATTTTGGATTTTCCCTGCCCAAATGGATCAAGAAAGGGTTTTATTTTGCTAGTGGTCACTTTGCCTTTAACTATCGTCGTAATAAGTTCGATTTAATCTTTACTTCATTGTGATTAGTGAATATGGAGGTGACTTCTACTACTAAGGGGAAACCGATGGTGCATTATCTTGGCTATGTATATTGAAAGCATAGAAAACACGCAAAGAGCATAGTGTCGTGGTTATGTCAGAAAAAAAGCAAAGAGATCTACAGGTCGATTAAAAAGTAATGAAGGAACTGTGTTGGAAGTGACGTATCATCAGTGTGGACCAACTGACTAAGCATCCTTATGCATCAAAACCAATTTGCAAGGCAAGAGAAGGTTCTAGTTTCATATTCCAGGTTTACATCGAGGATATAGGTGACCTTCATAACAGAGGATATTACTTCGTCACTGAAATTCAAACAAATTTGTCTATTAAAAGAACACTGAAAATCAATAAAAATGACGTTCAAAGAAGCCAAGAGGAGCTGAAATCACGTGGCAATATAATTCTTAACGATGGGTCTTTGACAATATTCGAGGGCAGCAGTTTTGAGTGATGATTCTACAGGCCCAAGAATATTAATCTCTAGTGTTAAAGGATCACCACTCCCGAAAAACTAAGCGACATGTTTAGATCTGAGGTAAACTCATTTATGTGACTCAATGATTTTAAAAGATCCGTGTACGCCTAAAGGTTGTCACGAGGTCATGACATCATAGCTTACCCTCATCATCTATCAAAACTTGATCCTACAAACATCTTTCGCAAGATTTCTGGTGTACGCATATTTCGTTGTACGCATCTTTCAAGCATTCCTGGATACAGCCCTGAAAGAGACGACGAAACTCTAGGTAAAACATTAATGTTCACTTAGAACGTGGTAACTTATATGAAACAGATAAACCATAACTAAAAATAATCATAAATCCACAGAGAAGAAATCAAGCTCTAGGTAGCTGTGAAAGAATCTAAGGTGCATGAAATGCTCTGAAAAAAGGTAAAGTATACATTAGTCAATTATCTCTACAAGTAGACTACCATTATCCTTTTCAAACAGATAACGGTTGATTTTAGTTTTAACATATTAATGATATTCCTTAACGAATTAGAGTGTTTAAAATATTACTGTAGAATTAATAAGATTTGTGTGGTACCATGTCTATGACGCAAACACGGTCCACGTGGACGTCACGAGGCGAAGGAAGCTATTTTCCCTTCTTACTTCTGTGGCTTCATTTATTCTTTTGGTCTTTCTATTTTTCATAAGAAATACTGAAACGTTTACTTTTGTATTTCTTTGAAAACAGAAAATTATTATTTAAAAATAATTGAACCTTTTAATTGAATTACATTGTGACGCACTTAGGAATGTCCTGTTAAAATAAAAGCCATATCTTTAAATTTTAAAGTCTACACTTCAAAATATAATTATTTATTAACAATGCCATTATAATCAATGAAATACATCAAATTTAATAAATTAATATTAGTTTATACATTAAATGTAATCAGTTAGTATGGTTGTATTTCTTACATTAATCAATATTAATTGATATTGGTAGTAACTTTATATTATTATTGTTCCAATAATAACAAAACGAGTTCTATAGTGAGGAATAAAATGCAAATACAGACCAAATAACTGTATTTTTCAAGGTTGGAGAAGTGTGGGTTTTCATATACTGTATTTCTAATCTTGAAAAGCTGTATTGTATTTCTACTGTATTAAAGCAATATATCAGAAACGATTTTAAGGGAATTAAACATATTTCTTGTAGCAAAGTGTGTACCTGTTATTTAGATTATTATTTATAGCGCTAAGAGAAATAAATTATAAAATTATTAGGATATCTTGTTAAAAAACTAGAAATAACTAATAATAAAACTACTACAAACGGGTTGTTTTCAGCTGGTAGGGTTTCTGTCATACCAGTTTCAAATTCTTCCATTATCTCCAGTCATCATCAGCTGAATGTATCCCTCTGTTAGGCGTATTTCTTAACTACGTCTTTTCAGGACCGGTTTGGTCTCCCTCTATTCTCTCATTGTATTCTGGCCATAATTAAAGTATTTGTAAAAATATATTGTTTTTGTTTTACTTACATGAAAATATTATATTATATATATACAAAAAAGAATTTAGAAGACAGATATATAGAGCACATCTAAGCATACATCAAACCAAACATTTACGATTCAAACGTAACCAAGAAAGCCATACATTCCAAAGCGACTATACATTCCGCACATTAGAAGACATACACCTAATAATAAAAAGGCCTCAAAATGAAAATCTGGGAACAGCTAAAAATTTATAAACAAAAAAATAATATCATAAACGTATTAATACAAATAAAATAAATAAACAATAAATTATTCAACTTAATAGACAAAATTAACCCCAAGACACCGTAATTAGTCTTCGAAGTTTAACTCGCATATATATATATATATATATATATATATATATATATATATATATATATATATATATATATATATATATAAGTAATATTCTTGTTTAAGTACATTTAGTGTAAGTAAAATATATATATTACTGTAGTAAAAAAGTACAAAGTATAAATTCAAATAACAATACATGAAATTGGAGTAGCATGTTTTACAAAAAGTAAAAAAAATCCCCTACATTTAGATGTTTTTCAAAATAAAATATTATTATAAATTCCTATTTTTCATTAGACATCTCTGCCTTGTTTTTATTATTGCCTTCTTGTTCTCTGCATTATTATTGTTTATATTTACTTCCTATTATTTGGCTTATTAATTGCTAAATTAATTCAATCTCTTCTGTGGAAAGTGAGAGTCTTAATTGTTAACCGATACTGTCACAACTCTAAAGTGTTCATGCAAAGCTATTCGTTTATTATTCATCTCATCTAGGTAGTGTTTTGTCGGGTTTTGTCGCATACGTCTCTAGAGGAACGTCCTCTTGCAACTCTCATTTGCTTCAGTCTCACAATTATTAAAAACAATTAAAAAAGAAAACATTGGAAACCTAATTGGTTTACGTAACAGTCATAAATTCCATTGAGCCCGAGCGCACTATAACAATATCGTTTCACTTTTGTGGAAATATCTTTAGGTAATAGAGAGCTCAATTAAATGAAATCAACACAGCCGACAATGTTTACTTACACATAATACATAATGCTTGAGACAATGGTCTATAAAAAATAACTATGTATAGTGCGAACCACATAACCGTGCATTTGACCTTGGTGCTACCACTTCTTAAAACATGTTACATATTCAGAATGTTCTATATATCAATAAATTCTATACATCATCAAAAGCTTCTGCATCCGATATGTCTACATATTCTTCAAGATTGTTTGTTTTTTCTTACTGAAGCTACTTTATCATAGAATTAATCTAACATTGACCGTCTCACGCAAATTAGTGTTTTGACAGTCATTAATATGTTTGTAGGAAAGTATTTATACTGACCCTCTACCTCCCGTCTCGCCTGCTGCAATCTATCAAGGCCAAGTGCATGGTTAAGTGGTCTGCACTATAGTTGCTACTATGTCTGGAGAAACAAATGATCGGTCGCCAGGTGAATAGCGAAAAATAGTCATCTATAAGTATTGGAATAACAAGGTTTCTGAACTTTACAAGAAATAAAGAAATTTATTTTCATTTCTTCTCAACTTGCGCGTTTCTAGTTTCAATTTGTGCGTTTAAAATTTATTTTAATAAGAGAAAAATGTATGTTTATTAACATTTTCGTAAAATAGTTTCCATATTTGGTCCCGGTTTTATGATCTTTTATCCAATCGCTCTCGTCATTTATTGTTCGGGGCTGTAATCACTTACAAACCCAAACGTTAGCATTAAGTTCCATATTTCGTGAACTATGTCCTTGTCAGTATCTGATCTTTGACTTTCATATTATGAGTGTTTTCGCTTTTCTATCTGTTTGGTTTCCGTTTGTAGAATTTGCACTGAAGCAAGACTTTCAAGATTATGGTAATATTCGAAGTTTCTGTTAGGGTATATATTTTACTACATCTTAAGGAAGTTGTTGGAGGCTCTCCGAAACGCACAACAAAAATTGCGATATTCCAGGAATGGCAGATATCTGTGACACTCGAAATATTAAGATTTTCAAATGTTAGTCTAACTTTGTTAGACGGAATCGATTTTAATCGGAACATGGGCTTCTCTTTTCTTTCCGTCTTTTTTAGATTCTTTACTCTATTCAATAGTTGAGAAAGAATATGATCTAGTATCAAATATAGTTTTATGCAATATTTTGAACTGCGTAATTTAAAGCCCTTTGAAAATCCTGTTCAAAACAGCCAAAAGATTGTTGCCTTCTTTAGACGAGGATATAATGGACGAGTGACTGCATCCTTTCAATCCTGTGGGACTTGTCAAAAAACTCTTGGCAATCAAGAGGAATCTATATCTGGTATTCTAGCATAACAAGCATACAAAGAAGGTTTCACTATTTTAATATTCAATTTTATACAAATATTATACAACTCTATACTATATACGGCCCAAACAGTTACTATAAAGTTGTTTTGTTAATTGTTTACAAGAAATTGGATAAAGATCCAAAATTAAACGTTACAGTTTCAAGTATACGGATTTCGAAACCATGAATTGGAAATGGTTCTCACCCAGATGCCTCACACAGATGTATTATATAATATATAGTTTTTCATTTTAAACGACAACGTAATGAAGAAATTGTGATTGAAATATAAAAGGTATATCACGTGGAACAACCGATTTTTTACACTTTTTATTTATGTAATTAGCGATCCTTACGGTGTAGCTACAAACTACTCCCTCTAATCATATCATATGTGAGTGTAAGTACTATACTATATGTACTTGTACTATAAGTAATATTACCATTAGTTTATGAGGTATTGTAAGTTGTTTTTGGTGAATTTAATTTATATAATTTTCTTTGCCATTGCACCAGCTGGTGTGGTAAAGAAGGGAGGAAAAACAGAGTAAAACATGATGAGTGAAGATATTGAGAAAACCTGCTATAAAATAGACTTTTTATTATACACTGGCGTTAAACTATTATCCTGGTGTAAACATACTGTTACGGAGTAGTATAGGTACATCACACTAAACCAATCTTTTCATAAATATTCTTTAAAGATCCGTGAAAGAGGAAACAAAAAGGTGGAGTTTGTTGTGACCTCAAGGACTATTGTTCGTACAAGATGTAAATTGATAATATAGACTAGAAGGATAAAGAAATTGTTTCGTGTAATTACTAGATTTGTTTCAATATTTAATTTGTTAACGTCTTGTTATAAACTTTACCCAGACGAAGAGCTCAAAAAGGCTATAATTGCTTAAAGGTGATGGTGAATTATTAAAGAATTGAGGTATTTTCAAATTATATTTGAGTTGGAAGGCCATCATAGCTTGAGTGTAAGTGGGTTACGTCCCGGTGGTAAAATTATTCTCTCTCGGTTGGGCCTAATCTTAGTAACGCTCCAAGTGACGAGACTATTAATCTAATTTTTACGCAAAATTGTGCGGCCATTTGCCAACAACTCAGCGTAGGGTATATATATATATATATATATATATATATATATATATATATATATATATATATATATATATATATATATATATATTAAAACAACATAGGTTATTCAAATACAAGAATATTTATTATTTTATATCCAAAGCTGTTCGTTGGCAAACAGTACCAACATCATCAGGAATGAAAATTACAATAATGTTTAATTACATTATTGTAATTTTCGTTCCTGATGATGTTGGTACTGTTTGCCAACGAAAAGCTTTGGATATAAAATAATAAATATTCTTGCATTTGAATAACGTATGTTGTTTTAAATTATTAAACAAGAAAACGTATTATATATATATATATATATATATATATATATATATATATATGTGTGTGTGTATATGTATATACACGAGTATAGAGAATAACATTTTTAGTCACCTTAAAATCTTCTTTAAATTAAAGCAGTACTGACAGGATAGGGATCTCATCCTTAGTGTCTGTGAGTACAAATATTCGGGATAAATGTTGAAGTTGATGCGAGAAAGGCGTGGACCCGTTGCGTGCAATATTAAGGCGATGACAAAGACTTGGGTATGTGACGGAATGCGCGCTTTAATTAAACAGATATTGTTCAGACGTATTTAATCTTTAGAACACATCGGGCTATGGCAATTTGGGAAATAATAAAAAAAATTACTAAATATTTTCCTCAATTAAATTAATTTAAATAAATATTTTACAATCGTTGTGCAAAATCGTAAAACCTTTTCAACTACATGTACAGTTGTTTTTGAATATTACAAATTTTACAAATTATTAATTTCCTACGTAATTTAAACATTTTCATCGTTATTTATATTTTTCATCTTAATAAAACTAAAAGTTTTAACAGGGTTTTTAGTTTAAATGAATGTTTTTCTTAAACCTATTTATACACTGTAAACAAAAATTGTTTATGTTTGATGTATTTAATAATATGTGGTAAATTTTTTTATTGAGTGAATATTTTTCTGAAATTATTATTGAAAACAAATACTTTAGCTAATAAAGTAACCTCTAACAAAAAAATGATAAATATTTTCATTCAGAAGATGATTGGAGTGAAACTGAAATTAGAAATGTCAGTCTTAATGCGAAAAAATTGATTACGGAGTAAAATAGGTACGAGATTTAGAATAGATGCCTACAATAGAAATACTTGCAACCAAACAAGTGATTTAAGCAAACGAGAGCTGCTACCAAATAAAAGACGCAATCAATACTGTTACGTATTATAGTTAATAAATTATAATTAAAAGCAACATAGTAAAATTATTAATATTTTTTTTAACACTTTCTAAAACTATGAATTTTTTTACTTGCTTTAAAAAAATTTTATTGTACAAATTATATTTATTTGAAAAATATTATTTCTGAAACGGAATGAAATTCTTGCATACATTGATTCAACGCCATTTATATCAACCCAAAACTCAACTTTATGTAACTAGTATTCACATTTATGGTCTTTTAAAAAACTAGTAGACTTAAAATTACTACTATTGGTATCACTTGGCTAAAAACTACTACTTACGGATATTTTTCAGCAGACGCGTTTCTCACTAGGTCAATGCATTGTTCAATCTCGTAGTTTTCGGTTCTTGTGATTTACAAACATCCCATACACCATCCTCAATGCATTTTAAACGACAAAACACACTCACAATTTTATAGTATATTTGAACCCATAATTAACAACAACTTAATGAGCAATAACACACCACAACTCACAGTATTAAAACACACCTGAGCAACAGTCTTGTCCGTGACTCACAGCATTGAACAATGAATTGACTAGTGCGAAACTCGTCTTCTGAAAAATATCAGTAATTATTCTTTTTACGCTACTCTTAATATTTTTTGCAAATTGATACCAATTGCAGTAATTTTAAACTGCAAACTTCAAGATGTACTACATAAGAACTGCAATACATAAAATTATTATAAAGATTCTGTCGACATTCTAGGAACCTTTATTTATATCGTTCATATTAAGTACTGTAAAAACTAATAAGAGTATTTTTACAGGCTACCGGCAGTTTTTTCCTTTTCGCAATACGTACAAAGATAAAGCTTTTTAAATTTATAAAAACTCCTAAAATAAGCTTGAAGTAAGCTTGAATAAAAACACAAATGTAAGTAAAAAAAACTCACGTGGTCTTACAACTGAACAATTTTTTCTGCTATTTATATACTTCCTACGTCATTTCTTTCTTAACCTTTCTCACTAGTTTTTTTTTCAACTCAACTGAAATTGCTTCATCAGCTGTGAACCAGATGCGTTTGTTATTAATGGGAATACAAAAAAAACTCGAGAGTTATTCAACCTACCTCTTGATGCGGTTGGCAAATCCATATAACCCATGAGCCACTCCAGTGTAGTCGATTGGACAGCGTTCTGATCTTCGTTAACACAAGAAGAATCAAACATCTTGCCTTTGTAGTGATTCAGCTGGCGTATCTAGAGTTCCTCCACCATCTTCCAAGCCTAGTTTCACTATACGCGTGGACATTACACAATAGCCAAATAGATTATGGTGACAATACTGTGATTATATTATAAACAGTGGCTATCAAAATTTTATATGTTTAAAATCGACCCCAAGCACGGATATCTTTGTAAGGAGGAATTAAACAAATACTTTAAAAACATAATTTATTATTTCCCTTTTAATCCTCCCACTCCTAACCTTGTTAAAAAAATCCAATATTTATTTATCTATGTTGTTTAAAAACTTCTAACGAACTTTAAAAAAATAAATAAATTATAGAGAAATTAAAATAAAGAAAAAGGAGAGAAAATGTTTTATTTTACTATATGAACAATTATGTAAGGAAGGTACAGCTAATATATATGCTTTATTTATAATACAAATTATTTGAGGAGACATTTTGTTGTTAATTATTTTAACATTTTAATTTTTTAAGGTGATATTTGTATGTATTTATTTTCCTACGGTAGCTTTATAATGCCCTCATAAACAAATACGAAACAAAATTTTAAACCAATTTTAGCAAATATGTTTCTGTTAGTTTAGTAGATAAAGGTGTGGAACATGCGTATAGTCAGCACTTTCACAATACTTCCGCCTTAATTTTTTATCTTAGCATTGTCTCAAAATATTATGAAAATATTTTGTATTTTCATAAGTAATCGGTTTTGATGATCCGATCAAACCCTTAGTTAATATATTTCACTGACTTTCATTTCAAAAAAAAAATTTGATGCATCTAGGAATGACGATTATTTGTGTTTTTTATAAAATTATAATATAATTGTAATTTATTGCAATGGATCCTGATACCCCATATTTAATTCATTCCCAAACCCATATTTGTTTTGCCAGTATTGTCAATGGAGAATTTATTAAAAATTAATTAAGAAACTATCTTTAAAATATCGTCTATATATATATATATATATATATATATATATATATATATATATATATATATATATATATATATATATATATATATATATATACGCTTCTAACTACAAATGTTGTTGAAAATGAATTTATTCCATCGTTTATAAACAACATTCGCGAAATCATCAACACAAAGTTTGGCAATACTTTTGAATCAGAGTGTAACCTTGAAAAGGAACCCCCTAGGGTTCTCACGATCTTATTTCCATTGTTGTTATTTCTTTGAATTATTCCTCCCCACCAAACAGACCCCTCAAAGTTCTCACAAAACAACCACCCCTCCTCACACCTGAGGTCTCGGGTACACCATCACAAAAACCGTACAGACATGAGGATAGAGGTCATTTATATGTAAAACCTTCGCGTTCCTACATTACAGCAACTCTTACAGATTTATTGGCTGACTCGGGATTAGCGGAAGTCCTGGGGATAGGCGATACAATATTTTGAAAACTTGCGAAATCAATTATCCAAGCCTAAATAAATTGTACTGATTTATTTTCTGCTATAACTTAGAATTATCTATAGAGGGATCTGGAGCTGCATAGAAATACATTGAATTCGTCTAGGGTTAGTCTGAAGCTCAAACATGGCTGTTCTATTGTTATTGTTTACATTACAAAATGACATTTTAGTTCTACATCTAAAGATAGTCTGTTTCCTTATTTTGACATTATCATCTATATTTATTACTTGTCACAAAATATAATATTATAGATAATACTTGTCACAAAATATAATATTATAGATAATACTTGTCACAAAATATAATATTACAGATAATTTTTGATATAATTCTAATTTATTTTGACTTATTTTAATAAAAATGTATAAAGAAGATTAGTTTTAATAAAACCTAAATTACTTTAAGTAGTGTATTTTAATATGTCAAATTAGCAACTTAGCAGAGAATCTGAGCGATTGGACACAATTTTGTAAAAATATAATTCCTAAAATAAGTTACCCATTCCATTTATTTATGTCTTTATATAACTATCTTTGTAAGTCTCCCGAATTGCTAATTTTGACCTTTAAAATTTACAAAGTTAATAAATAGATTTTAAAGTGATGCTTTATACCAGGAATACCAAACGTCGAGGTCTTTTACTTTACAGCACCTGCGTTTTTATTTTAAATGTTTTTAATGTTTTAATTATTTTCTTACAATATATTTAAAATATAAGGAATAGTTTCTCATAACAGTTTTAAAATAATTTAAGGGAATATGGAAAGACTTTAACACTTGTATCCGTATCAGTTTGTTTTATTAGCTCCAGTACGATAAAAAGGATAATACTCCTAAATGGGTCCTAAAAATGGTAAATTGATATATTCTTTTACCAAGTAAGATTCGTGTTTAAATACATTAAAGTGTATGTGATTTATATATTTTTTGTGTATTTGTTAAAATTATATTACTGTGTATTTCAGAATAGGAATATAAATTGCATAACTTTCAAAAATCCATTTGGTTATCGTCTATACACATGTAATATCTGGACACTAGGCCTATATGTTAACTGTATTTATTCCCTAAACGTCTGAATATGATAGTTGGGATGTATTCTTTCTTTAATCAGTCCAGAGTCCTTAACTAGACAATACACATAGCATTAATTTGTAAGGAATACTATTCTGAACTAATTTGATCTTTACAGCGCCCCTTAGTTCCACATTACTCTTACACACAACAATCATCTGCTTGTATCATTTTATATAAATGTTTTCTGTAAAAACATTTAAAAATATTTTTAACAATACAGCAATAATTTTCGTTGCCAGACGGTTGTAAATTTCCTCATCATTTAACCAAAGCGATATAAAACATTATTATCAACATGTAACATCATGATTTCGCTTGTTTAGAGGTTAACGTTATATCCACAGTGCCGTCAAATTAGCACATTGTATGGTCGTATGCATTATTTCATTTACAAATGTTCCGATCAACTGACTGATAGAATAGTTGCTATAACCAGGTTGTAGAGGGTTCAGAAATATAAATTTACGCCAGGGGGCACTAAATATGATAACACTATCCATTTGCTATTAAAATTTTTTTAATTTCCTTTGAAGATTAGAATTTCAACAAAGTTTGAGCAGTTCTTTGCTCCATTTACTTGAACCTAAATTTAATTCCATGATTGCAGGGATGTGGTTTGGACAAATAGTGAAAGTCTATGAGACGTTTATAAACGCTGGTTCTTAAAAATCATAACAATTTAATATAATCTAAATAAAAACAATGGGTGATGAAAATGAAGAATTTAACTCTGAACGGCCTCAAGTGTAATGAAAAAACTCAGTTAACTAAACGTTTAAACGTAGACATTATGAGAGTAAATGTTCCAATTGATGAGAGTAAATAAATGTGTTTTAAGATGCAAATTAACTTCCCTTAAATTTACATTATAGAACTTAACAATACAACCTTTTTCTTTACAAATTTAGCTTAAAAATAAGTAAGCGAATATTTCACTCTCAAGCGCACACTTTCTGATTAAAACAAGCAAGAGTATGAAAAAAGCAAACATTTCTAAATCTGTTTTGTCTATATTTAACTAATTCATTTTACTTCAGTTTGATCTTTCGTTACTTCATATTGGTGTATTTTTAGTAAAAAATTGAATTGTTTAAGCCCAAACGCGGGGGTCGCGCTGACGCAACATCTGCTGAATTCTAAACGAAGCAAATATGGAAAACCTCACGTATTGTATGACTGGTTTTGTATCGTTTCCATTGGCTGCTTTTATTCTTTTACAAACTACCTTCAAAACCATTATTTTTATTAGATTCCGTACTCTAATAGAAATATCCAGCTTCCATGTCGGATATTTTATAGAATTGATAATTTATGTCCAGTCTTTTCATTGTCGTGATTTCAAACAAATATTGTTACCGAAAAATAATTTTTTTGGGAGTAGATACCACTTGGGTGTTGCCTTGAGGGTTGCAATTAAATGTTTCGTAATTATGTCCGAGTCCCTAAGAATGTTCAGTTACATAGCCATGTACGTACATTGTTATTGAGAGGCTGTTGTAGAATTAAACATTTCGATTTAGTATTTGAATTTTGAAATTTGTCCTGGTTTTGGCAGGAAGTGGAATTGTTGTGTTAAGTATGTATGTAAACAAAATACTTTTGTCCATAGAAACCTTATAGAACTGATAACATTATTAATCCAAAGATATATTGTATTAGGTTTGCCCACTTGCTACGGTCCAAGGCTAATTACTCCAGCATTGGAAGAGACGTCACGTTAGTGATTTCCCAATCAGGAAGGTGTGTAAAGGGAGGAAGGGCACCATTTAACACACCATATTATTACTGGACAATACGATATGTAGACGAAGAGTTGGCTTCTCTGAGATTTGGCGCAAACGGTTCACAAGAATTCGCTTAGTGGCTAAAGTGCAATTTATTAAAGATGGATGAAGTTTAAGATGTAAAAGCTGCATTATTATTTTACTTAATACGATCAAGCAATCACACAACAAATGAATGTACAATGTTTCCCGGGAGAGCGAATACACTTCTTTTCGCCGCGGTTAAGAGCGGAAGTACTTCAAATAAGAGACCTTGCCAACGTGGTGACATAAGTTTCTTCTGTCCTTTCTTTATTCATCATCTCCTTTTATTCTTTATTATATCCTTTCTTTAGCCCTACTTAATTCCTTCCAAATACTTCTTTAAAATTAGTCCACCTGCCCTTCTCCATCCTTCTCCTTACAAGGAGGCGTAACGTATAGACCCCTCTACATGACCCCGATAGAGAACAGGTCAACTTCTACTGCACACGTGATATCACGATCCCTTATATTCCCAATTAAGAGGATCTATATACCCATCTTAACTCTACTTAGATTCACAATAATTTCCCACCCTTCGTAGGTGATGGTAGTCATACGTGCTGGTCGCCTTAAAACAACAAAAGATAAAAACCAAAGTTTTTCAAATTGTATATAAAGCTATTAGTTAATGTTGATTGATTAAATAGGTTACATACTAAATTTTATTTAAACCACTAACTATAAAATAAATTAATTTGCTACTTTGGCTCACTAAATTTAAATTCATATCAATTTGTAAATAATTGTAAAATAACAAAATGCTGTTTAATGTTAAAATTTTAGGGGAAATATTTCAGACAGTTTTTTTATAACTACGCTTACTTCTGTTATCATTCGTTCGAGCGATGATATTATATAATAATAATATCTTTCTTCAAAAACTAAACTTTTTCCAAACCTATTCCTTTGGCCTGAGAAATTATTGCCAACTATACAACATCAAAAAGTCCTAAATAAGCTTTAATATCGGATGATCTTATAAAGATGCTATTCAGTTCCTATATACTAAATTCCTTGTCTAGCAACAATAGGGCTGTAGTAAAATAGAAATGAATATGACTCCTTAATGTTATCGAAAACCCTTTTAACACAAACGCATTTATACGACGTTTTGAGGGTGTTCGTCAATGACATTGTTTTGTGTAGTGTCTGGAGTTTTCCCTTACAGTTGCCCTTTTGTTACGAGTTGCTTCAATAAATTCGCCAGACAACTCTATCATCCCCCGTAGACGTGTGCCAATCCCATTCCGTTACAACAGGCGGATAGTTTCTTTGCACAAGGGATGCAACTTTACCTGCAGCTTTTCGCATTGTCAAAACATAAACAAATCGTAAATGTCTAAACGTTTACAGCTTAAACTTTATAGTTACCACAAACTCGGGTAAGAAAGTAATCGGGGTGTTCTCAACCGACATCAAATTTGACACTTTTATCGTCCAGTAATAATCTGCATTGGCCCGTGCTCAAGCTAGGGGGTAAGTCTGCCACCCCTAAACTATATTTGACTTCTGCCATTATGGTTTGTCACACATTTAGGGAGGTTTGACGCTCGGAATGATGGGGTATGATCCCCATGATCCCTTCTTTCTTCTGGATGTCACGTCACCCGTATAAGATGTCACTGATATTAATTACTGACGAATGGAAGAGGAGAGGGGAAGGGTTAAAATGCTTTATTTAGTTTTATATTTTTATTCACGGTACTTGAATGTTTAGAAAAATCGATTTTTGTTACCAATAATAATGGTCCAAGTGTTTTGAAAATGGAGTCGTGCAAAACTGATTACCTAATTAATATTCTTGTTATAATAAAATATTAACCATATAAACATGATCAGTGTATTGAAATAAACATTTTCACAGGCTCATTAAATGTATTTTTATTTTGACACAAAAGATTTCATTTTAGACATATTTATTTTAAATATATCTATTGCCCTAATTTAGTTCATCCTTTTATAAACTCAAATTGAAATAATTTTAGGCAATTTTTGACATAATTACTTTGATCTTTAATTCACTGCATCTTTGTTGAGCTGAATCTTCAGTTTTTAGTTTTACCGTGTAACTGTTAAGTTCTTGTAACTAGGAACGTAACGTATCATGTGACATCAAACACTACGATACTATCAGGCATGTTTATTTATCAAACTTGTAGATAACATAAACCATTTTATATCAAACAAAGAGATTGCATTTAACGTAGAAATACCATCAAACATAATGTCTAACATGAGGATGGCATTAAATTTGAGAAAAACTTTAGCTACTAATTTACAACTGTTATAACTTTAATATTGCTTTAAAATGCCTTTTCAGTTTTATTTCTTGATGATACTTATTGAGCATAGATGTTCTCTCTATTGGGTTTCTAAGAATACAAATGTCAGAAACTGTGAATGCTGAAATCTGTATTAAACTCAATTCTCTGTGTAAATTTTAACTATTTAATTTTGCTTATTATGTGGTATGAAACTACAAAACACTACTACACATACGCCCGTGCATGTATGCAGATAATGTAGAGTTTGGTGTTATAATTATAAAAATATCCAAATTTATGATTATATTTACTAACGGACAAACTCTGAAGTAAATGTTTTTAGTAAATGTAATATTAGTTAGTGCGCATGGTATTTTCAGTTTAAACTACGTAATTATTAAAACAATAATAAACTATATCAGTTTGATAAAAAAAAGTATTACAATTATATATCGACTAATTGAAATGTCTTTAAAATGAATAATATAAAAAAACAAGCACATGTGAACTCATACTAAAATATAGTTAAAAACAATCTATAAATGTATACATGAAGTACACCTGCTTTAACAGGCTTTGAAGAAATTCTTCTAAAATAATTGTTATTTCTTTTTGCCCACTAGAAAGAATTATAACAGTTTCATTTTAAAGTAAACTTCATTTTACTAATAAAAAATGTTTGTTTTTAATAAAGTTCTGTGATTGGGAAATTTGAGATTTTTAGTAATATGAAAAATATTTGTCTATATTTCACTTGATAAATTATTAACATAATGATTCTTTTAGGTATTGTGGGTGCATAAACAACTTTATTTGCAAAATGAAATTCATATTCAAAGCAGTAACATTTTTTAAATAAATTTCAATATGAAATTCATTATTGCAAATACTTTGGAAAAAGGAATAAAAACATTTGATTGTAAAACCTTATGAAGACTTGCATGTAAAATAACTTACTTGTGAAGTTCAGGGTTTCACGTTTTCATTATTAATAGCGGACCATATATGTCTGAACAAGCCTTCGATAATACCTCCAGTTTTTATTTCGTTTATTATTTCAATGAAAGATAATTTTTAAAAATTCTTTATATATTTCCACTATTAATTTTATAAAAGAAATAAATAAATTGATCAACGCGTTATATATATCTCATCTTGTTTTCCTCTTTCTCTTCATCCACCATTTCCCAAAGATCGTATTTAGAAACATCCATTTCGTATTCTCACAAGATATCAATAGTTATATTTATCTCATCTTGTTTTCCTCTTTCTCTTCATTCAATATTTTCCAAAGATCGTATTTAGAAACATCCATTTCGTATTCTCACAAGATATCAGTAGTTATATTTATCTCATCTTGTTTTCCTCTTTCTCTTCATTCATCATTTTCCAAAGATCGTATTTAGAAACATCCATTTCGTATTCTCACAAGATATCAGTAGTTATATTTACCTCATCTTGTTTTCCTCTTTCTCTTCATTCACCATTTTCCAAAGATCGTATTTAGAAACATCCATTTCGTATTCTCACAAGATATCAGTAGTTATATTTATCTCATCTTGTTTCCCTCTTTCTCTTCATTTACCATTTTCCAAAGATCGTATTTTGAAACATCCATTTCGTATTCTCACAAGATATCAGTAGTTATATTTTGCCAATGAGAACATGATTATTGTTAAGGCTGACAGAGGGTGGGTGGAGTTCTTAAGTTATGATATTCCCCATTAAGTTTTATACTTTTTTAATAGGTTTTTTCTACGATTATGTTATGCAGAATTATTTATTTAAATCAGGCTTTTACATTAATGAAGTTAGTTTTTGGTCATTGTTGTTTAAATTCTTTGGATAGCCATAGTTTAAAAAAAATGTTTTAGGCTATGTTCGGTTTTGTTTAAGCACATTTAATTTAGGGCATGAAGCAATATTTCTAATAGCAGTTGAACTAAAGATCGTAAATCCAAAGGCAAGAAAGAAGGCAAAATTAACCAAAACATACTAGACGTTGTAAATTCTTCCAGTTGCTGTTTTAGTTTTATTTAGGAAATTGTTAAGCAAGATCTATCAAAATTTGTAGAGTTCGAGAAAAGGATATGAATTGATAGTTTTTCATCTCCATTGTACCACCAAAAACACAGATCAGTTTATTATTTGATTTTTACACTATTCAGTTTAGAATTGCCAGCTGTTTGAAACATCGTCTGAATGTTATTTATAATGAATCTTGGCAACCATTGAAATATTACATAAAATTCGTCACATTGTTTAAAGACCAAACCCACCTGGAACAAGTTGCAGCCTAATCAAGCCTAGTACTCGTTTACAACCCTTTCTGTCTTGCTCTTTCAGTTTTCCCCTCCTTCAGCTAGATCGTCCCCAACACACCTCACCTCTTCTAAGCACAGCTTGATGTCCGTTGTATCTTTCATAAAAGATTTCAAGGCTTGAGAAGTCATTTCATATTTTTAGTGGGTATATTTTCGTTAGACCCCTTTTTTCTGCGGGCAGTCCTGTTTGCCTGCTAACAATAGAAGGCTTTTGTTCGCCCCAATCTGCCAAACCACCAGCAGTTTTTGTGACGCCTTGCAGTGACCGGTTAATAATGTTATTTAATATTCTTATTTGAAGTGCTATAAATGTTTTGCTTACAAATGATCTTATGCCTGCCCCTGTGCTACCCTTCGGCTTTTTTTTTCAACTAACAAATCTGAAACGCGTGCTAAATTATCACGTTTTGTAAAAGAATAAAGTAGTATAATAAGGAAACCGCTGTGTTTAATGTTTGGTCGTGTTTTGATAAATGGGGGGAGGGGCTTGGAAAGGCAAGTTCGATTTCGATTCACTGTCACTCCCGTTATTGTTTACTGTTTGACTTCATTTCATTTCTTTGTTTATTGTAATATGTACTCACAAAAAGTGAATATGCGGAGTGGAAACAGAAACTTCTTGTTTTGATAGAATATATGTGTTTTAATAATATGACTGTAATTCAAATAATTCAATTGTATTAACCATCCTTAAGAAAGAAACTATATTTATGTTAAACTGTTCGCACTAAGTTAAACAATTTAAATAAAACTGAATGACTTATTACCCGAAGTGCAATCATATTATTATTGTGTTAATGTATATGGTGGTAACTATTACTTAAAGATAAAAACACATTTTCTGCTATTTTCGCTGTACGACAAAGAAATTTTTTACTTGGCGCTTTCTAAATAATATACCAACCCTTTGAGAATCCTTTAGTTATGAATAATTGAAGAAACCGAAACTAATAAAAGTAAACCTAAAACTAAACATAATAAAATAATAATACTAAAAATCGATAAATATCGTTACAGTGAAAAAAAGAAATATGATGAAAAATAAGTGATGAACATACCCGAAGGACTTCGCCCGAAATGTAGGGCGATTCAATGGAGTTATTTAATAACTTGAGAGCTAAAAACATTATTAGGTATTTAATGATTCATATTTTTATGTTTAAATTGAGTTTCTTTTCGTGTATTCTCTCTTTTTCACCTTTTAGACTTCAAGACTATAACGATTCTAGAGTCGAAATGACAGTTTTCGCAGAATGGTTCATGTTTTTGAATTGTATAGCGGTAGTGTAAGGAGATAGTATTTTGGTTTTAGTCATCTATATACAAATTTAAAAGTAGTGATTTAATTTAAAAGAAGAATATTTCCATAACAAAAATATAAAAACAAAACAAAACCTAGACAGTTAATACTGATGCATTCAATGATTATACATTGCACCAATGCTTTCAAGAATCAAAGCCACTTCGCAAATGGTACCCACACTTCGTTGCTTTGTATTCAGCGCATTCTGTCATCTGTTTTATTTTCTAAAACAAACGAGGTCTGTGTAGCGAGATCTCTTTGTTTAACCATGAACTATTTAATCTGACAGAAAGACGAATACGTGGACGTTATGTAAATATGATCTTGTAACTTTGCTCATGAACATGTATTCGTATTTGTCTAATGTCATGATCTGTGTTGCAGACGATAACAGTTTGTTAATAGCCTATCTGTGGACATTGTTTATGGCAGTTTCAGGTAGCTTTACATACTAGAATTCGTAACTGCAGAAATTCGTTCAATATGAGGTAGAATAAGTACTAGCAGATGTTGATGACATTTTACTATATCTTAATTTAAGCTTTTGAAATAAGCGAAGAATTTTTTATTTTCCTGAATTTTAACTGAATAAGTTTTTATTTTCCAAATGAATAATAGTTAACAACAAATGATAGTCGACTATAGTTTACATTATTAGAACATTTTCTTTCGAAAGTACATACTTAACAAATCTTGAAATAGTATACGTCTGTAAAGACCCACAGAGAGAGAGAGAGAGAGAGAGAGAGAGAGAGAGAGAGAGAGAGAGAGAGAAAGAGAGAGAGAGAGAGAGAGAGAGAGGGGGGTGGAGAGGGGATAGAGGGTGAGAGAGGAGGGGAGAGGAGAGGGGAGAAAGAGGGGAGCGGGGGAGAGGAGAGAGGGGGAGAGGAAAGAGAGAGAGGGGGAGAGGAGAGAGAGGGTAGAGAGAGAGACAGAGAGAGACGCACTCACACAAAGAAATACACTCACGTGCTTAATTATGAAAACTTTAAAGTAGATAGATAACATATTGTATTGTTTTAGTGGCTACGAGCATACAAAACAAATTTTTTTGATTAAAACAAACAATAAATTAAAGGTGTTATTTTATATTAAAATTAATATGAAATGACATTTTTTATTTTTTTAAACCTTCTTTTGTTAAGCTAATAATTATCGTTTGCAATAAAACAAAATGAAAAAGAAAATATCTTTCATAAATAGTTGAAATAATATAATCTAAAACGATAAATGTTTAGTATAAGCCTATAGCGTAATGTCTTGCATCCTAGTAAGGCATGAGATTTAGTTGTAAAATATTTATTCTGTTGTTTTTAAACATTGGAGACGGAGTCTCCCTACTTAAAACATTAGAGGATCTAGCGAAGCGGACTCTATGAAGTAGGTGCCGGTATATACATATACACATAACAGCGTTTCCCATAGTAATGTCAGATTTTGTAACCAGTAAAACAACTAGAAACAGATGACAGGCGGTTATTTCCAAATACGGTTTGAATCTTTACCTTACATTTAACAACTTGAAAAACACATCTTTAAAGACAGGAAACTAAAATATATTGTGCCGTATAATCGTCCCTATACTAATTTATCAACAACCCATCATAAACTAATGTAAAAGTGATAAGCCTATTTTTCTTAAATTATTATTTAAAGTAACCGGAATTGTAATTATTAATTTTAAATTAAAGTACAAAAGATTATTATTATTAACAAATTATATCATAATTATATACATTCCTTATTGCTCCGTTCCGTTTAAAAATTTTGACCTGAAACAAAAAATACTCTAATAACAAAGTACGACTCCAAAAATGTATTCAGGAAAAAAAATTAAAATGGTCAGAAGAGAGCAATGACACAGGAAATAAACTATCGGAATTGCGCTATTTAGCACAATATGCGGGCACCTCGTCCCACATTTCGATTTTACGCTTCGATGCAGATCATGAAAACCTCCTCAAAATCCACCACCGTAGTCCCCACAGAAAGTATTTCCCACGAACATGAGTCGCCAGACACATCTTGTTCTATTGTGATGGACCCGCGTTAAATTACCCTCCACTACAGAACAAAATAATTGAATGACAACGGCAAAAAATTAATAGACATTTAATATAAGCAGTCTGATTTGAAGGAAAGGAAACCAGTTTGTAGGTGGGAGGCTGTAACACGAGAGTGCTGCAAATTAATTCAGAAAAAAACTCGATTGTGGAAGAACGAGTAATGAATTTCCAAGGTCTTACGTCTTACACGGGGTTGACATCAATATTAGGGATGTTTTGCATAATTGTTTACTTGTTTGAGATTAAGAAAAGCGATTTATGGGAGAAAACCTTCACGAAGGAAGAGAAAAAAATGATTCTAAACAACAGACTTGTAAACAGGTTGTATTTTGGTAGTTGAGAGGGCAGCCACTGAATACAATTTGTAATTGGGGGTGAGAAGAAGCAATTGGACAGGTTCTTTAGGAGGGGAGTTGCGAAAATTTTATTTTTATAAATGTTATACATGACATTTTTGAAATCATTATTTCAGGTTCTACGTATTTACAGTGTCATATTGCAGTCTGGAACAGAGTACAGTGTCTGATTACGTAATTTCCGATTCGTTCGTTCCTAGTATCAGAGACTGAGTAGGCAATATGTAAATGTAGAGACTGCAGAGCCGGTGTTGCAGAGAGTTCATGCTTCTGCAATGCGAAGAATTCGCACCGGGGCGTAACGTCTCTGGCAGGCTGTAACGAATTTACTACTTGCGGAATTCATCTAGATTTTATTAAATTTCTTCTATTAGCTCACATTTACTAATTTTCATTCCTGATGATGTTGGTACTGTTTGCCAACGAAAAGCTTTGGATATAAAATAAAAAATATTCTTGTATTTGAATAACCTATGTTGTTTTAAAATATATATATACAGTATATATATATATATATATATATATATATATATATATACAATAAAAAAAGTAACTAAAATAAAATTTTTCTTTATCGAGCTCAGTAGGAATTGATTTTAAAAAATTATTTTTTTATATTACTTGTTTTTAGGTTTTGTTTCTACAAACCGATTACATTTATACGTGTTACAGGAAGTAATTTCATAAGGTTTTAGAATGGAAATGCTTTACATATTGCAGGATAGATATAGATACAACTTTCTATAATCAGTTTTTGGAAAGTAAGCGGATACAGTAGAAAACAGTATTTCAGGATACAACAATCCTTTCATATCCACAGCCTTACTTGACTTACCGATAAAATGATCTTGTTCGGGATTTGTTTCTATGACTTATTATAAATTTTAATTATTAAAGTTTGCTCCAGTCATTTTTAATGTTTATTAAACGATAAAAGTTTTAAATAAATTTGTATTACTGCAATTATATATTCAGATTTAAACTTCAGTCTGGGGCCTCAAAGCCTTAATGTGGGAGAATCTCTCGGGCATGTGAGCTAATACCCTATAGCGATAAAGAGATTTGGGATTTCTTGTTCAAACACCAAACTGATAAGGTCTTTACATGAATAATCAGAATACAATGAAATGAAGCATACGAGTGAAGAGCAGGATGATAACTACTAAACAGGAGAGAGCTCCTTCTAAATTGAAATTATAACATTCACTGTGCTACCATTTTGCTGGAAGTATTTTGATTTGCGCATACAACTCAGAAGGCAATGACGGGTTAGTGCACCCTGACAGTGGCACTGCCTGCTTCCACTAGTACCATCGCTAGTAGAAGTAAGTTGAAAAACACTTTAGAAAAAAATCCCGTAAGATCCTGGACAAACACCAGGAGGTTCCTGGGTTTTATTTGTAATGCAAGACCTTAGAAATACCTTGTTAGTGGGCCTGTTCAGTGAGCGTCATGCATTTCATCTTTTTATGCTTATTGTATGTAAATTAAGGAAGCAAAGTAGTCATACTTGCTCTTACTAAGGGACAGCTCTTAGGTTCATAGGTTGTGTTACTGCATCACCTGAACCAGAAGAGTGAAGGGGTTGGTTATTAGGTGGCATTTACATAAAACTACGTAGCTTACATTGTGAGTAAAAATGGGTACGTTTTAAACATGTTTTAAAATTATTAGTCGTTTGTGAAAATTAACAAAGTCCTGGGAATAATAGAATGTTATCGTAGCATCTCCCTGTGGTAACGGTTACAGAATCCAGCTATAACCACCTCTAAATAAAGACATTAATGGTCATTTTTTACTCATAACGCACAACAATTTTTAGTTTGTTATTTTCACATAGTTAACCGCCTGCTCTTAAATAATTTTATTTCCTCGCAATTATAATTTACCATGGTAGAGACACATTTAAAATTTCCTAATAGTAGATCAATAAAGTTTAAGCTCGTGCAGTTGTTGAGGAGATTGTTACGAGTGTCTTAATCAGTTTAACACAAACTTAATCATACCCGTCTATAAATGCTACCCGTAGAGATTGTATGTTTAGGCCACTACGACTTATCGTTGAAGAATAGGAAAGGATTGTTAAACAATTAGGATTAGGGTAAGGGGATAAAACCCCCAGGTAGGGAGGGAATTGGGGAGATATTATGGCATCACTTATGTACCTCGAGGAGTCTTACTCTTTATCAGGGTCATAAGGCGTTGTCTGCTCCCTAAACCAATTGTAAATGAAAGATAAAAAAGGGTAGATGAAAATGGTAGGATTAAGGTAAGGGGATACAATCCCCTGGTAGAGAACCATTGGGGAGATATTGTGGCATCACTTACGTACCTGGAGTAGTCTTACTCTTTATCAGGGTCATAAGGCGTTGTCTGCTCGTTACACTAATTGCAATTTAATGATAAGTAAGGGTAGATGAAAAAAGTAGGATTAAGGTAAGGGGATACATTCCCCCGGTAGAGAACCATTGGGGAGATATTATGGCATCACTTACGTTCCTGTAGTAGTCTTACTCTTTATCAGGGCCATAAGGGGGTGTCTGCTCGTTAAACCAATCGCAATTTAAAGATAAGTAATGGTAGATGAAAATGGTAGGATTAAGGTAAGGGAATACAATCCCCTGGTAAGGAGGCCTTTTGGGGAGATATTATGGCATCACTTCCGTATCTGGAGGGGTCTTACTCTTTATCAGTGTCGTAAGGTGGTGTCTGCTCGTTACCCCAATTGCAATTTAAAGATAAGTAAGGGTAGATGAAAATGGTAGGATTAAGGTAAGGAGGCCATTGGTCGTAAAGATAAGAGAAGGTAGACACAAGAAAAGGATACAATGATTCCCTGGTAGTGGAAATAGTAGAACATTATGAAATCACGTGGGCAAGGTCCCTTGAATTAAGTAGACTTGCTCCCTACCGGTGAGAATAAAGAGGCCAACCCCCTAATTGGTATCGTAGTTGATAATTTATAGTGGCAGTAATTATAGTATGCCTTACAAATAATTTAGAATTTGAATAAAAATTCTTTATTTTTAAGTAGTATTCATAAATACAGAGTCCTTGAGTAGCTTGGTTCTTTTTGGTTAGAATTTGGCTAATAAACATTAAAATTCATTTAGCGATGCTTTAAAAAAAAACGTTTATATCTTCATTTCCAACTGGTTTCTCTTTTAGTCTCGTATTCGCTTTCGAATTTTATTTCCCGCTACAAATCCTTCTTCATGTATTACCTATTGTCCATGTGTCGTAGTCCCGTAACAGGAGATAGTATTGTTATGCATATGATGGGAGATTATGCAACACAACACTGTTGTGCTGTTTTACCCCCTTGGCTGCATCGGGGGATTATCATCGGTACGACACGGGGGATTATCTTGTTTTGCATATACGTCAGGGAGATGAGAGAGATTTCGAACTTACAAAATTCTCTCCCTTTAACTTATCTTATTTTCATGGATGTTATGGTTATCAGGTGCTAATAAGGATTGACTTTGTTAATTAGTTTACCTTAAAACAATTACGCGTTCATATTTACTACCTACAGTGGAATCTGTCAATCATTATTCCATTTCGGTGCTACTGACTTACTTTTGCCACATATCTGGTTACGTTTTTATAAAAATAACAATAACAATAAAAGAATCATATTTTTCGAAAAGAATCTTTTTAACGTTTCCATTTTTTTCACTAATTCAATACGGATTTACAAATTCATGATCACTATGTGGCAACATACAAAGTTAGAAAAAGATAAAATCTCGGTTTTCTACGTTATCTAATTATTACTAAAATAAACAATTACACTACTATAAATTATACTTTGCTTTTATTCAGTCTCAAAAAAATTATTTCCACAAATTATATAGATTTCTTTATTGTCTGAAAATTCCAATTAAATATTCTTGGAAATAAACAAAGCTGATATCTTTGCAGTCTTTTAATAAAATCGTTCTACAATAGAATGTTTTATTCCAAGAACTGCGTTTATCGTCATTTTTAAGAACTCATTAGTTTTAAAATATTTAAAACGGTAATAAAAAACTGACACAAATTTTATTTATGGTTTTCTAAATTGTTTTTATGCTCATGCATTGTCATTAATGCCTATTAATGTATCTCAAGTTTGGATTTATATCAAGCGTATTCGACTTTATAACAATAAAATTGAATCAATTCTAAGAAAATATATAGCCTACATTATATTATTACTTGAATCATAAATCTAAGCATGATACATTATTGTATGAAAAAAACATCATTAAAATTTTCTGTTCGACAAAATTGTTTCTTAGAACCGATAGAAAATACATTTGGAAAATGAGCTTTTCTAGGAAGCCACGGTCTCCCAGTATTAGAGAAGACCTACCTCGTCACCTGACTGTTACGTACCATTTCGTCTGTCCCACATCTCTATCAGGTAAATACATCGTTTATTTTTTTTCGATTATAATATAACAAACTAATAAGTTCATTAGTACCGAAAAATATATGTTTTCTTTTTCTTATTTAGGATTTTGTACATATCTCCATTTACTTATGTAAAAGTCTTTTCAGTCTGAGAGTTTTATCAAAGTTAGGTTTGGTACATGGGTAGTTTGTAAACCTGCTAACTAAGGAGGAGGGTTGAACACTTGCTTTCATTTTATATTGATAGGTTACATCCCTTTTCATAAGCCATTCAAATGATTTCGACTTTCAGAAATTATCTAGAAATTTCTACGACGACTCAGTTACAAACTCGTATTTGGATAAGTTGTAAGAGCTACAAAATATGAGTATGTGTCATTTGTATATGAGCTGAATATGTGTCATTTGTATGTGAGCTGAATATGTGTCATTTGTATGTGAGCTGAATATGTGTCATTTGTATGTGAGCTGAATATGTGCCATTTGTATGTGAGCTGAATATGTGTCATTTGTATGTGAGCTGAATATGTGTCATTTGTATGTGAGCTGAATATATGTCATTTGTATGTGAGCTGAATATGTGTCATTTGTATGTGAGCTGAATATGTGCCATTTGTATGTGAGCTGAATATGTGTCATTTGTATGTGAGCTGAATATGTGTCATTTGTATGTGAGCTGAATATGTGAAATTTGTATGTGAGCTATATTTGTGTCATTTGTATGTGAGCTGAATATGTGTCATTTGTATGTGAGCAGAATATGTGTCATTTGTATGTGAGCTGAATATGTGGCATTTTAATGTGAGCTGAATATGTGTCATTTGTTTGTGAGCTGAATATGTGAAATTTGTATGTGAGCTGAATATGTGTCATTTGTATGTGAGCTGAATATGTGGCATTTGAATGTGAGCTGAATATGTGGCATTTGAATGTGAGCTGAATATGTGCCATTTGTATGTGAGCTAAATATGTGCCATTTGTATGTGAGCTGAATATGTGTCATTTGTATGTGAGCTGTATTTGTGTCATTTGTATGTGAGCTGAATATGTCATTTGTATGTGAGCAGAATATGTGTCATTTGTATGTGAGCTGAATATGTGCCATTTGTATGTGAGCTGAATATGTGTCATTTGTATGTGAGCTGAATATGTGTCATTTGTATGTGAGCTGAATATGTGCCATTTGTATTTAGTATGAAACTCTTACACTTGCAGAGCTTCACGATGGTTACCTCTTTGTAAATTTCGACATTGTTGTAATGTATGATGTTTAATTATAATACAATGTTGTATCGACATGATTCCCTTAAGTCATTAAAGTGGCTAAAGTAAGTTTTGGAGAGGGAAGTGAGTAATATCGATAAATAAATAATTTATTTTAAAACAGTAATCGGATTCTTTAAATGCGCTGTACTCGAAAGGGTTTGAATACAGACTAATAGAAGACAATCTTATCAAAAAGAGATAATATCGTCTTGAATTAGACGATAACCATACGATTTCTCCTTATTTTCAGTGAAACCCTTTCCTTCAACTGTCATTATACATCGAATTATTCATACCTATTTAATAATAAATTAAGTTTAAGATGTACATTATAAGTGGAATATCTTAGCCCCTGAGCCTAGAGGTGAGAGCTAAGCTGCAGAAATGAAACTTTGTTGATTTTATTGAGTGAATTTGTTAGCAGGTCGAATGTGTTTTCCTTCCGGATTTAAGATATACAAGCAGCTAGAACATTTTACAGTTTCGTTATGATTGCCAAGTGTGAATTTTGAGTTTTCGTGCATTTCTATACTTTCGATGCAAAATTATTAGAAATGACAGTATTGTTAAATATTATTAAGCGAAATGAGAAATATCTGCCAAGGTTTCTATTATTTTAGAAAACACAGTCAATAAATATTCATACTTCTATACATACTAATACATATTTGAACTTAGTAAAATAACGACCTGTCTAGGGTTTCATTAAAGTAAACTTATAAAATAACCTACTGAGATTCAATATTTCAAACACATTAAGCATGACCCCGATGAACGACGATCAGTGCAATCAAAAACGTTATGGCTTAGTACGTCTCTTATAAATGTAATTTAATTATAAGGTCGACAAATTGTTATTTTACTAAGTGATATTTTAAAGTTTTGACGATATTCATGTACAAAAAAATTCATAAGTTGATAATTTTAAAATTAACTTAATTGAAATTTGAAAAGTGTGAATAACATTTTAATTTCATCAAACGTTCTTTCTAGTTTTATAGTCTTAGTAAATTTATGAAATATAAAAAATATTTTCTAATGACTGTAGGTAATTTATATAGATTAACTGGTCGTTTTTTTTTAGCTAAATCTGTATTGCAGCTAGAAATCCGTTCTGGGGAATTATTAACATCGGTGACCGTGGAAACACGGAACTCATTATCTCAAAGCTAAAGTTTTAAAATTAAATGCCTTTTCACTCCACTCTTATGTTTAAAATTACACAAAAGTTGAAAAGAAATAAAATTTCGTCTTAATATAAATACATTTCAAATTTAAATAGAACTTGCTGAAAATTGAATGTAAGTATGTGTACAGAGTGTTTACAGAGTATATTTAAAAAATCAGGTTAAATGGTTGTATGAAAAAACCAAACCTTAAGAGCAATTCTTAAAATTTAATTTACAAAAACTACAATCACATACAGAAGTATAGAGTCACGAGACTTCTTTGAACGTTCGAGATTCCTGTTAGAGAGATTTTCACATGGACATTTAGGAGCTCTTAAAGTTTTATTTCACGAACATGTAGCCATCGCTAAACGAAGTTACGCATATTGAAGTCTTACATTGTCTTTGTATAAACATAAATATTAAACGAGCATTTGAAATTGATATGAAATTAAAATAAAACTGGCTAAATAAATTTTTAAAAAAGATTAAAAACTTTAATATACTTCTGCGAGAAGGGGTAATTCCCTAAACCCCCTCGCGGCACTCCTGTGGCACACGCATACCATATCAACTGCCATAATTTTGATTGTGTAGAATAAAAATATTTTAGATATTTTGTGAGTAAAATTACTGTATTTCATACATAAATGTTATTTAAAATAAATTTAATATGATTTTTTTGTAATATTTGTTAATTACAAAAAATGCAACGCCACTTTCATTTAAAATAAACAATTTTTCTTGAAAAACAAATGCAGCAAGTATTAGTATTAGCTCTTAACATATTTTTTGCAAATTATAAAAGCTACGAACAGTAAACGATAATAGATTTTTAACCCTCTAAATATATTGGAACCCTTTGAATGCGTAGAATTCCTGACAATGTGTAGAGCAATAATTTACGGATAGAACAGAAAAAAGTAAGTGTCCTCAAAATACAACAAAAACCAGTAATAGTTACTAATGGTTGTGTTACATTATCAATTGAAGTTTCTGTAAATTTCAAATCATTTTACTTTTGTCTAATGTCTGTTCAATTCCATCAAATACTGAACTTTAATACCCCCTGTCTTTACATTAAATGCGATTTATTTTTTTTTCATCCCTTTTCCCCAGTTGGTTTACTAATAATTTACAATGGTATGTTATTAACAAATTATATTAACTTTATGAAAATATCCTTCTCACCACTGAACACTACCGGCTCGTGACAGAAGTCTGTTAATGAAGATTAACCAAATGATTACATTTTAGGAGCCATGTATTCAATTATTCGCTGCATTGAGTCACCCTCCGGTGTTGGAAAAAAATCTTGGGTCAACATGAAATTGCTAGTAGTTGGCCCCATATTGTGTAAAGCTAACTACCCTTGACGAAGGGATGAAACACCCTCAGTGCGCACGCTCCGCCCGCATCACTGTCGGGATAGGGGATGATTAGATAATGCTATTTAAGGTAGGGAGAACCAGGTTGACTTCCTTGGCAGTTTGGAGGTAGACGTCATACGAAGGAAATACTACATTTATGTTCAATAGAATTTACAAGTAGGTGATACTGCGCATTTGCTCTATAGAAGTTATACGTAGGGGGTATTGGATTTATGTTCTACAAAAGTTAAACGTAGGTGGTACTACACTTAAGTTCTATAAAAATTATACGTTGGGGGTACTTCACTTGTGTTCTATAAAAGTTATACTTAGGTAGCACAGCACTTCAGTTCAATGGAATATATAAGTAAGTGCTACTGCACTTATGTCCTATTGACTATACGTTATACGTAGGTAGTGCAGCATTTATGTTCTATAGAAGTTATACGTAAGTGGTACTGCACTTGTGTCCTATAAAAGTTATTCTTAGGTAGCACAGCACTTAAGTTCAATGGAATATATAAGTAGGTGCTACTGCACTTATGTCCTATTGACTATACGTTATACGTAGGTAGTGCAGCATTTATGTTCTATAGAAGTTATACGTAGGTGGTACTGCACTTGTATCCTATAAAAGTTATTCTTAGGTAGCACAGCACTTAAGTTCAATGGAATATATAAGTAGGTGCTACTGCACTTATGTCCTATTGACTATATGTTATACTTAGGTAGTGCAGCATTTATGTTCTATAGAGGTTATACGTAGGTGGTACTGCACTTGTGTCCTATAAAAGTTATTCTTAGGTAGCACAGCACTTAAGTTCAATGGAATATATAAGTAGGTGCTACTGCACTTATGTCCTATTGACTATACGTTATACGTAGGTAGTGCAGCATTTATGTTCTATAGAAGTTATACGTAGGTGGTACTGCACTTGTGTCCTATAAAAGTTATTCTTAGGTAGCACAGCACTTAAGTTCAATGGAATATATAAGTAGTATGTCCTATTGACTATACGTTATACGTAGGTAGTGCAGCATTTATGTTCTATAGAAGTTATACGTAGGTGGTACTGCACTTGTGTCCTATAAAAGTTATTCTTAGGTAGCACAGCACTTAAGTTCTATAGATTGTATATAAGGTTTTATTGCACCTATGTTCTACTACAGACGCTAGTTTGTTTGTTAAACTGATTCTTAAAGAAATATTGGAGTATAATTCAAATATGTTCACAAATTGTTTTATACCTATGACCAAGTCCCCGTTGCAATCTTTTTTAGAGATCTCTTTTACCTGACTTTGGTTTCTTTAAATAAATATGGGCCAAAGTAATTTTAAGTATTACATATTATGAAATACACTACTGGCAAATTAATTTGATTTATATTTATACTTATATTAAGAATAGGAGGGCTAGACACGGACACTTGAGACTTTCACTTACCAGGATACCTTAGCCCCAACCCCTCGAAACCTTACTAAAGAAATTTCTGGTAAACCCAAGCAACAAATGTTTGCCCCACCCCCTATTGAGGGCTAGGAAAAATCTCTTTTTTTTCTTTCACGTACGTAACCCATTCTTCAAAACAAGCCTGCAAAAACTTACGTTACCTGTTTACATTATTACCAAATTTCTAATTTTGTTGTGGTCGCTTCAGTAATCAATAGTATTTTTGCGTCGTCTAAAATCTTCCACTTCCAATTCTAATAACAGTTAGTTCCAGTCCAGACTTCGCCATGTGCAATTACTTCTGATGCAATTACATCCTCCTTCAATCCAGCCATCGTTAGCTCCATCCATCTATTCCAGTTATCCTTCATTTCAATATGTATATGTATATGTATATGTATATATACATATATATATATATATATATATATATATATATATATATATATATATATATAAAGAAGTAAGTCAAAATACAAATATAAGAATTATAATTTGAATTTACAAAATTCGAATTTTGCGTTGGCTAACAGTACCAACATCATCAGGAATATTAAACGATTCCTTCCTGAATATTAAAGTTTAATATTCCTGATGATGTTGGTACTGTTAGCCAACGAAAAGCTTTGAATTGTAAATTCAATTATAATTCTTGTATTTGTATTTTGACTTAGTTCTTTATTAATACACAAGAAAACATATTACGATATATATATATATATATATATATATATATATATATATATATATACACATCATCAGTTTCATTCATTGATAGGACCAGAATCCTCCATCAGTTTAAGTAGTTAGCTCGTGTGTCATTAACAGATCAACTACATCAAGTTCCTTTTGTAGGATTTCCTTTAAAATGGCGGCGCCTCAATAGTTGTTTGATCCAAGTGCTGATATATTTGTTAAGCATTAGCAGTGAAAAACCTAACTGGGTTCTTCTGGTTAGTCGCGCCGAGGACAAGCTGGTCTTCGGACAATGGCAGCTATATAGCTCTTTGTTTCTATGAGGTATTTTGGTGCCGTTTCAGTAGAATTGGTCATGTCTCCATAGTTCCCAGCAATGATTGTCACTTGACACCGTTAGCGGAGTTGGCTACGTCTTTGCTATCCCCGATGACAGTTGTGTTAAACACATGCCAACTTTCTTTATCGCCAAAACAAATGTCCGCCACCATCGCAGCTCTTTATAAACGCCCTTACTTCCACGAGTCCATGATGTACGGCCGTGACCTCTGTATCTGTAGCCGATTCGAAAGCAAGCAAGAAGTTTCTCGTACAGGATCAAATGTCATTCACGATGGTCACAGAGACGGGGTAAAATTATTCCTGGATGACAACCACCAGCGGTTGCCGACCAGGCGTTATACAACTGTTTAAATAAATAATATATGGAACACTATTTTCAGAAGGAAAAATAAAGTTCAAATACAGGTTTATAGATTTCTATGAATACCAGTACATTCGTGTGTGTGTGTGTGTGTTGAAACGGTCTGAATCAACGTTTCAATTAAGAAACTAATAATTTCCTATTTTTTAAATAACAATTTTAATATTTAAATAATAAGGTTTTAATTTATGGTATAATAAATATAGTAAAGAGTCAAGAAGTCAGTAAAATTTTGAATAAGTATTATTAAAACAAATTAAAAATTATAATAGCATGAAACTGTAATAACTAACTAAATTTGACAAACGAGAGTGAATTGAAAATTTTCAAAGTGCCGAAAAATGCTAACTTGAGAACTAGGCCACGTAGAACTATCATCGATATTTTGAAATGACCAGAAAAATCCATAATAAACAATAGTGAAAACATAATTTAAAAAACTTAAATAACAAAAAAGTTACAGCCATTTAAAAATAATAGACATTTTTCAGTGTTCTAAAACAGATAACAAAATTATGCAGGTTAAAACTAATACGTTGTCCAACCCGCCCGTACAAGAAACAAGCACGGAGATAGCGACTAGCTTAGAGCAGAGGGGAAGGGTTATAGCCGCAATAAATACAGGAACTTAGGGACCTGTAAGGCAGTCTGTAAAAAATTTTAATAGTTTAATGTCAGTCGTAATGTCGGTCAGCGCCTAGGACAACCACCATAAGGCCAGATGGGACCAAAATAGCCACGTTCCTGCCGTCTACTTTCATCCATGGACGAGGAAAGCCTCCAGGACGCGGAAACGGAGAAAGACTTCAATCGACTGACCAGAGATGGCAACTTCCGATGTCCAGGGACCAGGGAATCCAGACGAGAGGACTCCAAGGGCGGTAGGGAAATCCTTGGCAAGTCATTTTCTCTATGATATACAAATAAACGTAAAATTTAGTCAGTTAAATTTATTAAATTCAAATTACCAATTAAACTTATACAATGACTTTATTCCATGTTGAAATATTAAATAAATCTTAAAAGTGATAAAATTAATTAGTATAACAAAAATGTTTACATAATGAATAATAAATATTAAATTTACAAAGTGGTTTTGGCTATAAGCCAATCATTTTCATGAAGACCAGATTTATTGAATCATATAAATTTTAAAACTATTTATAATAAAATGTGAATTTACCAATCCAATCTTGAAATGAGAAGATACAATTTTTTATTATGTTAAATTTGGAAATATATATATATTTTTTAATGTGTAAATGTAATTAATGAATTATATATGTAATGTAAGATTTAAATATGTGAAAAATAATGAACTTTTAATTAATTAATTGTAAAGATAAAGAGAGAGTTAAATGTATTTATTTGAAAAGATAATTATTTTAGTATAAAATCAGTAATTAAATGCATTATAAAAACTTACAGTATTTGAATTTATCCTGTGTTGAACAACCAATAAAACTTTTAGTTTTTTCCAACTGATAAATAATGATTATAAAATCAAAGTACAGTTTTAATTAAATTTAATTAATTAATAAATATATATATAAAATTCAGAACCTAATGTTTCTTCAAACGAGTTCTCTCCTGAGAACAATTTTATTGAGCTATTCTAAAAATTAGTTGGTTTTTTGTTTTGAAGCCCAAAGACGATGTCTACTGGCAGATCATGTTTAAAGAACACAGGAGCCTTTTAAAATAGGTATCTTAAACATGATCATATTTTGCACGTCCCCTTGCTGTGCCTGCAGATCTCATGAAGTGGTAAGATTCTTTGAAAATTTTATGTGTTCATATAAATGTTGTTTCTTTCCAGCTGACTATTTTACTGACATGTGTAACTATATACAGACCCAACAAACCTGCCAACCATCTTAGGGGAGGTCGTACAAACGTTAAGGTAGAAGTCAGCGGGAATAGGCTTGCATTCTTTGCGTACCTTACGCGGGAACACAAGACAAAATTTAGGGATCTTAACACGGTACACAAAACAGTGTGAGCAGCAGATATATAAATATATAATAAATATGTAGTTGAACAACAGCAGAACCAAAGATAAAACGGAACGGGGGGGGGGGACGTTGCAGTGTGTACATATGTTTGCGAACATTTTACCCACGATTAATAAGTATTGATTTAATTGTCGAAACAACTGTAATAATAAAATAGAAAACATTTAGGGCTTTACGATAAATAGTTTATAGTCCTACACAATCTTAACTATATTCTTCAAGGTGCAATTGCAAAATTCTAAGTTCAAAGACACTTTTGGCAGCAGTCCAATGACAACCGGAACTGCTTTGTTATCAAGCTTTCTTCATACACTTTTCCTCTAAAAACGTAACAAAGTAGAGAGTTACAAATGTCGGTATAAAAGACTGAGTTTAACATGCGTCTGTGTGTCTCGTTATGGTTCAAGCTGCGCAAATTTTGTAGTAAAATTAGACACAGTTGTTCCATTTTAAACACTAGTTATGCAACTGCACACTTGTTGCATTTGGCGCGGATGTTTAAGATTTATGCATTTCCTTATTTACATAACTGCACATGCAATGTTATCAACGCATACAGCTGGCGCACCAAATACCTCTGCCTATTTACAAAAGCAATAAAAAATTCATTTTCATAAAAAGAGAAAACGCCATAATTAATCTAATTGGAAAACAGTTGTAATTTTTAACAGAAACATGTTATTGGTAATAAATTCTACCGTTTGTTATTATTAACCTTAGAGTAGCATTAAACTGGCTACAAGTATTTATTTAATAATTTATGCATTTGGTTTTTTTCAGTACCTTACAGATAGACTGTCCATCGAGTATGATATTTGTTATTAAAAACATATGCAAATTAAAAAACTAAGTAATTTAAATTACCTAAACAGTTGAAACGCCCAGCAATGCACAACTTGTTATACATTTATCCTTGTAAGAGAGCTCATTCAATTGTAATACTTTATTTACAATACAAAGTATTTGTATTGTAAATATAATATTGGTTTTCAATTTAAAATGTTCATGATATTGTCCAACTTTTAAATATTTTATTGGATTTTGTGATTAGGTTTTATTAGACATTAGTTAATTAATTTTTTTCTCCATCCGTTACTTACCCAAATATGATACAGTATTTACAATATCTTCCACGCTGACAGTTGATCTTCCACAGCTATCTTCCATGTGGATTTTTATTGATCATGAACTTTTGAGCTTGAATTTAATAAATTAATGATTTGCAGAGCTTGAATTTAAGTAAATTTATGAAACAACTTTCTAAGAACGTAGCGTTTCGTTCGCACTTTGGAAACTTCATCTATATCTAGACACTCAATAGCATAGCCGGAAATTCCTTCTGGAGAAGGGGGGGGGGAGCTGAATGTGGTTGTATATTCTGGGAGGGAGGGACTAGGAGATAGTATATAACCAAGGCAAAATTGTAATTAGTAAAATTGTGTATTTTATGCTTCTCTATAACGCTTACAATTAGACAAAATGAGTTAATTCAATTTTGTTTACAATTTAAATACATTCAATATTGAAAGAGTACTCAATAGAAAACTAAGAAATATCGAGTCTATGAGATTTCATTCAAAACTCCATCCTCTGTTACAGCGTTATTCTCACAGATATAAGCCGTAGCTAGGCCATATCGCCCTTCATAAGTTTTATTTCTCAAATATGCAGCCATCGCCAAGCATTAGAAACATTGTTGTCTTTCCCGGACATTCTATACGTACTTTATTAACAGCTTTCAGTTAACTGTCAACTCGTTCATAGGAAACTTATCTAGTAGTAGCTATAGGCCTACTTGAATTTCTATGAGATATTTGAATTTACAGGAAATTTGTTACAAAAGCGGACAGGATATAGTAATTTTTAAGTCATAAAAGATTAAAAGGAAATTTTATAATCTTTTTGGATAGGGGTTGGCGTCCAAACCTTCCCTGGCTGCTCCCCTTGCGTTACTCAATCATCGTCGGTGTCTAGACATTCAGTATTGGCTTGATAAATTTACTTTATGCACGTCATTAATGTGTTCAAAATATCTTCTTTACATTGATTTCAATACAATTAATATTATTCAGTATATTTAACACCTTATATGAGTTAAAAACTGTTCTTATTGACCTACAACTTATTTTACAATGAATTAAACATAATAAATTTAGTGTGTTATGGTTAATTTTATAACTGACTAAAATAACCATAATTAATTAAACATAATAAATTTAGTGTTTTTATGGTTAATTTTATAACTGACTAAAATAACCATAATTAATTAAACATAATCAATTTAGTGTTTTTATGGTTAATTTTATAACTGACTAAAATAACCATAATTAATTAAACATAATAAATTTAGTGTTTTTATGGTTAATTTTATAACTGACTAAAATAACCATAATTAATTAAACATAATCAATTTAGTGTTTTTATGGTTAATTTTATAACTGACTAAAATAACCATAATTAATTAAACATAATCAATTTAGTGTTTTTATGGTTAATTTTATAACTGACTAAAATAACCATAATTAATTAAACATAATAAATTTAGTGTTTTATGGTTAATTTTATAACTGACTAAAATAACCATAATTAATTAAACATAATCAATTTAGCGTTTTTATGGTTAATTTTATAACTGACTAAAATAACAATAATTAATTAAACATAATAAATTTAGTGTTTTTATGGTTAATTTTATAACTGACTAAAATAACCATAATTAATTAAACATAATAAATTTAGTGTTTTTATGGTTAATTTTATAACTGACTAAAATAACAATAATTAATTAAACATAATAAATTTAGTGTTTTATGGTTAATTTTATAACTGACTAAAATAACCATAATTAATTAAACATAATAAATTTAGTGTTTTATGGTTAATTTTATAACTGACTAAAATAACCATAATTAATTAAACATAATCAATTTAGTGTTTTTATGGTTAATTTTATAACTGACTAAAATAACCATAATTAATTAAACATAATCAATTTAGTGTTTTTATGGTTAATTTTATAACTGACTAAAATAACCATAATTAATTAAACATAATAAATTTAGTGTTTTTATGGTAAATTTTATAACTGACTAAAATAACCATAATTAATTAAACATAATCAATTTAGTGTTTTTATGGTTAATTTTATAACTGACTAAAATAACCATAATTAATTAAACATAATAAATTTAGTGTTTTATGGTTAATTTTATAACTGACTAAAATAACCATAATTAATTAAACATAATAAATTTAGTGTTTTTATGGTTAATTTTATAACTGACTAAAATAACCATAATTAATTAAACATAATCAATTTAGTGTTTTTATGGTTAATTTTATAACTGACTAAAATAACCATAATTAATTAAACATAATCGATTTCGTGTTTTTATGGTTAATTTTATAACTCACTAAAATAACCATAATTAATTAAACATAATCAATTTAGTGTTTTTATGGTTAATTTTATAACTGACTAAAATAACCATAATTAATTAAACATAATCAATTTAGTGTTTTTATGGTTAATTTTATAACTGACTTAAATAACCATAATTAATTAAACATAATCAATTTAGTGTTTTATGGTTAATTTTATAACTGACTAAAATAACCATAATTAAATAAATATAATAAATTTAGTGTTTTATGGTTAATTTTATAACTGACTAAAATAACCATAATTAATTAAACATAATAAATTTAGTGTTTTATGGTTAATTTTATAACTGACTAAGATAACCATAATTAATTAAACATAATGAATTTAGTGTTTTTATGGTTAATTTTATAACTGACTAAAATAGCCATAATTAATTAAACATAATCAATTTAGTGTTTTTATGGTTAATTTTATAACTGACTAAAATAACCATAATTAATTAAACATAATCAATTTAGTGTTTTTATGGTTAATTTTATAACTGACTAAAATAACCATAATTAATTAAACATAATCAATTTAGTGTTTTTATGGTTAATTTTATAACTGACTAAAATAGCCATAATTAATTAAACATAATGAATTTAGTGTTTTTATGGTTAATTTTATAACTGACTAAAATAGCCATAATTAATTAAACATAATCAATTTAGTGTTTTTATGGTTAATTTTATAACTGACTAAAATAACCATAATTAATTAAACATAATCAATTTAGTGTTTTTATGGTTAATTTTATAACTGACTAAAATAACCATAATTAATTAAACATAATCAATTTAGTGTTTTTATGGTTAATTTTATAACTGACTAAGATAACCATAATTAATTAAACATAATCAATTTAGTGTTTTTATGGTTAATTTTATAACTGACTAAAATAACCATAATTAATTAAACATAATCAATTTAGTGTTTTTATGGTTAATTTTATAACTGACTAAAATAACCATAATTAATTAAACATAATCAATTTAGTGTTTTTATGGTTAATTTTATAACTGACTAAAATAACCATAATTAATTAAACATAATCAATTTAGTGTTTTTATGGTTAATTTTATAACTGACTAAAATAACCATAATTAATTAAACATAATAAATTTAGTGTTTTATGGTTAATTTTATAACTGACTAAAATAACCATAATTAATTACTACGTTATCTACAAGTGAAGGAAAAGTCTCATATTGGGAAAGAAAGTGAATGCAAACAGGAACCTCCTTTGGAAGTTCACGTGTCTAATAGTGAATTGCGGGTAAACTATTAACGATTAATATTGTTGAAAATCGTGGTTGCTGCACGCACGCGCGCGTGCACATCATACAGAAATTCAATTTTACATAAATTGCTAGGTTTATTTTTAAGGCAGTTATAAAATTTTGAATCATTAATTATATGGAAACGACTAAATATGTTAGTGACATATAAAAGTATAATAGTAAGCCTACTTATGTACTGTAGTATGATTATGGTAACAAATAGAAAAATAACATGTTAATAAAATTAGTGTTGAAAGGTATCAAAATAGTAGGTAGATTATTGAATTTAAAAGGAAATAACAAAACGCTTTTTTAGGTTTCATATTTTCTTACACTGTGAATATATGGGAATTATTTTTAACAATAGAATTTAAGAGAAATATAACGGTTCGAAGAGAAATATAATGCTTGATACAATTGACGATCTCAGATAGGTTGATCGGCGTTCTTTGTGCTGAAGTAGTTTGTTCAACAGTTCTAAGTGCCTCTAGAGTCGACGAACGTGACAACGCTCCACCAGCAATCATAAAGAACAAACATTATCCCCGTCTCAGCAGCGTGGCCTTGGAGCGTCTCCACCGGAAACAGCTGGCCCTGTATATGGCAAAGTAGGCCATCCAAGTATTCCCGTGCGAAGCTCATACAATGGCCTTGCTTCAATAATTTATTACATATTCAGAACAATGATGTCATTTTCGTAGTGTAATCGGCGAGAGGTTAATTGTTTACTGGGGCCACCATTTGGCCGGAACGGCAATTCAATTAATCGTTTTGACCGGGGAGGAAAATTATAAACCTAGGATCGTCAATTGGCCAGAACGAGAAGAGCACGACGTTTTCAAGGTACTAAGATTGTAAAATATTCAATTATATATGCAACCCAGTTGGATTGTGTTAGTGAACACAGAATTTTCCTAGGATCTCGCAAAAATTCCATGAAAATTTGTATTACAGTAGTAAATATTGTGTACTTTGATATTAAAAAAAAAAGATTCCCAGGCGATACACTTGCCAATTTTGAAATATTTGAGAAAAGTTTTAATTTTTGCTTTTTTACTAAAGCATTGTTTACACATTAAAAATATTAAAAGGGTTTAAAAGAATATCTATAAGTGTAAAAAATTGTTTATTTCAGTATTTCATCTACAAACTTCTTCTAAATGATTTTTCGGTATATTTGTTACAGAGATATAACATTTTGTACAATTTACTTCGAGTGGCAAAATTTTAAGTGCAATTTTTTTTGTTACATTTATTTAAAAGAATGTAAATAAATAAAAGATGTTAATAGGAATAAGAGTTTGTGCTTTTATCTGGAAAATTAGTTTTAAAATATTTTCCAATTCCTTTTATTATCTCACGCTCTAATTATATATACATTATATATATATATATATATATATATATATATATATATATATATATATATATATATACGGAGAAAGTGAGAGAGAGAGAGAGAGAGAGAGAGCTTGTATGAATTTCCATTCGTTAATAAAATACGTTTTATTATTCTATTCAAGTTCAAATACATTTTAAAAAAATTTGAATTGGATGGCACTTCATGTTAATAGTTTTTTTCAAATATTAATTCGTTAATTAATTAGTTAAATTTAAAGTAAGGTATGTAATACAGTTAGCCTATAGTTATTTAGTCCCATTTGGCTTTAAATAAGCGAAAACATAAGATTTCATAAAACAGCTGATTTTTTTCTTTATGTGCCTGAAAAGCTGTTAATGCATAGGTTATGGTGCTTTATTTATATTAATTGTAACTATTTAATAAAAAATAGCTAAAATAAATTTTTTTGACCTTATTAGGAATTTTATTTTTAAAATGTTTTGTTTATATTACTTGTTTTACATTTAAATATCAAGAATTATATTTAGTATAGAAAATAATATGATATAAGAATTAAAGTATTCTTAAAGAATTATATTAAGTAAAATATTTAAAGGATATCTAAGGCGTTTTCTAAACTATTTACTTATGTAATAATACAAAGTACAGTACTTAAAACTCACTGAATAAATACCCGGGATAATATACCACTTATCCAGGATGATTAAATAAATGAAATATCGCAAACTCATAACGTCAATTGACTGGACTGATAGCCCACTCTATCTTACTAGAAAGATTAAAATATATTCTAAAAGAAACTGGATATCTAAGAGGTAATTGTGCTGAGTAATGTTAAGAAAAAAACAATAACGAACAATTAACTAGGAAAAGAAAGAAATTTTAAACGTTTTATGAAACAAATAAACAACTTCCCGACCTTAAAATTTGAGAAGTGTGTGAGACACTAATACTGATACCTGAGACGCTGAGGAAGGTTAGTGTCGAAAACGTGTTTTTCTCAGTAAGTTTTTTATAAAATAACCTTAATTATAATATCAGCAAACCGTTAGTTTATTTATTAAAAACGTTAACTTTTCACCGATCGTTATGACAACAAAATCCACGAGAAAGCATTTTTTTAAAGAAACCTTTTTAAGACTGGAAATAACCATAAAGAAAATAGTCAGTGTGAAAAGAAGATATCCGATATTAAATTAGCGTTGGGAAATAAAGTAAAAGACGAAAAACCCAACTTTGCAGAGAAAGTCGGGTTTGCTGGAAGCATTCGTCCTTGGCGTAACTTGAGCATAAACACAATATTTTTACAAAGTGTATTGTTTGTTTAACAAATCGAACACTTTCATTGTGCTTAACCGTTACATAAACGTTGTAATATAAACAATTTGTAATTGCCGCCAAAGAGGAAAATAGTAACTACATTCTATTTATCAAACCTATTACTGCTGTTAAAACTGAGTTAAGTAAGGAGTGTTTACAAACTCTACCATTGTATTTTTTACACCTTTAGTTATAGCTAGGTTAGAAACATTGATTAGTAGGAAAACAGTTGTTCATCATGAAATGTGGACTAAATGCAATTATAAAGGCTTCAACTGATAAAGTGTAAAAGGCCACATGAAAATTTTAGAAATATTGTACTGGCTCGATTCAAAATTACACTATTATTATATTCAAATAAGATTACAAAATATTATTAACAATATTGTAATAGAATAGAGTTCAAAATTATGTATTGTCAAAGATACCAAAGACACTGCGATTATCTATAAAGGCAAGATGACAGTCTTTAACAGATGGGCCAGTTGGAAGTTGAACGTTTACGTCATACAAAACGTTTGGAGAAAATAGTCTGATACAAAAAAGCGCTTCAAAATGCTGTTAAATAAATCAAGATATTTCTATTTTTTAAAAGGAAACGGAATGATATTTGCTGTAATTGAAGTTCACGCAAGACAATTACTCAGCGGTTTGAACTAGAGGAACTGGAGCGCGAGTTATGGTAGTGAGATACCTGTTTGCTACCTCCTGCTGAGGACTTCTTGTTCTGGTTTTACCGGAGACCGAAGGAAATTCCTCCCGGTCCGGGCTACGTTACAGCATAAAATTAAACTTTTACTGCAGCTTTATCTTTCAATTGATCTTACACATTCTTCTTCTTTAGCGGGAGGGCGAAATTTATTCATTTAAATACAGTGTATGGATATTTTGGTCCCTAATTTTCACCACGTTTGTTAGTTCGGTGTCGTCATATCTGTCTGTCGGTCTGTCGGGATGGAATTTTGCAATCAAGTTTAACCTAACCTCCCAATGACCTAGAGACTTGAAATTTAAATCATAGGTCAGAACTGGATGACAATACAATACTCACTTGCTTTTTTGTCTGTACCTTTATTTGAACAAAAGTTGTTTAAACAAATGAAAATTAGCCGATGAAAATTGACATTTTAAACATGAGTCGGGCATGTATAACAATGCAATATTCACTCGGTTTCTTGACAGTAAAATTGTTTAAATAATATTTGTTTACACACATTAAATTTATCTGATGAGCTACAGATTTGAAACGTTGAAACTCCGTTTACATCAGGTCTGAACTGGATAAAACTACCATATTCACTTGGTTTCTTGTCTGTAAGATAACTGGAACAATATTTGTTTAAACAAATTGAATTTGTATGATCAGTTAGAGACTTGAAATTTTAAACATGGTTCGGCAGTGGATAACAATGCAATATTAAATAATAATCATCGGGATAACAAACTCCTTTACGAGTTAGGGGCGCATTGTAATGCACGATGTCGATTGGAAAGTTCCATATACACGAGTCTAAAAAGTACAAAATAATAATGTGATGAAAAAACCTTTCTTAGTACCAAGTTTTTAAACGAACTAAAAGTATAAAATAATTTGAAATTCCTAGGAATTTAAATTTTTAATGTGCATGTAAGACAATTCAGTGGGGAAAACGTGGGGCACTTCCTGTAGATATTAATATGGAAATGGTCAGTAAATGCTACTAACGGTTTTCTTACTGAGTTTTCATATTAACATTAAAAATTTACACTCCCAGAAATTCTAAATTATTTTGTACTTTTAGTTCGTTTTAAGAAGGGGTACTATGAAAGTTATTTTTTCAAATTATTATTTTAGCCCTGTATTAGCACACGCCTGTGTTTCCATTTATCTAGCTTTACGATGTCACAAGCATACGCTAGATGTTAATTTTTTTTACTTTTGTTAATTTAAAGATTAATTGAATATAGTATTTATTGTTGAGCATGCAATATCATAAAGAATTACATGTTATTAATAATTACGGTTTTTAATAATCATAACTCTTTAATCCGTTTTGATCTAGTTACTTTAGGTAATCATGTGAGATGTAGTGATGTGAACAATAAAATGACTAATTATAAACTAGAATAGAATTTTAATATTAAGGTTTTAATATGAAATCGTCTTTGCAACCGTTTTGTGAAAAAGATAAACGTGCTGGAGACAAAAGAAGCAAACTAACTGTCAGAACCCCCTTCTAACATCCGAACCGTCGTAACCAAGAGATTGCTTCAGTAAGAGTGAAACTAAGGACGTAAACATAACTATATTTAAATAGAAACAGATTTTAAGTGATAGAAATGTATATGTGATCCATTTAATAATTCCGACCGCATCTGACTGACCTCTAGCGTTTACTAGGATAGGGAGGGTGGGGTTATTATGTGAATTGGTTTTATGAGATTTTGGAGGTAATTGTGTCAAAAAACGTGTGCAAATTGTAGGTGTTTGGTGCAATTTAAAAACGTCATGTATAATTTCATTTTGTTTTTTTATGTGAAATCCGTTATTTTTATTTTGTTTTTTGAAAAATTTGTAGGTTCGTTGATTTGTTTGTTTAGCTATGGTTTGAGGAAATAAAGTGTTCAGCAATGTGTGAATAGGCCTAATGATCTGTGAGTGCACTTATGTGTTCTTGGTATCCTATGAAAAATGATCATCTTATGTAGAAGATAGGATATGAACTAGTTAGTTAGTTTTGTATATATCATAGTTTTGGTATGAATTGCTTACTGTAGTTGTGTGTACAGTCTATTTTGTAATTCTATTTATAAAATTTATTCGTAATTTATGTTTTTGGAATGTAGGGTAGTGTTACGTAGTTTGTATTTTAATTCAGCCAGTGGGTTTTTACTTTAGGGGTTTTTACTCAAAAATTATTTAGTTTTGTATCCATTGGCTTAAGCTATATGTTTAATGTCATTTAATTATTCGAATTGTTCTTTTGTTTCTAAAGGTATTTTCAAGAGCTTATGGATTGTGATGAAGCCATTTACAGTCCAGTGCGGAAAAGAGTCATACATCAACCGAAACGATGAACCTAATTTAAAATATAGTTACAAGTATTCCCGTTTTGCTATGTATATTAACGCGTATAAGTGAATATATTAACTTGAGTTGAATAAGTAAATAAAATACGTACATAAATAAACAGATGCCAATTATAAGCTATTATATGTCAACCCTGAACTTGCGCCTAACCGTATTTTCGGCTTTCTAAACGCACACTCCCATATCGCTGACAAGTGAAAGTGCCTGGTAGACCACACACACCATACGTGAACAAACTTGAGACAAGCAATTCATGTTCATCAAAGGAGGCCTTGTATTTTAACAATGGAGTTGGACCGACAGACAAAAACGATTTATACTCATCGAGACCACTGTTTATAATGTGTGTAAAACAAATTATATCCGACCTTTGTAAAATATATATTACGCATTAAGTTAGACACCGGTGACGAATGGACCCGTTTTGTCCCATTTAGGTTATGTTCTTTGTTTAACGGCAAAAGTACTGTATAAGTTAACCGCTTCATTGTTGTGGTCGTGTCCTTTCCAATGCGAGAAAGTTGTTTGTTGTTCAGACATTTTAAATTTTGTTACATTTGCGAAGGTTTAATATTTTTTTAATACATAACTGGTAACTCAACATTTAATTATAATTAATTTTTTTTGGGTAACATTTCCTGAGATATGTGTAAATGTCATCCATTCAGCATGGCATTATAGGCCTACTGAGTAATTAAAGAATACCATGATACTTTTTAAATGGTATTAAAAAGTAATTGTAATAATATTTGTATTGAGAGAGAAATATTTTGAAATATCAGTCAAAATATTGGAAATCTTTGACGATTATTTGTTTTCTGATTTAAATTATTAAAAAATAATAATATTTGATGTATACTGTCATAGAAATTAATACCTACATTTTCCCCATCGATATTCTTGAAATAAATAGAAAAATTGTACATATTTACTATATAACTTTAAAAAAATAATAATAAAATATCGTTGGAGAACTTGGGAGCAGCGTAATATATGAGAGGACATTTTGGGTAGATCTACAATTAAAGGCGGTGCTGTAGTGTTTCATTCTATAATTTAATAAGCCTCACTGTTACGTTTCCTAATAATTTCTTTCTGATAGTGTTGTTTCTAATACTATGGCCATTTCTCCGTTGAATGCAATTTTTGAATTGAAGGTAACTGGGAAAGCAGTAAAAGAATTTATTGGATGCGGCTCGTTGTTTGGATCCCAGCTATTGCTGCATCTGATTCTTTAAACGGTCGCAGAATAATTTTTCAGAAGATTATTCCAGTTTTAAGTAGGCAGCTTAGCATCGGGTAAACTTTTACTCTTTTACTCCGCCCCACATCTCGGGTAAACACCCTCAATAGAAAGCAGGTTTACTTAGATAAGGAACCCTGAAGACAAAATCAATCTCTATCCTTCTTACTTTCAGCAACACGGGGGCCTCTTATGTATCTGTCCTAACCATATATTTATTCCGGCTATCATAATGAATGCCTCTTTTACTATTTTTTTAATTTAGTAGGCATGAGCCCGAGAGAGAGAGAGAGAGAAAGAAAGGGAGGGAGGAAGAGAGTAGGTCTAAGTAAAGTATAAGATGATATTATTTACAGCCGATAATAGTTGGCTTGATATTATCGTGATCAATGTTGACGCTAACGGCTTCTGTACAACTACAGCAGAAATGCTTTTAACGTAAATATAACAAGTAAAACTCTTTTTAAAGACATACTAACCATGATAAGAATTTTGTCTTGTGTTTCGTTTAAAATATTTTCAATTTTTTATATTATCGTGTCTTAAACAAAAATCGAGTCTAAAAAAGACCTGTGTGGTGTTCTATTAGCAATATGATAACAAATTATTTGTAATGATAATTCCATTATTCAAGTATCAGGGTACGCCATTTGTTTTCATTGCGATGTTTCTTCTGGCATGGCGTTGTCCTAAATGGCTGTTTTATCTGACTCTTCGCACCATACAAACCTTGTTATTTCGATTAAAAATGAAAATTATTCCTCGGTTTGCAGCATGATCAATCCCACTGTCTTTCTAAAATGTGGGTTACTTTTAAACGGCAGAACAGTGCTTAAGATACATCTGAAAACTGAAATTTTCAACATGTATCTCATATTCCCTACTTACACAAATATAGATTTTCATACAGTCTACCCTTGCGCCCATTATGTTTTACGCTTTAGCAAGAATTATTCTTAAAAAGGTAAAGGTTTCTTTTTAAGAAGGTCTTAAATATAGTACATGCCCTAAACTAATGGATCAGAGGTACGGCTGCGTAGGATACACATTTTCTTCTGCCAAGAGGACACAGGTTCCCCTGCCCCTGTTACATAGAAACAGGCTCCCTTACAAGGAGACACATGTTAACCTGTTGAAGATATAGTTCCTCTGGTACTAACGGAACAAAGGCTCTGCTGTCAAGGAGACACATGTTCTATTAGGACTGACGTTCCGTTACCAAGAAGACAAGTTTTCTTCTACAAAGAGTTAACAAGTTCCTGCGCTAAAGAGAAACATGCTCCCTTACAAGGAGACACATATTCCCCTGTTGAAGACAAAAACGTTTATTTAGTAAATAAAGGAATATATTCGAAATTCTTAATACATTCACCTTCATTTCTGTTGGGAATATTTTTATATATTTGAGTGTAGTTTTCTGCCTTTCCTAACGTTACAATATTTTCCTCTGTTGGCGCGTTTCGGAGTCACTCCATTTTCAAAACCTAAATCGTACTCTTTACGAAATGGCGCCAACAGAAGTGTGACGTCAGGAAAGGTAGAAAACTGTACACAAATATGTATAAAGCTGTTTATACTTGTAAATAAATGCATGTACAGCAGTTGTTTTTCCCTTTCTAGCAATATTTCTGAGAACTTATATTGTGCTGTAAATCCACGAAAACCTCCAACTGATCTCCATCCTCCGTAAATACTCGTTAACAGCGCGTCAAAGTTTAACAATTGGCGTGCGGTGCCTTTACAGCCTCCTTCTGGGTGCTCTTCACCCAGGCGGGTCCCTTACTTCGCCACCCACTGCGAGGTCCCGGAGTTGTTTTTTTCTAGGCTTCCTTATTTCAAAGATTTAATTAAGGTTTCTTTTTCTTAGAAAATGTGAGAAAAACTGACTAAATTGATAGTGGACAAATTTATAACAATCTAATTGACAGAGATTAATTAGTTGGGTTAAAGCTAATCTGTAAAAATATTCACAGAATATTGACATCAAATGGAAACATTCAAATTAGTCATGTGCTTAAAACTGGCGAATACTAAATTAGATTTAAATAGAAATAACCCGCACTTATTTATTTCCTTTATCTAATCCTATCTTCACACTCGACATTCAAATACTGAAAGTATGTAAGTTTGAAAGACGGTGACGGCTTATTAATATCTCCTGAAAAACGTGTTTACCCATTCTGTAACACATATAACCTTTTAGGGAAATATTAGTACTAACAAAATTTTTAAAATTAAAACCAACAATGAATATCATTTGTTAAATTTTATAATTCGAGTCTGATCGTTAGTAAATTTGAGTTGGTACATACTTGAAATTTAGTGAAATAATAATATTGAATAAAATCTGTGGATCATAACTTTTTAAGGGTTACGAAATCATTTTATATTTGTAACACAAATATTTCTGCCAAAAAAACCTGTAAGAAAGGAATATTTAATGTTTAAAGGAAAAATAAATAAAATTTTTTTAAACTATCAAATTATACTAAAATTATCACAATAATGAAGATCGTGAGACTAAAACACAGAATTTTTGAAATGCAAAATGTGAGAAATAAGTAAAAAGCTAATAGAATTAAAGAAGCTGTATTATAAGTCTCAAATAAATATGTGGCGACCACACCAAAATTAGAAAGTAGAAATTAATTTAAACATAAGGTATTCTATTCTTAATATAAGTATAAATATAAATAAAGTTAATTTACCAGTGAAGTTAGTTATTTGATAGGAAATAATCACCTTAGAAATCTTTTCTTTAACAATTTTCAATGTTTTTTTTTTGTAATGATTCATGTAGTATTAGGTCTACTATTGAAGACTTATTGAGGCTATAAACATTAGTAAAATTTCTCAAGGATATTATAAGCACATTTTTTTAAATTATGCTCTAGATTTATGAGGGTACTCTCCAACCTAACATTTCTATACATGTAGAGCCACTTGCTCGTCAATTCTTTAACAAAGTCTTTGTATCTACGAGTTACGCTTAAATTAAAATTCCGGTTTGTTAAGAGGCCTGAGATAAAGAAACGGCCCTGGATCCAGACACTGCTGCACACCACACACCGCACACCGCGTTGGCCCAGGCCAGGTAGTAATCGTGAACACCGAGCACCCGAGCAGGTATTTCCTTAAGGCGGTGGTTCCAGGAAGCGCGTCTCGTGCATTTCTGGCGAACTACTCAGGACGTGCAACATTCCTGGTCCCTCCAGGAGTCATTATTACGGGATGTTTAATTAGCTTAATGAGGATATCTTTTAATTTGACAGTATAATTACTCTGTAATTAAAGAGTCGTGCTTTTTGTAAGTCATGGTTTTACTTCTTATATTTTGAAAGGTTATCGGGTGGTAAAAATAAAATTTTACTTCGGATCCTTTTTATCAGTTAAATAGTAGTCTCGACAAATATTTCCTAACTTGAATCAGTTATAAAAATCTCCAATTTTTCTTTAATCGATTTATTCTATTACAATTGATTAAATGAACAATTTGATAAACAAAGTTTATATCTTAATAGGCCATTTACGCTAATAAAATTTTAGAAAACATTTTTTCAATTTATATTTAGCCTCAACTTAATTTAAATTGAGCTCGGCCTACACGGTCCATAAAATATAGATTATAAAATAGAAATATATTTACTCAGGTTTACAATTCAATGTTTAACCACAACCATAAGAGTTTCGACAACATAGATGTCTTCATCAATTATTCTTCCACATAGTAACTTTAACACTACTCACAACTTACGCAATGATGTTTAATTGTGAAACTGAATGGATTTATTCCCGATTTATGAAGCCATAGTCATTCCTTTCCTTCTCTCGCGTTCCTGATTACTTTACGCTAAATTTTACATTAAAAAAATATCATATTAAAATAAAGTTTAGAAATATAATACTGAGTGACAACGAAATGACATTAAAAAATAGGTCGTTTAGAAAGTACAAGTGATGAAAAACCTTTGATGAAACTGTTATTTTCTGAACATCACAATAGCCATCTGTGAAATAGTAAATGTATAACCTTACATGGCCAGTTCTCGTCTTTGGATATGTATAGATGTGGATATGTATACAACTACAGTATTTAGTTCGCAAGCAACTCCGGATTCCGGAGGACGAACATCAAATGAACTAGAAGTGTTAATCATAAAAAACAGGATAAGAGCAGAAGTAAAATCGACAGGAAAACAATCAAATATGAGCTGATGTCCGTGTTGTAGACGGAGCAAACCTCCATACTTTCATAATCAAGGCCAATTAATATGTTAACGTCGGTAAAATATATTTAAATACAGTAAAACGTCTTTTAGAGAAAAATGAAAAAGAAGAATAAGAGATCAGGAAATGTATTCTCTCATACACGTTTCATTGACAGTCATCATCAGCAGTAAGTGTAGCTTCATAAATTTTAAACTACAGTTTGTATTACTGTATTACTAAGTTTAGTTTGAATTTTGTGTCAATTTTAAACTTTCTCATTGTCAGTGAAACAGATATGAGAAAATAAATTGGGCTATTGATTGTGAGTTGCTATTAGTTAATAATTCATGTAAACACTTTATTTTATTAAACTGCAAATAAAATTTCTTTCATCAAAGGCTTGCACATTTATACCAGCCAACAACATAAATTTTAAACTGGTACAAAAAGCGCATGTGACATTTTGATAGCATGATAATGATGACAACATAACCAACTAGTTTACACCGGAAGTACCATCAGCTAGGGACACGTTCACACCAGCTCTTCCTGTCAATTGTTTAGGTGAAAAGTGTTTAAATTTCAGTCATAACATTTATTGAATAGATTTATTATTCTACGGGCAGGAAATATTAATTGGTGTTAATAACATGTAAGGACAACCGAATTCACGCATGCGCGTAACTTAACAAGCAATTGCGTTATTTAATGATTTTAGGCAGTTTCGTGATAACAGCATTGCTAAAGTGTTCATTCAGCTGCAGTGTTTGTTTTTAAGCACTGAACAATGTCACTGACAATTTAATTATTTCCTCTACAAGGTCCACGCCTAATAGCAACCAGCCCCTAACAACAGTTTCGGAATTTACGCTATACTGAACAAATACCGGGAAAAAGGTGTGTAAATTTAAACAATACTTTCAAAGTAGTTGAATGTTTTTTTTTTTTAACCCAAACCTGCAGGTTTTGTACGATCTTTCGACAGATCTGTTTCCGTCCAGTCTTTTTTTGCCAATCGTAATCTCTTTTATCTAAAACGAATCTTCCCAAAGTATGGAAATATTAATGTATAACCAACTCGTGAGCCCAAGTAGTCGGAACGCTGTCTGCACAAGAACAAATGGGCTCAATTCTTCAACAACATGTAGGCTACCACAATATTAGCTTTAATTTTGTGCTAAAAGCGTATTCAACTTCTAAGATATCGATTACCTGCTTTCCTCTTCCTTTTAAGAGCTTATGACCCTTCATTGGTTCTTTAAACTTAACCATGTTGTGTTGCTTGTCAAGGTACACTTTTGTCTCAAACTACTTCCTAGAATTTTATATCTTATTTTCGACCATTGTATTGGTTTCTGTGAGTAGGAATGTTATGAGCCAAAATTAAGACAATTTTACACTAAAATTAAATCAATACTTGTGATAGCCTATATGAATTAATTTCTATACAGATAAATTATATTCATGTTTTGAAAATTGGCTATAAATTACAATAATAATAAAATTCGTTTTCTCAATATAAACCTTGTTTATAATATATTTATATCCCTATTAATAATATGTCAAACCGTTGAATATTATTATTCAGAGCATAACTTGAGCATATTATTTAATAATAACACTCAACTCATAATAAGAATCAATTTTCACTAATGATAACTTTATTCAACTTACTGGTTTCGGCAACAATGTCTTCTGATAGCCTTAATCAGATTATATCTGCAAGAAAATCAATCGACAAAGTAGATTTGTTGCTTAATTAACTACAATTATTAAATAAAGAAAATAAAAATATCTTATTAAATCTAAGTTATCACATTTATTAACAATTTAACTAGTTTAAAAAATCAGGTTAACCATCTAGCATAATCGTCAGTAGTGCAAGACTAACCCTGATGATAGAGACGTCTTTGCCAAAATCAGTAGGGTATTTATTGAAGTAAATTGATAACTACAGTGTATAGAGTTTTTTTCACGGGGAATATGCAGGAAGAGATAAAGGTTCGAACACATAGTGGGTGGCGTGGACTTTCTGACAGTGGGACTTCTGACCACAGACACAGGCGTGGTATTTCCGATCACAAAAATTTCACCCGTGGGAGTTCCGGCCACTGCCAAAACCACGTGGGGTTTCCAACCATTCAATTCACTACTCCACAATAGTGATATGACGAGTCGAGTATTTTACTCGAAAGGTATCGAGTCAACAGTAGTAGAGTCGAACGAACGAGTATCGACTCGTTCAAGTAGTTTACGAATTCCAAAATTAGCAGGTAGCAGCTGAAACGACAAATCTAGCAAGTTTAAACGGCGATTTAATCGAGTCAACGAAATACTCAACTCGTCACATCACTACTCCACAATAAGTTATGTAAATCATTTGAAAAATATCCCTTCACATTTTATCCAGGCTTAGGACTGGCTACGTAGGCCTATAGAGCAAACATAGGCATGTTTAAATATTTTTCTTCAGCAAGTGATTAAACACTCTAGTCGTATTTTAAGGATATAATTGTATTATTTTACATTACTATACAGCAAGAGATTAAACACTCTTGTCGTATTTTAAGGATATAATTATATTATTTTACATTACTATACAGCAAGTGATTAAACACTCTTGTCCTATTTTAAGGATATAATTATATTATTTTACATTACTATACAGCAAGTGAATTAAACACTCTTGTCGTATTTTAAGGATATAATTATATTATTTTACATTACTATACAGCAAGTGATTGAACACTTTTGTCATATTTCAAAAATGCAATTGTATTATTTTACACCATTATACTCAAGCGAATATACAGTTTATGTTATACAGGTATATGAATTCTCTAATCCATTTTTTGTAAATAAGCCAGAGATTGTAAACATTTTTTTAAATCTCCCGAGTCGCTATGTTAGTAGGCCTTTATATAGGAAGAGTGGTGACAGATCGGAAATCCCACGTCTCGAACCCGATCGGTCGGAAACGCCACAGCAGCAGGTGTTCAAACAATAGGATCGCAAATACCACGGTCAGAAAACCCACGTAGCCACATAATGATATCTTGCTTTTGATTTTCACATAATAAGAAAAATTTATTCACGCTTCGAAATATTCATCGTATTAAAAGAAACAAAGTGTTCTTATACATTTTTATTTTTGTTTATAGTAAATCATCAAAGACAATGACTTTGAAAATTATCTTGTAAAAAAAACCCACATTCAATCAAAACTAAATCATATCAATGATTTAACGTTGGTTAAAATGAGATAAAAGAGTTTATTACATCATATTCATCATATGTCATACTGGGACCTGTGTTAGTTTAGTAGACACAAACTTATTTTTTGCATAGTAATGTTAGAGAAAATTCCTTTACTTTTGAAAAAAAAACAATACGATTCGGCGACACATTTTACATAGAAAAAAAGCTTTATCCCATTTTACAAAGGTGCTCTGTATTAGAAAATCTGGCAAATCAGTTCGCTACTTACGGATGTATGCCGTATTACTTTCTACAACAGACGCGGTAGGAAATGTACAAAACTCGGTCAGTTGTGTAAACTTGTTGACATTTGGAAAGAAACAGTCGCCGCCTCCTTAATATATTCACCGCCACCGAGCAGGTAGAAAGACCCTTGTGGGATTGATCGCCCTAGTTTCAATTCGGATTATCCGCATATTCCTTAAGCTGGTGTCTTACTTTATATTTGTATTCATTTCACAGAGAATTTTGTCGAATACTTATTTTATTAATACAAATTTTCTCTGCCATATGTTGATATTTTGATAAATATTGATAACCTAACAAATTTCAAAAATTCTCCTCATTGTTGAATATTTGCTGTTTATAAGATTTATTGTTTATCAAACAGCTTCCTAAATATTATCTGTGATATTTGTCTTAAGTTATATGTAATGAATATAAATTGAATATTCTTCAAACTTGTTGAATGTAATGTTGATTAGTAATAATTTGTTGTATTATTTAATAATATTAATATTAATAATTCGTGTAGCAAATTATAATTTTCAGGTAACTATTTAAGTTTACTTCTAGATAAATTTGAAAATCTGTATTCCGAGGTAATAAAATAAAGAGTATATTCCTACGCCTTAAACTTATTTAGGAGTTATTGTAAATTAAACTCCTATTTATTATAAAACTAGTTTAGTAAAATGAACTATTTTTATAACAGAAATTTTAAGATGACAACTTATGGCCGAAATATAGTTTTATGAGTTAAAAACCTGACGCTCAAACTTAACTCAATTCCAACTTAAAGCAACTGTGGCTAATTTTTAATTTTAATAAATAAAATCTCTTCGCCATAAATAAACTTGTTATTTAAAGCCTAATGTAAATTTCAATTGTAAAGCAATCATCTTCAGACGAAGTTATTACGAAAATAACTCTCAAGCAGTGTACAAATAAAAGGAGTAAAAGGATTTTAAAAGGATTTAATTAAAAAGGTTATTTTATGGTTAAAATGTTTTATTTATATAAATTAACTTAATAAACTTAACTTATTAACTTATGAGTTGAAAATATAGATAGTATTTTAATGTTTTTTTTTCAAAATTTGGAATAACGAATTTCACGATTTAAATATATATATATATATATATATATATATATATATATATATATATATATATATATATATATATATATATATATTAAATTGTCTACTTGCCGAACTGATAATTTGAGTAAATTTATTAAAAACGGACTGATACTCACAAAGTTCAGTCTCACTACGCGATCCTTATCAATACGTTTATTGATGAATAGGCTATAGCTTAGGGTGACCGAAAGTTATGTCTCAATAGGACTTTGATAAATTTACTTTGGCAAGTCATTATTCAAGTTCAACTGTAAATATTCACCTAATTTCATTACAACAAAGTATACGAATTTTGTTTCTACTGGGTAGATCTACCTAAAATCCGTGGTGTATTGTATAAAATGTACAAAAAACACTGACAAAATTTAAATTAAATGAGTATTTAATAAAAATTGTTAGCTGAAATTTGTACATATTCATGTTTGTATTAATGAGTAGAACAAATTAAGGGAATGGAAGTCCTTTCTCGATTTGTAAACCCAAAGAAGAGAGTAAACGCGAAATAGTATAGTAATACCTAACCCTAAGCATTTAGTAGGTTTTAAAAAAATATTCTGCATTTGTTTATGGGTTTGATTGTATTATTGAAGTAATTAAACTCACTTCAAACTCAATTGGCTACAGATGAACTTGGAATATACGTGTATACCAAATAAAGAAAGACAAGAAACTTTAAACATTTTTTTGAATTAATAATATGAAAAGGTGGCACGAAAAATGCGTACAGCAAAAATGCATACAACCAAAATATGCGTACATGAGTAAACAATAGCATTTGACGAGGGTAAGTCGTAAACTTGACAAGCGAAAAAAGCTAACAAACCTGACTCCAGTTGTCAAACCAGGTCATCTACCCCTAAACTATTTGCTAATAACTTTCAAGGTTTTGAATTTTCCAAGTCAAAATGGGTCAAAAAAGGGTTTTCACTTTGTCAGTGGTCACTTTATGTTTAACTGATAAGTTCGATTTAATCGAAAGAGACTTATCAAAAGAGGGTGAAACTTCGACTCTATGCCCATGACAATGGAGTTACAGTTAGAAGAAAAATAAAGTTTTATTAAACAAAACGAAAGAATTTTAAAAAACAAAACAAAAAAACAGTAAAAAATACCTAGAAACTACAAACTAATATTTGTTTAAAATCTCTTTCCTACATTAAAAAAAAAAAAAATGGATTAGACTAGAACCAAGAAATCAGATTGTAAGATCAAATAATTGGTCAAGTTGTAATTTAGATAAAAATTTTTTAAAATATGTAGAATGAAACAAAATTTAAAAATTAAAAATATAAAAGAAAATAAAATTACCGAGGCTACAAGGTGATTTTAAATACACGAAAATGATTGCCCATCATATCTATATCATTTTGCCAGTCCAAACCCTGGGAAAGTGTGATGACAATCAAGTATGAAAGATAAAGTTTTAAAGCGTCTCCAGTACCGAGGTAAACTCAGAGAGAGGTTAGCTCAGACGTAAACTCATTTATGTAGCTCAATGATTTTAAAAGATCCGTGTTCGCCTAAATGTTGTCACGTCATTGCTTACCCTCGTCATCCGTCAAAACTTGATCCTGTACGCATCTTTCGCAATATTCCTGGTGTACGCATCTTTCGTGTATTCGATGTAAACCCCCTGAAATTTAATAGGGGCTCTACAACAAATAATGAACTTTTCAGATTTTAGTCAATAGCTGATAAATAAACGTCTTAATATGGACTTGGCGATATAATTATATGTTCATTCAATGCATAAAATATTTTTTTAAAGGAAAACCTGGTTTAAACAAAATCCCTATAAAACAGTCCTGTGTTTTCCAACCTTGCTCAAAGTGAACTTGTTTATTTTTCGGTGTCAATGAAAACGCTAAATATGAAGTTAAGAAAACTATTAAATACTAGCAAAGTCTCCTCATTCAACTCTTGGGAGGGAGAATCAAAGTTATAAATGATAAAAATTTATTTGACTAACCCAACCCGTCCAGCCCAGCAGGAGAGCGTGGGCAGTTCTCTTTGCGGAACTTTTTTTTTGTTAGGTTGGTACCCTCGGAACCCGTTACAAGCATGCTAATGGCTAACCTGTTTAAAGATACTTGTGGTATGCAGTCTGCTCTCAGGTGTAGCGTAGGACCGGGATTCTGACGGTCAGGACTTGGGCAGTCGAGATTATTTCGGACTTTTCACTCACACAATCAACTACGCAAATGTTTCTAAACGCGTTCGGAGCTTAACAATTTTCGTTACTGTTTATCTAGCCAACTTATACAGGCCAAAGTTTCTATTACCAATTATTTTATTATGGTAATAAATTACCATTGGGATTTCTATTACCTACGGTAATAAAATATCAATTGCTAATTTATATAACTTTTCATACATTTTGGACCACATTGGTGAAGAGACAATATTGAAACTATTATAAACAACAAACCTACTTTAACGACATAAACATGCAACAGCTTAGGAACAACTTTTCAGCTTTTTATAAAATTACGAAGTTTCATATTAGAATATTTGTAAATTATTTTAGACATAAACTTTTTTTTAAAGGTAGAATTTAATTACTTTACTTGAGCTTCATTAGGGCGTCCAATTCAGTTCCAATTTTTAATTCGACCTGCAACAGTAGTTAGTAAAAACGTTGATATAGAGTGTAGTAATAAATAAATTCAAATGTTTATGGAAAATGGACGTAGAATACTGTATTTTATATTATTGCTTTTTTAAGAGCAATAAGTATAATTTCTCTGCTGTTATTGGTGATAAAATTACAAATACTTTATTTTAACAATAAATTGAACTCAAACGATGATGAATGTCGAGTTTATTATTTTAATATTGAAGCAACGTTTCGGTCACATTTTAGGTGGCGCTTTTCAAGCTTTCAAATCTATAAACAAAAATTAGATTCACAATAAATTACAATTTCAACAACTTTAAACACAATATGAAACATACAAGCGCTGGATAAAAGTTAGTCAATAGCAATCCGTGCTTACACCTTCACGTTCATGCTAATACTGAGAGGAGCAACAACAAGTTACAATAAACAGACAGTAGTTCCGTCAGTCACATGAAGCGGCGCTATTCAAAATATCATTTGATCAATTTGAGAAAGTTATTGAATACTCTTTTCAAATTATCAGTATCTGAAACTCTTTAACACTTTTCCACTTGATAAATAAATAACAATAACCCTTGCTACAAATATTTAAACACCCTTGATGTAGATCAAGGATGTTTAAATATTTTTAGCAAGGGTTATTGTTATTTATTTTTCATAATTACGCTACTGTACTCTGTATAAAATTTCACTTTTCCACTTAGTTATATAAATCATTTCTGACAATAATCTCTTTTGTTTGTGGCTTTCTTTATTCAAAATTTTAATTCTGTCAAAATCAAAGCCATGACCGGTTTCTCTCATGTCGTTGACTAATGCAGACCTTTCTCTATCGTTTTTGCAATCAGCCTTATGTTTCTTAATTCTCTGTTCTAAAACTCTACCAGTTTGACCTATATAACTGCAATCACAGTCAATACATGGAATATAATATACAACATTAGTACTTTCCTCTTTGTCTATAGGGCCTTTACCCAACTTATTAAAAGACTGGATTCCGTCAACGGATTTGGAAACAACATCACTATTATGAATCTTCGCAACTTTTTTAATTTTGTTCTGCAACAAAAGGCAATACTACAACCAATGTATAAACAATTCCTATTTTTGTAAGTATAGAACAGTGAGAAAAATAATTCAAATATAACCCTGAATGTGTTGGTTTTCTTTAAGAATTTGTAATAACATTGCTGTCATGATTCACAACCATTAACAAATCCAAGAAACTAATTTCATTATTCTTAGAACGTTCTACCGTAAATTGTATATTGTAATCATAGCTATTTAACAATTTCAATATTGTATCACCTTTATCACATCGGATACACCCCGAACCATCATCCACATACATTTTCCAAAATAAAATCTCATTAGTACAGTTTGACAAGCTATCCCTTATCACATCTTCCATAACTATCTCATCTAATATATGGGTAAGAGGACTGCTCATTGCACAACCAAACTTTTGTCTTTAATATTTCTTGTTGAACACAAAGTAATTATTATCCATTACACATTTTACCATATTACAAAATTCATCAAAAAAGAATTCTTTCTTTAATCTCGAATGGTGCCATTTTCATTCAATAACCGTTTTAACTATCTCAATGTGTATATTATTAAACATATCACCCACATCAAAACTAACCAAACAATATTCATTGGGCACTGCAAATTTATCAAGATTAAATTACTAATTTAATTGGAAGGTATTTTTATGAGCTTTAACGAGATTATAGCATCTTACCACAATTTCTTTTAGTAATTTTTAACCACAAAGAATTCTTATAAGTTCTAACCAAATTATCAGTGTCTCCAATTTGTCCAAAAGATATTCTTTCATACATTAGGTGGTCATCAATGCACAATTCAACCTTTTTAACATAATCTAACTTATCCAACAAAACAATTGCTCCATCTTTATCCGAATTTGAAACTAAATTATTTCTATTAGACTTAAAAATTGTATACTTCTCAGTAAAATATTTTCAAGAGCAAAATTTCTACTTTCATTCCTATTAGTGGTATTATTTTAAAACAAAAAATCTGCTGAGAAAAATGTTTTATTCAAGTTCTTTACACGGGTTATCATTAAAGAATACTTTATAATTCTGTAAATATTATGCAAATACTTTGTAGGAAATCCAGTATATTGCAGGAAAACTGTATATAGCTAACAATTTTTTATATGTTCATTTCAATATCTTTTTTACCAAATTTCAAAGTTTGCCAAATTATTACTTGTTGTTTCTAATAAAGTATAGTAGGAGTAAAATACTATGCACATTGTGGCAGTGTTTAATCGGCAATAAAACTCAAAACTATATTAAAAACCATATAAACAATCATGATTTAAAGTCAATTCCTACTGAGGTTCACAAAAAAATATTTTAGTTACTTTTTATGAAACAATTACAATTAATATAAATAAAGTTAAAACAGCTGTTCTATCATATAACCTGTAGCATAAAATCAGCTTTTATGCAGCAGCAAAAAATCACTTATTTCAAACTAAATGAGACGAAGTAACTATATTCCATACCTTACCCCTTTTGTCAAAAGTTTTTCTCCCATATAAAACTAATATTAATTAATACAATTTAATTAACATTTAAAAAAAACTGCATTAACACCAAGAGTCATCCACTACAAGTTTTAAAATATATATTTGAACTTTAGTGAATAAACAAAAAGTATTTTATTAATGATTGAAAATTGAACAAGAATCTTACTAAGTTTATATGCGAGTCGACTTTCGAGGACTAATTAGGTGTATATATATGCACTTTCGAGGACTATATATATATATATATATATATATATATATATATATATATATATATATATATATATATATTATTAAATAACTTCAAAAAGTTCATAATCAAGATATATTTTATTCAACATTTACAATTATGCTGAAGCTTTTCGCCGGAGTGTAGTTCCAGCATTCTCAAAGACTACTCTCTTAGTCTTTGAGAATGCTGGAACTACACTCCGGCGAAAAGCTTCAGCATAATTGTAAATGTTGAATAAAATATATCTTGATTATGAACTTTTTGAAGTTATTTAATAATTATAACAAATCAAGAAAAAATTATCATCTTTATTATAATATATATATATATATATATATATATATATATATATATATATATATATATATATATATATTATAACATAAAGTACGAGGCTTTAGACTAAATTAAGTTAGTTGCGAAAATAAATCATCTATATGATTTAGCAAAAGAAAAACACAAATAGTTCTAGGGACAAAGCAGGTACCATGTCGTTATCCTTTCCAGGAAGTTTATAAGTGGAGTCCGGCAAATAGACAAAAGGTCCAAGGCTTGTTAAGATGGGAAATCCAGCGGCCGATATAGCCTGGGGAATTAACCGTGTACCGTTGGGTTTGGCTAATTGTATAACTGTGGGAAACTGACAAAGAACGTATTGGTGGTAGTGGGAGAGATTAGATTTCATAAAAACTAAATGATCGGGGTTTTGAGAGGAGTCTGGGGAAGTTTGAAGAGAGTCTCAGAGGGAGGAAGACAGGTTGGTGGGGACAAGGATGGAAGTGTTGTAAAGGGAGTATTTTGTTAATTTAAGTAGAGTTTTTTTTTATATAAGTAAGATTTAGTAAATTGCGACGTAAAAGTTTTTTTTTAAAGTAAGTTTTTTTTTTGTATCTTTTGTAAGTGTTAGCGCGGAAGTGAATAAGCCAGGATTCCAGGGACTCTTCAGAACTATAAGTATATTTAAAATATAAGTGTAGCCAACAGACATCTATCTTCTAGTTTAAAACAAATTGTAAGTTCATCAAAATTTATAAAAATAATTCTAGTCACCATTTCTAATTTAAAGCAAAGTTTCCATAATAGCGACCCCGAGAGCAAGAATAAAATTTTAATACTGTTTTTTTGTTATTCTATTAGAAATCTAAAGCCTCAGAAGTCCACCTTTATTATTGTAATTTAGTTAAGTTATCAAGCCTGTCACTGCACAATATTAATATAAGTTTGGGATAATGTGTAGAGTTAATTGAAGAAAATAAATGCAAGTGATGTTTAAAAATTGATAAGATTGTTAATTCTTTTATAAACCTGAAGGTGTGACTTTAATAGGTAAGGTAATTAAATAACATTTAAAAATAAATTGTAATTATAACAAAAGTTGTTATAATTTGACGCCCAATGTATTGGCAAAGTTAAGTTATAATATATATATATATATATATATATATATATATATATATATATATATATATATATATATATATATATATAGGGAGAGTGGGAGCTAGTAGAAGGAATTAGATATAATATAATGTAGTATAAATTAGATGAATTGAAATTGTATGTAATTATTTCCACGATATCATCTTCAGAGGATTGTAGGCCTATTGCAGTATCATAGGTTAACAAAAATGAGGTTCATAGACTCGCTCTTCTACTGTTGTTGGGTTCACCTCGTCAATGCTGGATGAGATTCTAGCGAAACGTCGGAATTGCGAATTTATGGACTGCAGAATGAACGGATGTACGCCAGATAGTAACATTTCATCATATTTTTCCATCCGTGAAGGAATACGTATCAGCATATATATATAATGTTATCAGTTATTCACATATAATGTGTTAGTTATAATACAAATATACTGTATAAACTAATGTAACTTTTTCCATTTGTTTCAACCAAAAGCTTACAGATAATATTTTAAACTTGTAGTAGTCAGTTATAAAATAAAAGTTGTTTTTAATAGAAAAGCAATTGAAAATTATTTATCTGTATCTGAAAAAAAGAACTTTCCCTTAGTAAAACAGCTAAGGCGACAACAATATTAGAACCTTGGCCAGCTCATTCACACTGACAGGCTTCATAAAGGTATACTTTAACAGGCTCTTACCTGCAGCACTGACTGAATAGATTCCTCTAGAATCTGTATGATATAACCTGGCTTGTGGATCATGGCGTACCCGGACGTGTTCTATCACTTACAACCACAGTTTTTTCCTTAATGAGTCATCCCAACCAAGTAAGGCAGGATTATTATTTCTAATTTTTAGCTAATAGTAGAAACATATAAGGTGAACGATACAAACGCGATATAGGATTTGTTTTAAAAACGACAAACTATATAACCGTCGTTTGTTTATGAAAGGTAACAATCAAAACTTACCAAATAACATCGTGTTTGGGTATCGTCTCTCTTATATTTTTACGTAATTTTCAAATATTTAATAGAAATTTGAAAGTTATGATTAGGGTAAGAATGTTATTTTACTTAGTGGGGGTATTAGTAGATAACCTATTAAGAAAACAGCTGCGAAAGATGAGGACCATTTGAATCAGCCCTGATCCATAAAGACAGGTTATATCATCCAGGCTGTAATTTACTTAAACATTTAATATTATACATAAATACATAGTTATTTTTGCTCCTTGTACGAGTAATTGCACTAAAAATAAGTAAATAAATACAAAGTAATTACTACAATAAATAACTCTACTTGGGGGTATTTTAAACATACACAACTATGTATTTATTTAGTCATATCCGTTGGTCAAGTTGTTTATAAAACCAAAATATAGGTACAACGTGTTGAGAATTAAATTTTTATTGTTTGTAGCTTAACTGTTTACAAATGACAGAAAAGAAACATTACACGTATTAAAAAAAAAAGAAACAAAAACAAAATTAAGGTCGTTTATTATTATGTTGTTCAGTATATCACAACTGTCAATTTAAGATTAACATACAATATTAAATAAAATGTTAATGTATTATGTTATGTATTATGTTATTATGTTATGATTTCTGTTGGGAAATAGTGGATGAGAGAACATTTCGTTTAACCCCTGAACACTTCAAAATTGGAATATCTAGTTTACTTCATGTATAACTGAAACTGGAAAATCCTAATATCATTCAAGGTTATTATTTTAAGCGCATTGTTTTACAGAATGTTACAATAAATGTCATTGTAATTTATATGTGACAATGTTCTTGGACAGCATCCATTATAGAAAGCGTTCAATCAAGCATAAGTAAGCAAAGAAATATGAACGTTACCTACATAAATATATGGAATAAATTAGTGGGAATAAAATTTAAGTTTTAATGTAGTATTACAAAATATTATATATATTATCTACTTAAAATTATAAACACTCTGAACAAGACCAAATAGATAACTATCAGGGAATAACGTTCAAGCGTAATGATTTACTTTAATAATCTCTTTTTTGTGCGGTAAAAATGGTTTTCATAATTTTTTCAAATATTAATACATATATAGTTTCAAAATTACAAACGAAATTTCTGTTATAAATTGCTTTTTGTTATAAATGATTATTTTAAACAAAACTACAGCCTTTATCAAGGGAAATTTTGTTTTCTAAAACCTACCGTTAATAAATTAACTATAGACGTTTACCAATTATTATTTTTATAATTATCATTTATAAGTATTTTCCTCCTGGACAAGAAACAGGCTACAAAGGAAAGAAAAAGATTAAATATAAATAGGTAAGAATATAAACTCTGATCTGTTAGATAGGGAAGGATTATGAGTCACGCGTGAAGGGTCAGGATTCTGATCCTATCTGTGAGCAATTCGTTGCCTCCCTCATAACCCAGAGAAAAGGCGTATGATGATCCTATGGCAATTACAGCAAGAGAAAAGGGGCTTGATGGTTCCATGAGAATGGTAATAAGAGAAAAAGTGTATGATGATCCTATGGCGATTATAGTAGGAGAAAAGGGGCTTGATGATTTCATGGCAATGATAGTAAGAGAAAAGGCGTATGATGATCCTATGGCAATTATAGCAGGAGAAAAGGGGCTTGATGATTTCATGGCAATGATAGTAAGAGAAAAGGCGTATGATGATCCTATGGCAATTATAGTAGGAGAAAAGGGGCTTGAAAAGACCTGATGACCCCTTGGCAATGATAGTAAGAGAAAAGGGGAATGGTGATCCCATGGCAATGATAGTAAGAGAAAAGGGGCTTGATGATTTCATGGCAATGATAGTAAGAGAAAAGGCGTATGATGATCCTATGGCAATTATAGTAGGAGAAAAGGGGCTTGAAAAAGATCTGAAGACCCCTTGGCAATTATAGTAAGAGAAAAGGGGAATGGTGATCCCATGGCAATGATAGTAAGAAAAAAGTGGTTTCCTCCTAAAAAAACAATATTCGCACAAAAAGGCTTCATGGTGTTTTACAGGATTAGAAAGATAGACAACCATTGCATCAACGATATTGTTTATTCGTAATTAAATCTATGTTCCCAAAACTTTAAATTATCAACAAGTACAAAGTCTTTACAAAAATATTCCAGCGAACGCAGTCAAGTGATGTAATAAACGATTTCAATGCTCAGCAATAATAATTGCTAACTTAAATTGTTTCGTTGATTGTGAGTATAGATCAAGTTTGGCCCACTTTTTAGACCTTGTCGAGACAGGTTATTTTCAATTAACTCCGCGAGATGGCACATATTTATTTAGAACTCAATAAAAGTGATTCCATTTAAGTATAAAACTGTTTGACTTAATGACAGTCATTACGTGCACGCATACACCTGATACGTCACGCGATACTTGCACGCACACGCATGTGCGAACCCACTGTCAGGTTAATTAGGGCCGGAAAAACTTGTTTTCTAAGTTATGTAGTTGGTCTACTATTATTATAGATTACAGCACATAATTTCTCTCCCTCTCCCTCTCTCTCTCTCTCTCTTACACACACACACACACACACACACACACACACACACACACACACACACACACACACACACACACACACACACACACACACACACACACACACAGAGAGAGAATTATGAAAACTTTAAAGTAGATAGATAAAATATTGTATTTTTTTAGTAAGTACAAGCATACAAAACAAATTTTTTACTGTAAGATTTTGAAAAATATTAGGGCATAGACAAATCCTAATTATGGGGAAAATCCTATAGAACATATTGGTTTTATTTTTAAATGGTTATCGTAAATAATAATAGTTATAGAATAGTCCAGTTGAATTAGGGTTGTTCTAACCCTTTACCTCAAATTTTTTCTGAAAACGTATTAACTTTAAGTGTAATAGCAAAATCAAGTAAAATATTAACATTTTGTAAGTGCATTCCATCAACAAAAATCCAAAGACGAAGGGTTAAGCATGATAAAGTGAAATTAATAAATTTTTTTTCATTAGATATTCGTACGCAAGTGCAAAACAGTGTTTCAAATGGATCCCTAGATTGAATGTTGAACAAACCTAATCAGTCTTTACTGTAGGAAGGAGGCAGGTGTGGTGAAATACAGATAAATTGAATATAGAGGTCTCCACGTTTCCTACAGAGAATGAAGTGACCGAATAACAGAGACATGTAGGTTTCCTTGTTTCCCACAGAGAATAAAGTGACCGGAGGGCAGAAACATGCAGGTCTCCTTGTTTCCTAAAGAGAATGAAGTAACCGGAGGGCAGAGACATGCAGGTATCCCTGTTTCCCACAGAGAATGAAGTAACCGGAGGACCGAGACATGCAGGTATCCTTGTTTCTCACAGAGAATAAAGTGACCGGAGGAAATAGACATGCAGGTCTCCTTGTTTCCTAAAGAGAATGAAGTAACCGGAGGACAGAGAAATGTAGGTCTCCTTGTTTACTACAGAGAATAAAGTAACGTGAGGGCAGAGACATGTAGGTCTCCTTGTTTCTCATAGAGAATGTAGCGACCGGAAGGCATAGACTTGCAGCTATCCTTGTTTCCTACAGAGAATGAAGTGACCGGAAGGCATAGACTTGCAGGTATCCTTGTTTCCTACAGAGAATGAAGTGAACGGAAGGCATATACATGCAGGTATCCTTGTTTCCTACAGAGAATGAAGTGACCGGAAGGCATAGACTTGCAGGTATCCTTGTTTTCTTACAGAGAATGAAGTAACCGGAAGGCATAGGCTTGCAGGTATCCTTGTTTCCTACAGAGAATGAAGTGACTGGAGGGCAGAGACATGCAGGTCTCCTTGTTTTCTTACAGAGAATGAAGTAACCGGAGGACAGAGAAGCTACATACTTTGGAGATTTTAGCTCCAAAGAGTAAGATACCATTAAAAAAAGCACATAGTTCATTAGTTTTAACCAGATTTTGTAAGTGATTCATTCTAACCTTTTCCATCCGTTTTTAAAATTTGCTTTCTGGTTCTGTATAAATATTAAACTAATTTACCGATGTTATAGAGACTTGAAAATTACAACATACCATACGACTGGACGACAAAGTAATATTATTGCGTTTTGGGGCTAGTGAAAAGCTAAATTTGTAACGATTGTACCTTACGATATTTAAATGATATTCTATTTTAATATAATCAGACGGTACTGAAAACACAGAATATCTTTTTAAATTAAATAAAAAATTAAAAATAAGTTTAACAGAAAACTATAATGTACAAGAATGTTTTTCGTGGACCCATACAGGTACAAAATTTCACAAGGATTCATAGGACCGTACATATTATTTTGGCGATATAGATTCATATGCCACATACCTATTAATATGCCCATACAGATCCACATGACCTTATACGAATTCATATCTTATATGAATATAACCAACCCATACAGATTGTCTTAACATTAAGTACGAAAATACATGTAAAATTCCAAATAAAAAATGGATTATTCAACAAAAAACAAAAAAAAACAAAAATAATTGTATGAATTAATTGTAGGAAATAGTTGGCTGGAAAAACTCAAGAAACAGTTCATTTCACGGTGCAATAGATTTATTGGTGGTTATTCACGAATTCATGCACTCACGTTTTTTGTTTTTAATTTACAAGTATTTTCATGTCTAATAAAATTCACTTCTTATTAAAATATTAGTACAATAGTATGGAAATTGAATTCATCTGTGCTTTTATTACTGAATAGAACTTCAAAAAATTATTTAATTCCTCGTAGTATTTTTTTAGAAAATCGTCTTTTAAAAAGTATTTAAATAATGATTTATGTTTATTCATAAATAGTATTGAAAAATTAAAATATTTCAACTTTAATTTTTTTAAATTGTATAGTATTGTTTAATTCAACCCAAATAAAAATTTCTTATTATACATATTAATAGTGTAATGGTTTTAAAATATAATTCTCAATAGAAAACTAATCATTCGCTAAAACATCCGACTTTGATTTTATTTTAACTTCGTTAGTAATTATTTGTTCATTTAGGACATTAAAAAAAAAATAATAATACAAATAACTAAAGATATAAATAATTATAATTCAAGGTTAATCAATGTGTTTAATCCTTTACGTTACTAATTTTATAAAAATTGTTAAGAACATTAAATAACAATCACCTAAATTGATGAAATACATAATACAAGTGTTTAAGTGATAGTGTGCATTGTAAGTTATTTTAAAACTTCACGAACCCTGCCTCCATCGAGTAGATTTTTTGAATTACTTCTTCCAGTTCAGTCCAATGAACGTTTCTACTCAGCGTAAATTTTATTTCAAACATTTCCTGTTGTGATCGATTCATCAAGCTTTGATCCAATTGTAGTTGATAATTACTTTAATTTTGCCTGCACATTCTGTCCCATCCGATTTATGTTCCCACCTGAATCAGAATTGTTCTTTCATTAATTTTTTATTAATAAATCCTTATACAGGCACCCCAACAAAAGAAGTTATATTCGTACAAGATAGAGTAAAAAAAACAAAAGAGCGGGCAAAAAACAAGAGCAGAAGAGTGAATAGGGTCGCCTCCCCATCGTAAACCTCCCACCCAGAGAGAGAGAGCATCGTTAACTCCATGAGCGGGGGTGTAATGGCCCATTCTAACAACTCGCTAACTGATTTCATTCCAACACTCTCAGGCTTTCACTCCCTTATCTAAAATTAAACTCGTTTCAATTGGATTTTTCCCAGTTTTTATTCAGAACTTATTTTTCAACATATGATTGGTTTAGTGTAGACTTGATTGGTGTAAGACGATGTTTAAGAAAATAGTTTATTTCACGTTTATTTTATAACCCTAGATATTTTCAGAGGGTGAGAACTTGAAAAGCATTTTAGATCTTTATACATAGGCCCTACTATGTTTTATAATATTAATGTATTTATTAATAAATTATTTAACTATGATACTGGAAATATGTACATTATTATTATTATTATTATTTTCAATGTAGGACTTTGAGAGAGTTCAGCTTTATCGCGCATGCTTTCTAAAATATATAAGAAATTCAAGTCAATGACAGCCTTTATAATTCAAAAAATAATGGTATGAATGTATATATAATATAAGCTAATATCTCTATCGCCCTGTTTTGCAGTTGTTCACTCCTCCAACACACGTTCTTTAAATTCTGATCTCTGCTCTAAAGTAGAAAATGGCGAATTCACTTTTTTTCCTGCAGAAAACGGACAACAATACTGTTAAGAGAAAGTATTGGGATATGTAGGGGTAGCGAGAGCGTTTGTCTCTGCTCTCTCTATATCGCCCTGTTTTGCTCTTGCTCACTCCTCTAACACACGCTCTTTAAATTCTGATCTCTGCTCTAAAGTAGAAAATGGAGAATTCTCTTTTTTTCCTGCAGACAACGGACAACAATACTGTTAAGAGAAAGTATTGGGATATGTAGGGGTAGCGAGAGCGTTTGTCACTGCTCTCTCTACATCGCCCTGTTTTGCTCACTCCTCCAACACACGTTCTTTAAATTCTGATCTCTGCTCTAAAGTAGAAAATGGCGAATTCTCTTTTTTTTCCTGCAGACAACGGACAACAATACTGTTAAGAGAAAGTATTGGGATATGTAGGGGTAGCGAGAGCGTTTGTCACTGCTCTCTCTATATCGCCCTGTTTTGCTCACTCCTCCGACACACGTTCTTTAAATTCTGATCTCTGCTCTAAATTAGAAAATGGCGAATTCTCTTTTTTTTCCTGCAGACAACGGACAACAATACTGTTAAGAGAAAGTATTGGGATATGTAGGGGTAGCGAGAGCGTTTGTCACTGCTATCTCTATATCGCCCTGTTTTGCTCACTCCTCCAACACACGTTCATTAAATTCTGATCTCTGCTCTAAAGTAGAAAATGGCGAATTCTCTTTTTTTTCCTGCAGACAACGGACAACAATACTGTTAAGAGAAAGTATTGGGATATGTAGGGGTAGCGAGAGCGTTTGTCACTGCTCTCTCTATATCGCCCTGTTTTGCTCACTCCTCCAACACACGTTCTTTAAATTCTGATCTCTGCTCTAAAGTAGAAAATGGCGAATTCTCTTTTTTTTCCTGCAGACAACGGACAACAATACTGTTAAGAGAAAGTATTGGGATATGTAGGGGTAGCGAGAGCGTTTGTCACTGCTCTCTCTATATCGCCCTGTTTTGCTCACTCCTCCAACACACGTTCTTTAAATTCTGATCTCTGCTCTAAAGTAGAAAATGGCGAATTCTCTTTTTTTTCCTGCAGACAACGGACAACAATACTGTTAAGAGAAAGTATTGGGATATGTAGGGGTAGCGAGAGCGTTTGTCACTGCTCTCTCTATATCGCCCTGTTTTGCTCACTCCTCCAACACACGTTCTTTAAATTCTGATCTCTGCTCTAAATTAGAAAATGGCGAATTCTCTTTTTTTTCCTGCAGACAACGGACAACAATACTGTTAAGAGAAAGTATTGGGATATGTAGGGGTAGCGAGAGCGTTTGTCACTGCTATCTCTATATCGCCCTGTTTTGCTCACTCCTCCAACACACGTTCATTAAATTCTGATCTCTGCTCTAAAGTAGAAAATGGCGAATTCTCTTTTTTTTTCCTGCAGACAACGGACAACAATACTGTTAAGAGAAAGTATTGGGATATGTAGGGGTAGCGAGAGCGTTTGTCACTGCTCTCTCTATATCGCCCTGTTTTGCTCACTCCTCCAACACACGTTCTTTAAATTCTGATCTCTGCTCTAAAGTAGAAAATGGCGAATTCTCTTTTTTTTCCTGCAGACAACGGACAACAATACTGTTAAGAGAAAGTATTGGGATATGTAGGGGTAGCGAGAGCGTTTGTCACTGCTCTCTCTATATCGCCCTGTTTTGCTCACTCCTCCAACACACGTTCTTTAAATTCTGATCTCTGCTCTAAAGTAGAAAATGGCGAATTCTCTTTTTTTTCCTGCAGACAACGGACAACAATACTGTTAAGAGAAAGTATTGGGATATGTAGGGGCAGGGAGAGCGTTTGTCACTGCTCTCTCTCTATCGCCCTGTTTTGCTCTTGCTCACTCCTCCAACACACGCTCTCTTCTTTTAAGCAGTTAATGGTGAAATTCCCCTTTTATATCTGCTTCTTCATCTATATTTACAACAATTGACACTTTTCAGTAATATTTAGTCAGTGGGTACTGTTTAGTTATACTGCTCGGCGCTCCTTGGATGTCACCATTTATATAGTAGCACTTTAAAGTTTAAGTGCTTTTATTAAAACAATCTATAACAATAACAATAGCGTTCGTCACTCCAATAAATCTTTCACCTTTCGTTTTGATCCCTTCGTCTACTTACCTTTACGACCATGTTCAACATCTTGTCCCAAGACATAACAATTTATAACGTCAGTACAATAAAACTTTGTACCGCTTGATTAACAAGACCCGGGTACAATAAAAGTGTCCCGAAAGTCATTCATTTCCAAAATATTCTACCACCAACCCAAAGTTCAATAGAACCATTAAGGGAGTTCTCCAAGATGACCTGAACAGGCTTTTATGTTACTCGAGTGTCTTGTACAAATCTGTTGCGGACCTTCTATTTCTGCTACAAAGGTCAAATTACACGCCACTTTCGGACACAAAGAAAGAAAAGTCATAATCGGTCTTTAAACTTGTCCTGATTTACACGGTTCTGCTAGTCATTAAAACTGTCTACGGTATGACTATTTGTTAGCTAGACATTTCAGTGCCACATGGAAACCGGTTTATTTTTCGTGAAACATTCTGTAAAAGGTTGCGTCTCGAGGTTTTCCTTCTTACAGTAAAAAGACCATGATTAGAACTGAGTATCAAAATAAGGAACATTTTTAAAAAATAAGAAAGTTAACAGATTGTTGATGTGGAGAAATAAATTTTTCAAATCTCAAGTACACGTAATTGGAAGTAATAAACTAAAAACCATTTTAAAAATCAAATTGCTATCATTATCTTCTTTGTTAGGTATTGTATTTATAAAAAAATCAGATATTTTGTTATATTTATCTAGTCTACTCTTAGCTACTTGTCCATCTCCGTTGTGGTCGATTATGCCTCTCTGCCTCATGGAGATTTGCCTCCATTTATACTTATTATTTTATCTTGGGACTATTCTTAAGTCGCAGGATTTTTTTCTGGTCTCTTATACGTAACTCATTCAGAAATTGGTTTTACATTATAGGCTACTTACGCTTTACTTTTTCGTCCTTTAATTTCTTGTTTTATTACTGACCTATGATTTCTTGTCAATGACTTCTAATTGTTTCTTGGTTTCGGAGTTTTTGGTCTTACTTCTGTAATATGACTTAATCGATCTTACTACACCTTTATGAATTGTTGCTTTAGTCTCGCTCTGTAGACATCTGTTCAATTTAAACATTTTGCTATTTTGTTGGATCTGTTGTGAATCCTTGACTTGTTACTTCCACTCCTTAATCTTGTTAAAGTAGTATCTTGTTCCAGATCTTGTTAGAATAATATCTGCTAAAACTACTTTTCATTTAATTGGGCTATTTATATTCACATATTGTTATGTTTTTTATTACATAATCAATGACGATAAATACTTGATCACCTCAGATTCTATTTTGTTTTACATATAAATAAAAATACTTTTACATTCATAAGAAGAAAAAAAATTTATTTAAATAAATATTGGAATCTACGGTGTTTTAATATTTGGGAAAAATATTATTTACATTTAATAAACCTACTCCAAACTGTACAAATTTAATGTTTCTATTTATAACTGAACACTATACATAACTATGACATGTACATTATTATAAAACTATACTAATTATTTAAACTTGATACTTTCTAGCCATAACATAGCCTAACATATTGTGTAAATTTCTGAAAAATTATTTGATAAAGTGGTGTTTTAATAAATAAGTCATGTTTAAATAAAACTATTTCATATGAGTGTTAACGATTCAATAATCTTTTTAATAATTTATCCTTAATACTTACTTCCAATGTTGAAATTATTATTTTTCTTGTTTACAATATGTTTTGGAATCACATATGTAAGGACGAGTTATAAATAGTAGCCTACTTGTGAACAAACAGCTATTGTATCTTTCTTATTCTTCTATATTATCGTGATACAGTGGCGGATTAAAGAGGGGAGTCTTGGGATGCAAGGTCCCTCAAAATAAAAAAAAGTGAAAATACTAATACCATAGCCCTACTATAATCATTAATAAATAGACCCACCCACAATGTAATAAAAAAGGTGGTTTCTATTGTGAATATTTGGTAAATGAGGCTAATTATTGATTTTGTAATGTCACAGAGTAGACCTATAACTATTTTCCTCGGATAGAAGTTCCTTAGAGTTTACGCTATACCTACCTTATTTCCTAATAATTCCGGAAGGACTTCTCCTCTCCCCATCCACCCGCCCCCAAAGTATTTTTCTGGAGTGAGTGTGCAACTTGGTCATGTTTTATATCTCTGCTAAGTGTAGTACAAAAGCGGTGAGGTAATATTGCAGGTTAACATTATACGAACGACAACAACCTAAGTTTGAGATATGACTTGTTCACACCTCGGTTACTCTGCTAGATTATGTAACGCTTTCAATCTATTTATACATTTTTTAAAATATTGTTCGTGGAAGAGGATAGCGGTGTAGTCTTCGGTAAAGGGAAGATCGGGGATCGCAACAAAGGGGGCTTTGGGGTTAAAGCCTCCCAAAGCAATATATTTTAAAACAATATTCTGTAGCTAAGAAAATACTTTAAATTGGTCAGTTTTTAAACAATTTTCATATTATAAAATTTCACTTAAGAACTTCCTTCTTTTGAAGGAAAATAAAAATAGTTTTTATAAAATTATTATTTTTTTTGAAAAGTACTAATCTTTTACATAAAACAGATGAATCACAAGAGAAAATGGAAAGTCGTGTAGAGTAAACAATAACAATCAACAAACACGCTCGGACATAAATAAGGTATATAAAGGTAGCACAAAAAATACGTACAGCGAAAGATGCGATCAGCGATGCGTAGGATTCATGAGGAAACAAGAGTAATTGAAGAGGGTAAGTGGTAAATTTGGTAAGCGATAAAGGCGTACAAACCAGACTCCAGTTGTCAAACCAAACTAATTTCTACACCCTCTCATCAACACCTAATTTAAATCCTAATAACTTTCAAAGTTTTAGATTTTCTTTGCCAAAATGGGTCAAATAAGGGTTTTCCAATTTGCCAGTGGTCACTTGACCATTAACTCTTGTAGTGATAAGTTCGATTTAATATTCACTTCACTGTGTTTTGTGAATATGGAGGTGACGTCTACTACTAAGGGGAAACCGATGGTGCATTATGTCGGCTATGCATATCGAAAACAGAGATAACGCAAAGGCAATATATCGTGGTTATGTCAAGCCAAAATCAAAGAGAAGTACAGGCCGGTTAAAAAGTAGTGACGGAACTGTGTTTCGAGAAAATTATTTACATCTATGTCTAGCTGAGGTAAACTTATTTGTGTAGCTCAATAATTTTAAAAGATTCGTGTATGCCTACGTCTATAAGTTACGTCATTTTTCGCCTGTTACAATGTTCTAACTTCATAGCGCCTTTCATCATCTGTCAAAACTTATTGTGTGCATTTTTCGCCTGTTACAATGTTCTACTTCATAGCGCTTTTCATCATCTGTCAAAACTTGATATTGTGTGCATTTTTCGCAAGATTCCTGGTGAACCCATATTTCGTTGTAAACATCTTTCGTGTAATCCTTATAAAGGAATTCTATGGACTTTTATGTGTTGACAGGTTTCTTAAGTTAAGATTCTTTTTGACCGAGTCTTTAACTTATCATTGCCATCAGTTTTTTTCTTGTTCACAAAGGCGTAAATGATTCTTCTCCCTGAATATTTTCAAACTGAGCCAGGGCTACTTTAGTATTCACAAAGAAACCCAAAAGTTTACACTTCTAACAAAGAGCAAATAACATCAAAATAACAATAAAAATACTGATGATATTTATAACGATAAATAGACAGCCGCCGACAGAAATAGGTATTTTTTATGTTTTTGAACAATCACCATCTGTGTCTAATTTCGTTCAGTGCTATTGAAAGGAGTTCCTTTCAGTTAGTTAAAACAAATTACTATAAACACAGTATATCGTGAAATTACTGACAACATCCCGGCCTATTAGTTTCAATAAACGTTATGGACAACAAACCTTAAAAAAAAATTAGTCAGCGGGACTGGCCTACAGAAGCAAGTACTCATTGATACTAAATATTGATACAAAATCTATTTAATGATTTAATAATAAATTAATGCAGTTAATAATAAAAGAATGTATTTAATAGAAAACCTTTATTAGATGTTAAAACATTTGCCGAATAAAAATTTTATTTACCAAATTTAATTCAAATTGTATTTTAAATGTGTTCGACGTGCCTTGGTAAGTTTTCATTTAAAAAATGGCAATAAAATATACAACTCGTTATTATCATTAAATTGAATTTATTATAGTAAGAATTATCGAAATAATAATGAAAATAATATATGTATTATAAATATATAGCCTAGTAATGACAGTTTACCTTAATAATGTACAATAAATAAAGTAACACAACCTAGGTTTAAAACATTGCTATACACCATAATCTATAACTTGAAATCAGCTGTTATATGAACTCGTATGTAACAAGAAATAGTCATTCCAATTAGATAATATTCAAAACACCTGTTTCAGTTATTCTTAGCGAAAGTTAAACGTCCAAGACACTAACGAAGCATTCTTTCACAGCAAATATGTTTACATCATGACATGCCGAAACATAACTGTTGTTGTAGGCAGAGTGGTCAGATTAACAGTGCATGTCAAAACCTGTGATTTGTACGATTTGGGAGTGGTTGCCTCTTGACAGCTCCTATTGTCTAAGCTGGTGCAGGGCGTTTTGGCAGAATGGCAGGAAAACGCTCTGCTTCTTTCCAGGAAAGTTTATTTATAGTTCTAGTGTGTTTTGTCTTCAAGAGATGGAGTTGTTTTCAGACTGAGGTAGAATCTAAAATATTTGGATTTTGAAAAGTTTAAAAACTTGTTAAATTTAATGTAGGAATAACAATAGTCGATTAACTTTTGTCAGATGGAAAGGATAATGAAAATGTACGTAGTTTTCGATCTAAGGGTAAACATATTCCCCATTTTTTTGATGTTTCTGAGAACCGTTTCAAAGTACTTCTTCAACACGTGTCCTGTAACCAGGGGTTCATTATATCCTTTCTTATTCCTACCCAATTATATTTACTCTTTCTTACCCTTGTACTTACCATGGAGTATAGCGTGTCGATAATGATTGTAGTTGGTCTAATTCAGTTGTGTGACTGTAGATCTAATGTCATTACTACCCCGTATTAAAGTTAGCATAGTAACAAAGCAAGTATAATATATGAGCGGAAGATCAAAATAGCTTTTCTAAATAAAATCACAAGGTGCCAAAGTGTTTACCATATAGACCTTAACGAAAAAAAGTCGTAGAATTATTTTGAAAATAACAGTAGTGCATTAAATTTTTTTTTGTAATACTAAAACCGCATAAAACAAATTAGTTTGTAATTTTCCAAACTCATTATTCAAGGAAAACAAAAAGCTTCCCTTTTCATGTTCCCAAAGACAATGAATGGAAGCATTGTAAAGGCGCTATGTGGGCCTCTCAGTCCCTCTAGCGCCGTTTCACACTCTTCATTCACTCTCCAGTTTGGAATGTTTAAAAGGCAAAAAATGCTTTGTGTCGGACTCGGCGGGAGGTCTTGTAAGGGTAGTTCTTGGAAGGACTGACACAGATAACAAGATGAACAGGAAACTACCCCCTGCCACCCCTTCATGTTATTCAGTTAAAGTCAACAAATTGCCGCCAACACTTTACAACCGATATAAACATCCGGTGGATTCACATTTTTATATGATTGTTTTTACTAAATATTTATGTAAATACTTTTTCCTCTATTATTTTATATTTTTTTGAGGCTCATTTATTAAATTTACACTATTATTTCTTTCTCGTTCTTCCTAGGATGTGACCTAGTATTTTAACGTTTAAAGTTTGATTGTTTGAAGTTAATTAACTCACGTGTTGAAAATGATACTCTGGGTTGTGTTCTCACTCTCCATGAAAACCATCACTTTTTTGGTTGTGGCAATTGAGAAAATATTTTTATATAGGCTTATTAATAGTTATTTTAATTAAAAATTATAAAGGACTGAGGGCTATTGCTGTGTTTTGGTTTTTATTTGACAATAGATAATGGTCACAATTCTTGACTTGGGATCATTTATGTAGCTAAACCTTCACAAATCTTGATAAGGCATTTTGGTTTAGCAAAGCCTTATCAGGAATATTATTAATTAGCTTATAAGTTAGTTCTTATTGTAAGAGGTTTTTGGAAATCTTTACGATTGGTTAGTAGTTGCCAATTAGGGTAATTTTTGTGCGACAGTGTTCGTGTCAAGTAGTTTTAGCTTTATGCACATTACTTTATTGATAAATTTATCCTTGGACCTTTTTTTGCTTGTGCCACAGGGTAAAAACGTTAAATTATAGTTTCAACTTTGTGTAAACAAGTAAGCAATGCTATTTTCTATTACACATATTATTACTATTTATTAGTCATCATAGATATTCACGTACGAACTTTAACATATATTAATATGTGAACGGTTCCTTATAATTAAGCATATTTTTTTAAAATTATTGCGCCCGTTTCAGAGATATGTCTTATTTGTCAACTAAGACCATCTTTGATGATGGGTTTATCTTTCGAAACTGATATAATCTACACAAAGACTAAGTTTAGCAATTGATCACAATACAACACAACAATACACTACACAACGGAACACAACACAACACAACAAAATACAACTCAATATAATATAATACAATGTAATACGTGTATAATTCTATTCCATGCAATACAATACAATATAGTTCAATATAATGCAATACAGTGTAACACAACACAACATTGCATAGGACAGCACAATACAACACAAAACAACTTAATACAAAGCAATATAATACAATTTAGCAACACAACACAGTATACCAGAGCATAGCACAACTCAACATGTTGTAACGTAATATAATACTATAAAATATAATATTATACAAAAACTAATCGAGTTTGTAATTTTCTTAATAGCACAAAAGAACTTTTGAAAAATGTTTCTATTTTAAAAATAGGGCAACGCTTCCAAAATCACTAAAAAAGTTTCATTCTTAGAGATAGATGGTCAATGCACATTTTATGTATGTGCATGTAAAAAAAATGTTAAACAAACGTGCTGTTTACTAGTGCTTATTTGATTTTCTTCGACGATAATCTTCAAGGTCACTTCAATATGAATCTATAAAAGAGCCCAAAATATATTGATTATTATTATTAAGAGTCAATAGTCTATTATAATTATAATAATAATTAGTTCATTATAATTTTATTTACTCGGTTTCTTAAAACAAGTGATAAATAAATTTCAGATGTTTAAAATAATGTAGGCGTTATCCGTAAGCAGGCTACTTTCAGTTATACATATCAAAGGTGAATTCGAAAACTGCAACTTTTATTACTTATAAATATCAAATTAATGTGTGGATGGTCATTATATATAATTATATATATATATATATATATATATATATATATATATATATATATATATATATATACACGATAAGACATATAACGCCATTCACTAGTGTTCTGAAAACATTTCTCAACGTTTAGTGACATAAAATTCTCGTAATCACCAAATATTTAATGGCAAGCGACAGATGTAAAATAAAATATCAATTGCTTTTAGAGTTTATTAACTTTAAATTTGGTTTTTAGTTGGTTTTTACAATGCGTATTAAATTTCGTCCTTTCAGTTGATAAAGATGTATACAACCTGCTTTATTGTAAAAGTTTAGATGGACAATCTTTATGTATAGCTATATATTTCTTCTCTGATTTTTAATTTGTCGTCTTATTTATTATTATTTGCAATATAACTTATATTCTATATTTAGTTAATTAGAGCTTAGCTAGTGAGAACTATTAACAACGGTAAAACACAAAATAGTTAAATTAAAATCTCACAAAAAATATTTTTTAATAAACAAACAGTAATTCACAGTTTCAGCGACGATGCTGCTTTCCTCAGTGCTTGCTTCCTTGAAGCACCGAGGAAGGCGACATCGTCACCGAAACTAGTATGTTGTGAACTAGTGTGTTTGTTTACTAAAAACTAATTTTTTGTGAGATTTTGAGTTAACTATTTTGTGTTTGACTGTTGTTACATTCTATAAGTATAACTCTATGACGTTAATGTGGGTCTTGGAAATATATACTATACATGGGCCTGCGAATAACACACACTAACTGGTGAACATTTACTAAAAATAACTTGTTAATGCAAACGTCCGCCGGTTTTTACGTTGAGTTATATTTATTACTTTTTCCAAGAACCAAGCGACGAATATCTTTGTTAAACATATTTTTTGGATAAAAAAATTGCAACCTCTAAGGCACACCTTATTGTGTCGTGTTTTTACGATTCACAAATTTTGTTTCACTCGCAGGAGCATTAAAAATAAATTTCATTTTTATTTAAATTGATTAGACAGATCGGCAACGTCGCGCTGAACACTTTATTAGGCACCTAGTCGGTTGTGAATGGAACCGGCCCGTAATAAGATCTCTCGCCGCTCTTGAGACGGACCATAAAAACAAACCAACAAGAGATAAGCGAAGGCTCAGGGGGATCTAATGAATAGAACCCATTCACTGGATACCTGCTTCCACCTTGGACTACAAGGTGGCGTCCATTATGGCTAATAGTAATATACACAGGAGTAATGGTTATATTTTGTTTTAGATCCTGAAATATTATCGATTAATTACATTTGGTAAAGTTCTTTTACAATTTAGGTAGAAAAATATAATTTTTCATAATATAAAAAAAAATAAAATCAAAGCACAATATACTAAATAATACAAAAAAATATCCGTTTTAAGAAAAGTGTGTAAAACTTCTCATCGCTTAGGTGTGGGCTTGTAGGTAGGTTCATAAATTGACTGCATTAACAAAATTTTTATAACATAGTTTTTATGTAAGATTAAAAGATAGTCCCAAGTAGCGGGTGTACACTTTTACCTTTTTTATTTTTCGACCCATTGAGCTCCGAGTCTGGGCTCCCAAAATCCTCCCAGCCGTCCCAGCTGATAGCTATCCATTCTCTAACGCAGGCGTCTCCAACCTTTTTTACTCAAGGGCCACATCGAAAACTTTTGGAGGAAAGACGGGCCGGCAATGTTTCAGGGGAGAAAGCCTATTCACCCCCCCTCATACACCCACGACGTTTTTTCTAATCAAGAGCTCAGTGGTGCTTTTTGAGATTTTCTTGCTTAGTTTTTTACCTGTTTACAGCTAGTTTTACACTTATAGAGAAAGGACGTGACAGGTGAGAGACGAGTACTGTACTCATATTTAATGGTAAAAATGCTTAAAAGGAAATATATTACCAAATAAATTTTTTTTTTTCAGTATGATAGCTTTCCGCGGAGCTAAAAAAATCTGTTCGCGGGCCGGATGTGACCCTCGGGCCGAAGGTTGGAGACCTCGGCTCTAACGGACTGGCTCCATCTTACAAGCGCATGCGGTTAGCATCCCTACCGCGCATGAGGAATTGGGATAGACTGCTCATGTACCGAGGTGGTAGTCTCTATGAAAATCTTCATCCAGGATTGAGAGCAGGTTTTCTTCAAGTAATTGATCCTGCTAATTCGATGCCGTAATTTCCCTCTATTTGCAGTATCAGAGGATCTTCCCCATTTGCCTAATTCCATATTCACCCTACTCGTGATGCCACGACGCAATGTTTTTTTTAACCAATGAATATTTCTTTTTTTATTTTAATCCTGCCATGTTTATAACCCTTCCCCGTCCTTAAAGTAAAACTTCAAAAAGACTTAGTTCGACGGGAACAGTGTTTCTGTTCTGATCACCGTTAAAATTTTAAAATATTAACTTAGGTCTGCTAAGCATTCAAATTGCTCGCTTCAGGAGTAAACGTTTATCTTCTCTTGCCGAACTCTCATCAGTAACATAGCAACCGGTAGGGTGGGGAGTAAACAATGAAATAAATATTCCTTTAGATGCAGGAACTCTTTAATAAACTTGACACAAGTCGTAATTCTCAAAAAGCAAAATCCTACCAAAAGCCATTTTATATACTAGAACATCTAATTGTTTTCCAATCACCTTAAATAAAGAATGTCTGTCATTCAGCTGGCATGTTAGGTGTTTTTGATAGAATTCTATATGTATATGAAAACATAAGGGGTCATTATCTGTCGGAAACCGCAAGGTTTACTGAATCAAAGCATGTTATTCACATCCCATGACGGATTTTGGTGGGGAAATTGCCTCAACATCCTTTTTTTATTTTAGGGGTGATTTAACAACTATACAGATGTTATTCTTTGTACTCGTAGATTACATGATAAATTTTGCTTGTAATATGATTATTTCGGAGAAGAGGAAGGTCCCTTTTTGAATAATTGTCACATATTAAAAAAATGTAACGTGTAAGAAAATATATCTTTAGGTTGCTGTAGGTTTATTATAACAGTTTCTTTTTTATGCCAATTCTGCCGGAGGTAATGTTGCCTGTGGATAGCTTAAATTCGTCATTGAGGTAGGAAATGTAATATTTTATTATCACAAACTTACTTTTTTATCGACCAGAAAATGAAAATCATGTATTTCTTAATGAAAAAGACTATATTCGAAAACGAGGCCTGACCTTGCGGTTCGAGAGAACGGTGACCTCAGTGAGTATCAGATAAATGTAGAACAGGAATTAGGGCAATGCTATGCACCATTAAGTATCTTTAAGATGATAACATGGAGAACCGTTCAGAGGGCATCATTAGCAACCTGCTTATGAAAAAAATAATAAAAAGCATTATAACTATACTATTGTCTTTGGCAATTTTGTCTATAACGTAGGTAAAAGACAAGAAGAAAATGGAAAATAACAGCAGAACGAAACTATGCAGCTTTAGTGTCTATCACGCTACAATCTTTATGCTACAAAATCAGTATTGAAAAAAACTTAAGTAAAATTCCCTTAGTCATAGAACAAGTAAAACGAATTGATTACATAATTTCTAAATATAAATACATACTATTCATAGACTTAAATAAGAATTTATACGATATTACCGTGACACAATAAAATTCAAGGTTATACTCGTATTTACAGACATGAATAAAAAAAGTTGAAGAATAACAACAAGAATTTAAAAAAAAACTCGAAGAAATAGGAATAAGACAAGTACGTGAACGATCAGATTCTTACGCTAACAAACTTAATGAAAGAGACTGGTGGTAAATTAGCGCCGAGGAACAACGGAGAACAGAGAGATTAAGCATAGCGACTAACACACACAATTGAATACAAAAGCGATGTGAGATCATGAAGAGTTACGAGAAATGGAAAAAGAGATGAATATGTAAGTAATGAAATATCTGAGAAAACGTTATTATCTCCGAGAGAATCCGAGAGAATTTAAGAGTCTGAGAAGTAACAAAGACAACAAACAGGTTTTTATATAAGAAACCTGGATGGAACAGGAAATGCGGAAAGGGCTGCGATATTGGAAACTACTGAGTGGAATCTTTATAGCTCCGTGATACAAGAAGAAGGCCAAGGCAGACAAGTATGGGGCGGACAATAGATAGAGCAAGTAATATGGGGTCAGAGGAAATGCCAGAAATACCAGTATGTGAATAAGCTAGTTACATTCCTAACATGAACATATGAAAAATGTAACACATCTATGAAACAAAATAAATAAACGACCGAAGAATAGAATCTTAATGCAAATGGTGAAAACTTGAAAACAATTGTTAATATCTTGACTGTACAATTTTTAATACATGCCTCATTGGAGGAAAAATATCGACGCTGTTGTACTAAAACAAATATTCCTTCAACTAGTTGAGGGCGACGGAAAGACTCATAGGACAGCAGCAGCTATTACGGATAGAGACAAATACTGAGAGAGAGAGAGAGAGAGAGAGAGAGAGAGAGAGAGAGAGAGAGAGAGAGAAAGATATTACATGAGAGCATTCAATTCACTCAATTTCGGTCAATAAATATGGCCTTAAAATTCATATTTACTAATTAATAGCTGCTTATAAAATTATGGTTTCTTTGTTTAAGATTGAAGAAGTAAATTTTCGCAAGAAAACAAAGAACTTGAAAATATACAAATGAGAAATTTGATTTTCAAAAACTGTTACCTGCTTAGTTACCTGACTAAAACCAGAGAAGCCCGAAAAATGTCAAGGCTATGAACTGGACTGAAAGCTGTAGCAAAACGTTGCAAGTTGCCAGTGATAACTGGTTACCAAACCATTTTAATCAGGTAGACTATTCTTTCGTCGTCGTCTTGATCAATACGCAATATATTGGACAACGTGGACAGTTTCACAGCTGTCCATGGGCGCCCATGCGAAAGTTTGTAGGGAGGACTAGATGTGAGGCCATTGCATATTAAAAATTAGGCAGTTAAAAAATGCAAGTTTTAACCTTGTTTAACCTATTACTACTTATAAAGTACTAGGCCTCGGTATTTAATGTATAAATAAAATACAATAATCTAATTCCTCGTACATTTTATTAAAAACCCCAAAAAATATATGTTCACGGAAAAACACACATTTTTTGTATATACATATTTCAGTCGAAGTCATGTCCTATAATTAACCATTAAAAAAAATATCTTTCTTAGAAAAATCCTGTACAAACGACGCCTGGATATTTATTTTGTTTTTTAAACTTGATATAGGCTAAGAGGGTGGGGCAGGCATTACACCGGGATTATGCCCATTATGTTATCTGGATAAATTCGTAGTCTTATAACAATTAATATAAAGATTCATTATAAAGATTGTTATTAAAAACGCTGAATCAAAATTATGGTGCCGAATTTGCTGTATTACAAAATCAAAGAAAAAAAATGTTAAGAAATTAAATGAGTTTACTAACCAATGTTGGAATAAAAATGGATAACCCCTAACATTAAGAGGCAAGGATGTGACTCTATCACCGCTCTTAATAGGCAGAAAGCGTGTTCACCTCTAAATAAAAATTGATAAAGATCTCCGATTAAAAAAGAGGATTTATTAAAGTCTCTACTTGTTGACTTGGTTTTTCGTTCGTTTAACAACAATATTTTGGTTGCAATTTTATAAGTTTTTTGAAGTGTTGGCACACATTCTACAAAAAAAAAAAAAAAATAACACACACACAAAAGAGAATTCGAAAAATAAGATTTTAACGTACTATTTACTAATATCAACCACGACTGAATTTGTTTGCAGCTTTTGTAGTTTTAAAAAACCGCTATTATTTACAAAACATTCAGAAATTTTAGATCTTTAAAACATTTAATGAAACTCATGCTAAACCAGATGAGGAAGGTTTGAGCGCCTCTGGTAAAGTGTTTAGAGGTTTTTTTTTTAAAAAATTGGCGATACTAATTTTCAATTAAAACAAACTGAAATATGTAATACTCTTACCGACGAATTTTACCCTGCCCTGAGTGAATTCAAGATTAATAATGGACTAAGTATTGTTTTTTCCAATGTGTAATATTTTGTTAAATATTACAATAAATAAGTGTAGCCTACGATACAAATAAAATACAAAATATATTTATAAAAAAAGTTATGAACAAAATTTTAAAAACCTCCAATAGACTAAGATATAATTTTTTTAAAACTACTACGGACAGAAAATATGTCAAGGGTTAGAATTATACATAAATAAAACCTCTTAAACCACAAATACTTTTTATTTATGTCCTGATGTACATTTCGATTGCGAAGCAACTAATTACAGTTAGGCTTGTAGTAATTTCCTCTGAAGATGATTGCTTTGCAATCGAAATATATATCGGAACATGAAATTTGTGTAGTTTATGAGGGTTTATTTATGTATAGTTAAAAATTACACCACAATTGCTCCAAGTTGTTGTCAAGAGTTAGAGTTGTTGGATGGAGATAGTTCAAACTCATAATCTTATAGATTACGGAACTAATTTACAAAATTGCACAACTTTAAGTTGGTATGAATAAATGGAATCAATGTAATCTGTTAAATCTGTTAAAATAATAAACAAATTATAAAAACAAGTAATTAAATTTAAAGAACAAAATTTACTTCAAAAGGATAATTTTTAGCTAAAATTATTTTTTAAACATTTTCAAACACAAAACTTACGTAATTGTAAAGTAAAACACAAAACAGTGTCTCATTAAAATAAAACAAATAGATTTTTGTAATAAAAAAGGTGGAAAATTGATTCAAGATTTTTTAGCGCCGCAACTGGCACAGCTCTCCAGGCGAAAGCAACAGTAACTTTCTAGCAATGAATGAAATAGTTACAGTTTGTAGAGGTCACTTCTTATAGCGATGATTATCTGAAATGTCAGTGGGTCAGTCTAAAATTGAGAACTCAGCTACGGTAATGTGCACACTTATGAATACTACAGTTTATTGTATAATCTTTTTGCGTTTGAATCAGTTATGATTTAATTATTTACTTATAAAAAAACTATTTGAAATAATTTGGAATAATAAAAAAATCTTTAGATTTTACATTATTTTAAGATAAACAACTTTTGATATAAAAGTAACTTCAAACAACATTTATTAAATAGACAAAAATAATTAATTGACAAATCAGTATACTTTAAAACTATATTTAACTTTAATATATTAGGAAATAATGTAATTTTACTTTATGTTAATGTTCAACACACAAAAATGGCATTCCTACAATAATAATAGCTGTTGTATCAACTTCCGTTATAATAATTTAATAAATACAATATGTCTTAATATTTGGACAAATAATAAATAATTGCACTCGATGATATAAACATAACACCGCAATAAGCTGTAAGTGAAGACGAAAAACTATGTTACCGTTAACATATCACAATATTTTACTTATGAAAGTCTTAACGGCAATTATATGCTATCGTATGGACAAAAATAATCGTTACAAACTATTTTTTTAAATTTGAAAAAATCAAATAGCATAACCGTCATTGCTGTAGCAATACTAGAAGTGGCAAAGATTTAACTTTTAGTTAAATACATGAACATATTAGCAATATGTAAAAACATGATGTGTAGTAACACTTACTTCTGATGACAGCTGTTTCAGACTGATAACAGTCTGTTAATAGAGGGATAAATCTCCCAAAATAATCAAACCCATTCAACAGCAAAAGTAAGTATTGCTAAAGACAAGATTTCTACATATTGTTATATATGTTAAAGTGTGAGAGTGTTTACTACTCCATTCAAACTCCCATAGGATTAGGCGACCCTCATACACACACTCGCGCTGATCCGGCTTGGCGACCTACCGCCTTATTCGCATATAAAGATCTGGTTAATAAAATTAAAAATGTTTAAACTCTAACAATTAGAACATTTTTACTGACATTTTTGGATTCTACATATTATTCCTTGGTAATAGATGCCAAACATGACGTAATCATTACACTCATAAAGATAAAAAAAAGATAACATTAAATATGCATTTCCAATAATTATTAAATTACTTTAAATATTCATTGTTATCTACATAACTACTTCCAAGAAATATGTAGGATCAAAAAATGTCTAAATAAGTGTCTAAATGTTTAAGACATTTATGTCCAAACAAAATGTCTAATCATGATTCGAAACAAGTTTTAAACTGTGCCATCAACATGGCAGCAACCACCTCCATTCCCACAACCGAAGCTCATAAGGATGCAAAACACAATCATTTCGCAAATGTATTCTTCAATTATATAGTAAATATCCAATTATTCTGTTTTTGGCAAAGTTACCGAGATTTCTCGAAATGCCAAACCAGATTCGCCTAATGAGGTGGGTCCGGACCGGTCTCCGGGCTTTACTGAGGCACCGCGGACCAGAAAGAAATACTTGCTAGGTGTTCCATTATTTACGGGTCGGGCCTGCTCTTAATTCAAACGGAATCGAGTTATAAGGGCTCGACAAAAAAATCAGAGAAAAACGTTATTTTTATTTATATGTTGTGGAAATTTCAACTTGTATTTTCTCCACTAATAAAATCAATTAGTTTTTGTTGGTCAAGTTTTTTTTAGAATCTTCTGAAACGTTTTATGCATACGCGTGACTGTTTTTGGTTTTGGATAATGATTAAGTTGAATCGAGGGTGTTGAGATTCAAAGAAGGTGTGTAAAGCATCTCATTAAAAAATATCAATTGTTATTTGCATAATTCTCAAATTAATATTAATTTATTTTCAAGTGGAATTAGACACTCCACTATAACCAAATTAGAGAGCGTCGTTATGGAATTTGTAATGCCTAATCGTGCCATCTACTCATCTAACACTCTAAAATAAGCACGGATGCGGACAAATTTTTTTTAGCCCAAAAAGTTTTGATTTTTTAATTTTTGTTTAGGGTTTTCGGTCATAGGAAATTGATTGGGACCGCCCTTAACCTTGGGTAAATTCGGGATTCCGATCCAGTGGCTCCTGGAGTTCCTATGTTACCTTTACGGGCCCGGACAAACGTTTCTTCGCCCGAGAATTTTTATTTTTTTATTTTTTTGTGGGTTTTGGCCCACGAGAAATCGATTGACACCGGCCACAAACTTAAAATAAGAATGGGCCCGGGCAAACATTTTCTTAGCACAAGGAGTTTTGGATTTTAAAAAAATTTATTTTGGGATTATTTGCCACTGGGAATCGATTGGTACCAAAATTAACCTTCGGAAAATCGGGATTCCGTCCCACTGGCTTCTAGATTTCCCATGTACGAAGTTCTGAACAATCGTTCTAAAAAGTTTCCAATGCCACAGACAACCCGAACTATATGGAAGTTGATATGTACAATATAATATAGCTTAAATTGTGTTTATTTTGTGTATATAAATTGTGTTTATAAATACGTTTTTGTATTTTACTTAATTAACATACCATAAATGTTCTGTCTCATCAAAGGGCAGCTCTGTCTCCCGGTATTTATTATTAAAACAATAATGTTCAAACTGAGCTCTTCCTACAACTATTTACCCTTCGAAATCTTCATCTGATGACAAGGGATAAGAGTTAAGTCCACTTTTTTTTTGACTCTAAAGAGGTGCTGTTGTACTTCAGGGATGCTAACTGTAATTTAATCCACCCCACACTAATAAACCATTGCGAATGTATATGTAGGGTAATCAAAAATCAAGTAGTCACTGAGTTAAACGTTTTACCACGGAATAATATTAGTTGTTATGGATTTCGTGATCATTATATAGCATCATTCCTATTAACAAGTGGTTTATAACTAAGTATATACAATTCAATATTAAAGAAAATTTACTTCGAATCGGACAGATTCCAGGGAGGTTGGAAACAAGACAAACAAATAAATAACTCTATATTTGTGGCGTAATGTTTAACATAAATAAATGAAACCTCTCAACCAAAAATAACTTTTTTAAAATTTAAAACCTTATGTACAATTCCGATTGCATAGCAATCATCCTCAGAGGTAATTTACAATAAAAATAGGTATTGACATTGAAATATTCTAGTTTTTTTTAACAAACCTAAATTTCAATAAAGAAAAAATATAATTCATAATTCGTTTTTAAGTAAACATAATTTTTAAAGTTTTTGCCGTAGAAATCTATTAATGGACACTTTTTTCAAAACCTTTTTTATTCATTTTGTCTCAGCGTTATGATGATCTCAGCATTTTTCATAAAAGATTTATCATCTCCCTAGAACTAATTATTATGTTTTGTATACATATGTCTTAAACATTTCTCCACCGCTTAACCCTATCAAACCTACAAAAGGGATGTATCTCGACGAAAACTTATTAATGCATTTTCCTGTTAATTTTCGCAGATCCTGAATCTTTCTCTTTTGCGTTGAATGTTCTCGATTAGTTCGACGTGAAATAGATTTGAGTTTGATATAAGTCATACTGGACTAAAAAAAGAGTGGTGGTTATATTGAAGCGAAGGGTTTGAGAAAAATAGCAGATGGGATGAATAATTTTACCCCTAGAAAGTGTTTTTAAAGAAGAAAGTAACGTATTCAATATAAAATAGCAAAGTTCTATAGACTTTTTCTGTGGTGTCAAAATTTTATGACTCTTAAAATCTGACATTCTTTAAACGTTTTGTATGATTTATGACAACTAGAATAGTATTTCTAAAACATTTATCCATTTTCATATAAATGGCGGTGTCTTGTCATTGCAAAGAAATCGTAAAATTTAAATCTCTGGAAATGGTAAAATCTTTCAAACATTAATTCTCTGTTTCATAATATTTTCGTGTGCAATATTAATTTATTTGGAACAAAAACACAAGTTGATATACTGCTTAACATTTATATATGTTGGTGATCATAGATTAGTTAACGCATCTTCCAACTAGATTTCACATCTCTTAAAGCACTGATGAGAATTTACAGTCTGTTATTGAAATTAATAGAAACTAGATTGGAAAGATTCAATAAATGTTTTTACAAAAATACAAATTTTGTCAGCATTATGTCATGGCTGATGAAAGATAGGCCTTACTTGGGCTATATAGAATTCAAAGTATGTAACATAAACAGCATCGCCCTTCAATCATTACTCATGGCACTGATATTCTCATGCTAAGTTGCCCTATGGCTATAACACAACTAGAGATTGTTTACGCTACTGGCGATCCATCTCTAGACTTTAGATAGAAGTCACGTGTTCTACTAGACTGCACAACCGAAAACACGCAGTGTTTATTGTTGTAAATATTCATCTTCCAGTAATTATTATTTGTTAATTTTATGTATTTTAAGCAACTATCATTGGCGGATATGTATCAGTGGTGCTATCTAGCATTCTTGGTAGCAATAGTGCTTCTCCAGCAGATGTAGTAAGCGCCACATAGCATGGCGTGTAGGGGAAGGCAGTCCGAGTTGCTCCCACTACATTTCCCCTACGTACATTTGTATAGTCAACTCAACTTAGAAGTCTCTGACGTCTTCGACAGTCGCTGTATAACCTCAGGTGTCACAAAACACTATCCTCCTCTGATTGACTAAGTAATGCTGACTGACTGAAGTGTAGTTACTACATGCGAGGCCAGACTACCGTGTATGCTGGTGGTGGATCGTGGTGCGCATGCGTTAACGAAGCGCCAAGTTATGGGACTCGTACTATAGTTCCGGTGCTTTCCCAGCAGCCATGGGAATCAGTGATGCTTCCGCAATACTCCTGGTTAGCAACGGTGTCTTCCCATTACTCCAGCACTACAGGATAGCTGTGTTTAAGTAAATAGAGTAAGCTAGAGTAAAGAGATAGGTTTCCTTTGGTACTTCGAGGAATTTCATGATTCTCGAAGTTAGGTCTTCTACCTTCTAAATACCTTCAAAACAAATGTATAGCGTGAAGCAAGGTTGCGTACTCCTTCGTCTAACGTTCAACTAGAATTATTCCGATGACCTTTTCATGAAAAGAATATCACAGTCCGCTAGTAAATAAATATTTATTTTGAAAAAATCCAACAATGTATGCTTATGATACTGTGGTGATACTGTTTAATGAATCATAAACCGATAGTCCTAAATGCAATCTCGCTTATCTGTGCAGAGTATGACTGCACAGATAAATGCAAGGAAAACTAAATATATGATAGTAACCAGGAAGCTCTACATAGCTCTATAGAACGACAATGATTCTATTGATATCGTGTCTCAATATCACTATTATGGCAACACAGATTAATAGTGATGGTATCTGTGGTCAAGAAATGTCGTATCAGGTTAGAATGTGTTGTTTACAAGCCAACCAATTCCATATTTTGACATGATAATGCACATATTAAAATACGCAAAAGGTTACTAAGGGTTTATCAATGTGTAGAGTGTTGTTCATTAACCGAAGAACGTTGAGAAGAACTTAAATATTTTGGACGTAGACTTCCCGAATGTCCTTTTTCTTCTTTTGAGCAACAACATTCCAGTACTAGGATGGTACTAAGAGAGAGACAAGAATGTACTGAGATGATGTAGGTCGTATCAAATGAGACTGAAGTATCGATTTCTGCAAATGGTATTGCAGAATAAGATAAAGATAAGACACATCTGGAGGTGGTAACTTACATGCAGACTTATCTATTGGTTGAGGACCTTAAGGATTGGCGTTAGTTGACAGAGAATCGTGATCACGATCACGCTTCTTCGTAAAGTACGTAATTAAAGTAGAAACACATATATATGATAGGTATTTGGTATTTTTAATGTATTGTTAAACTCTGGTCTAAAACAAATGTGAAAAAAATCAGATACCCAAATATTAAAATTTTGGAAATTTTGCATCATTTAAACTAAAAAAAGACCTTAGACAATTGTTTATTACTGGACTTTTGCTCGTTTTAATGATTAATATTGTTCTAGAATTAGAAGTTGAAATGTTTTTTTTTACACAAGGCTTATAGATATCAGAGTTTGATTGTAGAGAACGTTGAATGGTTTATGTTTACGTAAAATGTTTCAACCCTATCTGCATTTAAGTTATCAATAAACAGGATATTTTTATAAACAAATGATACTTTAAATATAAAACCTCACATAAGCGTAAATTGAGGATTGAGGTAGCAGTATGGAAGGATTATCGAAATCCTGTTGAAAATTGACTAACACATCGTTAGCTGACTATCTTCCATGGTGCTATTTCAAGGTATGTCTTGACATTGGGTCTTTTGCAGCCTCTTGACCCAATGACTTAAAAATATGTAGGCCTATGTTAAATGTTATTACTTTATTCCAGAGAATATTGGGATAACAACTGCTACTGTGTACCCCCTATTTTGTAAATCCGAGAATATTGTCAGAGTTTCAAATATATTTGACTTATCTTTATTCCTTCAAAGACTGTCAAAAGGTTCCTGTTAAACTTACAACTGGTTGCACGCATTGTAGTATAATGCCAAGTCTGACGGGCATATATCATTCAGAAAATTAAAAACCCATTTCTTAATTTAATCAAATTTATTATCTTTTTTAGAGTGTTATCTAACTACAAGTGTAGCCTTGAATATTTAATATTCCCGGATTCCTTATATAACAAAATCTGACTGTTTTGCAAAGGCTTATAAGTTTATAGTCAAGTTTATTTTTCGTTAAAATCAAAAGCTTTCAGGCCTAGAATTGTTGTTTAATCTTTATTAAGAAGATCAGATCTTAAGCACAATCGTGACATTAATTGGCTTTCATTGTTGTTATTATTATTATTATTATTACTGTTGGTATAATTTATAGAATACAGTTCTCAATAAAACTTAATAATTGTGATAAATATTAAGCCAAACTGACTCATCAATACATCCACTATTATCAATACGTGCACTGTTATCTATGCATCCATTGTTATCAATACATGCATTGTTTTCAATACATCCACTATTATTAATGCATCCACTGCTATCAATACATCTACCGTTATCAATACATCCTCTTTTATCATTATATCAACTGTCATATATACATCCACTTTTATCATTATATTAACACCATAAAGACATCCACTATTTTCAATACGTTCACTGTTATAAATACATACACTGTTATCATTGCATCCACTGTTATCAATAATACATTCACTTTCATCATTATATTAACTGTTTCAAATAAATTCACTATTATCAATACGTCCATTGCTATAAATACATCTATTGCTATAAATACATCCAATGTTATCATTGCAGCCACTGTTATCAATACATCCACTTTTATCAATATATTAACTGTTTCATATACATCCACTATTATCAATGAACTCCTATCAATGCATGCATTATTATCATTGCATGCACTGTTATCAATACAACTACTGATATCAATACATCCACTTTTATCATTATATTAACTGTTTCAAATACATCCACTATTATTAATACGTCCACTGCTAACAATGTATCCACTGTTATCATTGCATCCACTGTTATCAATAAATCCACTTTTATCATTATATTAACTGTTTCAAATACATCCAATATTATCATTGCACTGCTATCAATGCATCCATTATTACCATTGCATCTACTGTTATCAGTACATCTACTTTTGTCATTATATTAACTGTTTCATATACATCCACTATTATCAATATGTCCACTGCTATCAATGCATCCATTATTATCTTTGCAATTACTGTTATCAATACACCTACCACTATCAAATACATGCACTTTTACCATTATATCAACTGTTACAAATACATCCAGTAATATCAATAAATCCACTGTTATCAATAAGTTCATTATTATCAATACCTCCACTGCTATCAATACATCCACTGTTATTAATGCATCCACTGTAATCAATACGTCCACTGATTTCAATAGACCTACTGATATCAATGAATCCATTGTTATCAATGCATCCACCCGTTATCAATGCATCCACTATTATCAATGCACCTTCTGTTATCAGTGCATCCACTGTTATCAATACATCCATTTTTTTAAAATATATTCACAGTTATCAATGCATCATTCCAGTTTGTAACTTCTTGTTTGCTAGATTATAATTTTGTAATAAGACCCTCTGATGATGATGACATGGTCATCGAAATGTACATAAAGGTTTAATCTAAAGTAACTTGTTTTATTTGTTATTTTTGATTATTTTTTGTGGTATTGGGGTTATTTCCAATATGTCCATTGTAATATATTGTACCACTGTGCTCTTGATATTGTGAATGCATCTAATGTTATCAATAGATCATCTGTTATCAATGGATCAACTGTTATCAATGCTTCCACTGTTATTAAGACATATTTTCGCATTCCCAAATTACATCTAGGTATAATTTAGTTAATATAAGGTAATAAATTGAGGGTATTCGTGGAGTGGAAACATTTGTTTTGGCAGCTTGTCTATTATATAACATTTATTTAAAATATCAGCGAGTAGTTTATAAGCAACGGTGTTGTCGAAACAGGTTTTTCATATTGCAAAGATGTGTCACACGAAACCTAAAAACTAAGAAATATCTATTTCAAGGATATATAAAACTAACACACTGTCCTACGCACACTTAAATGTCACCGGGCGACCTGACGATTTTATCAAGAGACTGATATTGGTGGCTATATTTCTGGTAGGAAATAAATTATAATGATTAATGGGTATTTGTAGTTTATTCTAAATGTCTATTATGGGTCTGCTTCATCAAAGGGAAACTGGTCGGACAGAGGATCCTTTTGCGGTTTAATCCCAAATTTGTCAGTTTCAGAGTGAAATAATTTACATATGTTCTTCATTAACTAGTAAAGATAAAATAAAAATTTTATAAAAAGAACTTCATATAATAAATCTTTACTCGCATAAAAATTCAAAATGTAAATGTTCAGAGGATTTTCTCTGACATCTGTCCTGACATTATAAATGATTGTTATACAGGAAATGAAAAATATTGACTAAGCCTCTTGTCAAAAGCTATCTTTTAACATTAAAACCTTGTCTTAGAAAAAAATTTCTTTAAAAATTAATCTTGCCTTGAAATTTATCGCTTTTTAAATTAAAATAAACGTTTTTTTTTCTTTCATAAAAATTCTAAAAACTTTTGGTGGAGGGCAGCTTGAAGATCCAGACTGAAAAGGTTCGCGTCAGGATCCGAGGAATAACGAAGGTTTTCCATACGGTTGTTGAAGATATTAAAGTGCCACAATTGAAATTGTGCTCTCACAAAGCATTCCAGACAACAGACCACCAAAACTGCATGGACAAAGAAAGAGAGGAACACAAAGACGTAGCTGGAGGGAGGTCGTTGACAGAAAATAGGAAGATGAGGTTGAGGTTGCTGGAAAAAACAAGAGGACTGGGAGTAGGATGGCGTCGGAGGACGTTTAATTGATAAAAAACAATAATAAATCTTCGAGATAGTCTTTTGTTTATTTTTCATTCATTGGTAAAAATTTCAAAAACGCAACATGTTGCCAACCTGACAAAACTGAAAGACCTGTAAGAAATGTTTTAAGATGCAAAAACACCTATCTAATCATTGCGTGATTGGTAGGAATCAGTTAGTAATAAGGATATTTAAAGGTAACGATATGGGAAGGAAAGTCACAAATCACGTGTCCATGATTTCTTTAATGAAGTAGACCTGCTCTCTCCAGGGGGCATTTCAAGAAGATGTGTCTACCGTCACCCGTTCCCACCTCGTTTTGCAATCTTGTGCCGGCACTTATAATTCTGGTGTCCAAGAACGTTAAAAAGGTTATTTGCATATCAGAATAAAATGTTCTTCAAGGAAAAAACTTCAATGTCAAACAGATTCAAATCTATGAAGCAACATGTTAGATTTTAGACGATGAAAACGAATGTTTTTCTGCTAAGACGCCCAATAGCAACATACCTCTCCCAAAGTTTACTGAATTTTCAGTAGATTAATGGCTCATCAACTTTGATTCTGCAACCAAATTTGACTTTTGAATTTGACTTTTATTAACTCGACTGCACAAAAAATAGAAGTCGAAATTGAATGAAAATTTTGAAAATAATTAAATGATAATTTTTTATAAAAATACAAGTCACCAGCTTATTTTCAAGTATATTATTTTATATGTTTCAAGTAGTAACTTCAAACATGTATGAGCTTAGTAGTAATAGTACAAGAAACATTTTCTTGGTTGTATAAAAAGGTCAGAAATGGTTGCTCAGAAAGCAAATTTAACAATGATTTAGATATTAATAACAAATGAGTTTCTAATCACAGTTTTATTTGGTCTAATTCTCTCACTTTTTGAAATTAATACTTTTTTTCCTCAATCGGCCAAACAGCAATATATAGGCGTATTATAATAAAACATAAATGTTAAACAGTTGATTTTTTTGCTTATTGTAATCACATAAGGCAAAACAAAAGCCCACCTTCAAAATTTCAAATTAGGCTGCTGTTTAAAATACAAACAACATAGGAGTTTTTAAAAAAAATACATAGTTTCGAAAATAGTTACAACATAATCTCAAAATATTTTACTACCACAAAAAATGGTACTGTAGTATATTATTTAGAAAAAAAGGTTATAAATAATATAATTATTATGGAAAGAAGAAAGATTGTTGTCGAAGATATTTTTATTTTCAAATATGTTATAAAAATAACTTTTAAAAGGAAAATCTCGCGTGTAATTCGAAACAAAAATCTAATTGTCTTCCCCAGAGGTTTTGCGGGAACTTTCTCTCTTGGGCGACAGCAAATATATCTAGCCTCATAAAAACTAAAATATTTATTGCTTTAATTTTAGTGGTGAGAAATTAAATATCGAAAAATTGTCCATTTCATGAATTTTAACACTTTCTTCAAAATAAATCACGTCAACTCTACAGGAGCGTTTTAATGTTTTGGTTTCTGTGCTTGCATACAATATAAACAAGCTAATGAATTAATTGACTACTTTCCCACCAGATAGTGTGTTTTACACCCAAGACAAACGTATTCTTGCCCCGTCACGTTCAGACGATAAATCTTCAGTTTAAAGAAGCAACGCGAATGTGAATGTGTTCGTGGACTTACGTAGAAACGTTAATCACTATAATTGACGCGCGTTTCTACAAAATACTGTCAAAATAAATTAACCTAACCTAACCTTCCCTAAACTAATCTTTGACCCTCAATGCTTCACTTGATGTCAGGGATGGATAAATTTGTAAGAAACTCTGCAGCTTTGCCGTTCGCACACAAATACCGCCGCTGACGCTAATGACTCGTAAAACTGCCTGACGTATCCCAGTCGATCAACAAATATGAGACGTTTTTGTTGATAAACGACTTTTGGTTAGAGGGATGAGAAAGTTTAAGGGGGTTTGGTGCAGTGCAACAGGTTTAATTAGAAAAGTCTGTAATATTTTGTTTGACTAAAAAATTCAGGGGAAACGCGTTATTGCGTATTTTTTAGGTATATTTAATTTCCTGCACGCCTGATGAGTAAAGAGAAGATTTTAGGTACATACTTTAATATAGCCTGTATTTTCTTTAATGACTTTTAGATAAGGGTTTTCTTGTTAAGTATTTATTTTTCATACTCTTACACTTCATTAATAAGTATATTTATAAAAGTAAATCCTCGAATCTTTTCATAAATGTAACATATTGATAAATTTAAGAGCCTCGTACACCCTCGACGGTTAAAACGACATTCGTTTTATCTGTTAAAAGTGTGTGAAGCTCTTGAAAATGCTATATTGATGAAAAACTTCGAGCATTTAATGCTATAGATACACTTGTTAATGAAGTAGATTAATAAATAAATTATATTAAATATAATTAATATTATGTATAATATACTGTATATATTGCATTTAATAAATATAATAGAGACAAAATTAAACCTAAATAAATTCCAAAGTAAGCTAGCAATATTCTACTTCACATATCCATACTACTTCCCTTACTGGTATTTATAAACGCATACTGATTCACTTTATATGGTACGATTGTAGCAATATTAGTCCATCATTAACAGTAATTTTCCCTTAGCTTTCCCACAACACAAGCGAACATATATCGGGAAACACTTATTTTACTTTATGTATTTTGTTAGACCTGCCTTTAGAATTTACTTTACCTCTAAACATAAAATAATAAAACTATTAATAAGAAAGTCATGACATTTAGAAAGAAAGTGATTTCAAGTAAATAAATACTACCTTAGGTGAATACCTAAACAAGCCCATGTTTTAGATTAAAAAATCTTGTTTTTGTCTGCTTGAGGTCCGAATGTTATTTTGAGGTTAATGTTTGCTTATTTTCGTGACTCTACTAATTAAAATTGTTTAATATTATTAATGTTTTATTCGCTACTAATTAATTATAACTTCGAAAATGCAAAGTGTTTTGAGTTATTATTGTAATTGTTGAGTTTATCTCTACAGTGTTTATAAAATAAAAAGAGAGATCATGTTACTTTAAAGTTCTCTATTAGAAATTTAGAATTGCGGAAGTTATGTATTTTTTCAAAATCCTTAGATATCGGTTTGCCCGAATTTTGCGAAACACTAAGTGATCTCAGAATCATTAAAAGTATTTCCAGCTTTAAAGGCAGCACGCGCGTTAGGCGTTTGCACTTGAAAGGGCGTGTCGCCGTGCTTCGAAGGGCCCTAAAAAATTTATCTGCCAGGATTGTTTAAATTTTCCCACAGCACTCGGACAATTTAATCACTGTTTAAACACGCGTATGCAGTCGAGTCATGTACGCGGACAGCATTTAGGGACAATACAAGATTTACCGTTTAAGGGAATGCCGTCCTTGACATGTCTCTTGGACTTTATTAGATTTATATACTGGTCAAATAGCTGGTCGAAGGCTCGAAAAAAGGTTGGAACAATGCTCACAGAGTGGCCTTGTTCCACTGACTGCCGGCAAAGCACAGGAATTTCATATGTTAAAACTGTCCGCCCGACTGACCAAATGTCTGCAAAGCTTTGTCTGAACCGGACAACCACTATCATCCCTACAACTAGTTTCTTGCATATTTTGCACAAAGTATTAAAACATTTAATTGTAAATGTGTAAATAAAAAAAAATAAGCGTACACAAATACGTCAGAGGGTATGTACTCATGCACGTAAACACAAATTTAAAGATTTTTGAGTACTTTGTGCAAAATTCATGCTAGTTGTGGTTTTCTCTTTATACCATACTACGTAAACAAATGATTATTTAGAAAATTTTTTTACAGTATCATTATCATACCAAAATATTTTTTGTAACTGTTTATTTTAGATATATGATATAAACAATATTTTCATTTTTTTAAAACAAACTTTTTTTTTACCTTTTCTTGCATTTTATGACAGAAAGGTAAACTGTCATTTAAAGACCTCCTGCGAATAATCTGACTGACTTGAACCAACTTAGCTCTTAAGTGTAGGATCTCAATCTAAGTGCATTTTTGTATTGATATGTGCATCAATATGATTCACATTTCCATAAAAATATTTCTCGAATCAATCATAGAATAACGTCGACTCAAAATCTTTGCCAATTAAAAATCCTAGGCATGGTTCAAATCGCCTTAGAATGACACAGATATCCCTCAGGAATATCGATTTTCATTTCTGAAAATGAAGAAGGCTACTGAAGATATAACCCTTCCATTGATGATCTTCTCTAGAGCCATCAGCAAAAGTGTTTTTACTATATTTCTGTTCATTAAATTCTCTCCTATTCATTAACTCTGGTAGCCGTGTCTATTGTAATTTCCGATTGCTAAATACCTGCGAGCAGGAAAAATATATTCAAGTGTTACTTTCGTACTTAGTGTTGGGCACTCGAAGTATTTCTTGGAACTATTGTCAACCATTCTTAGCCTCGTCAGCTTCTTCATGCGTCATCAAGATGCTCCAATCAACTCGCAGTATTTTACAGTACTCACTGTAAATACTATACTGGAGTAGGCTTCTCTAAAATACTAAGCATGAAGACAAGTTTGAAGATGCCGACGAAGCTAGACATGGCTGACAATAGTACTAAAGGATACGTGGAAAAATATAACTTATTAATCACTGAAATATGGAACGAAATGTTCTAACAATATTTAGGAATGAAGTAACTCGCCATTCATTCTAGATGTAGTAATGTAAATAAATTACGTAAGTTCATGCGTGTGAGAGTATTTTAAAAGTACGTAGATTCAATGTTTTATTAAAGAAATTTTAGTACTGAACAAATCCAACTATTTCAAAGTTATAAAAAATTTAATAGGCTATTTATGTACCCTTCGATGGCTAACTCAACGCCATCAGAATGTGATATTACTACAATGAAGTATCAAAACAACCTTGATGCTAAAGTTGCTTCTAATCATCTTGAATTCACTGATAAACTATAAGTAATTATTGCATAACTGAGTGAATATTTTAGAACTTACTTGCTGACATGTTTTAAAACAATCGTTTCCGTCTCATTTGTAGATTAGTTATATAATAATTATTATTATTTTTATTATTGTATTTGGTGCATTTTAATTTATATTAACTGCAATATTCTCATAGTGCTATTTGAGTTTTACTTCTAAATAAATTTTGACAGTTTCGCGTATTCTCAACGTATTAATAGAAGATTTATTTATGTGAGGGCGGCTGTATATTAATAGGAACTAAAATTTACGACAATTGTTAAAAAAATACAAAATGGAGTCAGAGTTCTTTGTTTTTACCTAACTAAATTACTTTACATTACTTTCGACGTATTATATCTATAATTCATTACTGACTTTGCTGATCAGTTCTTGTTTACGTTGCGTTGACAACATGTAACTTTTAACATAGATATAAGCAGGAAAGTGTGCGAGTACATTGCCCTATAGATTTATTCTTCAAGTGAAAATTTAAACAAAAGGATATGCAGTAGACTACCACTAACAGCCTAGGTGCCTTTACGACTGCCGTATCTTGATAGCAGCTCCCAGACATAAGTTGTAAATCTAATCCTGGCTTGATGTTACCGCTGCTGTTAACAATTTTACTACTTGAGATAAAACCGTGCGAACCTCCCCCTCTTATCACGTAACATTATTTCTTTCTTGTTCAAGCATGACAAAAGATAAATGTGGTAATGGAATTTTATCTTTTTTATAGTATGCACGTTATCTTTCTTTTTTTTACAGAAAACACAATTACATAATTCTTTACAAAAGAGGGTTTAACTGCTTTAGAAAGGTTTCTCATGGAAGAGGAGTTCTTTATAATTTTACTTTCTCGGCTTGCGTAGTGTGAAATCAGTTGCTATTCTACTTCAACCACCTATCTGCAGAGGGGGTTGTAGGCTTTCTCTTCCTTTTTATGGTTTCCTGTTTTCGATTACATGTCTTTACATGTTAGGAGAATATCGATTAGTTTAGTGAATAGAGCACATGTAAAAAAATTTTTAGGCTTCCACGAACTAGGCCAAACAGGACGTAATTCTACATAAACGTTACAGCCATAATATGGCATATTGTAAACAAATTTCAAGTACTTGCTATATCTACCATATACTCTTAGCTTGTACATTGTACATTATTCTTACAACATCACCTACATCATTAATTGTTCATCTATTCTTTGAAAAGACTTTATTCATAATATGTGGTAACGAGTGTACCGAGGCCGAGGTTGTCTGGCTGGATCTATACACACATCCTTGATACATGTACCACACTCAGTAGAATACCGAGGGAGCCTGGTTAGATGGGAAGAGGCTTCTAAAAGTTGAAGAGGGATGAAGAAGAAAGATTTTTTTAATATATGTACCTACAGGGATATGAAAAAGAGTCCCTGCCTGAATGAACGATTACGTATATTCTACTTAGAACTTTATGTAAGAGAGATAATGCTACAGTTTTACATTTCATTGGTGTCATTCAGTTTTCCATCCAGTTATTATTATTAAAATAATAGTTTCAAATATTTTATAAAACCCCAAAATGGAAATTTTAAAATATACTTTTGTTAACTGAAACCTTAATGACAAAAAGTTTGTTCAGCATTTGGTGTTAATGCTGACATTTAGAATATATATTTAAGTTGATATTTTGTATTTTGATTCTATCCCCGGACTTCGATAGCTGTCTCCCACTGTCTACATTCAGATTACGTCTATTCTTTAGAAATATTTTTGCAATCTTGGATGAAAGCTTCACCTACAACAGGAGTTATTTTTGCTACTATTTTGCTTGCTACTATATTGCTTGCTACTATATTGCTTGCTACAATATTGCTTGCTACTATATTGCTTGCTACTATATTGCTTGCTACTATATTGCTTGCTACTATATTGCTTGCTACTATATTGCTTGCTACTATATTGCTTGCTACTATATTGCTTGCTACAATATTGCTTGCTACTATATTGCTTGCTACTATATAATCGCTCACTCCGGTATTGTTTGATTAATTTAGTTTAACCGTCTTGGTAATACCATACATGAAATCCAAGTTCTCTTTGGAAGGAAGGTCCACTGTGTAAGCAAACTTATAGACACCAAACTAGAAAGGGATTAATTTGAAATCTCTAAATAAATAAATGCCTTCTGCTTTACTTAGAGATCTGTGTGCTAAGCCGATGTATACAGTTATGCTTTTGTCCTTGTAAAATGTCAAACATATTCAAATTTCAAAGAGACATTTACCGTTGATGTTTTCGATAAGATATCTTTAATGATTGTCTGTAGAAAATATAATGGAAAACGTTTAAACCCTAATTTGTTTGACACAATCATATTCATAGATTGTTAAAATTCTTAATCAACGGATAATTCTAAATGACAAATATAAAAACGACCATGATTATCCGATAGTAAAGACTAATTCTTAAGTGTATTATAAACTGAATTTTAAATTTTGTCCTTTAAAACTATAGTGCGCTATTCAAGTAGTCAAAATTAAATATAGAGGGTGTTTCAGGACGAAACTGCCGTGCTGCACAAGCCTATTCCTCTAATCAAAATAATGAAAAAAGTTTATATAAACATGGAGCCCGGAAATGCTTCGTTGTCGAGCTATACAGGGTCAAAGATTTCACCTAAAATTCAGCTCCCTCAGTGAAATGAACTCACACTGAAAATTTTAGGGTGTTAATTGGGTTTATTAATTAGACAATTTTGTTGTAAAATGTGCTGACAAATCGTATAAAACCTGTCCCAAAACTATTAAGTTCTAATAATTTAGGAGACAATTGGGGTAAAGTTAACACGTTTAGGGTTGAAAACACACTGTTTGCGTTTGGACTAAAATAACTAAGTTGAATTGCCTATAAACAAAGAAAAAGTTCTATAACATTTGTAGAGAATTTTATTCTCAAAAAATAATGTAAATAAAGTCAATAAATTGGAAGTTTCTTTTTTAATTCAATTTTGTTGCCTAATTCGCTAGCAATGCTTGATTTTCATAATTTTTAGTTTTGTGTGGACCTTAATAAAATTGAATTTAAAAAAAACTATTCCATTTTTATTGAATTTATTTAGACTATAAATTCT